>CAIIXF020000009.1:993983-1692800 GCA_903813345.2 Owenia fusiformis
AGGTTTACATGTAGGGAGCATATATTATGTTATTGTCACAACGGGCAACATTTAATGCCTTGTTTCCTTATTTCATCAGTTGTTGGTATAATCTTACCGATGTTTTTTATCTGAAAGGTGCGTCAGTATTATATGTTTAAGAAAATCTTTTGCGTTTGCGAATAAATAGTTCAGAAAACGACAGAATCCTCGATATTGTCGCGCGCCAGACTCCCGCCGAGTACCCGTACTCCCTCGGAGAAGGTCTGGTGGCGATGATAAGGGATTCGGAGGTGTTTCTCACGGGCGCCGAGCTGGTTTGGTGCTTCGGCTGTCACTGAGCTAGGAGATGGAGAACACAGGAATATACAAAACAATCAATTACGGGATTTTAACAATCTATTCAACACAATAATAATCACAATAAATTTCAAAGTGTCCTATAATAAAGCCTTTATGGCCAATAACTCAAATGCAAATGTCTCTATATATATACAAGGGTCCAAAACACTCTGGCTCTGAGTTATCTGTCTCTACTCTAATCTGCAATACTCTGCTCTCTACTCTGCTTGTCTCTGCTCTGCTATACTCTGATATACTCGACTCTGCTCTCTGCTATGCTCTGCTCTCTGCAATACTCTGCTCGTCTA
The DNA here is from genome assembly GCA_903813345.2 of Owenia fusiformis. Lineage (NCBI taxonomy): Eukaryota > Metazoa > Annelida > Polychaeta > Sabellida > Oweniidae > Owenia > Owenia fusiformis. Next base: position 994,613 of record CAIIXF020000009.1, read on the forward strand.
CTCCGCTCTGCGCTGCTTGAAAAGAGCTCTCCCTCTTGAGCTATCTCGTCTTTGGGAAGGAGCCCTGGCTCCGGAAGTAACCTCTGCTTCGGGAGTCGCCTTGTCACGGGAGTAACCACCTTTAAACTCTCCTCAAAAGAGTGCTTTCACTCTTTGAGCTACACTGTCTCTTGGAAGGGGTTCAGGCTCCGAGAGTAACCTCTGCTCTTGGAGTCACCACTTCTCAGGATGTACCTCTCTACAACCTCTGCTCAATTCACTCTTGAGCTACACTGTCTCTTGGAAGGGGTCCAGGCTCCGGGAGTATCCTCTGCTCTTGGAGTCGTCACTTCTTAGGAGAAACCTCTGCTCTCCAACGAGATCCACACACTGGGAGTACCTCAGCCCCGGGAATCGCCTCGTCTCAGGAGTAACCTCTGCTCTTGAACGAGATCCACACACTGCTAGTACCTCAGCCCCGGGAATCGCCTCGTCTCAGGAGTAACCTCTACTCAAAGAGTGCTCTCACTCAATGAGCTATACTATCTCCAAAGAGTAACTTCTACTCAAAGAGTGCTCTCACTCAATGAGCTACACTGTCTCCAAAGAGTAACTTCTGCTCTCGGAGTCACCGCTTCGCAGGAGCAACCTCACTACATCTCTGTAGAGAATAACAACTCTAGAATGTCGATCAAAGGATGAGATTAGACAGAGCTGTTATCTCTCGCCTTGGAGCACCTCAGTTCCGGTAATGTAACCTTGGCTCCGATGAGAGTAAACCTTCCTCAACATACAACCCTGGGTGAGAGTCAGATCGCCTCGTCAAAGTAGGATCATTTATAGCTTGGAGGGGTAATGACTAGGAGCCACCAATACTCAGAGCAGAATGACTCACGAATATCGATCAAAGAAATGAGATAAGACAGAGCCAAATCTACTCAGAGAATCTGGAGCTCAAAACTTCTCAAAATGACGTCACTTCCTTCAAAAACAAAGATGGCCGACCGCCGGGAATTGTGGGAACAAGAAAGCAAGATGGCGGACAGCTAATTACCCATTTTATGCCAACCTCAATCAAGAAAATGGCTAACTCACCAAAACACTGGCTGTTGTCTTGTATTTTCTTCAATAGTCGCACCAAATACAATCTGCATCTAACGATTACTGCAACTAATCCAATATATCCAAAATAATGCTCCAATAAGTCCACAGATTAAATAAAACACGCTTGCACATAAATAAATCCAAACTGACGAGGTCTTGTATCTTCAAGATCTAGGTTTACTCTGATTCACGTGGTTAATTACAAACAATAAAATCCAGACACCTCAAGTTGCATCATGGGAAAACTACAACTTAAGTTGGAGGGAAATTCAAATAAAAGAATCTGATTGGCTGATCACCGGTTGCTGGGTGCTTAATTATTCTAATTTATTCCACTACAGTCTGCTGATCAGTAAACATCCCAGTGCCTACGTGACATTCTGCATGTACACATTTGAGCCATCAAACTCTCTGAAAGAGTCACCTGACTCCACATATAAAAATACAAAATTAAACAAAAATGGAAATCACAATTTCGTCACACTCCCTCCTCCCAGGATGGATCGCCCTCGATCCAACAAGGAAGATATAACATACATGTTTCTAACTAACAAAAGAGCTATAAATCTCAAACATGAGACTTCAAAACATGAACAATACAACTCACGACTAATATAACCCATTATCTCTAAAACAATCAACGATCATAGTCGAAAATGTCTCTTTATAATCACACAGCATTAATCACGACTGGTGCAGACACAACACAACTGTAATCCTTCAAGTATGTAGGAACATGTCTTCTCCGTGTGGGACGAGGAGATTTCTTCTCTCTGGATGACTGTTGGATAGTAGTCATCTCATCAGTATCCAAAGAATTTCCTCCACCCTCCTTGGATAACTCCTCTGATTGCAAATATCTGACTCTCATTGTTAGACCTTTTGGAGAGCATCCTTGTCTCCCACAGCGAGTCTCTCTAACATCTAGACTGCTCCAGTGGTCTCTCAACTGACCTCGCTTCCTTTGAGTCGACCTCTCTTCTCTTTGAATTGTAGTAAGTTTAGACTCTCCTGTGCACTCAACATCAGATTCATCACTTCTCATTATTGGAGAACATTGGCCATCTCCACAAACTCTCTTCTGTACATCAGGAGAACTTCTGATCTGGGCATCCAACTTAACTCCACAGGGAGCACCATCTTCCACTGGTGAGCTATGCTCCACTCTAAAATCATCTCCAACGGTCTTTGAAAAGCATCCAGGCTCTTCTTCCTTTAACTCCTGATTCACAATCGGCTTTGTTCTCCTTTGTCTCCGCTTCTTTTTCTTCTTTGGAGTTTTTCCTGGACTAGGAACACACTGTTCTGATTTTTCAGGTTTTGAGTGTGATTTACTCTTCTGACTCTTCAGTTCTTCAAGCTCTTTCTCAGGTAGTCTTCCAGGGTCTGGAAAGCTCATTTTCAGAGAGCCATAGTTGATCACTGCCTTATTAACTGTAAGGAAATCTGTTCCCAGGATTCCAACTACATCAATGTCAGCAACAACCATCTCCATAAAGGTTCTTCTTCCTTCCACCTCTAACTCCATCAAACATGCACCATATGACGTGATGGGAGAACCATCAGCTTTCAATAGGACATCTGATACAGGTTTCAGTTTTGGTCGCATTCGTGCAGGTATCTTATTGAATCCATCGAAACTGAGGAGAGATAATGCTGCTCCAGGATCTACCAATAACTCCATCCACACGTCACACAGTCTTGCATGAGCAACAATCTGTCTCTTAGTGTAGGACTTGCAAGAGTCAGTCACACTCTTATCCCAATCAACAAATGGTACAGGATAAACTGAAGAGATACTCCTGCTCTCTGGGGGTCCTCTTCTCTCCTCTTGCTTCTTCTTGAGTTGCTGGCAATCAAAAGACATATGTCCTGTCCTCGAACAGTTGAAACATGTGATCAGAGGACATCGTCTCCTTATATGTCCTTCTACGCCACATCTTCTACAGGTGAAGGTAGTAGGAGTTCTGGGTTCTTCCTTCTCTTTGGATGTCATTACAGCTCCTGCAATCACCTTCATTCCCTGGAATTTCTTCATCATCTTAGAGAGTCTGTCCTCTTGAGAGTCACTAGTCACATCTGCTATGTGATGATCCTGCTCTCTTGGCTTCAGACCTTTCCGGATTCGCTCCGCCTCCAAATATGCCTCCTCCTTCTGAGCCTCTTCGATGGCCTGGTCAAGAGACTTGGGATTTCTTCGATGGACAGCTGCTCGCACCTCATCATCTATTAATGCATTCTCAAAAGATTTCCTGGCCAACTTGTCCTGACAAAAGCGAGGCATCTCAGGATATGCAAGAGCAGCTAGCCTCCTTATGCTCTGACCTAAACTTGGCAATGACTCCTTTGGCTTCCTCGTCCTGGTATCTAGTTCAGCTTCATACATACACACTTTATCACCTGGCCCAAATCTTTTAGTGAGTGCATCAATCAGCTCTTCATATGAATGCCCTGGCTCTAACTCTAACAGTAACTGCTGGGCATCTCCTCTCAAAAGATTCGTCAACTGCTGCCGCTTCTCCTCATCATTCCAGCCATTACTGTCAATACAGTTCTGGAAATACACCTTGTAATCTAGCCACGGTGTCTCTCCATCAAATAACTGGGTTGGCTTTATCTTGGTCCTCTTCTCGGTGTTGTTCAAAGCCTTCTCACACATCTTAATAGCCTCAATGAGTAGATCTCTATTCGTCTCTTCTGCTGCAGATTCTCTTGACCTCTCAGCCAGATAACCAAGCACCTTGGAGGTGTCTGGCTCTGCAATATCTAGAGCTGGTCTTCTCTTCTCTTGGGATATGCCCACTGGTTGAGATCCAGATCTCTCAGCAGGTGTGAACATCTGATCCGGCCTTCCCAAACTCCAAGGTTCAGACATCGGGAATACACCCATAGGAACATCTCTGGAAGATGTAAGCTTTGCGAGTGTGTCATACATTTGGTCCATCCGTCGATTCATCTCATCTTGACTACGCTGATTTTCTTGATGGCTTTGTCTCATCTCAATTTTCAGCGCATCTTGACTCTGCCTCAGTTCTTCTTGCCCTTGTCTAATCTCAAGCTTCATCCCTTCTTGAGACTGTCTTACTTTTTCTTCTTGATGGTGAAACTGCTGCATGACCTGAAAGCTCTGAGATTCCAATCCACCTTTTATACCCAGAACATCCTTCTTCAGGGACTCCACACCTTGTGAAAGTTCAAACTTTGTTTTTCCTCGGGCATCTTCACTTGATGGGGTCTTCTCAAACATCCAAGGATCACTTTTGATCCCAGTACGAAACTTGGAGGGAGTAAACTCACTCTGCATCCTTGACTCTGACCAATATCCAGTACTGTCGCGAGTCCCTCTCGGCCTCTGTTCAGGAACATACAAACACCTTTCTGTTTTACCCATGGCTCCATACTTCTCCGGATCCAGAACTGAGCCCTTTGGCTCCAAAGGAAGAGTGTCTTGGGTCTCCAGCTCAAGGTTCCTTGGGCCACCCTTGAATACCACTGTATCATCTAGCCCTGGTGTCCTTCTAGTTATCTCCTTTGGGATAACCACAGGGTCATCTGTCGAGCCACCATGCTCCGAAGTTCGGGGGCTTCTCCCTGCCTCCAACATCTCAATATTCCGCTCCATCTCTGTACAAAGTGAAGTATCCCACCGCTGCCACCAATGTCGCGCGCCAGACTCCCGCCGAGTACCCGTACTCCCTCGGAGAAGGTCTGGTGGCGATGATAAGGGATTCGGAGGTGTTTCTCACGGGCGCCGAGCTGGTTTGGTGCTTCGGCTGTCACTGAGCTAGGAGATGGAGAACACAGGAATATACAAAACAATCAATTACGGGATTTTAACAATCTATTCAACACAATAATAATCACAATAAATTTCAAAGTGTCCTATAATAAAGCCTTTATGGCCAATAACTCAAATGCAAATGTCTCTATATATATACAAGGGTCCAAAACACTCTGGCTCTGAGTTATCTGTCTCTACTCTAATCTGCAATACTCTGCTCTCTACTCTGCTTGTCTCTGCTCTGCTATACTCTGATATACTCGACTCTGCTCTCTGCTATGCTCTGCTCTCTGCAATACTCTGCTCGTCTACTCCGCTCTGCGCTGCTTGAAAAGAGCTCTCCCTCTTGAGCTATCTCGTCTTTGGGAAGGAGCCCTGGCTCCGGAAGTAACCTCTGCTTCGGGAGTCGCCTTGTCACGGGAGTAACCACCTTTAAACTCTCCTCAAAAGAGTGCTTTCACTCTTTGAGCTACACTGTCTCTTGGAAGGGGTTCAGGCTCCGAGAGTAACCTCTGCTCTTGGAGTCACCACTTCTCAGGATGTACCTCTCTACAACCTCTGCTCAATTCACTCTTGAGCTACACTGTCTCTTGGAAGGGGTCCAGGCTCCGGGAGTATCCTCTGCTCTTGGAGTCGTCACTTCTTAGGAGAAACCTCTGCTCTCCAACGAGATCCACACACTGGGAGTACCTCAGCCCCGGGAATCGCCTCGTCTCAGGAGTAACCTCTGCTCTTGAACGAGATCCACACACTGCTAGTACCTCAGCCCCGGGAATCGCCTCGTCTCAGGAGTAACCTCTACTCAAAGAGTGCTCTCACTCAATGAGCTATACTATCTCCAAAGAGTAACTTCTACTCAAAGAGTGCTCTCACTCAATGAGCTACACTGTCTCCAAAGAGTAACTTCTGCTCTCGGAGTCACCGCTTCGCAGGAGCAACCTCACTACATCTCTGTAGAGAATAACAACTCTAGAATGTCGATCAAAGGATGAGATTAGACAGAGCTGTTATCTCTCGCCTTGGAGCACCTCAGTTCCGGTAATGTAACCTTGGCTCCGATGAGAGTAAACCTTCCTCAACATACAACCCTGGGTGAGAGTCAGATCGCCTCGTCAAAGTAGGATCATTTATAGCTTGGAGGGGTAATGACTAGGAGCCACCAATACTCAGAGCAGAATGACTCACGAATATCGATCAAAGAAATGAGATAAGACAGAGCCAAATCTACTCAGAGAATCTGGAGCTCAAAACTTCTCAAAATGACGTCACTTCCTTCAAAAACAAAGATGGCCGACCGCCGGGAATTGTGGGAACAAGAAAGCAAGATGGCGGACAGCTAATTACCCATTTTATGCCAACCTCAATCAAGAAAATGGCTAACTCACCAAAACACTGGCTGTTGTCTTGTATTTTCTTCAATAGTCGCACCAAATACAATCTGCATCTAACGATTACTGCAACTAATCCAATATATCCAAAATAATGCTCCAATAAGTCCACAGATTAAATAAAACACGCTTGCACATAAATAAATCCAAACTGACGAGGTCTTGTATCTTCAAGATCTAGGTTTACTCTGATTCACGTGGTTAATTACAAACAATAAAATCCAGACACCTCAAGTTGCATCATGGGAAAACTACAACTTAAGTTGGAGGGAAATTCAAATAAAAGAATCTGATTGGCTGATCACCGGTTGCTGGGTGCTTAATTATTCTAATTTATTCCACTACAGTCTGCTGATCAGTAAACATCCCAGTGCCTACGTGACATTCTGCATGTACACATTTGAGCCATCAAACTCTCTGAAAGAGTCACCTGACTCCACATATAAAAATACAAAATTAAACAAAAATGGAAATCACAATTTCGTCACAATATGATATCTCACGATTGTTACGTAAATGGAACCAGGTTAAAAAAGCAGATCTTAACCGTTTTTGAAATTCCGTTTACCTAGTAACAAAAGTGAGGTATTATATCGCTTATTCTATCGTCTTTTGAACTATTTATTTAAAACGTTTAGATTTTCTTAAACTATGTTACTGACACACGTTTGTAATAACAATGTCGTGGAAATTCGGCCTCCAGCCCGTGAAGTAAGGAAAAATCGTAACTTCGAGGTTCCGGCATTTTGTTATGCCTACCGAAGCGGATCCGTTTCAGTACCCTGTTTGAAAAGTGCAACGAGGATACTTAAAGTGCCCGATAAAGTATAAAATGCGCATGCGTCCAGGTGTTGATAAACTATAAATAGCGAAAATCCAGGGTTTGTCACCACAAGGTAAGCCAGGACGTGTTGAGAGAACAGCTAGTGTTGATATTGAATTTATATGTAGCCAGATAAGTTTCCTTATTGAAATTACATATGGTTATTAGCAATACTTTGTAGGTGCTAAATAATAAAATATTTAGAGTATATATGAGAGAAATTGGTCATTTCGAACCTGTTGAAAAGTTTGTGGCTCTCGGCTACACCGGGGAATTTACTTCCATGAGTACACACATAAATGTGGGGTTCCACAAGAGGTACGCGACAAGGTGACCTGGCATCAAATGTGCGACTAAATTCTACTATCGAGAAGATAAAATAACGAATACGACAATAAGTTATTGCATGTGACAATTCGGAGCCTTCATCTCACTGAAGTATTTTGAAGTGAAAATAGGATTTTTGTTTTGATACATGGATTCAGATGAACGTAACTTTATTCTGACAACTAATCAAAACTAAACATTTTTAATTGTACGTAACAGACAATTTATTAGAAACAAGTCAAATTCTTTACTTCAGAGAATATTTTTAATTTATTGAGACTTTCGACTAATATCCCTTAGTCTTTTTCAAAATATAACAGCATGTATACATTTATGTGACGTCATAAACAGACAATGGAAAATTTAATTATGTAACAAATGACCTAGTAACCTGGGTTTTTTTTTTTAGGTTACTAGGTCATTTATTACATAATTAAATTTTCCATTGTCTGTTTATGACGTCACATAAATGTATACATGCTGTTATATTTTGAAAAAGACTAAGGGATATTAGTCGAAAGTCTCAATAAATTAAAAATATTCTCTGAAGTAAAGAATTTGACTTGTTTCTGATATATTAACCAGAGAGATGAACTTACATAGAGACAATTTATTGTTTTACAATATTTTGATTGGCTAAACGAATGAAACCAACAAATTATGACATGTAAAATGACAATTTTGAAATGTAAAATTTAAAAGTGACAAACACAACCTCCCCAGGCCCGTAGCCAGGATTTGCTAAGGGGGGGGGGGTTCATTTTTCAAAAATGTCCAGGGGGGTTCACATTTGACAATTTTGGCCCAAATATGGCTAAAATCACTTGAGAAGTGCTCAAAATGGTGAAAAACTGCATGCTTTTGAAAGAATTTTTGGCCAGGGGGGGGGTTCGCCCGAACCCTGCGAACCCCCCCCCCCCCCCCCTGGCTACGGGCCTGCTCCCTATCCACTCTTTGGGAGCCCTAGTAAATTAGTAATATGTACATGCAGCAGTGGTAGTGTGCAGCTTATTATCACACTACGCTTTGTATTCTAAAGCCTGTTGTTTGTAATAACACTGTTCACTCAACGTATGTTTTGTGTGTGGGCAGTCAACGATAATCATTGTTTTATCCCGGTTATATGACCTCGGCAATTATAACAAAACCGTACTAAACGAAAAAACGCAAATAAGAGAAAGCTTTCACACACATATAAAAAATGAACTAGTCTAATCCGCCAGTATAAACTCTGTGCTATACGTAGCCGGGTCAGGCGCACACTTTAAATTGGTTCATATCTTAGTCTACCCTGAGTTTGAAATTTGTCTTTCGGAAGGTCAAAACAAGAAAATGCAGCAAACTCCTCGAGTCGAGGTCTCCAAGTCAAAAAGATTCCTGACCCTCTCATATATCTGTTGATTATCCCTGTTTATATTGATTCAAGAGCGTAGCACTGAACGAACCTATATTTCTATTTGTTATTTGTTTAGTTGTTGGTTGGGTAACATGTTTATAACGTCACAAATGATGCGAAGAATCTTTAAACCAATCAGTGAAGTCTATATCAATTATTTGTTTAGTTGTTGATGTGACAATACGTGTCTGACGTCACGGGTGATTGCATTATATTCAAGTCACGCCATTTTACGACATTGCATAATTTTAGCTGATTTTGGCTTCATTTCACTTTATTTGAAAGACCTGGGGATACTAAACCATGAGTCTTCTATAAATCATGATTTTATTCCAAGGAAAGACTTTTAAATATATAAGCACAAACGCTAAAAGGGAAGGGTGACTAAAAACTTTAAGGAAACCCAACAAGAAAGCAAACTGTAAGTGTAAATCTGTCATAAGAAAAGTAGACCCTATATATCCCAAAACCATGATCTAACGTGAAAAGAAACAATGTCTGACATCCCCCTCCCCCTCCAATTGAGAACCAATATCACAATCCAGGACCAGAACACCAAGGGACATTTCATTCATACTGAAGTTAAAATATAATAAGGAGTCAGTATTTTTTGCATAAAAATTAATATTTGAATTTGAGGTCAAAGTCCGAAAATTTGATCAACTGATTGAAATCACATTTTAAAGAGGTGAAGAAGTGATTAATTACAGGAGCAAACGTGATCAATGGTTCGAGGTCTCCCGCAATGTAGTCGCTTCGCTCCTACTTTGCGCTGCATACGGCAGAGGAGACCTCGAAAAAAATTTAATTTTTCAATTTTTGGGATGAGAATTTAGGTCAGCTTAATTGCAAACAAATTTTATGGAACTCTGAAAAATAAGCTTTCCGAGGTCAAAGGTCAAGGTTATCAAACTAGGTCACAAACTGTGCTATCTAAGTTTCTCAAGGTTCGAGACTACAAATCACTATCTTTGGTTGAGTCAGCATATACACTCCTCTAAAGCACACTGTAAAGGTTCTTAAGCAAATGACTATATCTATCTATTAAACTTTTGCACCGGTACTGAGATGTAAGAGCTCAAGGATTGAAAAAAGGTCAAATCTCGAAATAGGTTTTCATGACCAAATTTTAACTTGCTTGCAATTGACCATTTTTCCTTAGATGTGAGATTTGACCTTTCGTTAACATAACTCTGTAATTTTGACAAAAATAGTTGTTTCTGTACAAAGGAGCACGTAAGATATGGCAAGCCATTTTCAAAGGGCTATATCTTTTAGTTCGAAGAATAATTTAACCACAAAATCAAATGGTTCTGTTAGTTCCATGTCTTATCTTCAATAAATGACATTAGGATGATAATCAAGTTGATTGGATTATCTCTTAAGCTGTCCCTAATCCACCCATCCTCACCAATTTCCCCTAATTCTAATGCAATTTTCACCAAAAATGCAGGCCTTTTTAATAATCTTAGAGCAAAGTTGTATTGAACTTTCAGATATGATTTAAACTGTAAAGGGGAAAAGTTAATTATGAACCTACTTTTTTGTTATTTTTTCGTGATTTTTTCGTATTTTTCTGATATTATAAAGTGCTTCATACTAATATTATACAATTACAAAATAGATGGCAGCTAAGTGTCATAAATACTTTGTTTGTTACACTGTTTCAAACACTCGGAGAGTGACTTACTCAGCGTTATGAATTGCTTTAATCTTGTATTTTACCTTGTATTGTTTGTGTATAAAACAGTTGTGTCATTCACGTAGAGCTATTTATATACTGAATAGTTCTCTGTAATTACATGTGCCTGGTTTTGGCTATTTAACCCAGATTCTTTGATTGAGCAGGCTGAAATGAATAAGTGTGAAAATACAATGAATTACAAGGTGAGGCATAAATGTCATTCAAAGAAACGTTATCAACTCATTCATCAAGTACTAGTTGAAATCATATTTAATTAATTTTACCATGCAAAATCTTTTTGCATTTTACCATGTTTCATGGGTCCATTCCTCAAGGTCACAATTCTATGGCCATTCTACAAATTTCAGCCTCGTCCCTTCAGGCAGACCTGCACTGGTCGGTTGAGATTGTAAGTTCACCGTCACAGAAATTGTTCTCCTACTTGTTGTAGGGGTTGACATTATCTCAGAGATAGCCCGTAGTCATGAGTCTGGCATTTTGGACCATGTTTCCTTTTTATAGCTATAAAATCCCGACTATTTGGGCAGGGCCAATTAAACTTAGTAAAATGAAAGAACATTAAACAAGGTTTTATTATGCGCAATAACACTTTAACAGATGCGGAATTTGTTTGGGCTACATTTTTGGCTCACTCAGTATTAGACTGCACTTTGGTAGTATTCATGAGGTCATATGTTGGGTAAAAGGCGATGATTTAACCTACTTTTGATGGCAAATTCATTTTAATATGAATGAAATAGTGGCAGGTACTATTTATATTTAATGAGCCATAAAATAGTAGGTTAATCTGGCAGCTGTTAGTTGAATTCGCGAATATTACTTGTAATGGGGTTTCAAAGCCCGTGGTCACCTATGTAGTTTCTTCATCCAAGGTCAAATCCACTCAAGAATGGTGTGATATTAGATGCAGCATTTATTAACTTCTGGAATCACAGCACCCCTAAGCTAGGGTGTTCGGAAATTTCACTTTTTTACCCGAGAGCTAAGCACATTTGGGTTCCCATTCCTTTTGCCATCAAAAATAATCCTGCAAAGTTCCAGATTGCTATGATAATGTCTTGGTTCTTGGAATTGCACCTCAAATATCAGCCATTTCGGACCAAAATGGCATTTTTTATGAAATTTGTTCATTTTCAAAGGTAATTAAGATACACTATACTTTTTGCTATCCCACTAAATATTGGATTTAATGTAAGATGTTACCTTATATATTCATAATCTAAGAGAATAATATACTATGATCAAGAATTTTAATACACAGAAAAACATCAATTGGCCATAGGGCTATATGTATAGATGCAATACTGGAGTATTAGGGGTTATCATTTCTCATGGTGCCATGAGAACTCCATGTTTAAATGAAATCATCCATATGTATGACTATGTCACGTAATTGACCCATGATCCAAGTTTAGAAAAATTCTTTTGTATTAGCTATGAGATAAATGTGTAGTGAAGTGGGTTGGTTTAATTGGTTTAGCTTCAATGCACTGCATGTATCAGGCAAGATCAGTTAAAATTGTATTTATTTTGTGTTTACAATTCAACTATTGAGTGATTGAAAATGATTTAATAAGAACAGCTTCGATGCACTGCCATGTGACAGTCAAGGTGTTAATATTAAGCCAAACACTGTCAATCATATTTTGTGCCACATTGGTCTTAGATAGCTGCAATGTCCATTCTTCAAAAACAATACAACACGAATGCACTCCTCTTTCTTACTCCTGTACATTCTTTAAGGTGAAAAAGGTCTTCAAATTGACCACTTTTTCAAAACGATCTTCAAGGTCTCAAAAATTCAAATCTGACTTTAGATTCTACAATTGACCTCCAAAGACCTTCTCAAAGTAAAGAGGGTCTAAAAGGTATTTTTCATCTTGCTTCGAATTGACCGAATTTTCAAAATCACCTACAAGTTCTCAGAAGTCAAATCTGACTTTTGATTTGACATTTGACCTCTCAAGTTCAAAAAGTTCTAAAAGGCATTTTTCAACTTGCTTCATATAACCATTTTCTTTTCAAGATTTGACTTGAACTACAAGGTGGTGACATTTTGCAATGTTAATGCCTTGTTCTACATGTTGTTATTTCATGATTTCTTTACGAAATATTGGCTTCGTACCTCATACCCATGTACGTGGGTGGTGATACAGTTTTTGAAGGGTTCAATTTTTAAAGTTTTAAAAGATTATTCAATCTTAATGCTATCTGAGGTATAAATACCTTTCATAGTATCCATAGATGTGAAATTCGTCTAGTCAAAGAGAGATAGCTATAGAGTCATAAAATAAAGCCAGAATTGTTAATTTTACTTTTTCATTGATTGTCAAAATAGCGCCATTCAAATGACTTTTTAATAGAGAAAATCCATTCTAAATAAGTTTTAAATATGTCAGGGTATTCTATGTATCATTTTATTTAATCACAGCATGAATAAAGATAATTGTAGTCTCAGGAATCGTAAATTCACCCCAACACACGACAGTGTAATTTGTGCAGTTGTGCTTAACAGTGGATGATGATTCCATATTGAATGGGGGAGCAATCTAAATGTTGCAATATAGGTGACACCTTTAAAACGACTACCTGAAATTTCCCAGCAAATAAAAAACGTTTTAGTGTAGATTGGTTCTATAGTGAATGAGCATTTCAATTAGGCATTTTTTATCGAGGATAAAATAGCAAAGGCACAATTTTGCAATTCTGGCCTTATTTATGACTAGAAAAATGTTAGATCTATAAGACATACACGTAGGTCTACAAGTGCATTAATGCACCTACAATTCATATAATCTGAATAATCTGAAAAGTTAGAATTGAACTCTTCAAAGAATGTATCATGCCCCAAGTACGCGGGTACGTGGATACGAGGTATAAGGTTTTTCATACAAAGCCCGAGGTATTGACTGAGTGAATAGAGTGATCGAGCGACATTATCATAATTACACAAGGCAATATACCTATTGTCAAAGGGTTAAACCCATAGCATTAAACTGTTTATTCCATAAAAATCCCAATCAGCAAAAACAATCCAATAAAATTTGAAATGAACAAAAAATGCAACAAATGTTTGGCCAAACCATTGGAGAAAATTACTATTTGCATGTACTCTGTATACAGTGGTACCTGTATCAATACCAACTACATATAACGCTATTCGAAAGATCATTTACAGCAAACCCCTTTACAGAAGGCACTTTCGAAACACCCAATATGGTTGATGATAAAGAAAGATACTCATGGGAAGAGTTAATTCAAATAAGATGGTATTGAATCATGTTTGTTGAAACATCGCAAATGTGTAATATTTCAAAATTTTCATTTACACTATACAATACAAATATATAAACAAGTATTTCCTCTTATGTGTTTTACTAGGTGTTAAACACAGTTATGTTTTACTGTACATACTTTACACGACACAGTCATGTTGTCATATCCATGCTCATTTCTATAATACGCAATTATGCAACAATGAATACACAGGGTATTAAGCACTCACCATGTAGAATATATCATGCCATCTATGGAACATATATAACTCTATCTATAAACATCATTGCATAAAATAGGGTACATCTAAATGTCGCTCTAAGTGACATATTTTCATACACTTCACACTAAGGTCATGGCCTATGAGGTAAAAATGACAAATGGATTATCAGATAATGCTTATCTCATTTAGATCATTTTTTCATCTTTGGAAATCAATCATGTGACATAGCTCAATGTTTTTGTGCATTAATCTCATTAAAAAAAAACTGCTACTTTTTGGTCAAAAATTCGGCCTAAAAAAGTTTTTGTTTTTGGATTATCCTAATCCCAAAGTAATCACGTTTTCCTTTTTAGAGGTAGATCATTCCTTACAATAAATTGTAATTTTACCATAAAAGCTGAAATAAAATGCTGCATTTTTGGTGAAAATTGCGTCAGAATTAGGGAAAATTGGTGAAGAAGGTTGGATAAGGAACATCTTAAGAGATAATCCATTCAACTTGATTATCATCCTACTGTCATTTATTGAAGACGAGACATGGATCTAACAGAACCATTTGTTTTTGTGGATAAAGCATTCTTAGAACTAAAGATATAGCCCTTTGAAAATGACTTGCCATATCTTACGTGCCCCTTTAATCTATTCCAAACATATTGTGATTAGAATTCACTGTGTGAGCATATGGCCGTGAAGCATTCATTTGACTCACTGCTATTTAGGCAATTTTTACTCACAAAAAGATTTCACCCTTTTAATGCATCATACCTGGTGATTTTCGAATTAAGCTTGTTTAATTACTTGTGTCTTAAGTAAACTAAACTCCACGTTTACCAAAAACATAGAACACAACTACCAAATTAACTTTCAAATAGTAATGGCCTTGTGGGCGAGTATCACCGAGGCTAAAGATGGCGTAAATGTTTGAAATTGCATATTGCTAAATGTATGATTTCACTTAAAGTCCCAGACTTAACGTAACTGAAAGCCTTTGGCTGATGTCACTTTCAACGTGACCGTCTTTTGCAGTTTCACTGCGCCATCTCCCATGCGCCTTAAAAAGCCTGTCTGAAACACCTGCGTTGGCAGCCTTAGTGGCACCCCCAGAACGCAATGAATGCAACCCGTAAACCTTACTATCTACCCCAATTTTGTTCAAGGCAGCTTTGACCATATCTCTACAAGTTGTGTAACTGATTGGTTTATTACATTCTTTCAACTGGTGTTTTCTTTTGCTTTTAAAAAATGAAAGTGCTCCAAAAATGAATTTGTCAGTTTGTGAATTAACACCTAGTTCTCTCATGTATCTTTGCAACAATGAAAATGGACATGTCTTGTTGTTTGATTTGGCTATTAAAACATTTGCACCATTACGATAACAATCCGTTTTTGATTTCTCTACAAAGATATCTATGTAATACTCTTTGAAACTGACATCTGTGAATTTCAATCTTGACATTTCGTCAAACCTAAAAAAACCTGCAAATGCCAATATCATAAAAGTGGCCGTTCTTAGCTCCAAAACGCTTGCATTTTCTCCAGCAAATTTATCTATTATATCTTCTAAGTGTTTTACTGTAATTGGCGCTTTCTTGCTGACCTTTTTGCTAGAAAGACGAAGTGACCCTTCTGTAACCAGTTTTACCATGTTATGCTCGCATGGATTGTCAATGCATGCCATGTTATGAGCCCAAGCAATACTGTATTTTGCCGAAATTACTTGACTGTAACTCTGATTTGAATTTTGAAAAATACTCAAAAGATATATTGAAACATGTATATGGTTTGCTGGAAGAAATTGTAAGCCAAGTGCGTTACACCAGTTTTTGAATTTTTCAAAACCTGCAGAATATTTTGTAACCGTATTTTGTTCCTTGCTTCTTATCGCAAAGTCCTTCAACTTGTTTGGAAAGTCTTTTAATTCTTCTTGTTTTGAGCAAACGTCTGTTACATCTGTCAAAGCTTTGCTGTTAAACACCGTATCACTGTAGCCTGAAAATGTGCCTCAGAGGCCACATTAATCAGTCATGACTGATTTGCAAAGCTATGAGCGGGCTACTGAACCCTTGATCACTATCAAAAACGCTGTTTTTCTGTGAGCCTTTTGTGAAATAATGCCCTCCTTTGGGGAATTCAATAACACTTTTTATGCTAGAATGATACTTCCTACCATCATGTAATACTGGCCAATACACTGCTGACAGCCATTTTGGTACGACCAACGTACCTCGACCACGCTGCTCTACTAAATATCTAAATGCTTTTGCCACCAGGCAGCATGGCGGTACTAACCAATTGTTTTCATGCTTCCAGCATTGAGTAAAAGCGTCTGCTGCTTCTGCCTCTGGGCAGTGAAATCTGGAATTGAATCTTGGTAATTTCATATTATGCACATCAGCAAACCTGTCCACCGTGAAAGGCCCCCATCTAATGTTAAGATAGTTAAAAACATTCAAACGAATTCCCCAGTCATCGAAATCTACATATTTACTGATTTCGTCTGCTAGAACGTTATGTTCCCTAGGCACCCACTCTACGTTCAATTTCACATTTTTCTCTTTACAAACTCTGTGTATTCTTAGAGCTAGACTTTGAAGATCTGGTTTCATACTACCTTTGGAAATGATTGATCTTACATTTTTATTGTCTGTGAACCATTTGATTTCTTGATTATTTAACAAATGCATGAGGGACAGTAATGTTGTTAACACTCCCATTAACTCTCTCCAAGTTGAACTTCTCTGACTCTCTGCATCAGACCATGTTTTGTGACATACCTCATTCTCAAAATTGACCACATACCCACCACATCCACTATTGCTAGCGTCCGAGTACACGACCCTTGAATGTTTGTATTGTCTTACCAACGATGTCCCGTTGTACGTGTATAGACCTTCTAACCAAAATTCTAACTCGCCTATTGCGTCATTTGGTAAACGAATACAATTGTCCCAGTTTGACCTACATGCTACAACTACTTGTAACGATCTCGTTTTAAGGATACATATATATCACCTATGGCATGCCTTAGTGCGACCACTTTCCCTACTACCGCTGCTACTGCTCTAGCGGTTGTTCTGTTTGCATTACTTAGTAACTTACTAACCTTTTCATGCACGTCTGAGAGTTTACTTTGCGGTACTAATAGTTTACCCTGTGACAGATCTAATTTAAAACCTAACCACTGTTGTACCTGTTCAGGCTGTCATTTTGACTTCTTATCGTTTGGAATAAAGCCAGCTTTGATCAGATCTGATCTTACCTGGTTGGAATGCTCTATGCAAAGTGAAACACTCTCGTGGAAACAAAGCCCATCATCCAGGAATACTATAATTCGTATACCTTGACTACGCCAGTGTTTTACAAGTTGCCTAACAACTTTTGTGAATATGAGACCTCCTGTGCTAATTCCAAAGGGTAATACTGTGTATTCAAAATACTTAGTTTTTCCTTGAAATTCCCATGAAAACCCTAAGAATTTCTGATGTTCTGGTAGTATGTTCAAATGATGGTAGCCATTTTTGATATCAAACACAAACATATATCCCCCTGGTACTAAATATTCTTTGGCAACTTGCAAATCTTCAAACTTTACTCTGTCTAAATTGATGAAAGGGTTAACATGTCTTAAATCTAACACTAACCTGTCCTTTTCTGCATTTGATGCCACAGTGAGGGGATTTACTACATGTGAAGGATATTTTACCTCTTTGATCCGACCATCTTGCAATAGTTCATTTATTGATTTTTCAACAAACTCACGTTTCTTTAAAGCAGATTGATTGTTTTTTAGAATTGCTTTTGCTGGTTCTTGTTCAAACGGTATTCTATACCCGTGTTTGATCGTATTAACTACAAACTGTGAAGCACCGATTTCTCCCCAAAAGCTAACGTTTTTCTTCAAACTATCTTTTACAGATTTTTCAGATACAATATGTGATAAAGTCTTACTCAACTTATGATCTGTTGTTGTTCTGGCTGCTTGAGTCGTAGGAGTTTTGTTGGAACGTGGCACCTTGCTTGCAGTCACGTACCCAATGTCCTGTCTGGGAACAGTTCCTACAGACGTCATTTGCTCTGCTTCTGCCGTTGTAGTATGGACCGCTGTTGAAGCTGCTGTTCCACTGTCTTTGCTGGCGTTCCTGCCACCTGCCGGATTGTTGGTTACCCCGGTCCTGCCCGTTTCTGCTGAAATTGAAACTTTCTCTCTGGTTAATACGTGACCCCGTTCTTACAGTTATTTTTTCTCCCTAGCTTTTCTACCCGCATTAACCCTTGCACTATGAATCTTTTTGTCATCGTCGCTATCACTAGCGTACTCATCTTTCATATATTCCTCGACCGCGGCCCAACCAAGGGTTGAGTCGTCCGCTATTTGAATGCATTTATTTCTATAAGAAATTAAAGCAATACCTTCATCCAGCTTGGCTGTAGCCTCTTGTTCTCTGTCTGCCAGTAAATCTTTAACGTCTTTCATGACGTCAAGCACCTCCACGTTGTGGTCAAACTGCTTTTGATTTCCTTTCTTTGTGAGCTTGGTTTCCGTCTTTGCCTTCTTCGTCATTTGTTTTGTATCCTATTTTATCTCCCTCTTGAGCGTGTTGAGTTTTTTTATCTAATAGAGTTTCTAATATATCCACTATTTGAGGCATTTGCTCGTGTGCCATTTTGGATGATAAATGTAGACGGTCGGTTCAAGACTTTGTCATACCTCGCTTGCGTGTAAACCGAGAATGACCTTACATTACATACATAATTCACATGTCCAAATGAAATACTCCAAGCGTGAATACCCTACTCACTTACCACCTACGATCACCCTAATAAAAATGCTACGCAATAAACATTTCGCCTTCCGTAATACTTAAAGTAATTTTCAAACTGATTCGTTACACTCAAACGTTAGAAAATCTATTTCTCGTAGGAAGGGAACAGTTTGCAGATATTTACTGTGAGATTAAATCTTACATCTTTGCTTTCCTCGAACATTTTATACATTCTTTTTCAGGGACGGTGCGACGAGGTACCTTCTGTTAGTTCTACGTGGTGTTACTGTGATTCACAATGTGCTGACAACAAAGATTGTTGCTATGACTACAATCAGACATGCTCGAATGAAAGACAAGACGATGGTAAAAATGTCGGTCTTAGAAAAACTCTAGATAGAAATACTAGTGAAAGTCAAGATCCCAAATCAGCCGTAGAAAATGACCTAAGCCACTATAAGGAATGTGTGGAGACCTATGAGAATTATAATCAACCAAGGCAGTATAAGATGATAGCAAGATGCCCGAGTTATACACAAGACCATGACCTTGTTATTATGTGTATTAATGCATCATTTACAGATGATAAATTCAGTACCATTGCGCGCCTACCTGTTTATGTCAATGAAACAGGAGAAACGTTCAAGAATGTATATTGTGCAATTTGTCATGGGTTTGAGCTTGATGATGTTTTGGCCTGGTCTTTAAGATATGACTGTTTGAATGTCGATGGTGTTGGAAGTGTATTACAAAATAAGAATGTGCGAGACTTGAGCACTTTGATTCATTTTAACAGGTGTAATGTGAGGACTGAAGGAGGTCAATCAAGATATACGTTATGTCAGGTAAATTGTCAATTAATCACAATTCAACCACGTGGACTCAACTTGAGACAGTGTCACCATCATGTTGATGAATGTGACGCTAGGTATATTCCGACCACATATAAACAACTACGCGATCTATCTCTGTTAAATGAATTGTGTGTGGACTATTCTTCTCCAGTTATATTTCAGATAGACCAGAGCGTTGACAGGAGGCCAGTCATCTACAAGAATATTCATTGTGCAATGTGCAATGGTGCCGATCCATACCGACTGGGCTGCAAGGTGTCTAACATTACAAACGAGGGTCTTGAACTGTTCACAGTTACAGGTAACTTCTCCCAGAAACGTGTAAACGACAAGACCTTTTTTGTGCTGGAATGGTATTACACGCTAGAGGATTTGGTTGTTTCGTCCAACGTCTCTGAATGGAAAGTATGCCACGAGGCGTTTTGGCCTGAACATGGACCAACCCAAAATTTCATCGATTCTCTTGCTCTTAATAAGGAAAATAGATGTATTTATATGGGCTGCTCATATGGATATTCAATGATAAACAAAACATGCATGAGGGATCCTTTCAGATATGAATCTCACGTGCAAGAAGGTTCAGTTACAAGTGAAAGCCCATTTGTGAATAGCTTGCCAAGAATCATGGGGAGTACTAAATTTCCCATTTCATTTGTTGGAACATCTCAGAGTTCTTTCAGTAGTGGAGCAAATAGTCAAACACATATATACCATACATGCACATGCATTGAGCACGTGCTCTTGTTGGCTTTACTTAACATATTCCTAGGTCGCCTCTTAAAAGCATTATGTTAGAATTAAAAGTATAATGACTAGTGGGACACATTTCCTCCCCTCTTATTACATGCAGCATTGGCCAATGTAGGTTAGTTTAGCCACATTAACCTATCATGGACTTGGAAAATTCATGTAAATGAAACATTATGTACGCAATCTAAGTTCATGTATGCTGAGTGGTTGGACACATTTCCTCCCCTCTTATTACATGCAGCATTGGCCAATGCAGGTTAGTTTAGCCACATTAACCTATCATGGACTTGGAAAATTCATGTAAATGAAACATTATGTACGCAATCTAAGTTCATGTATGCTGAGTGGTTGGACACATTTCCTCCCCTCTTATTACATGCAGCATTGGCCAATGCAGGTTAGTTTAGCCACATTAACCTATCATGGACTTGGAAAATTCATGTAAATGAAACATTATGTACGCAATCTAAGTTCATGTATGCTGAGTGGTTGGACACATTTCCTCCCCTCTTATTACATGCAGCATTGGCCAATGCAGGTTAGTTTATCCACATTGGCCTACATGGACATTGGAGACTCCATGTAAATGAAACATTATGTTAGCAATCAAAGTACAATGGAGGTTTTCTTCCTTACATATAATGCAGGCTGGGGCGTTCAAAGAAATGCTAAGGAAGCTGCTTTCCCATATATGATAGCTCAGGGGAGGTGTTTTCTCGTGGGTGAAAGACAAGGGGAACTATTTTCCAATATACAGTATGTAAGGTAAACTGAGGATTTTCTCCCGTATATATAAGGCAAGGTTGGATGTTCTATATATGCAATACCAATGAAGCTGTTTTACCATATATGATAGCTCAGGGGGTGGGGGTGTTCTCTTATGGATTAAATGCCAGGGATCTGTTTTGTTTGTAAGGCCACCGAATGTGTTCTCCCATGTATTCGGGGCCAAGGGATATGTTCTCCCATGTATGCAAGACCAATGGATTTGTTCTCCTATGTATGCAATGCCATGTGATGTGTTCTCCTGTGTCTGCGAGGCTGGGGTATGTATTCTCCTATTACTCCAGTAAAAAAATCAAAAATCAATGAAAAAATTGCACTACTTATTAAACCTAGTGCAACAAATGCATAGCAATGAGTTAAAAGACATATCAAAAATCTAGAAAAATCAAAGTAGTGGAAAGTATGTAAAAATCACTATTTGTACCGGTGTACCCCCGGTCTTTTTTTTATGGGGGGATACTATGATAAACATTTTTATTTACTGTTGTGTTCCTCTAATCACATTCAAATTTTCAGGAATCACGCAACCATATATATTAGCTGTCATGGAAAGTTTGATCTTGATTGGTCAATTGGTTATCATGACAACACAATTTATTTACACTGTTTCCCTACAAACAGATATGGTATCTTGTCATTTTTAATTTTTCAAAATGAATGCAAAGTTGAGCTTAATACATATTGAAGGAGTTTACAACAAGATCACATGATAAATATATGAATAGGTTGACATATTTGGCTTTGGACCCTATTCGTGTTTGATAACTACTGCTCGATTAACAACATAGTGGGCGTGGCACTTTTTGTTATTATGTTATTACATTTCCAAATAATTTCATGTTGACAGAATCATATTTACAAGGGTCATTGATACATATGCTATTATCTTGTATGGTAAGCCTAAACATGTTTTGTCAATTGGTTGCCATAGCAACACAACATAATGCATGTAAATAGTTGGTAGAGGTCATTTAAGACAATCCTTATACCTAAATTGTTTATGTATAAGGCCATGTGATGTGTTATCCCATGTATGCAAGGTCAGAGGATGTGCAATCCAATGTATGCAATACCAATGGATGTTTCTCATGTATGCAAGTCCATGGAATGTGTTTTCCCTCGTATGCAAGGTCAGGGGATGTGTAATCCAATGTATCAATACCAATGGATGTTTCTCATGTATGCAAGGTCAGGGGATGTGGTTTCCTATGTATGCAATGTCAGGGGATCTGTTCTCCCATGTATGCAAGGCCATTGAATATGTTCTCCTAAGTATGCGAGACAAGGGAATGCGTTCTCCCATGTTTTTAAGACTGAAGTGAGGTTAATTTTTGAAAACTTCAAGTAGTAGCTGGGTTGATTTGGTGTCACATTTGTAAGACTCCAAAATTTCCACAAATCATCTTATCTTACCAAGGAACATTAAAGGAGCATGGAAATGTGCATTGTTAAAGAATAATCAAGCTCAAACCATTGTGAATTCTAAATATTTCATGTCCACCATTTTGTTTGCTGGGACTATTTTCTTAGTCCAGAGAAATCCTCATTCATGTATCCATTGTTTATCATTCATATTGTCTCAATCATGTATCTATCATGATAATTGTACTGTAGATAAAATATACTAGTTATAATCCATGCCACTTGGTGAAGTCACAAACTTTGAACGAGGATTAACAAGGAAGTCTGTAAGTGGTTCTGGCAAACAAAATGGAGGACATAAAATGTTTATAAGAAACTATGGTTTGAGCTTCATTATACTCTAACAATGCAATAAGTGCACACTTTCATGCTCATTCGTTGTTCCTTAGTAGGGTAAGATGATTTGTGGAAATTTTGGGTTCTTGGAAATGTTACAAGGCTACTCCTTGAAACTGTCAAAAATTAGGCTCACTTCACGGTCTCCATGCTAGCTTTGGGGACCCAGGCACCTCTAGTTCATAGTTATGAAAAATGCGTTTAAATGTGATGTTTCCTTAGACATGTCTCTTTAGTCAGGAAATGCAATCACATATAAGGAAAACAGATACAAAATCTTCACTTTAATGTTACCTCCAGAGAGATCTCTTCAATATGTAGGCAGTTTAAAGGGTAACGCATATCTTCTAGCAAATCGAACGCTCGTTTCTTGTGTTTAGTATAAAAAGCCCGATCCCGGAATTATACTCAACGGTTCACAGGCTCGAGGTCGTTGTGTCAACATCTATTTTTGTTATATAGCATAAGTATATTATAGATCGTCACACATTTATAAAAGGGAGATTTTTATTTTGACAAATCAATTTCACATTTATGGGTGAAGTTTCAGGATCTTCTATTTGTGTATTAACAAGGAAAAATTGACATCTAAATTTCGCCATAACTTAATAGTACACAGCTTAGCATATGAAATATCCTCCAAATGAAACAAAGCAGTTCTAATACAAGAATTTATATTTCTTCAAAATGGACTGATCAAGTTGAGCCACCATGTTGTTTGTATACGGGAAGCTTATCGGAACCCTTTAAGGGAGGTTTCCTCCATGTGATGGCGGTTTAAGGGAGGTTTCTCACATGTATCTGAGATGACATATATATGACGAAATGACATATAAACAGAGTGGGCAAAAAACCTGCATACAGTATTTGTTTAAAACGTTTTTAATATTGAACTGTCACAGAACACACAATTCCAAAATTACATTATAAACGTTTATGACATAAAGATTAATGGTATTTGGATGAGAACTTGTTAAGGGATGGATAGGGATGTGAATGAAAATTTAACTTAAAAAATACTATTTGCCTTTTTTGATACACCCTGTATGTTACATACGCCATCGCATTTTGTATTTACATATTGCACATTTGTATAATATTAAGACTAATAGTATTATGATGAGAACTTAGGGGTAACAGAGGGGTATAAATGAAAAACCAATTAAAAAAATTACTATTTGACAATTTAAGATATTTTAACTATTGCAGTCGGTTATAACTCGCATCATATAATTAGCATCTGGAGCATGTTCTTTGAATGGCCATCAATTAAGCCATACAAATGCTACAGTTATGCAACATAATTGAACCAACTTTGATTTTGTCTAGTTAAAGAGATATCCATCGTGGGTTTTTGGATCCACACTTTATATTACCTACACCATTGTAGTTTATATTCTTTCATCAATATTTTTTCAGTTATCTTACTTATCTTACAACGTAACGACGCTACCTAAAAACAATATTCTATATTCTGAGCTACATCCTTTTCGCATGTATTATTTTTTTAAAAGAATGTAAAATTCCCAGCTCTATTATTTTAGGCATGACTACTGCAAGACTTCACCTTCTGATATCATAAAGTAATTCCGAAATCCGTGCATTATCAGAGATTCGAACATGACTGTATTCACGCCTTCTATAAACTGTAAACAAAGTCAACATTTCACCCGGGGTATATTCGCGAACAAAACCCCTGGTAATACGTGTAATGTGTGACGTCATAACGGCGGGCCGTAGTAATGGCGGACCATAATGAATATTCGAAACATTTTGGTTGGTGAGTTTCCAAAAAGGCACAAAGGCTTTCGAACCCCTCAGTCCCTTCGGTCGTTTGGGGTACAGAAAACTTTTGTGCATAGCCCTGAGGGCTGTATTCGACGATATTACCCCTGCTCTTCGGTCTATATTTCTTAAAGTATGTGCAAATGAAAATACGGACCTTTTGACCCACTCTGTTTATGAGTAATAACAAACTATTTAAAGATATGTTATTCAGATATTATTATTTAAGTATAATGTGTGGTGTTGTTTTAAAACGTATGTCCCATATTATTTAGAAATACAGGGTGTCACATGAAGCTATATTTTTATATTTATCCCCCTGCTGCTAAAATCTTAATAGATGGTACCGAGTGTAATATACCATTGGAAAGATCTTCCAAAGTTATGTTAACTCACCAACTCTCAAGTATTTTGGATGAAATTCACCTATATTTTCACGATGTACTTTACAGTAAGTCCTGCAAAATCCTGCCAAATACCCCAAATTGCCATGTTTCTAGGCTTATGGTCACCTCAATTGATACAATGTAAAAATTTGTCAATCAATGTAACTTTGGAAGACCTGTATATATATATATATATAAATATAGCTTTATGTGATCACTATTGTATGATATCACTTAAATAAGGCATTATGTATTTGCATTTATATTGCTATTTGTTTATTCATGTGTTGGGATACTTATATAATTGACATTTAACATGATGGTATTATATTCAAATATTATTCAGAAATATACATATTTAGTTATACATATTTCTGTAAATGTAGCTTAAATGATAATATTGTAATAGGGGTATCACTATCGGTCCAGTGCATAAAATATTGTATAGGCGAATGATACACATTCGTTCGTTCGCATTTATATTGATATTGATATTGTGTTCCTTATGTTTATTCATTTATATCAAAGGATATTTACATTATTGTATAAAAATATTATTCAGAATTATTATTATGATTTAGTTATATCTGTAAATGTTAATGTATAGTTTGACTGATAATATTGTAAAAGGGCTATCACCATCAGTCCACTGCATAAAAATATTGTCGTATAGGCGACTAATAAACATTCGTTCGTTTGCATGTATATTCATGTAGATATTGTTTCTGTGGGAGATTAAAGGGAGAGTTAACGTGATGGTATACACCTTTCCATAAAGTCGGCAAAAAATCGATAAATGGGCGGGGCAACCTGTCAATCATTATAGCGGTGACGTCACTCGCGGACTTTTTTGGATGATTTACTCATCTAATTTGGCACTTGACAAGTGATCATTGAGGTACGCACGGGGATGAATCTTGTTAACTATACAAAATGGTGAGTTACATTTTATACTTATCTTTTCTTTATAATATCAAGGGTCTCACCTGTATTGTTTTATTTCAAAACAATCCATTCAGATCACCTATCAGATGCAAATAAGTCCTGATTGATTGAAATTTTCCTCTCCGAGATTTCAGTCTTTCAAAACTGCCATCCAGTCTAAGCTTAGGCTACTGATGATAGAAGTGTACATCAACAAACAACTATTCCTGTTGTATTTTCACTACCTTTCATAAGCAAACAGCATGAAATACTAGCCAATATCTTTGAATGAGAATATTGCACATCTTGTGTTGTATTTAGGTTAGAGGTTGTCGTTCAAAGCGAGGTTCAAAGTTCAACTTTAGTTCACCGGCAAGCTGGCTAACAAGTCATGCTGACATACAAGATTTACTGTAATCCCTTTTACTTTTCTCAATGTTTATTTTAGCAATTTTAAATTTTTATCGATCTAATTGGAATTCATTTATTGTGGCAGTCAACATTAGGCCTATTAGGATATAAATCTGTCATATAAAACATCGATCCACGGATGTTGAAAACAAAGAAATATAAAGCTTTATATCTGTTTTTTAGGATTCTATGAAAGAACAAACGGTATGTGACTGTGAAAAACTGACCACCTCAGATGTGGATGGGTTCACATTTGATGGGCCCATCAATAAACTGAAAAAGACAGAATGTATTAAGTGGCTGTTGTGCCGAAATATAAAACCTCACCACAAGGATACGTTAGCGTCGGTTCGTGTTAAAGTGCAACAGACCAAGGAAAAACAAACCATCCCAGACTGTGAATTAATAATTAGAGACTCCGATCCAAATAATGCTAATCTCAGATCAAAAAAATCCAGATACCCCAAATGTAAGAACAATATGATATAGTTGATCAGAGTAATAAAGAACATGTTATTGTTATATAATATTTATGTGTCAGAGTGGTTGTATTTGAAAATATTACATAGTTATTAAAGAGGCTCTATACTATAGGAAAGCACAATCAAGACCCCTCTGGACCTTTTTGCATATTGAGTTTCACCACATATTCACCTGACTTACTAAGGAAGAAGTCCCAAATCCTCCGCTTTCAGTGTTAATTTTGCGATTTTGCTGGCCGATCTAATTATTTTCAATGAAATTAATTCAGTCTGAAGTTTGAATATACCGGGAAAATTCTCCTGTTATCTGATTGGTCGTTAAATTTGTTTATCATGAATCTGATTGGCTGTCTGGTTCAAGGGGCATGTGCGACTCAACGGGGATTCCCCTTGCTAGCTGCGGAATTAACTTGTGTTTTATTCTGAAGGTTGGTTGTTCTATCGGCAATAATATACCAAAAAGTTATTCACAAGATCCATAGTATGCAAGATATTATATGAGCAATAATAATGGGTCATCATCGATTGTCTGAGGGAGAACCTATAGTATAGTGCATCTTTAAGTTAGTGAAGAGTGCACAATACACTCCAAAATATGCTGTCAGTGTCAGCTATCATAGAGAGTTGATGTAAATAAAATTACTTTACCAAATGGATTGTACATTAACATTTCACTTTGTATTTTTACACGACTGTGTAGTTTAATCACTAATCTGAGTCATATGCTGAGTCACACTCATCAGCTGATACTAATGTAACATCACTTTGGGAGATAATTGGTGGCTGAAAAAGTGACAACATGGCTGCGTTAGTCCATATTTGGTTAATCGAACCAAACAATGTTAACTGAATGGGGCGATCAAATATATGATTGCCTTTGACCTTGTTTACTAAGTATGCTGCGTTCAATATGTATGCGTTCAGCTGCAATTTGCTGTGTTTCTCTGACGTCTGATGCCGACATCTGTTCTTCCATGCCTAGGAATGGAGGGATATTTAGCCTCACTCCCATTGGGTCTAATAAGTCTTTGATGAGAAACCCTTTATCTGCCATAGCCGCATCATCTTTGTCAAATTGTTGTTGAAAAAATAAATCATTTTTCATCGTTTATATTCATTGATAAAAATCCAACAAACATAAACACGATTTACAGTAGATGTTTTCGGTTTGGGCAAAGAAAAATAAAACTAGATGCCGGAGCCATAATAAACAGATCATCATATTCATTGATAAATATGGTTCAATAAAAATAGCAAGATTTACAGTAGTAGGTAGAGGGGGAGAAACACCAGGGTTCAAAGATGACATACGCTTATAATGTAAATCTGTATTGAGATGACATCATCGCTGATTGGTCAAAAGTCGACAAACAAATGACGTCATCAATGGCGGTTTCAAAATTTTCGAAATACGCTTCGAATAATGTTATGTTCATTTGCTGGCGTGTTAACCAATATCATAGCTTCTCATTTCACATCAAGATAAAGAAAGGTGTACAGAATATGCCTATATCAATTAAAACATCCCATCGAAGTGTAGTATTTGATAACTAGCCGATGAAAATTCGAACGAACGAAGGTGGTAAGCAAGAGAGGTAATTATGTCTGTCATCTTTAAACTCTGGGGCTTTCCCTCCTCTTAGTAGTAGGTTTATGAGTAAGAGCGAAGACCCCGTAAACTCATAGGCTTTGGCTAGGATGAAGATGGCTTTGGGATGATCAATAAACAATGCATAACTGTCAAATTGTAGATAGTATTTGAGCTTATTATTAATTACAGCTTTTAATAATACTTGTAAAAACGTACGACAACTAGACAAAATGGAATTGTATTTCAAAATATTACAATAAACATTGCACAATCTCTGCATGATATGCAGGATATTCGGATCTGTTATAAGGGGTCTTATGAGCAAATTAACATTTTTGAGAATTGCCGGTATATATGGACATATAAATGAGAACTCTGTTTGAATATTTAGTTGGAATATACCTATTAAATGACATTGGTACATGGGAGTTTGATTATTCATAGAATATAATGATAACTTACCATGATCAGCAGAATATAAGTGACACTGAAACCGGCACTGAAAAAGGTAAGTCTGTCACGTACTTTCAGATTTTGATTTTCCCGCTGTACTATGCAGGACAAGACTCCGCGAGTGACGTCACTGCTGTATTCAGCGGCCTTATGAATATTCATGACGTGACTTTATGGAAAGGGAAACTATTATTCAGAAATATAAATATTTACAGGGTGTCCCGAAAGTATTTAAAATGACTATAACCTTTTCCCATTTGGGAGTTAAACCATGATACTTGGCAAATCAATGTAACTTTGGATAAGCTTTAAAATGATATATGACGCATACTATGACGACACTGGAATGTGTCTGCCTAGGGGGGGGGGAGCATACTTTCGGGACACCCTGTAGTTATATATAATATAAATATATAAGAATATATCTGTAAATGTACCTAAATGATTATATTGAAATATCACTTATCACTATCAGTGCAAAGCACTAACATATTACCGTATAGCGAATGATACACATTCGTTCGTTCGCATTTATATTGATATTGTTTCTTTGTGGATGCTTATATCAAAGGAGATTTAGCATGATGGTATAAAACTATTATTCAGGAATAATGTAATTATTCAAAATAGTAATTTAATGATAATAGTGTAATCGGGCATGAGTATAATAGTACCCCGGACAGGTTGGATGATGCAGTTGTGTTTTACTCTATATATCCAAAAGAACAACCATTCTTATTTAAATTTTCATATTTTATTCTGGAGACAATTTCCAACATGGGAAAAAATTATTTCAACGAAATTCCTAATTTTGTGATTTTAATAGGCTCTTTTTTAAAAAGACGCCACTGTCAATAAAATACAGGTTTTTGCTTGAACATTTGAACTTTTAACGTCATTTCAAAGATTGTCAAGCTATTGAATTTTTGGCCGCCTAAAATCTTTCAGGATGTATTTTATGCCATATTATATAGCTATTATTGCTATTAAGTTTTGTCATATTCAGTGATATTATTACAGTGCATTAGGCCAATGACAAACTTGTCACTCTAGGTCAGGTTTCCTCTTTTTTGCCACTGGGTTTTTCCACCACCGTCACTCAGCATGCAACCCTGTGGCATGTAAATTGTACCATGCTTTGAAATGTCAGGTGTCCCTGACAATTTCACGAAAGGATGTGACATAGCTATATTTACATCTCTGAAGGATCTAATGCCGATAATACTTGAAGTTGGAGATTCGTAATGTTTTATCTCATTTTGGACAGTATTGAACAATTCGATCTGGTTGAACTCGTGTACGTTGACAAAAAGCTTAACCTCCTCTATCTAGCCTTATTCTAGGGAACGCTTCACAAAATGAGACCCAGGGCAACAATTTTTTATTGGTCTAATGCACTGTATATAATAATATTGAATATGACAAAAGCGAATAACAATTATCACCCATAATTATTAATATGGCAACAAATATATCTGGAAAGACTTTAGGCGGCCGAAAATTCAATAGCCAGACAATATTTGAAATGACGTTATAAGTTGTTCAATCAACATTGTCTCTAGAATAAATCTTGAAAATTTCAATGAGAATGGTTGTTCCATTGCAAATCTAGAGTAAAAACACGACTGCATCATTCAACCTGTCCGGGGTACTATGATACAAACATTTCAGTGAATACCAGCGCGTTGGTTTGACTTGTTAATGACCGAGTTGTGGCGGCCATGGCAGTGGGGGCTGGGCCGTCTTGACTATCCATTAATTACTTTATAACCGACCTCTGCCTGTGGTTGTAAAGAATGCACAGGTATTCCCCTTAACAAAATCACGGGGACGAATACTGGAAAATCACACTTGAAAGTTGTAAGAGCGAGGAATATAACTGAAGGGTCAATATGCCTTTTAAAACTTGTACAGGGCTTTCAATTAGTATTGTTAATTTTGCTATAACTTTTGTTTTATTGCATTTTTCTACAGGACACTTTCACAATATAAAACATTCAGCTGACCTTATTGTATGAACATTTTCTGACAATCAACTCAGTATTGACAAAGTTATGGTTACTATGGTAACCAATGTCATGGGTATGGGGGGTCAATCTGCTAGCGTCACTTTTGGACGAAATTTTAAGTGATGAAAGCAAGTATCATATATATCATATATGTCTGTTTCGCTCTTGGGATACAGTAGAGTAACGTCTTGATCCATTTTCACTTTACAGGCCTGTAGCCAAGAGGGGAGGGGGATCGAGGGGGGAGGTGTTTACTGCAGCTGACTGAGATTCGGGTTATATATATCATTGTTAGTACAAACGGACAACACAGTTTTGATTCATCAAAAAGTGTTTATTTGATGAATAACAATGATTTATCATGGAAATTCCTTAGATTGCCCCTATGACAATGGTTACCATAGTAACCATATCTTTGCCAATGCTAAGTTAATTGTCTGGGAAATTTAGATCGAATTAGGTCAGATATATGTTCCTTTAGTTGTGAAAGTTTTATGAAGACAAAGGCAAGATTTGTAGTAAGATTAGCAATATTTATTGAACTCCCAGTACTAATGACTTGGAAATTTGGTTTCTTATTTCCAAGTCAAGTGTAGGGTATTGCGTAATCAGAGAGTGGTGGTGGTGATATAATGATCGAAATTATTGTCCAGTTTATAAACTTTACTTATAAGCTGTTTTAAACTGTTAAACATTATATGTAAGAATGAATAATTATATTGAATAAAATTAATTGTAGTCTGAATCATAATTTGTTATTTTTGCAACAAAGCTTTGGTAACACATCACTTGATATGAAAATGGCTGCACCATTGCATTCTTTATTCAGCCTTAAGTGTTCAAACAATGAGGAGTATTCCTCCAGAGGCAAATATATTATCTAATCGTCAAATGATTGATGGAAATATTTAATTGATTTAGATAAACCCAGATAACAATGTCACCTTTTGGTTATGATGTTAATCTGACAGTTTCATATTCAAAATAAAATAAACTTAAATACTATGTAATTGTTGATTTAAAATACTTCTTATATTTTGTTTATTACAAATATTGCCCCCTGTACAATATGACCGCATAAATGTAACCAATATATTCTTGGGATCTTTGGTTATCACAAAAGGTCATTGCAATTGACTTCTTTGAAAATCCTATGCAATTGTGGGTGCTTTCAAAACAATTCTAAGGTAGAAACCAACCAATTAACAATTGATTAACAACTACCCTGCGTGTAGAGTCTAGTTAAACTACATGAAGACGAAGCTCTCTTTTAAGAAGTGTAGTCAAACGAATGCAAAGGGTAATTAACAACAGGCTTCATATGATGTTTCATAACGTTAATCTAGACTACTGACTGTCCAAAGCAACCAATCAATTGTTAGACCATTGCTAAAGCTAACATATTAGATTTGTTAAGTAATGCTGATATTTGGAAATTTAATGATGCAATTATGTATTGTATATGTAAGTTTCCTTGAAATGATGTGAGTCCCTTGGCAATGACTAAGTCTGTGAAACGACAATGATGCAAGACTCTTTGCATCAATACGACAAGCTTAATGTGGTAGATTGTATGAAATCCGCAGTAATGCCTTGGTCACATTTGCTCCGATTTTCACTACGGCGCCCGGGCGATATTGAACAAAACACTCAATCGGCCGGGCGCCGGCCGATGGATCGGAGCAAATGTGACCCAGGCATAATGCAAGCGTCTTTGCAATAATAGCACAAGCTGGATGTGGTAGATTACATGATGCAAGCCTCTTTGCATGAATAATACAAGTTGCATGTGGTGGACGACTTAAAATATGCAGTAATGCGTCTTTGCAACAATAATACACGCTGGGTGTGGTCGATTACATGAACTCTGCAGCAGATCTCAGGCACTTGTCGCTTGGCAGAATTAAAATTTCAATCTTGAACAGAGAAATCTTGAACAGGGAAATAATAATTACCATTCATCAGTTTGTTCTAGTTGTGAATAATTACAGAAGAATTATCAATGAATATTCGAAACATTTTGGTGAGTTTTCATGTTTGAATCGTAAGATAGACCTCAGAGCAGGGTAATATAATCGAATACACCCCTTAAGGCAACGTTTATGCCTAGCCCTGCGGAGTGTATTCGAAAATATTACCCCTGCTCTTCAACTGGTTTCCTAATTAACATTTTAACACATGTGGAAATTAGTATTTCTTTGAGTGAAGCCCGAGTCTCATTTGCTCAGATTTATCAGCCGGCGTCGGCAGCCGGCCGATCAATCGAAGCAAATTGGTCACCAAGGCATAAAGAAGGGGCGTTATCTAGCACACAACTAGGTTTTTCATATGGGATTGTGTTTCACAGTAATTATTTAGCAACGTAGTGAATGACTTTTATGTCGTTTTTCGTAATAAACATAAATCATGTATGATGTAGAAGTAATTAAATAACAATTTTATATTATATTACAAGTGCTACATTTTGATTAATTAAATTGTGATTCACAGTTAGGCATGTTATAACAAATCAGCCAATCAGATCACGATTTTTTAAATAAAATATAATGCATTCTATATTTTAGAACGGAGTGAATAGCTGTTTTGGATTCAATGAAATTAATTTCCGCTATCATCCCTCATCTCGTAATGTCGCATTTTCGGGTTGAACTGCATTCTTTTTAGTGATACTGTACACATTTTTTGCAATTTATGAAAGGGATTTAAGCAAATGATTCAGTTAGTAAAACGATGATCTAATTACACTCATGTCTTGAATCCTAGCCTTTGAATAAGGGCAGTAGGGTGATTAAAGTCAACCACAATCCAGTGAGCCCTGTTCATAATTGATGAAGAAAGGTGTTATCCATATCACCAAACTGCATTATCAAAAAATTTTCTATTTTTTTCATTTGGCATTATCTTTCTCATGAAAAACGGGTACCATGCAAAGAAAAATAGATACACCTTTCTAGAAAGTAGAATATTACTTCATAATGTCGGCATGGCACAACGTTAAATGTTATTACATGGAGGCTCGGTATATTATGCTTATTTTACAGCTTTTCGTTATGGAGTTTTTAAACTTTATTTTCGATTACTGAATGGGAATATGAGATCGCCATTTCGTGTATTAATCAGGTTTGGATCGTGCAAATTGTGATGTGACATATGAAACTATTGTATATGACAAATTAGTCTCAATATCGTCGGTCGTTGAGATTAACACAACATATATGTTTACTGGTTGCATTAAAAGGAATCGTGTATTGGAATATACAATTCTCTCATTTTATTTCCGGACATTTTGCTCAGGACATAGAGTCCTTCAGAAACAATACTTGAAAAAATAAATCATTTTCAAATATCACATTTGAAGAGCATTGCCCACTGTTTCAATATAAGCCAAAAACGTTTTTATAATGTAATTTTAGAAGAAATTAATCTTAGGCCGAGTCGATTAATTGCCTTCTTAAATTGGTTTCGACACGTAGATATTATTTACAGAGATCGTGCTAATCATGATGGTACATTTGAAACTATTGCAACTGACATCTGGACACGGACAGCAAATTATAATCTCAAATGGTATCCGTCATGGTCATCATCAATCCCTATACTAGAGACATGTATATAAACATACCTATACATATGTCTGATGACATCGCAGACAACAATCAGTCCCAAATACAATTATCACACATCCAATAGCAGCACAACTATACGTATAAAGATGCAACTCAAAAAGGAAACACAACTGGGATGGGTATGTAAAACGTAAACTGTCGCTAGAATTGTGGATATAAAATTTCATACTATGGCCTTCTAAATTTCACATTTCATTTCCAATCAATTCTTATCAAGATTTCGTTGATATCATATTGATCAAAATCAACAATTTCATAGTGAAGTATTTTATGACAAAATCGGTGATGTAGGTGCAGATGAAATAATTGCAATCAACAAGGTATTATTGACCATCTCTAATTCATCATTTTCCAAAATATCCATGATCTTTGACTAAACAGCCATTTAACATTTAAGGTGCAAATATTAAAAATGAATTCTTTAGTTTTTTGGAATGCAGTATGAACTTCGAGGATGATTTTCAGAAATAACATATGACGAAAAGGTGTACATCCAAATAATTCTAAGATTGAAGTTTATTTTTGTTAAAGTGCGTGCGAATCCATATAGAATACGGGGGTCCGTACTCGGGGTCTATAAATAGGCTCAACAAAAGTTTGCGGAAGCCCTCGTTGGCATAATCTGCGCCCTCTCTATTAATACTTTTGACCCAGACTACACAATATAAATTGGGAACACTGGGGATGGTAATAGCGCGGTGTTGTATTAAATCAAATATTATCCATATTTATGAATAAAAATAAATATGCTTCACGTTCTTAATCTCTACTAGTTTAGTAGCCGTTGTACTGATATATTAGAGACCTTAAGATTGCACCAAATAATAACCTGTACCTGTACCTGTACGTGAAACATGATGCGCGCGCAACAAATCATGTAACTTTATGCTCCATTCGACACGTCTGACTTGTTTTACAATCCCGTTAACGTGTAAATTCAATAGCGCCTGGCATTTTTGTCGTCTTGTTGTGAACCTGTACGCGAAAGATCGTGAGTGAGATCAGTATTACATAACTATGTACTATTTATTTCACGGTCTCATTCATTTTACACGAGCGGCAAGACGTGAATTTGGCACTTTACAGGTTGGTTGGAACGTGAGTTTTGAACCATTGATAAATGACTAAAAAAGCAATGTGCTGTTTATTTATGTTATTAATTTAAAAGTAACATATCTGTCGAATAGCTGTGTATGGTGCTATGGTTCAATAAATAAGGAATCCTATGGGTAAAGTTTCAGATAATTTCAAGTATGAAATAATGGTAATTCGTGTTGCCATTATATTGTATCACTTATGTGAAAGCCATACTGTTCCGGCAGACTAGACTATTTCGCTTTCTCCTTTACATGCCAGACTGTTTTGTTCTGTTGATCAGTTGTTTGATGTAAAGTATACGAAAATTTTAAAAAATCGAAACCATCAAATATCACTTTTGAAACCATGGAATATCACTTTTAATATAAAAGTGATACTCGATGGTTTCAAGATTTCTAATATGAAAAAGTGAGATTCGATGGTTTCAAAAGTGATATTCAATGGTTGTTTTTTGCTAAAATATGATATCTTGATCCACATATCAAATATATCTTCAGGTGATATTCGATCTATATCCTTGCAACCATGGGATAAATGAGGGTTATGGGAGGTTCTGTATTTTGGATATATCCTATCTTGCTAAGGGGAATATAGATATCTTACCGAGGACCCGGACGGTCCGAGATAAGATATCATATTTCCCGAGGGATATACTCCATATTAAAAACCGAGCATCGCATAACTGATTTATGTCATGACAAGTAAGATTTCACGAGTGCGGTTATTAGGACACCAATAGTGCAGATTTGTTTTTTAAAGTGTTCTCATTCTCATTATTTTCGAAAAAAACATCAACATTTTGGTCAAAAGAAATGCTACCGTCTGCTGCATCCATTTTGACAGTTTCGCTTTTTCAAGATATACCATATAAAAATTGACTGTTTCTACACTGAACAAAAACGTTTTCCAGCGGGGGATATATATGTACGGACAATCCTATGGTTTTGAAAAAATATAATTTATATCCACTCATGGATATCAATATCTTTTCTCATTCACTGCGCTTACTTGTGAAGATATCATATATCCACTCATGGACATTAATGGGTAATGATTTCCCTTGGATAAACGGACAATCCAATGGTTTTAAAAAAAATATCATTTATATCCATTCATTGATATCAATATCGTCACTCATCAACTGCGCTTATGTAGATATCATATATCCACTCATGGATATAAATGATACTTTTACAAAACCATAAGATATTCCTATATTATCCCATGGTTGCAAGGATATAGATCGAATATCACGTGAAGATATATATTTGATATGTGGATTAAGATATCATAGTTTAGCAAAAAATGTCCCAAACGATCGAATATCACTTTTTAATCAAAATTCTTTTTTTGTTCAAATTTTTTGTCGCATTTTTTTCTTTCAATTTCTTTCAAATTATTGTTTGAATTCTTTTTGAAAAATTCAAATAAAACAAAAAAAAAATTCAAATATAACAAAAAATAATTTGTTTGAGCCCAAAACTTAAGATTTAGAAAGATAATACTTCATGAACGAAAAAAAGTAGGCCGAACTACTGTAGACAGACAGGCGGGCGGGCGGACAGACGAACGGACGGACGGACGGACAGACGGACAGACAGACAGTCTGATCATGACAGACCGGCAGGTTGACAGATCGACAGGCTGGCAGTCCGACAGGCTGGCAGACAGAACGACAGGCTGGGAGTCCGACAGGCTGGCAGACAGAACGACAGGCTGGGAGTCTGACAGACCGGAATGCCGACAGGCTGGCAGACCGGCAATTTTATAGGCCGACATGTTGGCAGACCGGCAGGCTGACAAACTGGCAGACAGAACGACATGCTGGCAGGCTGACAGACCGGAATGTTGGTAGGCTGGCAGACAGAACGACAGCCTGGCAGACAGAACGACAGACCGATATACCGGCAGGCTGGCAGACCGACAGGGTGACAGACGGACAGGCTGGCAGACCGATAGGTTGGCAGTCAGAACGACAGGCTAACAGGCTGAACGACATGTTGGCAGGCAGACAGACCACCGTGCTTTATAGTAAGAACCACTACATAAAACAAGCAATCAAGCAGATTAACACACAAACAAATCTCCTCAAATTATCAAGAGACAATTATCAAGATATCTACATAGCAACAATTGGAAATAAATAAAAAATCTTTACCTCACCCAAACACCTAACACCCATTGGTATATCTGTATGCCTTAAGCAAATAACACTTCCCCCATACAGAATCACTATGGATATGTGTGTAAGCCGATTTAAAATATCATACTTTCATCACCAGATACCCACTAATTCCTTGTTTCGTACACGTACACGTCGACGAGTGACTAATACTCGGGGTGGAAGGTGTGAGAATAGTGCAAAAAATGACTTTATGAGCTGGATGGAATTTCTGTGTATTTTTTATTCTATTTGGGTGTCCTGCATAAAGGATTTCGCCTGCGAAGTATATAACTCTTGCAAACGTATCTAAATACTGGTCCGAAGAAGACATACCTTGAATTTTTAAGAAAAAAATTGGCTAAAAATGGAAACTACAAAAAGTCAAAATGTTCAACTCAAACAAATTTCTAGCTATCTAATATTAACACTATGTATTATTTAAAGTTTTTCAGATGTTTAAGGACCTTCATTAGTGTACTAGTGTCTAGAAATAAGATAATTAAGGACAAAATTTGGCATTTTTCATCATTTTCGTTTTAGGCAGTAACATATAGTTCCTTATATCTTGAGTTTTATGCTGATTGGTTATTGCATTTTTGATTAAATCTGTTCTTGTACATGTCTCCTTTCATTTAAGATACAAAAAATGTATATTGGACCACCAATGGTCATGTTAGAGCTTTCAGATCTCCCCTACCCCATTTATTATGAAAGATTACCGAAAAATATGAAAAAGTAAAATAACTTGAATTTATCAACTTTAACAATGTTATAGCTATTCTATATCAATATTATGTGTTATTTAATGTTTTTCAGATATTTCAGAACCCTTATTGGTATACTAGTGCCTAGCAATGAGACATTTAAGGACAGAATTTGGCATTTTTTTATCATTTTAGCTTTCAGCAGTAACATATAGTTCCTCATATTTTAAGTTTAAGACATACTGGTTGTTGCAATTATGATCAAATCTGTTCTTGTACATGTCTCCTTCCATTTAAGGTATAGAAAATGTACATTGGGCCACCGATGGTCATATTAGAGCTTTCAGATCTCCCCTATCCCATTTATCATGAAAAATTAAAGAAAATTATGAACATATAAAATTACTTGAAATTATAAACTTTAACAAAGCTGTTGCTATTCTATATCAATAGTATGTGGTATTTAATGTTTTTAAGATATTTCAGAACCTTTATTGGTAAACTAGTGCCTAGAGAGACATTTAAGGACAAAACGTGGCATTTTTTTTACTATTTTCGCTTTCAGCAATAACATATAAGTCCTTATATCTTGAGTATTATGCTGACTGGTTGGTGCATCTTTAGTCAAATTTGTTCTTGTAGATGTCTTCTTTCATTTGAGATATAAAAAATGTATAGTGGATGACCCATGTTCATAGTAGAGCTTTCAAATCTCCCCTACCCCATTTATTAGGAAAAATAACTGGAAAATAAAAAAAGGAAATAACTTGAAATTATGAACTTTTACAAAGCTGTAGCTATTTTATGTCAATATTATATATTATTTAATGTTTTCCTGCCTGGTGTTTCAGGACCTTAATTAGTATTCTAGTGCCTAGAAATGAGACATTTAAGGACAAACTTGGCAATTTTTTCATTTTCTCTTTCATCAATAACGTATAGGTCCCTATATCTTGAGTTTTATGCTGACTGGTTGGTGCATTCTTGGTCAGATCTGTTCTTGTCCATTTAGGATATAAAAAATGTATATTGGACAACCAATGTTCATATTAGAGCTTCCATATCTCCCTTGTCCCATTTATAATGTAAATGAAAAAGTAATTTCAAATTATAAACTTTAACAAAGTTGTAGCTATTCTCTATCAATACTATGTATTATCACATGATTAGGAGTGTCTAAGTATTTTGATTGGTCAATTATGATGATGTATATTCGGTATCACACGAC
The DNA here is from genome assembly GCA_903813345.2 of Owenia fusiformis. NCBI lineage: Eukaryota > Metazoa > Annelida > Polychaeta > Sabellida > Oweniidae > Owenia > Owenia fusiformis. The sequence goes on from CAIIXF020000009.1 coordinate 1,034,387, forward strand.
ACATGACTGATTTTCATGTGATACGGTGGGCTGTATCACTACGGAGTCAATGCCAACGATGTGACGTCACTGATTATATCACTTCTAGCTAAGGGAAACAATATGACATCATACTAATACACAAACAAGTACGAATACACCGGTATGACGTCATATTGATTCAAAGCGAAATCAAAAATTATAATAGTTACCAGGAGTACAGGGTACTGAACACAATCATAACTGACCAAATCAAAATGCTTCAAAATTCCTAGACATGTGATAAAATCATCATCACACATTTCAGTTTATGTGATACAGGAAATATTCCACTCGGGTAACAATGTATAACCACTCAAGCTTCGCTTTCATGGATGATACAATATTACCTTATGTGGAATATTTCCTGTATCACCTGCTGAAACATGTGATAACTGATATTATTTAATGTAACCTTCATTTGATTACATGTGTCTAAAGTTTACGGACAAAATTTGGCATTTTTAGCATTCTGCTTTTAGTAGTATCATATAATTTTCCACAATTATAATTCTTTGATGATAGATTGATATATGTTTTTTATTGAATCTGTCTTCTTTGATTTAAGTTATAGAAAATGTATGTAAGACAACTAATATTTTTATTAGAGGTCTAAGATCTCCCCTCCACCATTTAAGAAAACCAACAAAAATAGAATGAAGAAATATGACCAATTTTTCACTTTCAGCAATAGTTGTTTATATTTTTAGTTGAATGCTGATTAGTTGATATATTTTAGATCATATACGAGGGTTGTCCCAGAAGTAATGCACTATATGGTCTAATTTTCTCTAATATTCTTCAATTCAGCTGAAATTTTGTGTATATAACAATTGAAGTTTTATCTATTATATCCTGAAGTTTCAGCATCAAACATTTATAGTAAGTCTTAATATGGTTGCTATAACAACATGGGGGTAGGGGCTGGTGGGGCAGGTACCAATTTTTCTAATTATGAAAAGATCTAAAGTGTTACTTTATTAATATTTCTTTCCTTTAAATGATCAAAATGTTTGGGAAATTGTTAAATTTATTCAGCATGATGTTAACCAAGTACAAATTATGACATTTAGCACTGCAATGTCATAATACCACATTTCAATAGTCACGAATTCAAATACATTCATAGTCAAGAAATTACAAAAATGGCTGCAATGTTGTTAACATGATTGTTCATAACTCTCAAACTTAATCCAGCAACAGCCTGATTTTTCAAATCTCCCTGGTTCTATGTTAGAGCTGCATTTAAGTCATTTTAAATGTCCAAGTTGCCCATTACACCACAAGCTATATATTCAGATCTCTAAATAATTTTATAGTTCTGAGAAACTCATCCTAAAATATTGTCCAACAATGTGCACTTTTATCGTATGATCTGTAAAGCCCTCTGATTGGTCAGTTCTTGTGCTGTACCAATCTGTATTACTACTGAGGTTGTCCCCGTTGATCATCTCTGTCGCAATACAGAAAATATTGGTAAGGAGGGGACAATCTCAGTAGCAATACAGAGGATCACACGATAAAAACGTTATTGAATGATTTGAAGTGCAATACAGGATATATTCCGTCTCGATATTCTGTATTAGCACTCGACTTCGTCACATTCCAATACAAAATTTCTCGAACAGAATATATCCTGTATTGCACTTCAAATCATTTAATAACTTATAGTTTTGTTCATTGCCACATGGACAGGTTACGAGGGTTTGTTTTTTTGTGAGTACTGGTACAAGACATCCATCTTTGATATACCTTCAAAAAGGTATTGCACTTTGAGATTCATAGTAATTTATAGTATGCTAACTTGAAGGACATAAGAAACTTTTAGAGCTCTTTTTAACTCTCATCCTTTTTTGCAGGCAACATTCTGTATCATCAGACTGAATACAAATTCGCTTAACATTGAATTCCTTTGTCTTGTCTGCGGCACTGTAGTAACCATGGGCCATAAAGAGAGTGTCAACTTTTTCATGATCAGTATTTAATAGATTGTCTATAAGTTGCAACTATCATAAGTGAAATTTAACCCATTTTAAAGATACAGTAACATTGCTTCACAAACCAAAGACAATTAACTTTCCATTTTGTAATCCTTTCCAAAATCATCTTCTTGGTTGTTCTTCATTTCACAATGTTTGCATTTACCAAAATATCCCCAAGCCCAATTTCCTTCATGAACTTCCTAATTACACCACCCTTAGGTGTAATATGGATTCACCAAGCCTTTGACAACATTGCAATTGATATGAAGCAATTCAACCAATATGGCTTGATCACTAGTTATATGACACTACTATTATATATTATTTATATAGATTCATGTGCAGTTTGCAACGTATTGTTACCAGAAAAGCCCTATGGTCAAAGCTAGAGAATACCCGCCCCATTTGCAACTCGACTTTAAATGTCTATTTTTAGACTTGTTTACTCATGAAGTGCCTGAAACATCTGAAAAATATCAAATAATACATAGTATTGATCTAGAATAGCTACAACTTTGTTAAAGTTTATAATTTGAAACTGTTTTGTTTTTTATATTTCAAAAGAACAGATTTGATCAAGAATCCACCAACCAACCAGCATAAAACTCAAGATATAAGGAACTATATGTTATTGCTTAAAGCGAAAATGATGGAAATGCCAAATGTTGTCCTCAAATGTCTAATTTCTAAACACTAGTATACTTATGAAGTTCAAGAAATATTAAATATAACATTCAATAACACATTATATTGATATAGAATGCTACATTTTTATTAAAGTTTATAATTTGAAGTTCTTTAATTTTTTAATATTTTCCGCTCATCTTTCCTAATAAATGGGGTCGGGGAGATCTGAGAGCTCTAATTTGAACATTAGTTGTCTACTATACATTTTCTATACCTTAAATGGAAAAAAACATGAACAGGAATATATTTAATCAAAAATGCCAGTTGGCATAAAACTCAAGATATAAGGAACTATATGTTATTGCTGAAAGTGGAAATGATGAAAAATGCCAAATTTTGTTCTTAAATGTCTAATTTCTGGACACTAGGATATTAATGAAGGTCCTGACACATTAAATATAGCATTCAATGACACATAAAGAATGGTTACATCTTTGTTAAAGTTTATACTGGTAATTTGAAGTTATATTTTTATATTTTCCGGTCATCTTTCTTAATAAATGGGGTAGGGGAGATCTGAAAGCTCTGATATGAACAATGTTTGTCCACTAAACATTTTCTATACCTTAAATGGAAGAAGACATGTACAAGAACAGATTTAATCGAAATTGCATCAACCAGTCAGCATAAAACTCAAGATATCGGGAACTATATGTTACTGCTGAAAGCGGCATTGATTAAAAAATGCCAAAAAAATGCCTTAAATGTCTCATTTCTAGCCACTTGAATAGCAATAAAGGTTCTGAAAAAGCTTAAAAACATTAGATAACACATAATATTGATAAAGAACAGCTACAACTTTATTAAAGTTTATAATTTCATGTTATTTTATTTTTTCATATTTTTCGGTTATTTTCCATAATAATTGGGGAAGGGGAGATCTGAAAGCTCTAATATGAACATTGTTTGTCCACTTTACATTTTCTATATCTTAAATGAAAGAAGACATCTACAAGAACAGATTTGATTGAAAATGCAACAACTATTCAGCATAAAACTCAAGATATGAGGAACTATATATTACTGCTGAAAGCCAAAATGATAAAAAAAAATGCCAAGTTTTGTCTATAAATGCCTCATTTCTAGCCACTTGTATACTGATAAAGGTTCTGAAATATCTTAAAGACATTAAATAATACATAATATTGATATAGAATAGCTACAACTTTGTAAAAGTTTATAATTTCAAATTATTTTATTTTTTCATTTCTTCGGTAATTTTCCATAATAAATGGGGTAGGGAAGATCTGAAAGCTCTCATACAAACATTGTTTGTCCACTATACTTTTTCTATACCTTAAATGGAATAACACATGTACAAGCACAGATTTAATCAAAAATGCCACAACCAGTCAGCATTAAACTCAAGATATAAGGAACTATATGTTATTGCTGAAAGCGAAAATGATTAAAAAATGCCAAATTTTGTCCTTAAATGTCATATTTCTTGACACAAGTACACTAATGAAGGTCCTGAAACATCTGAAAAACATCACATAACACATAATATTGATATAGAATAGCTACATATTTGTTTGAGTCAAACATTTTGACTTTTTGTAATTTCAATTTTTAGCCAATTTTTTCTAAAAAATTCAAGGTGTGTCTTCTTCGGACCAGTATTGAGATGTGTTCGCAAGAGTTATATACTTCGCAGGCGAAATCACTTATGCAGGACACCCCAATAGAATAAAAAATACACAGAAATTCCATCCAGCTCATAAAGTCATTTTTTCCTTAACGGAGCCTCTTAGAAAATTTTCCACCCCGAGTATAAGGACTTGTTTTAGGCGCACAAAAGGAACATTTAAAAAACCTGTACGTGTACGTGTAATTACAGGTACACGTACAGGTCGTCCGTATATCTAAGGTCTCTATTATCTTAGTCAAAATAGAGAACGAACGAGTATAACGGGTCTTCTAGCTTTGCACATTATAGACCAATCAGAATACATATACGTATCCTCTGTATCAAAAGTGTTTTCCTATTGAGTAAACCCTTAAATAACCTTTGTAAATGGCAAGTAAATTTAATAGAATCTTTCAAACATAATTTAAGGCATATAGTACACCTTCTGTGAAAATTTGGAGACAATTGATAAATTTTTACTCAAAATATTACATACAGAACATGGAATATGCCAAAACACCGATGTGACTTTTTCCAAGCTTGTGACGTCAAACTTACTTCAGATAGCAAAACTGACCAAAGTTAGGCTGCTTTGTAAAAGTAAGCGGACATAGGTCTTTATACACTCCCCTCCATAATTTTGGCAACCTTAGCTCCCTCATTGAACTACGTGTTAAAGCCTCTTTACGTTTGAATTTTTATTTACTTAACCGGCGTTGAAATAACTTATAATATTGATGGAAACGTAACTTGACTTTATTTCCAAAACTTCAAAATTCTCTTAATTTTTTCCTCAATTTCAATAGGTCGAAAATTGATGATAAATTTGATGAATTTTTGAAAATCGTCATTCTATGGTTTTGAATCACGTTGTAAATTCATCTGAAAACTCTTTTTCTCTATGAATGTAACCGAAACATTTATTTCAGATTGTCCTTATTAAGATGTTCATCATACACCAGGCCATCATGCATTCAACCACAGCTCTACGATTGGACATGACAAATAGGCAACTGACAACAATAACAGACAAAGTGTTCAAAACAGAAACAACTGCAACAATTCTTTCGCTGAACAACAATAACATTTCGGAAATTGAGGCTGGTGCATTTGAAGGTTTAACATTACTGGAAAGGTTATATCTGCAAGTCAATAAAATTGCAAAATTGAAACTTGGAATTTTTCAGGACCTCACCTCTTTATTTTACCTTCGACTTTCTGATAATGAAATATCAGAGTTAACGCTTGGTGTTTTTAGGGGTTTGAAGTCATTAAAAGTGCTAGATGTAAGTGGTAATAGACTTCCAAAGTTGACAAAAGGCATGTTCAATAACCTCACCGCATTGGAAAAGCTTTACCTAAAACGCAATGCCATAACAAAAATAGAGTCGGGTGTATTTTTGGATTTGCAATCACTGCAAGAATTATATTTAGATAGAAATTTATTGGTAATTTTGACAAATAATGTATTCAGTGATCTAGTAGCATTAAAAGTCCTTCAACTTAGTGCCAACGGTATTTTGGAAATTGAGCCGGATGCTTTTAGGGGCTTATATGCCTTGGATGTACTCTTTCTTGTCTCTAATAAAATACAAGAGTTTTCACTTGGTACATTTAATGATTTGCATTTTCTTAAAGGACTTTATTTATCCTATAACAATCTTACAAATGTGACACAGAGAATGTTTGACAACCTGACATCACTGTCACGTCTTGACATCAAACACAATGACATCGTAGTGATTCAAACAGGTGCTTTAAGTGGTTTACACAGCATGACATCGTTTTACGTTATGTATAATAAACTTACAAAATTGACAGAGAACATGTTCAGAAATCTTGTATCGTTGACCTCGCTCTTTCTCTCTTACAATGAAGTAAAAGAGATTAAATCTGGTGCATTTAGGAGTTTGCGTTCATTGAATTATCTATATTTGATTAATAATAGACTTACATATTTGACAGCGGATATTTTTAATGACCTGGTAGAATTAAAGTCAATCTATCTTTCCTACAATGAAATACATGCGATTGCACCTGATACGTTTATCAATTTACAATCATTAACATCGTTATCGTTAAGTTATAATAAACTTACAAAATTGACAGGTGGAATGTTTCAAGGCCTAATATCATTGAAAACAATCTATCTCTCCTTCAATGAAATAAGTGAAATTGCGCCCGGTACATTCAGAAATTTGTATTCTCTAAAATATCTATATCTAAATGATAATAAGCTCATAACGATTCAGATTGGCACTCTCACTGCCCTTTCTAATCTTGAACTGCTTCACCTAACCGGTAACCAACTTCAAGAATTACCAACTGATATATGTAAAGGTGGGCATAACTTAAAAGAATTAGTTATAAGTGAAAATAAAACATACCTTTCAATCCAGGGACTCTTTGGAAATGCGATTAATATTAGACATATATGTGACATCCAAATGAAACATTCAACAACTATTGCTGATGAACAAATCGCATCTACGCAATTGCAATATGTATCAACTCAGGCAACAGTGTTAAGTGTTCCATTGGTGGCTGGTATAGCAATTGGAAGTTCAGGTCTTATTGTATCAATTATCATCATACTGTTATTAGTGATGTTCAGAATGCGACGTAAGCGTTAGTTAATCAGACAATGTTCAGTAACATTCAATTATTATACTGTTATTAGTGACGTTCAGAATGCGACATAAGCGTTAGTTAGTCAGACAATTTTCAGTATCATTGAGTTATTATACTGATTTTAGTGATATTCAGAATGCGACATAAACATTTATTATTATACTGCTATTAGTGAAACATAGAATGCGACATAAACATTCAGTTATAACACTGATAGTAGTGATTGTCAGTAAAATTTAGTTTTTATACTGATAGCAGTGATAAAAGTAAGTAGAAAATTCGGTTATTATTAATAATATTAGTGGTGTACAGAATGTGACATGCATGTATGAATAGATATGGTTTATTCATTATTAATATAGTTGCTATAAATTTTAAATATTGAACCCGTTTATTTAGGAAGTTTTATTGTATTTCATGTTTTTTTTGTATTGCACATACAGTTAGTACATGTATATAGATTTGTGAACAATAAATAATATTGTAAACTTCATATTATTGATTATTTGTTGATTAATTGTTCAAAATTATCAGCTATGTTTGTGGCTACATATGTCATACTTTATTGTATTTCATGAGTTGTTGTTTGTATTGCACATACAGTTAGTATATGTATATAGATTTATGAACAATAAATAGCATTGTAAACTTCATATTATTGATTATTTGTTGATTAATTGTTCAAAATTATCAGCTATGTTTGTGGCTACATATGTCATACTTTATTGTATTTCATGAGTTGTTGTTTGTATTGCACATACAGTTAGTATATGTATATAGATTTATGAACAATAAATAGCATTGTAAACTTCATATTATTGATTATTTAATTGATTGGTTGACATACCCTTCAAATTATAACTTAAGTTATTAAAACACTCTCTTAAAATTTGTCAAAAGTGGGACAGTTATTCATTATTCAATGAAATACCAAAAATGAACCAAATGCCAAGGAAACTAGTGAGCATTAGTGTTATACATTTACACGATTGAATGTATGTTGGGAACCTAATGTCTAACAAAGAAGGATAGGAATAAGAAGTCCAAACAGGCTTGTTATATGTAAACAATTATATGCTATCAATATGGCACATGACAAAGACAATAGTATAAAATAGAATAAACGAATAATAATCAATACATTTACTTATACATTTATCTGGCATATTGTACGGGATGGATTGATGTAACAAAATAAACTAATAATAATCAATACATTTACTTATACATTTATCTGGCATATTGTACGGGATGGATTGATGTAACAGAATAAACTAATAATAATCAATACATTTACTTATACATTTACTTTTACATTTATCTGGCATATTGTACGGGATGGATTGATGAGATAAAATAAACTGATAATAATCAATACATTTACTTTTACATTTATCTGGCATATTAAACGAGATGGATTGATGTAACAGAATAAACTAATAATAATCAATACATTTACTTATACATTTACCTGGCATATTGTACGGGATGGATTGATGAAATAAAATAAACTAATAATAATCAATACATTTACTTATACATTTACCTGGCATATTGTACGTGATGGATTGATGAAACAAAATAAACTAATAATAATCAATACATTTTCTTATACATTTACCTGGCATATTGTACGTGATGGATTGATGAGATAAAATAAACTGATAATAATCAATACATTGAATCATATAATTATCTGGCATATTGTACGGGATGGATTGATGAGATAAAATAAACTGATAATAATCAATACATTGAATCATATAATTATCTGACATATTGTACGGGATTAATTGATGAGATAAAATAAATTGATAATAATCAATACATTGAATCATATAATTATCTGGCAAATTGTACGGGATGGATTGTCGAAATAAAATAAACTAATAATAATCAATACATTTACTTAATATACATGTATCCGGCATATTGTATGTGATGGATTGATGAGATAAAATAAACTGATAATAATCAATACATTTACTTTTACATTTATCTGGCATATTGTACGAGATGGATTGATGAGATAAAATAAACTGATAAAAATCAATACATTTACTTATACATTTATCTGGCATATTGTACGGGATGGATTGATGAGATAAAATAAACTGATAATAATCATTACATTGACTTATACATTTATCTGGCATATTGTACGGGATGAATTAATGAGATAGAATAAACTAATAATAATCAATACATTTACTTTTACATTTATCTGGCATATTGTACGGGATGGATTGATGTAACAAAATAAACTAATAATAATCAATACATTTACTTATACATTTATCTGGCATATTGTACGGGATGAATTAATGAGATAGAATAAACTAATAATAATCAATACATTTACTTTTACATTTATCTGGCATATTGTACGGGATGGATTGATGTAACAAAATAAACTAATAATAATCAATACATTTACTTATACATTTATCTGGCATATTGTACGGGATGGATTGATGAGATAAAATAAACTGATAATAATCAATACATTTACTTTTACATTTATCTGGCATATTGTACGGGATGGATTGATGAGATAAAATAAACTGATAATAATCAATACATTTACTTTTACATTTATCTGGCATATTGTACGGGATGGATTGATGAGATAAAATAAACTGATAATAATCAATGCATTTACTTATACATTTATCTGGCATATTGTACGGGATGGATTGATGAGATAAAATAAACTGATAATAATCAATACATTTACTTTTACATTTATCTGGCATATTGTACGGGATGGATTGATGAGATAAAATAAACTGATAATAATCAATACATTGAATCATATAATTATCTGGCATATTGTACGGGATGGATTGATGAGATAAAATAAAGTGATAATAATCATTACATTGAATCATATAATTACCTGGCATATTGTACGGGATGGATTGATGAGATAAAATAAACTGATAATAATCAATACATTGAATCATATAATTATCTGGCATATTGTACGTGATGGATTGATGAGATAAAATAAACTGATGATAATCAATACATTGAATCATATAATTATCTGGCATATTGTACGGGATGGATTGATGAGATAAAATAAACTGATCATAATCATTACATTGAGTCATATAATTATCTGGCATATTGTACGGGATGGATTGATGAGATAAAATAAACTGATAATAATCAATACATTTACTTTATATACATGTATCTGGCATATTGTATGTGATGGATTGATGAGATAAAATAAACTGATAATAATCATTACATTGACCTTTACATTTATAAATTGCAAGTTGCAGATCATGATTTGGCAAAAAGTTAGATAAAATGCCTTCGGTTTGGAATTTATCTTGTAAACAAAATCGTAATGCATACATTATATAAGCTTTGTTATATTGCCTAACTTTGTGCCAAATTCTAATATGAAACTCGACATATAATTTGGTTTAAATTGAGAAAACTCCTACCGAATTCGAATCAAGGAAATTCATCAATTTTGTTAAATAGATATTACGTCAAAGCGATTGGTTATTTAAAAATGTAAAGAGAGAGCTTTTGATAGTTTTTGGATTATTACTGTGGAAATGTTTGATATTTGAGAACGGAAGTTTTGTAATATTGTTAAGTTTTTAATAAATGGTCAACGTACACCAATTTTTACTCAATATACCATACCTTTGAACAATAGTGTATGTTAAATCTATTTAAAGTCCCCATAGAAAGTTTAAACCACTTTGGCTTATATTGTAGTCTTACCCAATGTTATCAAAGTGTCATATGTAAAACTTTTTTTTAAATTTCAAAAAGTGGTTTTTGAAGGACTTTTTGTTCAAACATTTGTGAATTTATTTAAAACTAATTTTTAAAGGTCATGCATATATTTTAATTAGCCACAATTAATACCAATGCATAGCATTCATCCTCGCATGTTTTTTTGCTGAAAAAATTAAGAAAATCTGTTCGTAAATAAGCGAGAAATGAACTCATCAGTGCATGAAATATGGTTCCGAGAAAAATGCATTTCAAAATTTTAGTTCTCATAGAAACCAATAGTACAGTGTTATCTAAAACGTAATATATTCTTCCTTTTAACCTAGTTAGACAATCAGTCTACCATATTTAGAAAAGATTGACATCGAAAAAAAGTTTTTGCCACCTGAGTGACATCACTGTTGCAAACTATTTTTGATATGCTAAAACATTGAGGTGGCCCATTAAATATGGCATTTTATTATTGAAAAAGGTGTGTCCCTTTTTCAATCTTTGCATTGGTGTTTAAAAGATAATATTTTTTTGAAATGCATTAAGAAATATTTAATGATTAAAGAATCTCAACTTTTTTTGAAAAATGGCGGGAAATTTGAATATTTGAGAAATGAAATGCTCACAACTTTTTTTCAAAAAAATCTCTAAAATAACTTTTTAAGTCATAACAAATAGTAAATGAATGATAAAAAACATTTTCAAACTTTAGACGGGGACTTTAATAGTAAATAATGAGTTCTAGACGTTAATAATTCTATATTCCTAGTTCGCACCAGGTTTATTGATAAGAAAATACTCGACTTTTATTGAATCGTTAACACTTTTGAGGTGAACGTTGATCATAATAAGAGTAAACTATACGTTATCGCTTCGACTTGATGTTTTGACGATTATGTAAATTTGAAAAAGGGATTTGAATAATAAATTATTTTCTTATCTCGAAGCGCCAAAAATCATAATTGAGATAAATTCTAAATTATGTTTACAGTGGCACTATCAGCAAATTGTATGTTTTATTATGATTAATATATGTTTTTCTTGAGACTTAGTATTGACTTGTTATGAAGTCAATACTTAAATCACTAAGAACACATTGAAGGTGCAGAACAAAGATCACTAAAAGCAATGTCGTCTACGCGACATTTTAAGTCTGGACCTACATGTTCCTTGTGTAGAAGCCTTTTGATATATCCAAAAGGACTGCGTTGCAAACACGCGTGTTGCCCAAAATGTTTAAGAGATCAAAGAGGATATTTTAACTTCCCGGAATGTGGTTTTGAATGCATTGCAGTACAAAGAGGGTTACTGAGTGACAAGGTAGGTTTATCTTTTTGAAAATCTATGAGACATTTATTTATTCTATTTTCTCAACTTTATTTTGAAACTATGTAATATTTTATAATCAATTCACTTCACTTCACTTACAAATATGATGAGATTTCAAGCAGAAACTAAAATATTAATGTTTTTTGGCAAAATAATTATCATTAAGGGATTCAGTCCATGACTCAATATTTTGATCAATCTGGCGTCTCGTGAAACATTCATTCGCAAATGATTATGGATATTTAAACATATGATGCTGACACACGTTTGTGCCAAAAAGGTCGTTAATATTTTGAAAACATGGAAACGAAAATCGTACCTCCAGGGCTGTGACATTCTGTTATGATGCTTTCAAGTTCAAGACATTCTATAACTCACTCAATATCCTAAATATTGTATTTTCTATACCACCTACCATCAATTTCAGAATGTTGCGCCACGTAAATCATCATCTTCCAATAATGTCCTTGTAAGTGTTCTCTTTCATTTTATGGGAGGTCAGTTTACATTTTTTATATAGTTTGCATTTGGGGATATAGGACAGATAATGCACCCTTTTATTCTGGGAGGATATTTCAGTATTACACATATTTTCATCCATTTCAGAATGCTGCTTCAGATGAATCAACATCTGTTAAAAGAGGAGATACTGAAACAGCTTCGGTAAGTAGTTTTTATGAGGGTTGTGCTTCAGTCAATAACGCAGATGTGAGTAGGTCGCTACCAGTTTCACCACCAGGTGGATCACTCGGGTCAGATAGCATTGCAGGGTATTACAAATTCAAAGTTCCGTTAAACTTTAATATTCATCAATTTTAGTGGTTCAATTTTCATATCACCTTACGTATCTTTTGTTATATTAATTAAAATATGTCCGGTTAAAAGAAAATATTAAAATCTGTCCAATCGAAAAAAGATTCACTTTTTGTGATTTTATAACATGGAGTCTATGAGGAATTTCCCCCGAACAAGAAGTCACATTTTCAAAGTTGAATAAACAACTTTTGAAATCACATATTTAGATGAACTTTAACATGTAGATTTCAGGTATGTCATCACGCTGACTCAATTTGTATATTAAATAATGTAAATCAAGATTATTCCATTTCAGAATGGTGCTCCAAGTGAATTCACATCTGTTAAAAAGGGGGATATGGACACAACCCCTGTAAGTGCACCGCTCCTACATTTGGACGGGTTAATAGTCCACATAATCTTTTCTAACCGTCAGGGTTGAACTTCACATAAAAGTTAAATGTGAAACTTTATCTTACAACACAAAGTTGACGCAAAGTTCGTATTCATTATTCTTATGCTTTTCATAAGATAAGCCGAGAAAATTTTATCTCTTAGTGTTAATTCACATGACAGGAGGCACCTCTCTGTAGTAATACCTTGTATAATATATTGCCAAATCATATATCCTTTCATTTATCATTTACTGAATAAGTGTTGTACATGGTGGGTTAACGATGTCAATAAAGGGCATAAAGGTGAATTTACCGTTACAAAATAATTAATTAAAAAGTATATTTGTACAGGTACAAAAATACAGACACAATAATTCATGAAGTAAAAGTGTACGTACAATGTTTATCTTATACATGTGCTTATTAAAAATACAAATGAAATACAGTCAAACAATGAATACTTGATTTACTATGTTTTTAACAAGGTATCCTTATGTTTTTATTTCGTGTGTATCGTAAACTTTAATATTATTGGCTAAATCCTCTCTGGCATATTCTTTTCATTTCGTTCATTTACTTTAGAATGTTGCTCCTGCCACACCACGGTCCGTCCCAAAAAACGTAATAGAGGGCCCTGCGTCAGCCACGGTAAGTCTGAATCATATAGAGGGGTCGGAGATTGTTAAAATGATTGCTATCTGAGTAAATTAACAAGCAACAAGATGATGGAAAAGTGTCTGGGCTTCAATGAATCATAGATACAACTGAAATAAGGAAAACGTGGGGAGGGGAGGTGACTCTAATAATAAAAAAATCGTGTATAACTCTCCATTGGGAATTGGTTTAGTTGTGTATATACCAAGTATAAGTTAATTAGGAATTGTCATAAGAAATGTTCGGCTTTCGATAACCACAAAACATTAAAGATTTAGAATAAAGAATATAGAATGAAAATCATTGCTATTTTGTTAATGCGAATAAATGACACAAAAATATACTGGCGTTGGTTATTATTTCACAAATAAACGCCGCAATAATGCCGTAATTTAAGAAAAAGAATTGCAATAATTATGTAATAATTCATAATTTCTTCGTCGTTAATAAATTCAGAAAATGAGACAAAAGCTGTCCATTGTTTATTTTAGGTCAACGTTATAGGCATCCCTGATGTCAACAAACTATTGAACAAAATAAAGGCTGATGCCTATACAAGACGGGCGTTTGAAGATGACAGACGAAAGAAGGAACAGAAAAGAAGAGTAAGGGAAGATGAAAAAAGGTTCGAAGAGGATCAACCCAAACCAAAGTCAAAACAAGATGAGGTAAACGGAATCTTAATACAACTGCAGCCATCGAGACTTATTTTGACTTTTCATTTCTTTATTGATCAATTATTTTTGGTTCGTTCATTTCAGAGAAGTCAGGCGATATCCTGCTTCGGCAAAGCTAAGGAAGTTATTATACCTGATCAAATAGAATATGCCATAGTTGAAAGGAGAAAAGCGGAGGATAAATTACGAAAGGAAGAAGATGGCAGGAGAATTAAGGAAGACAAGAAGCGACAAGAGGAAGATAAAATGTGGTCAGAATTGGATAACGTAAGTGAAATAAGAACGCCGTTTCAAGTACAAATCATAAACATTATATCTTGATGAACGTTCTTAATTTCATGTTGGTATAGCTTTTATTATAAGGCAAGAGGGTCAATACTTTCAAATATTTTCACAGGGGATGCGACAATCTACTAGTACAAGTATATAGAGATAAAAATAAGAGTTTTACGAACATTCTACCCTTTACGTCTCTACAGACTGCAGATATCAGTCTTGTACGATTATTTGAGGTAGTTTTATTTGTGGCTAATATCAGTGTAAAATTTGTTAGAAAGTTTGTTTACCTTTCTAATTCATAACTTCCTAAAGGTATCCCTTATAGGCGTGTAACAGGTTTTGGGCAATTTTTGGTTACCATAACAAGAAGTTAGTGAACTCTCATTTAGGCATTAATTGTGTCACTATGAACAGGCAGGTGGTGACAATTCTGTCATTTGTATACCTTGTTTTGAATATTACATGCAGCATGCTGGTAGGGGCACCTGAATGAATAATGTCCTCTAATTGCAGCTTTTGAAAAATATAACAACGATGGGGCTAACATACGATGAGATCATCAAAAAGATATGTTTATATGTCGATGAGCATTACAAAAACCTATGTAAACAGGAAAATGAATTAGCAATGAAATTGCAAAATTTAAGAATGGTAAACAAACATCATGCTGGCCATAAAGAAAGCTCACACGATCCAAAGAAGGAATGGAAAGATGGGAATAGGAAGCATGTTGAGCTTCTACGACAAATAGGTAACATTCATCGTGAAATGGGGAACCTTAAAAACCCAATTGAATTTGTGAAATCGATTGCAATCTATGAATGTGCTTTGGTTCACTGTCAAGACATAGATGATGAGATGGATGCGAGATCAGACATTTACAATGACAGCATGAGAGATGAAGCGTTGAAGTTGCAAAGGGAAAAGAGACAAACACTGGACGACTTCTTTCAGCAGTGTACCGAGAAAGATACACCTATGCCGGATAAATATTTTGAAGATGACCGGGCTAACAAAGAGAAGCTGCAAGATATAAGATCTAAACTTCAACAAAAGATCTTGTCCGTAGATGACAAACCACATTTGTACAATTGTTATGAACAGGGGCTTGATAAAGAAGAACGGGTAATTCGTGAAGCAGCCCGTATACGCAAAAATGGCGAAATATTTGAATGGATCCAGAATGAAATGAAATACTTTATGGCTACCTTAATTACCCAATGTCAGGATTTGCTCAATTTTCATAAAACTGACTTCGCCTTCATAGCATTTGGTTCACTATCGAGAAAAGAGACGACGCCATATTCAGATGTAGAATTTGGGGCAGTTCAGAATTCAGACAATCCCGATATGGATCCGATGTACAGGAAATGTTTGGAACATCTTCTCATGACTTTGCATCTAAAGTTACTTTCATTTGGTGAAACGGTTCTCCCTGCTATGGACATAACTTCGTTGAATGAGTCTGACCTGAATGATCCAACAAAGGATTGGTACTTAGATTTCAGAAAATATGCAAAAGTCAAACAAGGAATATCATTCGATGGTCTGATGCCAAGAGCGAATAAAACACCGTACTTTACTTTCTCGACATATCCCGAGGACATACAGTTCCGCCTGACAAACACCAAGGCAGCGTTCATGAAGCAATTCAAGACAATAGAAACTGATGCAACGATGAAGAAGTTCTTATTTGTCTTCAAAGGAGATTTTACAACGTTATTTGGGGATGAATCCATCGAGATGGAGTTAAAGAAGTGCTTCAAGGAAAAATCTAAACAAAGGAAAATGGTTTTAAAGCTGATAAAGAAAGAGTTGAACGAGGATTTCGTGAAACATTCCTGTATAAAGAAGATATACGATGCAAAATACAAAAAGGAAATCATCGAAAAGGATTCGTTTCACGTGAAAAAAGAACTTTATCGTCTCCCAAGTGTGGTCATCAATAACCTTCTTCACCTTTTGAAAAGCAACACGACCTGCGTATGGGAAATCACAAAACTCTCTGGAGTGAACAAGGAGAACACACATCATTTGAAGATGACGTTATCAACGGCCGCTGAACTACGCTTGAGATGTTACGCCCAAAACAATGGTCAAGTGGATGAAGACAAGGGCCACTTTCTACCAGATATCCTTGTTGGAAAGGGTATTGATAAAAAGATTTTTAGTAAGCAACTCATTCTACGCTACTTCCTGACGGCTATCCCATTGGTAAATGTTATGGAAGAAGCAAGACCCGAAGAAGATGATGTCCTGATGTCTTTAGGGGATGTGAGTGGAGATGTAGATGGTGAAACCTTGAGAGCTGATGATGTAGAAGAAGAAGGCAAAGATGTGCTAAGATCTCTAAAATATGCAAATCTGTACGAAGCCTCTGACTTGAATAAAGCAATGGCCAACATTCTGATGAACGACACAAGCGCAGCGAAGGAGTGCATGAAAAGAGCGAACGAACTCAGTTCAAAAATAAACAGCTCACCAACACAAATGATCATGTACATTCTCTGCAATACATACATAAAGGATGACGTTATCAGCAAACCATTCTTTGACAGCCTGAAGCATCAAGCACTTGAGACGGATGGGTTGGACATCGGTGTAAAGAATACATTGGGCAATGCCTTGATACAGAAAGGAGATGTCGAAGAAGCCACCGAAGTACTTGAGAAAACGGTAGATGAATCCAAAGATAAAAGGAAAATAACATCACTAGCACTCTTGAAAGTTGCATATGAAAAAGGGGGAAATGAAGGAAAACTTCAGGAAATTCGTGACGAACATCCGGAAATCGATGTGGTGAGTAATTTTAAACAAAACTAGTAGGCCTACTATAGAGTAAATATTCAACAAAATATGAAAAGTATATGAACATTAAATAATTCTTGGAAATTCCAGGCATATTATCTTATCAGGTGTTACATTATCACACGATTATTATACGATTTTATTTTATTATACGTAAATATGCAACCCTTCATCTCAAAATGAAGTCAACAGTTTTTCTTAATAGAGAGATTTCGCAACTCACTTATAGCTTGTTAATTATCAGTATAACGTATAACTTATGAAGCGTTTGATTATGTCATCATTTATTGCGTAGCTCTATACGTCCATAAGTTGATATTGGAGAGGTTAAGCTAACGATGTTTTTCACAACGTAACCGTGAACGCAAAGTACAAAAATTAACAAAGGAATGTATCGAGCGCTCATAGTTTTATGCGCGCTTAGTCTACTTCAGATACTCTTTCAGCTTCAGAGTTTCGGGTTTAGAACGAGAGATTTGAATATTTGACGTTGGGTCAACGGGAACCATTTTACTCGTGTCTATTGAACACTATGCTGTCAATTTTGATTTCGATGCACAGTTGAATTCTTGCTGAACACGATGATGTATGTCATGCATGATTTAGCGCCAAAAATCTTACGAAACGAGCTCGTTTAAAATATTGTGGGAATTTTTAATTCCCCCTGAGTAGTACTAGGGTTTGTGAAACGTTTATTTTACTGGGTTTTATGTTATTTCATCTTTATTTCATGTTCTGTCCACTGTAATTAAAGAATTGTATTGTAAAGTGTCTACGTGCAGAATCTCATCTAGGCACTTGGATGTTTACTGAATCAGCCGACGGCCTTGGAATAAATTTGCATAATTAGGCACTCAGCAACAGAGCTCAACCAATCAGATGGCTTCATTTGAATTTACCGCCAACTTATGTTGTATTTTCCCATGATGCAACCTGAGATGTCTTGACTTTAGCGTGAGATCGTGACCTGTAAATCAGAGTAAACCAAGACTTTGCAGAGGAAACACCTCGTCAGTTTGTATCGTTTTATGTGAGAGCGTGGTGGATTTGAATTGAGAGCTATATTGGACAATCTACAGTTTATTTGGATTATTTGCTGACATTATTTGCTGCAGTTTTGCGTCCGTTGTGACTGTGCGAGATACAAGAAGATAACAGCCGGTTTTGGGTGAGTTGGCAATTTGATTATTGAGTTTGACGCCATATTGCCGTCCGCCATTTTGATTTCTTCTTCCCAGAGTTCCCTGCGGTCGGCCATCTTTATTTTTACGGAAGTGACGCCATCTTAAGGAGTGATTCCTTCTCTGAGTAGTTACAACTCTTGTCTAATCTCAGTTTGATTGATATTCGAGAGTCGCGTCTGCTTCGAGAGGTCACTGCTCCGAGTTATTACCCCTCCAACCATTTTAAGAACAATATTTCCTCCGAGTTACATTGGCTCTGAGTAGGTACATCTCTTGTCTAATCTCAGTTTGATTGATATTCAAGAGTCATATCTGCTCCGAGGACTCACTGCTCCGAGTCATTACTCCTCCATTGGCTCCGAGAATTGCCAGCTCCGAGTAATTATGGCTCTTGTCTAATCTCAGTTTGATTGATATTCAAGAGTCATATCTGCTCCGAGGACTCACTGCTCCGAGTCATTACTCCTCCATTGGCTCCGAGAATTGCCAGCTCCGAGTGATTACTCCTCCAATTATTTAAGTTATATCTCCTCTGAGTTATATTTGGTCCGAGTAGTTACAGCTCTGTCTAATCTCCGTTGTGATTGATATTCGAGAGTTGTATCTGCTCCGAGGATTGCCAGCTCCGAGCGATTACTCCTCCATCTAGTTGAGAGCCATACCTACTCCGAGGATTGCCAGCTCCGAGTGCTTACTCCTCTATCTATTCTAGAGTGGAATCTGCTCCGAGGGTTGAGAATACAACTCCGTCTAATCTCAGTTTAATGATCGATATTCGTGAGTTGCTTCTTCTCCTCCTCCGAGTTATTGATGATCCGAAATTGATACAAGTTGCTGAACTTGATGTACCCTCCGAGGTGATTTGACTCCTCCAGAAGTTAGATACTGAGGTTACACTACCGGAACCAAGGTATTTCTGTGTTGCAAGGTTTATTCCATTGGAGCCAAGGTTACTCCACCGGAACTAAGGTACTCCGAGATCGAGAAGTAGCAGCTCTGGTCTAATCTCATCATCTGATTGACATTCCAGAGGTGTTATTTCTCTGTAGAGGGTGACGAGGTTTCTCCTGTGAAGTGGCGACTCCCGAGCAGAGTGCTCCAGAGCCTGGACCCCTTCCAGAGACAGAGTTTGCGTTGATTTCTCTTGAGACGAGACGACTCCGAGCTAAGATACTCCGAGCGTGTGAATCGTTCAAGAGCAGAGGTTTTTATCGAGAAGTGGCGACTCCCGAGCAGAGGTTGCTCCAGAGCCTGGACCCCTTCCAGAGACAGAGTTTGCGTTGATTTCTCTTGAGACGAGACGACTCCGAGCTAAGATACTCCGAGCGTGTGAATCATTCAAGAGCAGAGGTTTTTATCGAGAAGTGGCGACTCCCGAGCAGAGGTTGCTCCAGAGCCTGGACCCCTTCCAAGAGACAGAGTTGTGATTGGAGCCATAGTTACACTACCGGAACTGAGGTGCTCCAAGAGACACAGAGTTTGCATTGTTCTCTTAAGACGAGACGACTCCGAGCTAAGATACTCCGAGCGTGTGAATCTCGTTCAAGAGCAGAGGATTTTCCCGAGAAGTGGCGACTCCCAAGCAGAGAGTGCTCTAGAGGCTGGTACTCTTCCAAGAGAGAGAGTTTGCGTGGTTTCCCCAGAGACGAAGTGACTCCCGGAGCTGAGGTTGCTCCTTAAGCTGAACAAACTCCATACAGAAGATTAAGAGACGTAGTGACTCCTAGAGCTGAACAAACTACAGGAGGAGAACATAGAGAGACGCAGTGACTCTTAGTGCTAAACAAGCTCCAGAGCAGAGACGACTCTTGAAGAGAAACTTGTATATTATATGGACATTTTGTTATTATATTGTAAAAACTTATGTTAGAATAGATTATAAAAACCCTGTACATAATTGTTTTGTGGAGCCATCTTCTATTGGTAACTGTCGTACCACCAAACCAGGTCGACACCCTTGAAACACCTCCAAAGATCCCTTTTCGTCGTCCCAGGCCTTTCCCCAGTATACAGGGTGCTCGGTGAGACGGCCCAGGCGCGACAATATGTATTAGAAAACCAGCTATAAAACCGCATCAATGACATACTATAGAATCATTACACGCTATGGTGTAGTCTAAACAAACACTGGATTTGAACGGCTATTTATATGAGAAGGCTACATGAATTTGTATATGGTCGAGTGATACGTACAGGTTCAGTTTCGATTATATATGCAAAGCTTAACCTCTCCAGTCTTATAAATCGTCGTCTACGTAAGAATATCACACTTATGTACGTTATCAAACGCTTCATAAGTTATACATTAATCATCTGTACGTAAACTTATAGAATTGTATATTTCTTAGATCAATTCAAATATTCTTCACCAAGTATGAATTATTTTCTCCTCCAAATTTCCTGTTTATAAGGTGGATCGGATATTAGGCTAATATATCTCCATGCCAAGTATCACCATGATTCGCCACCAAGAACTATGCTTAAACGAGATAAATATTTACTAACTTGATGACGTTACTCCTTATACAGGGTGTCCAAAAAAAACAGGACCGTAAGAAAGTTGAATAACTCGGTCAATTTTGCATATTTTGCCTTGAAATTTCAAAATTATTTAGTTCATTCAGTGTGAATTGTGTTGTGAAAGTTTGATAATAATCTACTGATTGAGTCAAAAACTACAGCTCCTAACAAAACATGCCCCAAATGTGCAAATCTCATCTCTATGCACAATTCAATCCGGCGAACAAAGCTGTTGATGATCCCTCCTACACACATGTCTTTCTGAATTAACAAGTTTGTTCCAAGAACAATTGCTACTGGGGCTTACATCCTCCTGATGAAGTGTTACAGCATCCATTGCATTCTGAACAATGCACTCCCTGGGTGGCAATGAGGAAACATGGAATCATCAGTCCCTTTTGGTTCGAAGGTGACTGGGGACTTGCTATCATCATGAACAAGGACCAGTAAGTTCTCACCAAGTTTTGGAGGTCACTAAGCACCAAAAGGGACATCTAAGGAGATAATTAAGCAGTGGTTTCAACAAGCCAATACCACCCCAACACTGCAAATGATATGCTGAAATGGTTTAGGCAATGCTTTGGTGGTCAGCTCATCAGTTGCAGAATGCAAACCATATGGGCAGCTCATTCGCCTGATCTAAACCCCCCAAATTTTTATCTTTGAGGATTTCTCAAAGCCGATGTGTATACTGACAGGCCCCTAACAATCTTAAGAGGGCAATAACTACCCCAATATTTACCATCCACATTAATGTGTATAGGTAAGGGTCATTAACAACTTTGTTCGCAGGATTCGTTTGTGCATAGAGAGAAGTGCCCACTTTGAGCATGTTTTGTAAAGGACTGTAGTTTTTGACACAATAAACAGATTATCATCAAACTTTCAGAACGAAATTCTCATTGAATGAACTAAATAATTCTTAAATTTCAAGGCAAAATATGCAAAATTGACCGAGTAATTCAACTTTCTTACGGTCCTGTTTTTTTTGGACACCCTGTAGATGAATAAAACTGCACACCAAATGATGACGTAGCACGCACACCTTATTCGTTGTAAACATAAGGCTATAAGTGCGTCTGCGAAATATCTCTAACACTCTGATAATTATTCTTGTAGATACAGAGTTTGATGAATAAGATCAGCGACTCAAAGGAGAATGAAGAACTGGTAAATACACAAGAAATGGATTATAACATTAGAAGGGGATGTGCTTTTTAAATTGAGATTTCTTTATTTAATTTTGTAGATTTTTTATTACTTACTTAATTTCATGTAGTTATAATTAATGCTGTAAGGGGAGATGTATTTTGATCTGGCCTTCCCTGCCAAATCTATTTCTATCAAGAGTTATTTATCAGATGAGAAATAGTAAAATGCATTAAATGAACAAGATAAGTGGATGACATGCCTGTGTATTATCTTCATAGGTCGAGAAAATGGCACGAGAGAGTCAGCAACTGAAGAAGGATCTGTTTGAAGCCCAGGGCGTGATCACAGCACTGAGAAGGGAAAGTGAGGAGGCTGAGAGAAAAGTACGAGTACAAATTAATTATTATAATATGTTTCATATAAGTTATCATTTTGTACTTTACACTAAGGTAATTACGAAAAATTACTAAGAACCACATGCAGAAATATAAATCTTTTCAAACTATTCTAAATTCAGAGTTTCAAGATATTTTCATCTGCTATCAGGTTGAATATGTATATGCCATGTTGATAATTTAGTCAACATATAATGACGAAAGAATAATAATTGGAACACGAAATGTCCAAGTTGAATAATGTAGCTTAAGTTGAATAATGTAATTCATTTTTTTATTTGCTAATATCTAATATTCTTCTTTATCATTTCTATGTACAGATTGAAGAGCAAGCAGATAAAATAATGGAAATGAAGAGATCGGCGGATGAGGTACATTTTTCATAATATTTAATTACCAAGATGAGGATCATGGCACCACACCGAATCAAACATGTGGAACCAATGTTATGAACTATTCTATGATTTAGCTCAAATGCCACATCCGTTTCCTTGAATTTTACATAATATTAAACTAGTTATTTGCATTTAGCAAATTGTAATATATTATACATTCTCAATACCCTATCTTGATTAACTGGTGCCATTATGACAACTGAACTCCTTGTTATCAATATTTTACATGACATTTGTGTTTCTGTATAGGTCAGTCCTGCTCATTTAGATGCCATTACTTCCTATATCAGAAGTTTAAGCATGCAATATACTGAACAAGAATAGAAACAGGTAGTATTGGTCTTTGTACTATTTTATCACTATTTCTATATTTGCTTTTCTATATTTTGCTTAAAATGACCGCTCTTTTGGTAGAACACCAGTGCATATACTGTATTTATGAGTACAAGAAGTAACTTGTTTTACAGGTTCAGAAAGAGACTGCTACAAACAATAAAGGACTAAACGAAAATAACTGTTCCAGGCATCCATATGCAAGCAGGCAAACCTGACTTACAACTCAGCTGGGTGGCATTTACAGATACACATACACTGTATATTACTATAAACTTTCTACCAAAAAAGGAAAATAGAGCTCTAGATCACAGTGTTCAAGACTGTCGGCTAACGGATTAACTTACCATTTTATGACCAACTCATTTAAATGTGAATGGAATAGTGGCAGGTACTATACATATAAATGAGTTATAGTCATTAATAATGTATTAGTCGTAGGTTTTATCAAAACTGGGCAGACATTTAATTTGACAGGTGATGTACATAATGCAACATATTTTGCGACCAATGTTTTCGAGAAATTGTTAAAATTGTTTAAAATTGGCTAAAAGGGTGAATGCTGCATGAATATCGTTTTATATTTTAAGAAATATCTTCTTCATGCCAACTAAAGAATTGTAACCTGGGCAGTTCTAGCTAACTGAAAACCAAAAATCAAAGATATGACTACCATTTGATTATCACTTAGCATAGCATATGTGGTTCTTTGAGATTTGATATTGGTATGAACAGTTCAAACATGAGCCAATAAATATCTTATTTCCTTTTTTTCAATTATAAAATGTGCTAAACTAAGGTGAACTACGATTTGCTAGATTGTGCAAGGTCTTAAAATGTCTATAGAAATGAAACTTATTTATTTAATAGTAAGCAAATAATTGTATTGGAATTTGTATTTGCACTGAGAAACGTTTTTATATACATACAATAAAATTGTAATACAATACTTCAGTGAATCTTATTCTTAGTCTAATATATGATCTTTATCTAATAAATAATATCCTCATTTAAAAGCACCTGTCAAATAAGCATGTAGGATATTGTAGCCAAATAATGACATTTATCCTATGCCAAGTAGAGTTTTAGGGAGATAAGTTGGTAAGATATATCACGTATCCTGAACCTCCATATCTCCCGCTTCGATGCATATCTTCCCGCTTCCGGTGCATATCTTCCCGCTTCCGGTAATGCAATAAAATGACTTTGCATATGAATGATTTGTTTATTTTTACACCTTGTTGTACTATTGAAATGGCCATATGCCCCTGAAAACTCTACTTGGTATAGGATAAAGCAGTTATGTACGGTCGGTTTGGATATTGGGTTCATCCCTCGTGAGATATGCACATCTACCTTCGGTCCCTATGGTCCCTCAGGTAGATATGCATATCTCCCTCTGGATAAACCCCATATCCAAAACCTCCCATTACATAACCCTTATTTATATCGGAGATCATGGATATCTCTAGACCATGCGGATAGTTGTGTCCTTTAGGATTTTTCCCCAAGTTATGTCTCCAAACTCCAACGGGAAAGTACAAACGATGGTAACAAAACACAACAAGAAAAAGGAAACACCTTAAGAAGAGTACACCAGTCATAAGGGAAACAAACTCAGCCTATCCAAAATGATAATCTAACCTTAAAAGAAACTTGTGACCCCTCGCCCACCATATTCGTACCAATATCATAGCCAAAGACCATAAGGCCAAGGGACATTTCATTCATACTCAAGTCATTACAAAGCATGTTGAAGAATAAATTTTAAATAAAATGATTGCCAATACTCATAACATCAAAATAGTTGAAGATACCTGAGTACTCATGCCAGACATAGAGGTTCTTGTACTCGTACATGTACCTTTGAACGATTTTCCATTCTTGATGAGCTTTGATAATTCTTCTTTATCGAGTCGAAGATTACTAAGCAAATATACAAAAGACATACTTAAAAACTACAGAACTGACACATTCACCACTTGATTGCAATTATAAAACAACAACTATTATCTTTAGACACATTGTGCAATGCTAACGCGGGAATGCTAATTCTAAGATCCAATCACGAAAACAGTTGCTTAATGTCACCACTTTATTTGATGTGACATAGTAAAATCTCAAAACTAATCAAATACAAACATTTCCATGGCGATCACAATTTATTGTGAATATAACAACACACAACATATAGCAATTTAAAGCTTGATATACATAATGATATGTCAAACATTACTGTACAACACAAACATGTACAATGGAGACCTAAATAGGCCAAGTCAAAAATAAATTCTGGATACATGTTTGATTATACTCTTGAGTAATTCTTAAAGGCAGAATCTGATCTATAGGGGGTGAAAAAATTACAAGCAACATGGATAATTGACCTACCAATCTACTCCTTACAATATCAAATACAATATCTCCCACAAAAGATTCACAATATGTTATAAATTGGTGAAGTTATTAATGATTCAAAGTGCAAAAATGAGTGAAAATGTTTAAATTCTCCCAAATAATAAGAATGGTAACCATTCTTATAGAAAAATAATACATTATTGTAAAAATCTTTAGTTTTCCTGGAATTAAGTATGCACTTTTGTGATTTTTAGAAAATAGACATGACAAGGAATGACATGAGCCAAAAATATTCTAAAATTGAAACAATTATTTGTTTAGCCTGCTCGCTATATCTGATTCTCTCTTAAATATTCATGAACATCAATAAATATGACATAAGATATTACAATAGTTTGCAAGGATTATAATTACAAAAGCTTTGCAATCCATTTGCCTTATTATATATGACATAAGATATTACAAAAGTTTGCAATGATTATAATTTAAAAAGCTTTGCAATATATTTGCCTTATCATATATGACATAAGATATTACAATAGTTTGCAAGGATTATAATTACAAAAGCTTTGCAATCTATTTGCATTATTTTCTTCTAAAATTGGAATGTTTTTTATTAAAATATAAAGTGGGGTATGTGTACATATTTGGTTTTCAAATATGGAGACATAAAACATATTTGGTAAATAAGATATAAGAGAATACACTAAACTGCACAAACAAAGTAATCATTTACTTATATTACTTATGGAATGCTTACAGTTTTGATATAAATGCCTTGCAAGAATTGATATTTGATTGAAATTGTAGTGAAACACTTTAGCCACTACACAGATAATATGTACTGGCGACAGTTAACAAGGCATATGTTCCACATAATGTCAACGTTTGTTACAGATGCCAAATGCTAAATTGTTAGACCAAATGCCAGATACAAATCAGTGGTTGTAGCAATATGTGGTGATTCATTATATTTTTTAATTACAACATCTTTACAAAACTAATTTTAGATGCCAACTCAACATGCATTTGAAGCAATAAGACACACATATGTCTTCATAAGCCACTTTATTGATCCATCTAATGTACAATCCATTCTAAACGTATACAATTTGCAAAACGATATTTCTCAAAATCCATTACACCTTATCACTGGTCCCAACCTGGTTTTAAAGATGTTCTGTCGTATAGCAAAATGGATAAAGTTCCATAGGAGGAAACCTTTTATTGTCATAATTTATACCAAGAAGGAGTTGATTTTTATCTCTATGTTAATGAAAACATTTGGTTACTGAAAAGCATATCAGTTAGGACCCCATCCAAGAGCTCCAATAATCAAGTAAGAAACCCCTCACTTTGGCAACCAGTACATTTGCTTGCATTGTTAACGTTCAACACAGCGTAACCAAGATATTATGAAAGTCACCAGATGAAGTCCTTCTGGCTGAAATGAGAGAATTCCAGGCAAATTTTCACTCGATTATTCGAGCTGCTGGATATATTTTCAAATGACTGACAAGCTTTTCAGTAACCTGAGTTACTGTAACACACGGGTAAAATATTTGGATACAAATAAACTTCTTTGTTTAACGGAAATTTATCCATTTTGTTATAAAGATGTGACATCTTTATAACAAGTGGGGACCAGTGGTAATGCCTATGATTTGTTTGGCCTTGTCAAATTCAAATGATGTAGTCAAAAGTACATAACCTTTAACTCGATTGTTTCTCTGGTGTATATTATTATGGCAAAGCACACATATTGTTACATGTAGATATATACTTGTATAAAAAGTCAGATCTATGTAAATACATATATCCAAAACTATATTTATAAGATCTTATATGGTGTTCAGCTGCATCTGCTTTACAATGAAGTTACTGAATTAAGATTAAAATTTTGTGATGGCTTTTCCTGAAATATATTATGTATGCATGAATAAATACATGTTTAACCCTTTTTGTTAGAAAGTCTTGAAATGTTCAGATTAGATTCATTGGTATTGTTTCTCCTTGGTCATTATATAATAGATAGAACTATATATAATTATTCAATCTATTAAAAGATAATCCCTTAGCGCTATTTGGATTTTTTACAAGGCTTATATAAGCAAATTAGTTCCAGTTTACATACAATCACACACCATTTAGAATTATCTTGGAGGAAAATGATTTGTGATATGTTATACATAAGATTTACATAAACAGCATTGCGGTAGTCACACAGCATTAAGCTAGCTGGCTCTGATCAATTAATTATCATATATAGATAACATGAAATGACTGACAATTGCTTATCATACGCAATACAATGGGGGAATTGGTTGCCATATGTTTGTGGTAAATATAGAAGAATTTAAAATAAAAATGTCATTATATTATTTTTAAGAAATAATCTTTCAATGAATATTTTGGAAGTTAAGTCACTGGCCAAATAGTACTAATCACATGGAAACTTAATTTTCCTGACCCTTTTACATTTGCCTCCCCTATTGACAATTGCCTCACATATTGACATTTCCCTCACATATTGACAATTGCCTCACATATTGACAATTGCATCACTTATTGACAATTGCATCACATATTGACATTTGCCTCACATATTGACATTTCCCTCACATATTGACAATTGCCTAACATATTGACTATTGCCTCACCTATTGACAATTGTCTCACATATTGACAATTGCATCACCTAAAGACAATTGCCTCACCTGTTGTAAGTTCAAGGTTACATCCTTGGATAGCATTAATACTAAATAGTCAAATGGCCAGTTTTGGCAGTTACATTGTTTATTTTAATTATGTAGTATATTCAATACTGGACTCCATTATAAAATCATCTGGCATTAAAATGTCTTGGGTGTACTCAAATGTTGTCCTTTGTGGTAGTAATATCTTGGGTTTCAACTATGTAGTATAATCAATGCTCGACTCCATTATAAAATCATTTGGCATTAAAATGTCTTGGGTGTACTCAAATGTTGTCCTTTGTGGTAGTAATATCTTGGGTTTCAACTATGTAGTATAATCAATGCTCGACTCCATTATAAAATCATTTGGCATTAAAATGTCTTGGGTGTACTCAAATGTTGTTCCATTAAATATGCTTCTAATTGCAATCCATGTCATCTGAATGCTGCAATGTAAATATATGTTGTATGTACATGGAGGTTTGAATGAGGGGATGTCTCATGTCATCTGAATGCTGCAATGTAAATATATGTTGTATGTACATGGAGGTTTGAGTGATGAGATGTCTCATGTCATCTGAATGCTACAATGTAAATATATGTTGTATGTACATGGAGGTTTATATGAGGGGATGTCTCATGTCATCTGAATGCTGCAATGTAAATATATGTTGTATGTACATGGAGGTTTGAGTGATGAGATGTCTCATGTCATCTGAATGCTGCAATGTAAATATATGTTGTATGTACATGGAGGTTTGAATGAGGGGATGTCTCATGTCATCTGAATGCTGCAATGTAAATATATGTTGTATGTACATGGAGGTTTGAGTGATGAGATGTCTCATGTCATCTGAATGCTGCAATGTAAATATATGTTGTATGTACATGGAGGTTTGAGTGATGAGATGTCTCATGTCATCTGAATGCTACAATGTAAATATAGTTGTATGTACATGGAGGTTTGAGTGATGAGATGTCTCATGTCATCTGAATGCTACAATGTAAATATATGTTGTATGTACATGCAGGTTTGAATGAGGGGATGTCTCATGTCATCTGAATGCTGCAATGTAAATATATGTTGTATGTACATGCAGGTTTGAATGATGGGATGCCCCATGTCATCTGAACGCTGCAATGTAAATATATGTTGTATGTACATGCAGGTTTGAGTGAGGGAATGTCTCATGTCATCTGAATGCTGCAATGTAAATATATGTTGTATGTACATGGAGGTTTGAGTGAGGGAATGTCTCATGTCATCTGAATGCTGCAATGTAAATATATGTTGTATGTACATGGAGGTTTGAATGAGGGGATGTATCATGTCATCTGAATGCTGCAATGTAAATATATATTGTATGTACATGGAAGTTTGAGTGATGAGATGTCTCATGTCATCTGAATGCTGCAATGTAAATATATGTTGTATGTACATGCAGGTTTGAGTGATGGGATGTCCCATGTCATCTGAATGCTGCAATGTAAATATATGTTGTATGTACATGCAGGTTTGAATGAGGGGATGTCTCATGTCATCTGAATGCTGCAATGTAAATATATGTTGTATGTACATGGAGGTTTGAGTGATGGGATGTCCCATGTCATCTGAATGCTGCAATGTAAATATATGTTGTATGTACATGCAGGTTTGAATGAGGGGATGTCTCATGTCATCTGAATGCTGCAATGTAAATATATGTTGTATGTACATGGAGGTTTGAGTGATGGGATGTCTCATGTCATCTGAATGCTGCAATGTAAATATATGTTGTATGTACATAGAGGTTTGAATGAGGGAATGTCTCGTGTCATCTGAATGCTGCAATGTAAATATATGTTGTGTGTACATGGAGGCTTGAATGAGGGGATGTCTCATGTCATCTGAATGCTGCAATGTAAATATATGTTGTATGTAAACAAAGGTTTGAATGATGGGATGTCTCATGTCATCTGAATGCTGCAATGTAAATATATGTTGTATGTACATAGAGGTTTGAATGAGGGAATGTCTCGTGTCATCTGAATGCTGCAATGTAAATATATGTTGTATGTACATGCAGGTTTGAGTGATGAGATGTCGCATGTCGTCTGAATGCTGCAATGTAAATATATGTTGTATGTACATGGAGATTTGAGTGATGGGATGTCTCATGTCATCTGAATGCTGTATGTAAATATATGTTGTATGTTCATGGAGGTTTGAGTGATGGGATGTCTCATGTCATCTGAATGCTGCAATGTAAATATATGTTGAATGTACATGGAGGTTTGAATGAGGGGATGTCTCATGACAACTGAATAAAGGTTCCATGGCTTACGCAGTATGAATAATCTATTCCACAGATATGACATATTCCAAGGTAGTATCTTCTCCTTATATGAAATGCATAATAAACATGTACAGAGGTAAACATATGAAAAGTCAATTGTGCGAAAAATAAAACACTTCTAGGGAACAATGTGGACATGTGCAGATGAACTTTTCTTTAAAAAATCAGAGAAAAACTATATGCATATAGCAAATGCATAGAGAAATGTGAAAATATCAGAAAAATGGTATTTGATTTATCATTCTGAGGGAAAGAGTCCTTTATATCCCTTGAAATTTGTTCAACTGCATACCAAGCTTGATACTTAAACACATACCTTCTTGTAAAAGTAAAATATTTTTTGAGCCAGAACTCTTTAGTAGCCAGCCATATATTCTGCAGTGTTGATTTCTGTGCTTTTTGTATGAAACCCTCCCGCTCTCGTATAGTAGCACAATAAGCAAGTGTAAGTTGGTCATCAGTCTTTCTTGCTTCTACTTCTGCTTCGTCAAGAGCAGCTACATCAACAATATTAATATGTACATATAATTAATGTTTTATATTCATTCTCTTTGGATTTTCAAAATCAATAACAAACTCAGAACAAAGAATAGGGCAATTTCGATTAGATATTGCTTGATATCTAAAATGTCTCATTCTGAAGTAATGATATGTGTCTATGTGGGTTTAAATTCATAAAACAAATAACTAAACCCACTAAACCATTAAATAAAACACATGCCTGTTAGATTGAAATCTTCTCTCCCTTCACTAAGTTCATCCTCAAACTTGGTAACATTTTTGATATACTGGTTCTCTGTAGTATTAACAAATATGTACATATAACAGCTAGGAGTGTCTGAGACTGTTGTCACAAGATGGTATGCATCTGCAGGTAGCTGAAATGAAAGCATACTCTGTACAACTTTAAAAGACAAATAATCTAAACCATATCTAATTCGATGTCCTGCTCCTCCATAGTTCAAGCAACACTTTGCCATATTTGCAGTCATGATGAGAAACTATTATGGTAGAAGTTCCTTTGAACTTTGCAAGAAATAACACTAGTTGGCAAACTTTTAAGAATGTCTAAACAGGTGACCTCAATCACACTTATACAAGCCAGATCATTGCAAAGGAAGCATGAAACCACAAGTGGTCAAAGTAAGTGTTTGTTTAAGGGTATGTTTACTGTATGGTAAAAGAGTGTCACCAAAGTTCAATTTATCATTAAAAACATTCATGTGTTTTTTACTACTATATTCTGATGTGCTGCATAATTAACAGTTTTTGAGAAGATTTAAAATCCAAAATAAATCTTATTTTAATTAAAAATGAATGGATGTGAACACTACACTCATAACAATTTTAAATCCGTATAGATTATTTCAAAAACCTTACCTGCATACTCTGATTGACTGTAAGTGTTACATTTCTGTTGTTGTCATCCACCAAAGTGACCTTGACCTCTCCATGTAGCACTGTTATACTCGTATTGCCAAGATCAGGTTGAACATAGTTCTCAAGATAAAGACCTGTCAACAGAAATGTAAATAGAACTGTAATAAATGTTAACACCTTGCAGAAGAAGCCATCTATCTGTATTAGTTCACAGGAAATCCTTATTGCAATATTCTTGTGAAACACACATATAAAGTACTGTAAGTTAATAAGTATGACCCTTATTCAAAGAATCTATGAATGTAAAAATTGTCCTTTGAGATTTTCCATTTTCCTTTTGTCAAAGGAAGATTATGATCATCATCCAATATTTCGATTAGTCTAAAGGAAAACAAGAACACAAATGTGTACAATATGTCCCCACCAAGTGGTGATCCCGTGAAATGGTTATCCTGAAAATGAGTAGACAAGACTTTACCAACACAATTTGAGGACGGAAAATCCAAAGTGGCCACCTTAAAATTTACCCAGAATGCCAAAAATTTAGTCAGTTCTAGATTTTCATACTAAGAACCACCCCTGAAAATTTGAAATTGATCCGTCACACAGTTAACCAGAAAACATGTAAACAAGACTTTACAGACAAAATTTCAGGATGGAAAATCCAAAATGGCTGCCTTGACATTTACCCAGAATGTCAAAAAACTAATCTGTTTGTAGATTTTCATACTAAGAATCATCCCTGAAAATATGAAATTGATCTACCAAACGGTTCACCCGAAAACGGGTAGACAAGACTTTACAGACAAGATTTTAGGACAGAAAATCCAAAATGGCTGCCTTAACATTTACACAGAATGCAAAAAAACTAATCAGATGTAGATTTTCATATGAAGAATCATCCCTGAAAATTTGAAATTGATCTATCAAACCGTTCACCTAAGAACGCTTAGACAAGACTTTACAGGCAAGATTTTAAGACGGAAAATCCAAAATGGCTGCCTTGACATTTACCCAGAATGCAAAAAAACTAATCAGTTCTAGATTTTCATACTAAGAATCATTCCTGAAAATTTGAAATTGATCTACCAT
The DNA here is from genome assembly GCA_903813345.2 of Owenia fusiformis. Lineage (NCBI taxonomy): Eukaryota > Metazoa > Annelida > Polychaeta > Sabellida > Oweniidae > Owenia > Owenia fusiformis. Next base: position 1,067,869 of record CAIIXF020000009.1, read on the forward strand.
ACAGTTCACCTGAAAACGAGTAGACAAGACTTTACAGACAAGATTTTAGGACGGAAAATCCAAAATGGCTGCCTTGACATTTACCCAGAATGCCAAAAAACTAATGAGATCTAGATTTTTATACTAAGAATCATCCCTGAAAATTTGAAATTGATCCACCAAATGGTTCACCTGAAAACACGCAGACAAGACTTCACAGACAAGATTTTAGGACGGAAAATCCAAAATGGCTGCCTTGGCATTTACCCAGAATGCCAAAAAACTAATGAGATCTAGATTTTTATACTAAGAATCATCCCTGAAAATTTGAAATTGATCCACCAAACGGTTCACCTGAAAACGCGCAGACAAGACTTCACAGACAAGATTTTAGGACCGAAAAATCCAAAATGGCCGACAATAAAAAAGTCCTTATGAGTTTTTGCTGATTTCTTTTTACAAAATTATCACATATAACTACTGTTAACAATAAAGTAGGCTTTTACAACAAAGTGCATCTGAAATTATTTATAAAGCTACTAAATAGTTAAAGTATGAAAACTCAAAAACACCATTCAATATGATACAAAGTATTATCGCGCGCTAACTTTTCTTAGGACATTCAAAATGGCTGACACGACTGAGCTAGCAGGTCCAAAACCTAATCAGATCTAGAATGAAGTGAGCTGAACAAGATGTTAAAGTTTTAAAAGCAACTGTGAAGCAGTTTTTCTTAAAGTTTGCAGACAAGGATTTTAGCATTTGACTTCAAAATGGCCGACAGGAAGTAGGTTTCGAGTTAAATTTTTTTCATCCACATCTATAGGCACTCATAAGTTATCCCTGAAAATTTGAAGGTGATATCTGTAGCGGTTTTGGAGAAAACTCCCGGACGTACGGACGGACAGACAGACGGACGGACAGACGGACGGACAGACGGACGCGCCTAGGCCGACAATATGGCCCCACACTATGTGGTGGGGACATAATAAAAGCCTTTTGTGATACTAAAATACATTTGACAAACTTACCAGGAAAATCAGCTACAAAGACTACATCTGTATCATTGGTCTTCTCAATGAGTGAATCCTCAATTTCCTTCAGTTTTCCTCTCCAGTCCGACAAGTCTGCCAACATGGGCATCAAGTATGATGTGTCCATGAGAGGATGCCACTGGGCTGTTACCATGTCAACCCGGGGGTCAAACATTCTGCAAAAGAACTTGTGCAATTTAACTATCAATGTTTCACCAAAGTATAGGATTTTATGTAAAATGGGAGAATATATAAGCACAAATGTCAAAAGGGAAGGTTGACTAAAAACTTTAAGGAAATCCAGATGATATTCAAAATACATACATACATTCATACATTATTATTATCCACATTTTGTCCAATATATTCAGAAGATATTCAAAATACAGTAGGCTAATGTTGAAGGAGGACGAACAGTACAGCAAATGGTTCCCAAAATATCTTTATGAAGATATGAATATTATATTCTCAAGAAGCCTATTGTTGAATGTTGGTATGAAATATAAAGATTGTTCAGGATCCCAATTGTTGGATATTCAAAAAGAGTGAGTACTAAATAAAAGCTAGAAAATTAGATTGCTAAACATCCAGATTGTACAATAAAGAATTTACCTTTGTTGAAATCGACCATTCATTGACCTCCAAATGTCAAAATATAATGAAACATTATTAAGGTCATATTGTGTCATCTTCTCTTGAATACACATTGCATACTGTTTTAACATGTCACCATGTGAACTCCAGCGCTTCGTGGTTGTCCACCCCTGAAAGTGAAGAAAAAACATTGTTAAGGTTACAAACTTTAGACAGTTTTTATAAGACACAGTTTACAAAGAACTGGCCAACATTCCGAGGCCTTAACCTAAAATTATGTTTTACAAGACAAATACATTCAAATTCTTGATCTTGTGCAAAATTTTAAAAAATCACCAAATTAAATCGTATGCAAAATTAAAGAAGTTAACAGGGCAAACTAATTGGCATTTCTTACATCAGGTTTAAGGTATCCAACCTCTCCATTAGAATTGTCCACATATGTCAATCTGATGTGTTGGTTCCTCCAACTATGCACCATCATATCCCAGGAGTAACCATAGAGACCATTTGTCCAATTATTGTAGCCCTAAATTGTATGAACAATAGATAGTTCATATATATGCTTCACATGTATGTGTTACACATGCCAACCGCCATTTGCCAAATACAAAATATGGAGACTATAAAAATATGTCACCAATTGTGGAGGTGATGCAAAAGTTCAAAACATTTAAGAATTATGAAGGTTTACCAGAAAACACTTTTTGAAAGAAAATTAAAAAAAACAAAAACATAATTTATATCAACAAAAAAAAAATTTAACGTGGAAATAACAGTCTTACCTTAGTTATGCCATGTGAATAGGGCAGAATACACTGTGTGGTAATATAGAACAGTACGAACATAGACATATACTTGTGGTATTCCCCACTTCTACTTGGGCCTAGAATTCTCGATTGTCCTGCTGTAGCCCCATTATCTTCAGCAGACTAAATAACAAGAAAATCCCAATTGAGATTCAAATCTTGTTAATGTTATATGCATCAGGCTAGTGTGGGAGTGACATATTTTGAATATAAAAATATCAATATTTTCAGGAAAATACACTAGCAACTTCTACATAAGGTTCATTCTTAACAATACGTTCAGACAAGCTTGCAATGAAACTGTTGCCCATTGTAGAAGTATGGCAATGTAATTGTCAATCAGTATGTCATAGTCCCTATCTGATTTGCAGCGTAAACACTCAACCTAAAGTGAAAATTAATATACTTATATCACCAAGAACACCAGGCATTATGTTTTTTGTACTAAAACTTAAATCAATAATATACATGTATTATCAAGAAATATTAAAAACTTTATCTCACGTATGTTTTAAAATTAGAATGTTTACGAAAATCAAATAAAGGATTGTTACTATGAATTCTCAATTTACAAAAGTCCTCTAAACTGTTATGTTTTATGATTACAAATTATTCTTATGGTGAAAGTCAAATTCATTAAATTGTCAGTTTTGAATTATAAGATAACAAATGTTGATTTCTTGTTGAGATCAGACGCTAAACTTTCATGTTACGTGATTACATTATGTCTTCTAAAAACAAATGGAAAAAATAATTCTGAAATGGCAACTGAAGGATATGTTAAGGTTGGACCAAACTTATAGTGAAAGTCAAATAAATTAAATTGACAAGATAACAGATGTTGGTTTGTATTAATCAGTTGCTTAACTTTCATGTTAGGTGATTACTTTATGTCTTTTGAGTTACTCAGACAAATAAATTAACTATAACTAAAAACCAATGGAACAATCGGGTCTGAAATGGCAACTGAAGGATATGTGAAGGTTGGACCAACATGTGTATTATGCAGTGGACTTCTAACACACCCAACAGCACTGCCTTGTAAGCATGCATGTTGCCCAAAGTGTTTCTATGATCTACGCAAGGAAGGCAAACATAAAGGGGTTTTCAACTGCCCCACTTGTAATCATGAATGCCTTATGGAAAAAGAAAATAAGCAGCTGTTAAAGGTAAGTTACACGAGGAATGCATGATCGCATTTCAATTTATGATATTACACTATTCTAATACATTCTATTTTCATTTAGAAATAAATGAATGAATGCAATGAGGGTAGATAGGGTTTATTTCCATCATAAAATATACAAATGCAATGCTTAGATTCCCCACTCAGCACTTGCTATAAATCATGAAACCTGAAATATATTTTATATAAATAAATACTCAATAACAACTCATTCCCAATGATTTCATTTTATTACTTCTTAGAATTCAGATATCAACACTAATTTGCTTCGCTCACTCATTTGATATTTGACATGTTTGATATCAACTTGTGGTAAAATGATATCACTCAAAGTGATTTGATTTATGTTCATTTATTTTGATGTTTAGCTTTAACACCTATACATGGGAAATCTTTGATTTGATTTCAGACATGTTCATATCAGCTCTTAGTATATGACCTTATAGTACAGGTTTCTCTGTTTTCAAAGCATTATTTATTTTCTATTGGAGTTTCTATTGGAGACTATGGGAAAGTTCATCTGATATCAGGAATAGTACAAAATTAATAACCTTTATAGGTGACCTAATGAAGAAAAAGTCTCAACATCTCTTGTTTGTTAGGGTATCAACAGCCATTTTACACCTGAGTTTCTTTATTAACAGTGAAAGAAATTTAAAAAAAATTACAATTGTTTCTAAAATGTATAATTTAATTTCAGAATGCTCCCCATGGTCAACAGGTTCAATCAGCCAAAGACACTGCTAGTAGCTCATCAAACATCAGAAAACCAGCAACAGTTAGCATCCATACAGTAAGAAGTCATTTCTAATTTTTTGTTCTTGATACTTTATGCTATATATCATAACTATTTTGTGAATTGGTTGTAATGCCAGTTCTCAAACATTGGCAAACTGTATTCACTAAAAGTGAAGATCCATATACCTGGTATACTCAATAATGCTAATGAGTTGAAGACCAGAGTCACACTTTCATTGGCCTATATGAAGCTAAACACCACCAAAAGACCTATCAAAAAATATTGTGTTTTATGAATTATGATGGTGACTTTGCAGATGGATGTTGATCCTTTGATATGTTTATGGCCTTCTAGAATGGATTCTGTCTGTCCCACATCATTTGAGACTGATGCTCTATCTGATCTTGTGTGAATACTTGTATCTACAGCTAATCTTGATGTTTTGAGTACTGGCCTGGCTATCAATTTTAAATTTATTTATCAACATGTATTGTAATAACTTCAGTATATTAATGAATGTATCAGTATGTTCAGTATGGTCCTTCCTGTTATGGTCTTGGATTGTGATATTGGTATTGGGGGAGGGGGAATTAGACACTGCTTCATTTCATGTTGGATTGTGATTTTGGATAATTGGGGTTTATTTTCCTAATGACTGGTGTACTCTTAAGATATTTTCTTTTTTCCGACTGTGTTCTGTAACCATTTTTGGTGTTTTTCCATTGGCAATTGAGCTTACATATTTGGATTAATACATATTGGTACTTTTATTGACCTGGAATTCTAAAAACTGGAAATTTAGGTTATCAATTCGGCCTCTTACAATACTCATAATTATATTTAAGGAAGTTCATCCAGACCAAACTGTTAAATCATCTTTGACTCCAGCTAGACCTAAAGACACCAAGGAGACCCTCACAGTAAGTGTTGTGTAAATGTTATAGTTGATAATTAATTCATGACTAAGTTTGTGACTTATCTACATTCATTTACACTCAAAATGAAAACTAAATAATGTCAATAGGAGTGTTTAAAAACAGCCTAATTAACTTGTAACCCTTTCAAATGTCAAAAATAATCTTTAAAATTGTGTTAAACTTTGGAGGAACATTCACTTACCTTGCTTCAACCTCTGTGAATGTTAAAACTGAACATTGCTCTGTCTGCACAATGAATTAACCTACAGTTTACTTGTTTTTTCATTTAACTTCAGCAAATTCACCCCAGTCGCTCCATTCAGTCAGTGGCTACTACCACTATATCAGCAAATAGCAAGCCAAAGAAAGTGTCATTTCTAACAGTGGTAATACCTTTATCTTAAATACAGTAATTTAGCCATAAAGATAAATAGCAATAAAGATAATCTCATAAAAATAAATGGATACAAAAGAAAATGTTTTTACAACTGAATAAAAAATTACCAAAAACAAGTTAAAAGAGTGCAGATACAGTATACAGTGCGTGTATATTTAATTTTAGGAGGAGGGTGACATTGAGGAAGATGCAGAAGTTGCTTTCAAAGATCCACTTCCAGATCGTCCTAGTAAGCAGGTAGGGTTATTATAGGCTCATTTATAAAATAGAGAAATGAAAGTTCATTATAAAATGGTCGACAATGACTTGTAAAAAGATCATCCAAAGTAACATAATGTCATGCTTTTATTTCAAATTTTAATTTGCATTTTGAATAAAGTAAAACTATAATCGAGTTTGTATGACCACTAAACTTGAGACAAAATTTTTGACAAATATATGACATTAGATTTTATTCTAGCCATTCCTAAAGACCTCAAATGCTATGTGATTTTGATCATACATTGTACTTTAAATCATTGAATTGGGGTCTTAATTCCTTAAATATTAATAAAAAGTCCAAGTTAAAGATATTTTAGGAATTAGCTGTTACACACATTTACCAACACTATACATGTACCTTACATAAGAATATTACACATAAAGCCTTTTAAAACTGTTCCCTCAGAGGACTTAACTGAAATATCCAATGTCAGTTTTCGTAAATCAGATAGCATCAATGCACTAGAATTGAAAAGTATGATCCTTTATTTTAGATGCACCTCATCAATATTCAAAAGAGTCAGTGTATTTTGCATTAAACTATACTCTTAACTAATTATCATTTCAGAATATTCTACAAGAATCTACTGTTGGTATTACTGGTTCTACAATCATCGATGTTCAAGTAAATGAGCATTTGGTTCATAAATCTTCTGTCACTGATCCTAGTTCTGAAAGCATCAAGGAAACAGCCAAAGTAATATTTTTTGAAGTACAGGGCAATATATTTATTCTGACTGAATACAGTCTGACTCAATAATGTTCCGCATAAGTAATAGTCTGTGTTTCATTCTACTGTGCACTTCCCACTTGTACATGTCATTTTTATTTCAGACTGTACCACAAAGACAAAGATGTACTGACAATGCTTCTAGCTCTCAAAATACCAATGAACTACCCAAAGTAAGTGTTCTCCTCAAGCTGGACTAATACATTCTTCAGACTTTTTCATTGCTATGACATGATGTATTCAAACTTTAGAACGACTTTTGTCATCTATTTAACCTTTACAGACAGATCTTTCTTGCTCAACTATATAAGTACTATCTCAGTATGCATTTATTAGCTATAAAGAATTAAATTTAAAATTTCAACAAATGCATTTCTATGATTTTATTCATTTGATTTTAGAGTGGTCCACCTGAACATTTCATTCAACAATCTCCTGTCACTGATTCCAGTTCTGAAAACATCAATGAACCAGCAAAAGTAAATATTCCCTTGCATTCAGGGCAAAATATTTTCTTAAATTTTTCTTAATGAATACAGGGATGGTGAATTTCGCATAAGCAACTTTATATATTGCATTCTACTGTAAAGATGTCTTTACTTCAGACTGTACCACAAGGACAAAGATCTACTGACAGTTCTTCTAGTTCTAGAAAGATCACTGAACTACCTAAAGTAAGTGTTCTACCCAAGCAGGACTAACATTTACTTCTGACTCTTACACTTAAGGACTTTAGAACTATAAGACACATTCTGTCATTTATCTCACCATAAATGAAGGACTAAGGATTTTTGTTGCTTAACTATATTAGTACTTTATCATATATGCAGGGTGGGCAAAAACGCCACCTTTTTTCCAAGACACTATTACTTTCTCATTTTTCAACCTACATACACCAAATTTTGCAGTTATACAGTGCAAGGGGTCATATGTAATAAAATAATGTAACAAGTCCTTCAACCCAGATTGTATTTGATCTAAAAGAGGAGTTCAATTGGTCCACCACCCTCCTTAATGATAGCTTTAAGTCTAAGTCGCCACGCTGAACCTTCCTGAACACTATACTGACTGGGGTTTACATCAGGACTATAGCTCGGTGGTCATCAGGCTGTATCAGTTTGGGTACATTATGCAAATATTGTTCATTTCTCATGGTGCACCACATGTTTAAGTAAGATGCTGATGACATATTTTTTCAAGTAAAAGTGTCCAATTCATAGTTATAGTATTTTGAAAAAGTGGCGTTTTTTTGGCCCACCCTCTATATTTATTAGTTAAACAATTAAAAGCAGTATTTCAATAAATGCATTTCAATTATTGTTGTTCATTTAATTTTTATAATGTTCCACCAGAGCATTTTATTCAACAATCTTCTGTCACTGATTCTTGGTTCTGAAAATATCAATGAACCAGAAAAAGTCTTTTATTTCTTGTACTTCAAAATATTTTTTAAATGCATCTGATCGAATACAGGTGAAATCAATAATGGATTGCATAAGCAATAGTCTTCATTGCATTTTACTGTACAGATATTTTATGTCTCTTTTTTTCCCAGACTGTCCTGCAAGGAGAAAGATCTTCTAGTTCTAAAAAGATCCATGACCTACCTAAAGTAAGTGTCCTCCTCCATCAGGACAAATACATGCTTCTGAATGTTGCATCTATGCTCTTACCTTTCAAATGATATATTCGAATTATAGGACAAATTGTGTCATCTAAGTTTTTCTGAAAGGACGGACTGTTTGCCAAACTATTATGCATATATATGCATTCTACTGTACACTTGTGTTATGTCATTTTAACTTCAGACTGTTCAACAAAGATCTACTGTTAGTACTTTATGTCACCATAAAGTACAGACTAAGTATCTTATTGCTTAGCTATATCATTTAAAAGCAGTATTTCAATAAATGCATTTCAATTATTGTTGTTCATTTAATTTTTAGAATGTTCCACCAGAGTATTTGATTCAACAATCTCCTGTCACTGATTCTAGTTCTGAAAACATCAATGAACCAGAAAAAGTAAATGTTTTCTTTCACTACATAGAATTCATCAATCATCATGAAATTAAGGAAAGTATAGAAAATGTGAATTTTTTTCTAACTGCTGTTTGCTTGCCTTGCATAATGTAATTCTGAAAACCTAACAGTGAAAACTATTTCATCCTTCAAAATATGCCTTCATACATTTATAAGTGGTGTATGATATAGTGCTATCATAAATCAGCTGAATGTTAACTGACTAAAATGTTTAATAGGCAGTATTTTTTACTTCAGAATGTTCAATCAGATGAGTCATCAACTGTTGCAGTTACATCATCAACTGTTGCAGTTACATCATCAACTGTTGCTGTTACATCATCAACAGACATCAATGAAGCACCTAAGGTAAGTTTCCCCTATTTGTATAAGAATAAAAATGAAGCACTAGTGGCCATAAAGGGAAGTTTCATATTGAAACATTTCAAAGAAACAATCTAAAATAGAACAAATAGACAAAAAGCAAATTAGAACACATATCAAACCCCCTGCATTGCCAACAAACAAAGAACTTCACAAAGAAACAGTGTCATAGAGTTTTTGCCATTTTAATTACAGAATATCTCACAAAAATATCCCTTGCAAGTATCTACTGTCATAACAAGCAATCCAACTGACATCAACAAGTCAGTCAAAGTAAGTTTAATTTTTTCAGAGTTCAACCATTAAACAAGAAAAATATGACTAACAACAAACAATCAATGTGGTTATCATGATTTTAACCAAATAGATAATGAAATGTTATATGTAAATACTGAGGCCTAGATAACATACAATTGGTAATTATACTGAGAGAATTCACAAACATAATCATACAGGGTGTCAAATAGCGTTGTGCCCCCTATACCTTGCATAAACTAGAAGAGGTATACATACATACTATATACCATTGGAAAGAGCATTTAATTGCTCTTAGAGTGTGAAAAGATGAAGATGGATGATAGAAAATAATACATAATTTGAACCAACTTTTAAAAGAGAGTTTGACCATCCCCAGCAGCTTTAAACGGCTGCCAGTCAGGCTGGATATCAAGTTAAAAGGGCATTGAAAAGAGCAATGTCTTGAGCAGAGATCTCAATACTTTTTGAGATTTTCCTGGAGGGTATCTATGGAATATCTGTTCTCTACAGCTTCAACTTCCATAAGTAGCTCTGTTTTATCCATTAATATGGGCTCAATTTGAATTGAAGCATTCAAGTCAGAGTTGTTGCTCTGGTATTCACCAATAACAAAAAGGTCTATGCAGGAATTTTTAAAAATCAATAAAAATAGCACTATACTGGTGCATTTCAAATGCTTATGAAACTTTGTAGCAATATCTGACCCTGGTCATCTAGGATTTATTTTATCCAGAATTGAATGCTCTTTCTAATGATATACAGTAAAACCTGCGTATAGTGAACAATTTTTTGCCAAGAAAAAATGTTCACTGTTGGTAGGTGTTCACTACACCCATGATTTGATTTCGCGGCATTTTGCCGTATTATACGAGGGGTGATCCAAAAGTCTTGGACGCCCTGCTCTAATTTTGTTGGTTTTTGATAAAATTACTTTAAACTTTCCAATAATAAAGACCAACAACCAAACTACTTTGTGTGTTAATTTCATGGAGAAATTATATATTTGATGTAGTTTTCTAGATAGTTTTTAATGTAGGGACCCTGCCACCCGGAACGGTATACGCACATGACAACTTTCAGCCTTAAATGTTCCCGCCATTTCACTTGTTTCACAAGTCTTGACCACTATCTTTCTTTGAATTTTGAATGTTAAACCATGTTAGTTTACTTCCTTTGTTATTAGGCAATCAATTAATTGTGTTTTGAATATCATGGCATATATGACAATGGCTGTATATGTCAAATTCTAAGAAAATGACATCAGACAAGCAACCCTCATTCTGGTATCATTTTTGCTCCAAGATGGCTGCTGAAATGGAGAACATGAAAGAAATCAAAGTGGAATAAAGTATACTACAAGATATTCTCACTTTTATTGACCTTGAGCAGCTACCATATGCACGATATAGTCTAGATATGGCTCTGTGCGATTTTCTTCCATTTCTGAAGTTGAAAGAAGGGTTGGAAGAAAATGTTTTTTACTCATTGGATGAGGTTTAGAGTGGCACTCCAGCAGCATTTGTATCACATAAGCAATGGCGGTTTCATAAATGTCTTTCATTCATTGGTAAAGCGGTATGAAAAATGTGTTCAAATTCGTGGAAAATATGTTGAAAAGTAGGTCTTAATACGTGAAAATGATGATGGTAGATGACACTCAGATTGAAAATCGGAAATTCTCTCATATCATGAATGGTGTTAGGTTATGCACCTGCACCTAAAGTATTTGCCATATTATAACAGTTGTGACGTGATTTATTATATTCAAATACCGTTCCGGGTGGCTGCGACCCGGTATTAAAAACTATTTAGAAAAGTAGCTAAAATATATTATTTTCTGTTGAAACTTATACACAAAGTTGTTAAGATGTTGATCTTTATTATCTGAAAGTTTCATGTAATTATATTAGAAAATAGCAAAGTTAGAGCGTGGCGTCCAAGACTTTTGGATCACCCCTCGTATAAAAAGACCAGCTATTAAAAGAGAGGAGGGAATATTTATTTATTTATTAATTATTTATTTATTTAGATATACACTCTTTTAACAGTGGCACTCTTACATTAAGGTGCATCTAATCGGAAAATATCCACAATTCCATGTTGGTTAAAACAGCACATTTTATCAAACTAAAATGAGTCTTAAAAAGAATTAAAACATATTCATATTTGAATAATAAATTTAAATTATATTTTCAACCCATATTAACCCATGACACTCAAGCGTTAAGTATTTAATTTGTTGTAATGCTACATACAAACTGACTTATTTTAGACTGTATGACTGTCATCTGAATGGTTCATCCTTTTATTGTCAAATTTTTATCTCTATATAATTCTTTTTATCTCATCAAGATGGTCCTTTAAATAGTGGAATTTTTGAGACATTTGAGTCAGTTAAAGGACTTTATTGAATTAGTTAAAGGACATGATAGATGCAGTTAATAGTGAAATGATCATGAATTATAATTTTGATCCAATCGTTTTTTTAAATTGACGGGATGAGAAAAAAGATTAATTTGGGTCTTAGCAGATAGAGGTAATAATAGTTAACCAGATTAGCAATCAATCCCAGACGCATATCCTTTGTAACAAAAACAAAGCTTATTAAGAATTATAATTAGTCGCACCTGTTTCAATAGAAGAGATCAAGATCTCAAATTGACCTTTTAATTATTTTTGGCAGGTAATATAAACATAAACTGCTTAACTCTGATAAGGCAGTTGCAGAAAATCCGCGAGAAATCTTATATCTGATTCAATGTTCACTAGAGACAGGATAATTCAATTGATTTTGCCAGGGTTTAGTGTTCACTGTTCATAGTTGGTAGGTGTTCACTATAGAATTTCGCTTTAACATGGGAGTCAATGGGAGAAAAAGGTTAATAAGATAAGTAAGTTAAGATAAGTAAAAAACACCGACATGGGCAAGGCTAGGCGAAGGAGAGTGTCAAGAGATTTGATGAATGCTTTTGTTTATAGAACAATAGCATCTATAGCTTTTGTTTGTAGATCTGGCTATTCTGCCTCATTGTTCATTTCATCATTTTGTTCTAGGATGCTGTTCAAAAACAATCCTCTACTGATACTACTACTAGCTCAGAAATTAAAAAGAACCCAGACAGAGAAAGGGAACCAGACAGAGTAAGGAAACAGTGTTTAAGCAGATTGGTTTCCTGTTTTATCTTTGCTTGAAATGCAGAAGCATGTACTTTACACTCTCATAAATAACTGTTGTTTATGCTCATCCAAATTTAGTACTACTTCTATACTATACCATGTTACAAGCCTGCTTTAGTGCTTCATTTGTTCTTTCTTTTTGTGTGTGATTTCTCCTTTTGTGAAAACAACTTTTCCCTTTGGCATTTATAAGTTTATATTTTATTATGGTGCCAAATTTAGTATCCATGCACTTAATGCAGTTGACTTTTTAAATTCCATCTATAAAGTAACTATTTCATGCAGAAACCCATCAAATATAGTTTTTATATGCAAATATCCATCATTAGTAATATAAAGGTTTGGACAGTCTTCTTTAACATTATTTGATTTTAGGTGGAGGTCAGTTTTGTAGGGATGCCAGAGGTAATAACATTTTTGGATAAACTGAAAGAAGATAGGAGGACAAAACGGGCAACTGAAGATGCAAGACGGAGTGAAGAACATTCAAGATGGAAAAGTGAAGATGAAGAAAGAGTGAAAGAGGATGAAATTTTAGCTGAAGAAGATGCAAAAGAGGTAAAATGTTACGAAATAATCATTCATAATGAAAAATCAGTTTGGTCTGGGGTAACTGATTACAATGAACAAAAAAATGTTTATATATGCTTACAAAATAACTTACATATGAAAGAATAAACATTTATTTGTAAACACATTTCATTGATTGGATATGGATTATAGAATTTAGATTTACTTTTATGCAGGTCATCTTTATTATTGTCCCTTTTTCGTTTTATATTGCTTGAATTCTCACAATGAATGATTTACAACATTAAGAGAAATCAGGAATTGGCATGCAGTAGAGGTCTCTGTCTTCCCAAAGCTAAAAAGGATAACACACTTAATATAAAAATCAACATGGAAAGGCGAGAGAAGGAAGACAAACAACGACAAGAAGAAAAAGTCAGACAAAGGAAAGAAGATGAAAGGCGAAAGGAAGAAGATGAAAGATTGTCGCCAATAGAGAATGTAAGTTTAATGCAACTATTGTAGTTGATGTAGGTAATACATATTCTGTATCAGATGCTGGCATAGTTTTGCCGGAAGTTTTCAAGAAGTAACTTTTGGCAATGCAGCATGTTAGAGTAACCTAGTAGGTGTACGAAAATATAAGGTGATGGCCTTTAAAGTGGTAAAAACAATTTTCACGGCCGAATTGGACTTCAATTCCTGCGATTTCAGGGGGTACTATAACACTATTTCATAACATAAAGGATATGGTTGCTATTGTTCTGCTTTCTACAGCACACATTACTAGTCCAAAGATGAATAATATCCTAAAGTTATAGGCTGATATCTGTATTAGTCTCAGAAATATTGCAATTAATAGGAAAAAAATATGCAATTTTAGTCATTTTTAAGTCTCACGTATCTTATATTTGTAGCTTCCAGGAAAAGATGGCAGCTTAAATAGCTCAAAATTGTTTTCTAAAAACTAATTCAAGCTTTGTTTGATATTGTTATACAATTATAATAATGATAATGTACTATTTATGATTTTTAATATGACTTTATAGTACCCTACCCCTGGAAAGTGGGCGTGGTCAATGTTATCATTTTGCAGCATACAATTAAAAACTTGTATTGATAGAAAGCAAATCAATGCATTTTTAACATTTTCACTTGTTACTTGACATTGTAATTCATTTGTTACTAAAATATAGGACTCTACATATTTTACATATACGTTTTCAATTGTGTACAATGTATCATGATGAAATCTAAATAAACTAATAGGCTGTTTCATTTTCAGTGTTCACTAACGCATGAAATGTAAGTCACAGTGTTTCCAAATTACCTTTGCAATGAGAAAGTACCACAAAGACTACATAATATGAGCAGTTTTAAGGTCCTAATACTAATACTTACCGATCTATCAGCGTTCAAAAATAGAGAAAGCTGTCGTGAGTGCAGTTTTAACTAACTTTGAACTGAAACTGCTGCTTAATGAATATTTTTCTCAACATCTGTGACTTTTTTAGACCCCAAACATAAGATACCAAGACATAATGCTACCAAGTTCTGATATTGGAAGTTTCAGAGCTCTAGATCAAATATTCAATTCTGCATATACTTTTAAAAAGACCCAAAAGGACAAAAAAACTGTCAGATATTGTGAAAAATATGAAAGATGTACTATTCAGAACAATTTATCTCTTAAATGTTACTTTTATATGACATAATTTCTAATTCTGCCTCCAGTTAGAACCACCAATTATACATATGAGAAGACTTAACGTCATAGTAAGTGGAAGTACAGATCTATTGGCTTCTAAAAATGGGAAAAGCTGTAGCAAGTATGATTTTCACCAGTTTTTCATCTAAGACTGCAACTTTCTGAATTTTCTTTTTACAAACTGCACAGTAAGACCAAAGACATTAAAGGAAACCTGGTCATTGTACCACCAATAATAAGTATAAAAATAATATTGGTAATATATACCAAGTGTTAACTTTAATTCCAAGGCATCTGAATTGATAAATAAATGAAATCAGTACTTTATTGTATCTTGGGACAAAATACACTGTTTGAATGCTTAAGCTTGACATCACAGTATCAAGTGAAAGATACGTTGTTACATACAGCTATATATCACTTTAACTGACTTTACTCTTCAATTTGAAATATGCCTGGCCATCCTAAGAAAAATGCGACGGAGGGCAAAGAGTGTGCATGGTATAATTGGTAATTAAGCTCTTCTAGAGTTTAAAACTCCCACAATTTTTTAAAAAATGAAATGGAGAATAATATGTGAAAGTATAGGATGGACTAATTGTTCTAAGAAAGTTTTTGAAAGTAACACTGCATGAAATGTTTAAGCAAGAGATATGTTCCAAAATACTTTCAGGTAGAAATAAAGCTCCGTAATGTAAAAACAATGTATTCTCAGTATTCAATAATAACATACTTTATAGGTTTTTTGGTCTTAAGCATATCAGAAATTATCCTATGCACTGGGGATGAACTGGAAACGAGGGAGGTTTTGCCTTGTATCAAAATGGCGGCGCGTGAAAAAATTTCATTCGGTAAGATTTTTGTTTTTTTACAATTTTCATGCTTTTATCCTTCAAATTAAAACTTAATATTTGGTAAGTAAATAGTTTATAAGTTCCGGTTTTATAATATGATTGCAAATTAGAAATCAATACAGACATTGCTGAGATATTTACATTTCAATTCTCTCACTTAGGAAACGAGGCACCTGTCTACATTTTGTAACAATGAAACGAGGCAATGTTTGACTTGCAACGAGGCAACTATTCTTTCTGTGATAGTGTCTACATTTAATGATCTTATTTCCACCGTTCTGGTCACATACGACCGATTACGTTTTACACGATATACATGATTATATATGTAAGAGTTAAAAAGAATAACCATATTGTTCATAAAGCGCTACACTGGTCATTTATCTTTCAGAGCAAGACAACATGGATGAATCCGACGTACAAGACATAAACCAAATAAGTGTCTATTTTATATAGGAATATTGATCTAATCTAAGCTTAATTTCCGTGGTTGAATTCAAATGTGGGCCATGCGCATTACAGGGTTGTGTAGCCAGCTTTTGATAGGGTGGGGGGGGGGTGTTCTGGTGAGTGTCGAATGCAAGCAAATAAAGTACCAATACCTTGTTCATCATTTAGAAAGGATCAGATTACAACAGTATAACATTAAATGTTACATGTACACTATTTGTGCGGTAAATTTGTTGCAATGCAGGCAAAAGCAATCACATCATATACAGGTACAATGATGGTACATGTGTACACATTCCAAATGTAGTTATTCATATTAGGCTATGACATGATGAGCTAATAAGAATGTCTGATAAGCATATAGGCCTATGTATATCTGATAATCTGTACAATCTGAATGTTTGATAAAGGAACTTGATGATACAGCCGAAGGTATGGAATGATTAAAGTTGCAGCAAAGAAAAGTCTAACTGTACCAATATTTAGTTAAGCTACATGTTGTTAAGGTCATCTTTAAGCAGGCCCGTAAGACACTTTTCTCCAAGGGGGGTGCGGTTTTTAGCTTACTAAAGAGAATATAAAATTGTCATTTTTTTGCCGCGTAAATCAAATCGCGTAAGACAGAGGGGGGGGGGGGGGGTCAGTTACTCCCTATATTGGTTTGGAATTAACAAATGCATGCAACTTCCAAACGTTCCAATTGTTTTGTGGGGGGGTGTGAGGAGTGGTCCACTCCCCCTAGAAAATTTTACAGTTTTGAAAAGCTATTTGGTGCTTTCTGGGCACTTTCAAGGTGTAAGTTTCTAAGTAAAACGTCAACGCCACGGGAATAAGAGTTGAGTGAATAAAAAACTGAGCATTCAGGGGGGTCTGGGGGTTCTCCCCCAGGAAAAATGTGAAATTTGGTTGTATTTGGAGCGAATTTGCAACCATCTGGTGCGCCTGTGCGTTATGAGTCAATAAGAAAAGTGTGATTTTTTTTCAAATTCTTTTGGGGGTGTCAAAGAGGATGAGAGGGTGAAGTGGGGTGGGGTGCCAGTAGGGGAGCAAGGCGTTGTCTCCCAGAAACATTGACAATATCAAGGTGCTATTTGAAGATGTCTGGGCACTTAAAAAATGTCTGAGACAATACATGAAATTCAGAATATTTTCTTTTGTTTTGTGGGGGATGTGAGGGGTGGCTAACTCTCCTAGAAAATTTTACAATTTAAAGATGGTATTTGGTGCTTCTGGGCACTTTTAAAGTGTATTAGTCAATAAAAGCATTGAAAAACAATCATAATTTTTTTTTCAAATTTTGGGGGTGTCAAAGGGGGGAGGTTGTCAGAGGGGGAAGTGGGGATGGGGTGCCAGAGGGAGAGCAATTGTTTGTCCCCCATATCAAAATTTACAATATCAAGGTGCTATTCGATGAAGTTTGGGCACTTTAAAAGTGTCTGTGCCTAAAAGTACCTATTTCCCAAGAAAATTTTACAATTTTAAGATGCTATTTGGTGCTTTCTGGGCACTTTCAAAGGGTATGAGTCAATAAAAAAATTTGAAAAATCTCAATTTTTTTTTTTTTTGGGGGGAGGGTGGTAAGGGAGGGGGGCTGCCAGAGGGGGAGGTGGAGTGGGAATGCCAGAGGGCGCGTAGTGTTAGTCTTTCAGAATCATTAACTTTATCAAGAAGCTATTTGATGATGTCTGGGCAATTTAAAAGTGTCTGAGACAATACATGATACAAATTCAGAACTTTTCCATTGTTTTGTTTAGGGTGTGAGGGGAGGCCAACTCACCTTACAATTTTACGACGCTATTTGGTGCTTTCTGGGCACCTTCAAAGTGTATGAGTCAATTTAAGAATTTGAGAAAATCACAATTTTTTTTGAGGGGGGGGGGGTCAAGGGGGGGGGTCAAGGGGGGGCGCCAGAGGGGGGGGGGTTTGCAAGTGCAAGATGCAAGAGGGGGAGTAAGTCCCCCAGAAACACTAACTATATCAAGGAGCTATTTGATGATATCTGAGCAATTTAAAAGTGTCCGAGACAAAACTCTAAAATAAATTTAGAACTTTTCCACTGTTTTGTGGGGGTGTGAAGGGTTGCCAATACCCCTAGAAAATTTTACAATTTTAAGATGCTATTTGGCGCTTTCTGGGTACTTTCAAAGTGTATGAATCAATGAAAAAAAATTACAAAAAAAACAATTTTTTTTTCAAAATCTTTTTTTTAAATTTATTTTGGGGGGTGACAAAGGGGGGTGCGGTCGCACCCATCGCACCCCCCCCATCTGACGGCCCTGTTAAGTACAGAAAATGTCAATGCACTTCACTCGATTCATTCTTTGCTGCAGCTTAAAGTTTATGCTAAGGAGTTATACTGATTTATTTTTTAAATATTTCGAAAACGTTAAATAGCATTGCTTTGAGTGTCAATTCCAATAAACGAGCTATCCGAGCTATCAATGGTAGCGCATATATCGTCAAAATGTTCTCTCAAATAAGAAAAATCTCGTTCAAAGAAGTGCTATTTTAATAGGAGCTTAAGCTACACGTATTTTAGAAATGGCGAACGTAAACGTGAAATGACCCCTGGGAACTATAGTTCCGTTCTGGATTGACTTATACAAAGACCCAATTAAAACAGTTTAACTGATACCTTTGTAATCATTCATGCAAATAAAGACGTTGAAGACAAGAACTAGTTCTCTGAAGAATGCAATTTTACACGTTTACGTACACTTCTCTTTAAAACATGTGTCGTTAAACCTCCCTACTAATCGTACTCAAATGGGGCATTGTTGTTGCTCGAGATGGCTATATTTGATAGAATATAATTCCAGATACGATAAAAAACGAATGACCATGGTAATAATTAAATGACTCGCCTATATTACAAAAGTAGCAGAGTCAAGGAGCACACTGGCATTGTCTCATTGGTGTACATTGGATTTTACTGTTTGTATTCTTTGATGTCTGTATGTTCCTTATTATGTCACTATCAATTATGTTATTCTGCATATAGTCCAACGAAATGTGGAAATGTTCGGCGTCTGACGTCTGGAGTTCGGCGTCTGGCGTTTTGCATCAATAGCAAATTCTTTAGCAATTTTAGCAACTTTCAAAAACTGAACACATGCGTACCGCTTACACGTTCAATGGCAACGCCAAAATGATGAGACGTGTATACAAATGAACCTGTTTTCTCATCTAACGTTCGTTTCCGTACAGAGAGATTACCATCATACTGTTGCATCATATGGAATACAATATCAGCAACGTTGTCGTTTCCTGTGTTACAGAAATAGCATTTAAACAGGGACGCTTCTTTTTGTAGGCCCCGTTCTGTAATAAAAACAAAACATTTTTAATTAAATATGGTTGCCTCGTTTCATTCTTAAGAATGCTATATAGCTGCCTCGTTTCCTTGAGAAACATGCCTCGTTTCCTAAGTGAGAGAATTGATATGTAAATATCTCAGCAATGCCAGTATTGATTTCTAATTTGTAATCATATTATAAAACCGGAACTTATGAACTATTTACTTGCCAAATATTAAGTTTTAATTTGAAGGATAAAAGCACGAAAATTGTAAAAAACAAAAATCTTACCGAATGAAATTTTTTCACGCGACGCCATTTTGATACGAGGCAAAACCTCCCTCGTTTCCAGTTCATCCCCAGTGCTATGGTTGCAAGGATATAGATCGAATATCACATGAAGATATATTTGATATGTGGATCAAGTTATAATATTTTAGCAAAAGAGATTCACAAACCACCGAATATCACTTTTAAACCATCGAATATCACGTCTTAAAAAGTGATATTCGATGGTTTGAAAAGTGATATTCGATGTTTCGAATTTTTTCAAAAAAAAATTTCTTTTTACATTTTTTAATTATTTTCAAAAATATTTTTTTTAAATTTCAATATTTTTCACAATTTTTTTTCAATTATTTTTTCAAATTTTTTCTCAATTTCTCAAATTATATTTTTCACATTTTTTCGCTGATGATGATTTCCAATGGGATAAATAATTTTTTTTTCAAAAATATCAATTATATCCACTCATGGATACAAATATCTTCACTCACTCGCTGCGCTCACTCATGAAAATATCAATATCCGCTCATGGATATAAATGATATTTTTTCAAAACCATAGGATATTCCTATATTATATCAATTCGGATGCTGAAGTCACTTAATAAATAATAACTAGATGTAACTCCTAGTAAGCACTTCAAGTTTCAATTCTAAATAAAAAATACAGTTTAGTTAAAAAATTGTTAAGAATACATACATTTTTTCACAATCACAATTTCACCATTTCTGACAGTATTTTGCATATTTTTAGGTGTCAATGGTTCAATGATTATTTGATATAACCTCCTGAAACTACTCTCATATATATTTGGTGGTACAGTGATATGGAATTCTGTCTTTTGGGGTCTCACGGAATTCTTGTTTTAGAGAAGAAAATCCTGAAAGCTGCAGTTTAATATTATGAATTAAAGGTGGAAATTGCACTTGCTACACTGCTTCTCCCATTTTTAGATGCTAATAAATCTGTAACTACACTTACTATGACCTTAAGTCTACTCATATGTATTATTGGTATTACTAACTAGATGCAGAATCAGAAATTATGGTAAATAAAAGTAAAATTTAAGAGATAAATTGTTCTGAATAGTGCATTGTATCACATTTTTTTCGCGATATCTGACTGCATTTTCTGTCTTTTGGGTCTTTTTTTATGCAGATATGAATACTTGATCTAGAGCTCTGAAATTTTCAATACCAGAATTTGGTAGCACTATGTCTTGATATCCTGTGTTTTGACTCTAACCAAATCACAGTTGTTGAGAAAAAAATTCATAAGTATCAGTTTTAATTCAAAATTAGTTGAAACGGCACTCAAGACAGCTTTCCTCATTTTTGAAAGCCGATAGATCGGCAAGCATTTACACCATGATCTTGAATCTGCGCATACATATTCTTAATGGCACTATCTCATTGCCCAGATATTGTGGAAACATTGTTGTCAAAAGGTAAGGGTGATGCGAGAAAAAGTTGGTAAATTGAAACAGCCTATTAGATTTCATTATGATACATTGTACAAAATTGAAATCGTGTATGTAAAATATGTAGAGTCCTATATTTTAATAATAAATGAATTACATTGTCAAGTAACAAGTGAAGATGTTTTAAATGCATTGATTTGCTTTCTATCAATACAAGTTTTTAATTGTATGCTGCAAAATGATAACATTGACCATGCCCACTTTCCAGGGGTAGGGTACTATAAAGTCATATTAAAAATCATAAATAGTACATTATCATTATTAGACTCCAGATTGAAAATCTGGAGTCTATTGTTTTTGCCTGTTTTCTTTACTATTAGACTCCAGATTGAAAATCTGGAGTCTATTGTTTTTGCCTGTTTTCTTATTATTAGACTCCAGATGAAAATCTGGAGTCTATTGCTTTCGTCAGTTTTCTTTATTATTAGACTCCAGATTGAAAATCTGGAGTCTATTGTTTTTGCCTGTTTTCTTTATTATTAGACTCCAGATTGAAAATCTGGAGTCTATTGCTTTTGCCAGTTTTCTTATTATTAGAATGCCGGTTTCGAAGAAACGGCATTCTATAGTTTTCGCCTTTTTCTTATTATTATTATTATTATCATTATTATTCCACGCAAGATTTCTCCGCACACACCGACATGTCAGCTAATTAGCATATACCATCAACCTTGACATGTTCCTGGGCTACAGGGAAATGCCTTCATTTTTTTAATTAGCCCCTCCCTAATTAGCCAAGGTCAAATCGCAAATTTTTACATTTTTGCACGTACAAGGAGTAACCATTTTTATTTTTTACCCAAAATTTGCATATGCCATCCCTCACAATTGCCATTTCACATATATTCCGGGTTTTAAAATTGGGTGCCCCAAATTTGAAAAATGGGGCACCCCAGTGGGGCAAAATTTGAAAACTGTGTATCCGATCCCAATTCTGAGCAGATATGAAGAATAGAAGCCCCTGATTCCAAATATGCTTTCGGTTTTGGAATCCGACCTCTGAGTGACCTTGAAAAGGTCAACAAGTTCAAAAATCAAAATCGCTCAAATTGATTCCAAATTGGTACCATTGTATTACACTGTACTCGGATAGAGTAAATTAGGTCACCATTTTGACCTTGACCTTTGACATTGACCTTCAAATGACCTCAAAGTTGAAAACTAGGATTTTCATTCCAATTCTTTGCAAGTATGAAGTATGGATGTCCCTGATTCTAAATATGCTTGTGGTTTTGGAATTTGACCTCCGGGTGACCTTGAAAAGGTCAAAAAGGTTAAATTGCTAAAATTGCTCAAATTGATTCGAAATTGGTACCATTGTATTACACTGTACTAAACTAGAGTAAATTAGGTCAACATTTTGACCTTGACCTTTGACCTTCACCGTAAAATGACGTAAAACTTATTTCTTGTTTTACCTGTTCAAGGAGCCACTGTAGTTATTTTTTGCATGCCTTACTCTTCCCATTTAACATATCTCTAGGGTTTATAATTTGGGTGATTTTCATTCCAATTCTTTGCAAGTATGAAGTATGGATGTCCCTGATTCTAAATATGTTTTCCTAATCTATATAGGGGGCACGCGACAGCGCTTTAAAGCGCGTCTGGGAGGATAAGGGTACGGGTTTTTAAATTGAGTGCCAAAATTTCAAAAATATGGCAAAATATGATATCAAATATGCTTTCGGTTTTGGAATTCGACCTCTGCGTGACCTTGAAAAAGGTCAATTGTGCACCGAATTTGCTGCTGCGGTGAGGAACGGCATTCTACGAAATCGCCCCCGTGGCGATTTTAAATGTCTAGTTATTCTTTCTTTCTTTCTTTACATGTTTTCTCAGCAACTAGAAGAGCTTACTTTAACCTACTTACATTGCTAACATAGCTCATCGACCTAGTTTCTGGGAAATTAGGTCAACTTTTTATCTAGGTCAAAGGTTAAGAACTAGGTCAAATCTTACATTTTTAACATTCTGTCAATTATCTTCGTCATTATTTATCGAAACACCTGGATGTACACCTCATTGTGTAGCTTAGAAAAAAACAAATCGAGAGTGTGCCATCCGTTTTTTGATTACTCTTACCGATTTTGAGATATGGCGTCCGGAAAGTAGGTCAAACTAAGAAATTAACCAAATTTAACATATGAGCTATGAAATAAGTGTAGAATTTTCTCAGGAATCTGAATCTGCAAACCAAATTCCGATCCGACTTCCGGTTCGGAAGTTATGGCGTTTTGAAAACTCAAAAATTGCTAAATTTGGTGCCCATGTTAAGTCAATGGGAAAAAAGATTTTTTTGAATTGAAAAAAACGGAATATAGACTGAGTTCAGCTTCACATAATCAAAGCCTTTAAAAGAAAGGGACCTCAAAAGCCATCTAGCTTCAAAATTTGGACACCAAAATGCCTAGGTCAAAATCTAGGTCAAATTCATAGGTTTTCCTTATTTTTTCGATTCTGACACTACACTTTAATTATATTCCTCGAAATTGTGTATACACGTAGCCAAGAGTGTGCTAATAGCGTTAGCCTTTTGCCGTCAGAAAGTATTTTGACCCACTTTTGAGATATGGTGTCCGAAATGTAGGTCAAAATAAAAAATTCTACAAATTTAACGTTTGAGTTATGAATTAAGAGTAGAATTTTCTCAGAAATCCGAATCTGAAAACCAAATTTCGATCCGACTTCCGGTTCCGAAGTTATGGCGTGTCCAAAAAGTAGGTCAAAATAAAAATTCGCCAAATTTAAGGTATGAGTTATGAATTAGGGGTAGAATTTTGTTAGGAATCCGAATCTGAAAACTAATTTTCAATCCGACTCTCGGTTCGGAAGTTATGACGTTTTGAAAGCTCAAAAATCACTAAATTTGGTGCCCCATGTTATGTCAATGAGAAAAAAGATTTTTTTGATGTGTAAAATACCAGATATAGACTGAGTACAGCTTAACATTCTAAAAGCCCATAAAAGAAGGGGACTTCAAAGGCTATCTAGCTTTAAAATTTGGACACCAAAAATGCCCATGTCAAAATCTAGGTCAAATTCATAGTTTTTCCTTATTTTTGCGATTCTGACATTACACTTTAAAGATTTGCTTCAAAATTTTGTATACAGGTAGCAAAGAGTGTGCTAATAGTGTTAGCCTTTTGCCGTCACAAAGTATTTTGACCCACTTTTGAGATATGGTGTCCTAAAAATAGGTCAAAATAAAAAATTCTCAAAATGTCCCTTATGAGTTATGAATTAAAGGTAAAATTTTCCCAGGAATCCGAATCTGCAAACCAAATTTCAATCCGAATTCCGGTCAAAAATTCCTACTTACCTACCTACCTACATACCTACTTGGCTACCTACTTAGCTACCTACTTCTCAGCTACTTGGCTACCTACTCAGCTACTTACTCAGCTACCTACTCAGCTGCTTACTCAGCTAACTTCTCAGCTACTTACTCAATTACTTAATCATCTACGTACTCAGCTTCCTACTTCAGCTCTTTACTCAAGTAAATCAATCTGGAGTCTTAAATTGAACTTTGTTCAATTTACAAATCTAGTTATTATTATTATTCTTTCTTTCCGCGTTTTCTCAGCAACTAGAGGGACTTTCTGAAATCTGCTTACATGGTTAAATAGGTAATGAGATCTAGTTTCTGGGAAATTAGGTCAAATTTTTATCTAGGTCAAAGGTCAAAATCTAGGTCAAATTATCATTTTGTCAATTATCTCTGTCATTTTTCAATATTTTTTCAAAATTTTTTTTTCAACGTGTAGCCAAGAAAAAGACGATTCGACTCTTAGTAATCAATTTTTTGATTACTTTTACCAATTTTGAGATATTGCGTCCGGAAAGTAGGTCAAACGAAAAAGTTCTCCAAATTCAACGTATGAGTTATGAAATAAGTGTAAAATTTCCTCAGGAATCCAAATCTGCAAACCAAATTTCGATCTGACTTCCGGTTCGGAAGCTATAGCGTTCTGAAATTGCTAAATTTGGTGCCAATGTAAAGCCAATGGGAAAAAAAGACTTTTTCGAAGTGTAAAATACAAGATATAGACTGAGAACAGCTTAACATAATGAATGCCCATAAAAGAAGGGGACCTCAAAAGCTACCTAGCTTCAAAATTTGGACACCAAAATGCCTAGGTCAAAATCTAGGTCAAATTCATAGTTTTTCCTTATTTTTGCGATTTTGGCACTACACTTTTAGGATTTGCTTCAAAATTTTGTATACAGGTAGCAAAGAGTGTGCTAATAGTGAGAGCCTTTTGCCGTCAGAAAGTATTTTGACCCACTTTTGAGATATGGTGTCCGTAAAGTAGGTCAAAATAAAAATTTCTCATAATTTAACTTATGAGTTATGAATTAAGGGTAGAATTTTCTCAGGAATTCGAATCTGCAAACCAAATTTCAATCCGACTTTTCGTTAGGAAGTTATGGCGTTTTGAAAGCTCAAAAATCGCTAATTTTGGTGCCCCATGTTATGTCAATGAGAAAAAAGATTTTTTTGAAGTGTAAAATACCAGATAAAGACTGAGTACAGCTTAAGATTCTGAAAGTCTATAAAAGAAGGGGACCTCGAAGGCTATCTAGCTTTAAAATTTGGACACCAAAATCCCAAGGTCAAAATCTAGGTCAAATACATAGTTTTTCCTTATTTTTGCGATTCTGGCACTACACTTTTAGGATTTGCTTCAAAATTTTGTATACAGGTAGCAAAGAATGGGCTAATAGTGTTAGCTTTTTGCCGTCAGAGAGTATTTTGACCCACTTTTGAGATATGGTGTCCGAAAAGTAGGTCAAAATAAAAAATTCTCCAAATATTACATATGAGTTATGAATTAAGAGTAAAATTTTCTCAGGAATCCGAATCTGCAAACCAAATTTCGATCCGACTTCCGGTTCCAAAGTTATGGCGTGTCCGAAAAGTAGGTCAAAATAAAAATTCGCCAAATTTAACGTATGAGTTATGAATAAGGGGTAGAATTTTGTCAGGAATCCGAATCTTTAAATCAAATTTCGATCCGACTTCCGGTTTGAAAGTTATGGCGTTTTGAAATTTAAAAAAAATCGATCTGATGTTATCCTGATAGAAAGTCAAGGAAAAAAGATTTTTTTGAAGTGTAAAATACGAGATATAGATTGAGTACAGCTTAAGATAATGAATTCCTATAAAAGAAGGGGACCTCAAAAGCTACCTAGTTTCAATATTTGGACACCAAAATGCCTAGGTCAAAATCTAGGTCAAATTCATAGTTTTTCCTTATTTTTGCGATTCTGGCTACCTACTCAGCTACTTACTCAGCTACCTACTCAGCTACTTACTCAGCTACCTGCTCAGTTGCTTACTAAGCTACCTACTCAGCTACTTACTCAATTACTTAATCATCTACTTACTCAGCTTCCTACTCTCAGCTCTTTACTCAAGTAAATCAATCTGGAGTCTTAAATTGAACTTTGTTCAATTTACAAATCTAGTTATTATTATTATTTTTCTTTCTTTTTTCTTCCTCCTCACCAAATTTCTCGTCAACTATAACAGCTAACTTAATCCAACTTACATGGTTAACTAAAGACTGAAACCGGCTTTCTGGGAAATTAGGTCAAATTTTTATCTAGGTCAAAGGTTAAGAACTAGGTCAAATCTTACATTTTCAACATTCTTCATCATATCTTCGTTAATATTCTTCGTAACTCCTTCATCTTTTTTTTATCGTGTAGCTTAGAAAAAGGCGAATCAAAGATATGACATCAGAATTTTGATTACTCTTACCGATTTTGAGATATGGCGTCCGAAATGTAGGTCACGCCTAAACATGCTCCAAATCGAATGTGTGAGCTACGAAAAAGATGTAGAATTTTCTCAGGAATCCAAATCTGCAAACCAAATTTGGATCGGACTTCCGGTCCGGAAGTTATGGCGTTTTGAAAGCTCAAAAATCCCTAAATTTGGTGCCTATGTTAAGTCAATGGGAAAAAAGACTTATTCGAAGTGTAAAATACAGGATATTGACTGAGTACAGCTTAATATAATGAATGCTTATAAAAGAAGGGGACCTCAAAAGCTACATAGCTTCAAAATTTGGACACCAAAATGCCTAGGTCAAAATCTAGGTCAAATTCATAGTTTTTCCTTATTTTTACGATTCTGACACTACACTTTAATAATTTACTTCAAAATTTTGTATACAAGTAGCAAAGAGTGTGCTAATGGTGTTAGCTTTTTGCCGTCAGAAACTATTTTGACCCACTTTTGAGATATGGTGTCCGAAAAGTAGGTCAAAATAAAAAGTTTTCCAGATTCAACGTATGAGTTATGAATTAAGGGTAGAATTTTCTCAGAAATCCGAATCTGCAAACCAAATTTCGATCCGAGTTCCGGTTCGGAAGTTATGGCGTGTCCAAAAAGTAGGTCAAAATAAAAAAATTCCAAATTTAACGTATGAGTTATGAATTAGGGGTAGAATTTTGTCAGGAATCCGAATCTGCAAACCAAATTTCGATCTGACTTCCGGTTTAGAAGTTATGGCGTTTTGAAAATTCAAAAATCGCTAAATTTGGTGCCCCATGTTAATTCAATGGGAAAAAATATTTTTTTGAAGTGTAAAATACGAGATATAGACTAAGCACAGCTAAACATAATGGAAGCCCCTAAAAGAAAGGGACCACAAGACCTTCTTTTCATAAAAATTTGTACACCAAAATGCCTAGGTCGAAATCTAGGTCAAATTCAAAGTTTTTCCTTATTTTTGCGATTCTGACACTACAGATTAATTATATTCTTCGAAATTTTGTATACACGTAGCCAAGAGTGTGCTAATAGTGTTAGCCTTTTGCCGTCAGAAAATATTTTGACCAACTTTTGAGATATGGTGTCCGAAAAGTAGGTCAAACTAAAAAGTTCTTCAAATTTAAAGTATGAGTTATGAATTAAGAGTAGAATTTTCTCAGGAATCCAAATCTGCAAACCAAATTTCAATCCGACTTTTGGTTTGGAAGTTTTGTCGTTTTGAAAGCTCAAAAATTGCTAAATTTGGTGCCCCATGTTATGGCAATGGGAAAAAAGATTTTTTTGAAGTGTAAAATACGAGATAAAGACTGAGTACAGCTTTACATAATGAAAGCCTATAAAAGAAAGGGACCTCAAAAGCTAGCTAGCTTCACAATTTGGTTACCAAAATGCCTAGGTCAAAATCTAGGTCAAATTTATAGTTTTAACTTATTTTTGCGATTCTGACACTACACTTTAATTATTTGCTTCAAAATTGTGTATACAGATAGCAAAGAGTGTGCTAATAGTGTTAGCCTTTTGCCGTCAGAAAGTATTTTGACCCACTTTTGAGATATAGTGTCCGAAAAGTAGGTCAACATGAAAGTTTCTCCAAATTTAACGTATAAGTTATGAATTAAGGGTAGAATTTTCTCAGGAATCAGAATCTGCAAATCAAATTTCAATCCGACACCCTGTTTGGAAGTAATGGCGTTTTGAAAAATTAAAAAATTGGTATTTTGATATCCCATGTTATGTCAATTATCTTTGTCACTATTCGGCGTTATTCCTTTATCTTTTTTTCATCATGTAGCTTAAAGACAGTCCTTTCATTATTGTAACTGTCTTTTTTGATTACTCTTACTGATTTTGAGGAATGGCGTCCGGAAAGTAGGTCAACACAAAAAGTTCTCAAAATTTAATGTATGAGTTATGACACAAACGTAGAATTTTCTCAGAAATTCGAATCTGCAAACCAAATTTCGACCCAAATTCTGGTTAGATAGTTATAGCTGTTTGAAGTCTCGAAAAGTCGATATTATGATATCCCCATGTTAAGCCAATGGAGACGAAGATAACCTACTTAAGAGTTGTCTAAATGTCTGTATTCTAGATGACTCAGCTTATTCTGAATGGCTCAGCTTACAGTATTTTGGATGACTCAGCTTAAAAAAAGTTTTAAATCTGGAGTCTTAAATTGAACTTGTTCAATTTACATGTCTAGTTATTATTATTCTTTCAGAATCTTCCTCCTTCCCAGATTTCTCACCAACTAAAAGAATTTACTTTAAGCTGCTTACATGATCAACTAGGGGCAGTTCCTGGGATGATGGGAAATTAGGTCAAATTTTTATCTAGGTCAAGGGTCAAGAACTAGGTCAAATAAAGGTCAAATCAACATTCTGTCAATTATCTTCGTTGTTGTTTGTCGTAACTACTTCATCTTAGTTTCTACATGTAGCTTAGAAAAAAACAAATCGAGAGTGTGCCATCCGTTTTTTGATTACTCTTAGCGATTTTGAGATATGGCGTCCTGAAAGTAGGTCAAAACCAAAAAGTTCTCCAAATTTAACATATGAGCTATGAAATAAGGGTAGAATTTTCTCAGGAATCCGAATCTGCAAACCAAATTTTGATCCGACTTCCCATTCGGAAGTTATGGCGTTTTGAAAGCTCAAAAATCGCTAAATTTGGTGCCCATGTTAAGTCAATGAGAAAAAAGATTAAATATAATGAAAGCTTTTAAAAGAAGGGGACCTCATAAGCCATCTAGCTTCAAAATTTGGACACCAAAATGCCTAGGTCAAAATCTAGGTCAAATTCAAAGTTTTTCCTTATTTTTGCGATTCTGACACAACAGATTAATTATATTCTTCGAAATTTTGTATACATGTAGCTAAGAGTCTGCTAATAGTGTTAGCCTTTTGCCGTCAGAAAGTATTTTGCCCCATTTTTGAGATATGGTGTCCGAAAAGTAGGTCAAAATAAAAAATTCTCAAAATTTGACGTTTGAGTTATGAATTAAGTATAGAATTTTCTCAGGAATCCGAATCTGCAAACCAAATTTCGATCCGATTTGGAAGTTATGGCGTGTCCGAAAAGTAGGTCAAAATAAAAAGTTTCCAAATTTAACGTATGAGCTATGAATTAAGGATAGAATTTTCTCTGGAATCCAAATCTGCAAACCAAATTTCGATCCGACTTCCGATTCGGAAGTTATGGCGTTTTGAAAGCTCAAAAATCGCTAAATTTGGTGCCCCATGTTATGTCAATGGGAAAAAATATTTTTTTGAAGTGTAAAATACGAGATATAGACTAAGTACAGCTAAACATAATGGAAGCCCATAAAAGAAGGGGACCTCAAAACCTTCTAATTTTGAAAATTTGGACAACAAAATGCCTATGTCAAAATCTAGGTCAAATTCAAAGCTTTTCCTTATTTTTGCGATTCTGACACTACACTTTAATTATATTCTTCGAAATTGTGTATACATGTAGCCAAGAGTGTGCTAATAGTGTTAGCCTTTTGCCGTCAAAAAGTATTTTGACCCACTTTTGAGATATGGTGTCCCAAAAGTAGGTCAAAATAAAAAAATCTTCAAATGTAACGTATGAGTTATGAATAAGGGGTAGAATTTTATCAGGAATCCGAATCTGCAAATCAAATTTTGATTCGACCTCCTGTTCGGAAGTTATGGTGTTTTGAAAGCTCAAAAATCGCTAAATTTGCTGCCCCATGTTATGTCAATGGGAAAAAAGATTTTTTTGAAGTGTAAAATACGAGATATAGACTGAGTACAGCTTAATATAATGAAAGCCTATTAAAGAAGGGGACCTTGAAGGCTACTTAGCTTCAAAATTTGGACACCAAAATGCCTAGGTCAAAATCAAGGTCAAATTTATAGTTTTCCCTTATTTTTGCGATTCTGACACTATATTTAAATGATTTGCTTTAAAATTTTGTATACAGGTAGCAAAGAGTATGCTAATAGTGTTAGCGTTTTGCCGTCAGAAAGTATTTTGACCCACTTTTGAGATATGGTGTCCGAAAAGTTGGCCAAAGTTAAAAGTTTTCCAAATTTAACGTATGAGTTATGAATTAAGGGTAGAATTTTCTCAGATATCTAGATCTGCAAACCAAATTTCGATCCGACTACTTGTTTTGAAGTTATGGCGTTTTGAAATCTCAAAAATCGCTAAATTTGGAGCCCCATGTTAAATCAATGGGACCGAATAATTTTTTGAAGTATAAAAATACGAGATATAGAATGAGTACAGCTAAACATAATGAAAGCCCATAGAAGAAGGGGACCTCAAAAGCTACTTTCCTTCAAAGTTTGGACACCAAAATACCTAGTTCAAAATCTAGGTCAAATTCATATTTTTTTTTATTTTGCGATTCTGACACTACACTTCAATGATATTCTCCGAAATTTTGTAAACTTGTAGCAAAGAGTGTGCTAATAATGTTAACATTTTGCCGTCAATAAGTTTTTTGACCCACTTTTGAGATATGGTATCCGAAATGTAGGTCAAAATAAAAAGTTCTCCAATTTTAAAGAATGAGTTATGAATTAGGGGTAGAATTTCCTAAGGAATCTGGATCTGAAATTAAAATTGCAATCCGACCACCGGTTTAGATTCTACGCCATTTTGAAGTTTGAAATTCGCACTTGCCAGTATTCACGATGCAGATTGATCAAATATACTTTCAAAAATTCCTGCATACCCTACTTTACCTCTCTACCTACTCAGCTACTTATTTGACTACTTACTCAATTACTTAATTAGTTATTACTTCCTTAGCAACTTACTCAGCTACTAACTCAGGTACTTACTCAGCTACTTACTCAGCTACCTACTCAGCTTTTTACTCAGTTACTTACTCAGCTACTTACTCAACTACTACTAAGGTACTTACTCAGCTAATTACTCAGTAACTTACTCAGCTCTTTACTGATCTATCTAGGTCAAATAAATCTGGAGTCTTAAATTGAACTTGTTCAATTTCACAAATCTAGTTATTATTCTTTTTTCTTCCTCCTCACCAAATTTCTAGTCAACTATAACAGCTTACTTAATCCAACTTACATGGTTAACTAAAGACTGTATCCGGCTTTCTGGGAAATTAGGTCAAATTTTTATCTAGGTCAAAGGTCAAGAACTAGGTCAAATCCAGTACTTTGTCTCTTTTTCCCATTATCTCAGTCGTCCTTCAATATTTTTGATCCTGGTTTTTTTCATTGTGTTCCTCATAAAAAAAGTAGAAAACCTAGGATCGATTTAGTTTTTTGGTATCTCAAACCGATTTCGAGATATCAGTGTCCGAAAACGAGGTCCAAAAAAATTTCACCGAATTCAATGTCCAAGATATTAGTCTTATAGGATTCCGAATCTGAAAACCAAATTTCGATCTGACTTCCGTTTCAGAAGTTATGGCGTTTTGAAAATTCAAAAATCGCTAAATTTGGTGCCCCATGTTAATTCAATGGGAAAAAATATTTTTTTGAAGTGTAAAATACGAGATATAGACTAAGCACAGCTAAACATAATGGAAGCCCATAAAAGAAAGGGACCACAAGACCTTCTTTTCATAAAAATTTGGACACCAAAATGCCTAGGTCAAAATCTAGGTCAAATTCAAAGTTTTTCCTTATTTTTGCGATTCTGACACTACAGATTAATTATATTCTTCGAAAATTTGTATACATGTAGCCAAGAGTGTGCTAATAGTGTTAGCCTTTTGCCGTCAGAAAGTATTTTGACCCACTTTTGAGATATGGTGTCCGAAAAGTAGGTCAAACTAAAAAATTTTCTCTAAATTTAACGTATGAGTTATAAATTAAGGGTAGAATTTTCTCAGGAATCCAAATCTGCAAACCAAATTTCAATCCGACTTTTGGTTTGGAATTTATGTCGTTTTGAAAGCTCAAAAATCGCTAAATTTGGTGCCCCATGTTATGGCAATGGGAAAAAATATTTTTTTCAAGTGTAAAATACGAGATAAAGACTGAGTACAGCTTCACATAATGAAAGCCTATAAAAGAAAGGGACCTCAAAAGCTAGCTAGCTTCACAATTTGGTCACCAAAATGCCTAGGTCATAATCTAGGTCAAATTTATAGTTTTAACTTATTTTTGCGATTCTGACACTACACTTTAATTATTTGCTTCAAAATTGTGTATACAGGTAGCAAAGAGTGTGCTAATAGTGTTAGCCTTTGCCGTCAGAAAGTATTTTGACCCACTTTTGAGATATAGTGGCCGAAAAGTAGGTCAACATGAAAGTTTCTCCAAATTTAACGTATGAGTTATGAATTAAGGGTAGAATTTTCTCAGGAATCCGAATCTGCAAATCAAATTTCAATCCGACACCCGGTTTGGAAGAAATGGCGTTTTGAAAAATTAAAAAATTGGTATTTTGATATCCCATGTTATGTCAATTATCTTTGTCACTATTCGTCGTTATTCCTTTATCTTTTTTTCATCATGTAGCTTAAAGACAGTCCTTTCATTATTGTAACTGTCTTTTTTGATTTTTCTTACCGATTTTGAGGAATGGCGTCCGGAAAGTAGGTCAACATAAAAAGTTTTCAAAATTTAATGTATGAGTTATGACACAAACGTAGAATTTTCTCAGAAATTCGAATCTGCAAACCAAATTTCGACCCAAATTCTGGTTAGATAGTTATAGCTGTTTGAAGTCTCGAAAAGTCGATATTATGATATCCCCATGTTAAGCCAATGTAGACGAAGATAATCTACTGAAGAGTTGTCTAAATGTCTGTATTCTAGATGACTCAGCTTATTCTGAATGGCTCAGCTAACTGTATTTTGGATGACTCAGCTTAAAAAGTTTTAAATCTGGAGTCTTAAATTGAACTTGTTCAATTTACATGTCTAGTTATTAGACTCCAGATTGAAAATCTGGAGTCTATTGTTTTTGCCTGTTTTCTTATTAGAATGCCGGTTTCGAAGAAACGGCATTCTATAGTTTTCGCCTTTTTCTTATTTTTATTATTATTATTAGAATGCCGGTTTCGAAGAAACGGCATTCTATAGTTTTCGCCTTTTTCTTATTTTTATTATTCCGCGCAAGATTTCTCCGCACACACCGACATGTCAGCTAATTAGCATATACCATCAACCTTGACATGTTCCTGGGCTACAGGGAAATGCCTTCATTTTTTTAATTAGCCCCTCCCTAATTAGCCAAGGTCAAATCGCAAATTTTTACATTTTTGCACGTACAAGGAGTAACCATTTTTATTTTTTACCCAAAATTTGCATATGCCATCCCTCACAATTGCCATTTCACATATATTCCGGGTTTTAAAATTGGGTGCCCCAAATTTGAAAAATGGGGCACCCCA
Source organism: Owenia fusiformis (assembly GCA_903813345.2). Taxonomy (NCBI): domain Eukaryota; kingdom Metazoa; phylum Annelida; class Polychaeta; order Sabellida; family Oweniidae; genus Owenia; species Owenia fusiformis. Next base: position 1,102,074 of record CAIIXF020000009.1, read on the forward strand.
GTGGGGCAAAATTTGAAAACTGTGTATCCGATCCCAATTCTGAGCAGATATAAAGAATAGAAGCCCCTGATTCCAAATATGCTTTCGGTTTTGGAATCCGACCTCTGAGTGACCTTGAAAAGGTCAACAAGTTCAAAAATCAAAATCGCTCAAATTGATTCCAAATTGGTACCATTGTATTACACTGTACTCGGATAGAGTAAATTAGGTCACCATTTTGACCTTGACCTTTGACATTGACCTTCAAATGACCTCAAAGTTGAAAACTAAGATTTTCATTCCAATTCTTTGCAAGTATGAAGTATGGATGTCCCTGATTCTAAATATGCTTGTGGTTTTGGAATTTGACATCCGGGTGACCTTGAAAAGGTCAAAAAGGTTAAATTGCTAAAATTGCTCAAATTGATTCGAAATTGGTACCATTGTATTACACTGTACTAAACTAGAGTAAATTAGGTCAACATTTTGACCTTGATCTTTGACCTTCACCGTAAAATGACGTAAAACTTATTTCTTGTTTTACCTGTTCAAGGAGCCACTGTAGTTATTTTTTGCATGCCTTACTCTTCCCATTTAACATATCTCTATGGCAAAATATGATATCAAATATGCTTTCGGTTTTGGAATTTGACCTCTGCGTGACCTTGAAAAAGGTCAATTGTGCACCGAATTTGCTGCTGCGGCGAGGAACGGCATTCTACGAAATCGCCCCCGTGGCGATTTTAAATGTCTAGTTATTATTCTTCATTCTTTCTTTCTTCCTCCTAACAGATTTTCTCTCCAACTATAACATCTTACTTAATCCAACCTACATGGTTGACTAGGGAATGTATATGGCTTTCTGGGAAATTAGGTCAAATTTCTATCTAGGTCATAGGTCAAGAACTAGGTCAAATCTTGGATTTTCACTAATTCACCACTTTTCTCAGTCGTCTTTCAATATTTTTGCTCCGGTTTTTTTTCATCATGTTCCTTGGAAAAAACGCTAATTCCGTAAGGCAAATCGTTTTTTGATTACTCTTACAGATTTTGAGATATTGCGTCCGAAAAGTAGGTCAGAACAAAAAACTCTCCAAATTCAACATGTGAGTTAGGGGCGGGGTCAAAATATCGATGTTCATATGGAGACGAAAGTACTTTCGCGAGGGGGGAGGGGGTTTTTGGGCACTTTCGTTGACCAAAAAACATCGATAATTCGGATCTGATATACAAAAAATAATTGCACTTACCCACTTTTTCTGGCACTATGTTCTGATAAAAAGGCTTGTTTTCAATAGTTCGTGAGCTTTTTTGTGTGATAGGTCCAAAATATCGGTAGATAAAGACGATAATTCGATCATTTTTCAAATAAATTCCGTACTTTTCCCTCCTCCTTTTGAAGAGTTCAATGCAGTTAAATTGCGAACGTGTGTTAATTCACCGTAATAATAACCCGGCAAATAGGATACTATTATGCCTCTCAAAATCAATGTTTTTTTGAAGTGACCTAAGCTTTCGTCTAGAGGGGGGTGGGGGGGTTGTTGTCCAAACGAAATTACTTTCGTCTCCATATGAACATTGATATTTTGACCCCGCCCCTTATGAAATAAGTGTAGAATGATCTCAGGAATCCAAATCTGCAAACCAAAATTGGATCGGACTTCCAGTTCGGAAGTTATGGCGTTTTGAAAGCTCAAAAATCGCTAAATTTGGTGCCTATGTTAAGTCAATGGGAAAAAAGACTTTTTCGAAGTGTAAAATACAAGATATAGACTGAGTACAGCTTAACATAATGAATGCTTATAAAAGAAGGGGACCTCAAAAGCTACATAGCTTCAAAATTTGAACACCAAAATGCCTAGGTCAAAATCTAGGTCAAATTCATAGTTTTTCCTTATTTTTACGATTCTGACACTACACTTTAATAATTTACTTCATAATTTTGTATAGAGGTAGCAAAGAGTGTGCTAATAGTGTTAGCCTTTTGCCGTCAGAAAGTATTTTGACCCACTTTTGAGATATGGTGTCCGAAAAGTAGGTCAAAATAAAAAGTTCCCCAAATTTAACATATGAGCTATGAATTAAGGGTAGAATTTTCCAAGAAATCCGAATCTGCAAACCAAATTTCAATCCGACTATCGGTGCGGAAGTTATGGCGTTTTGAAAGCTCAAAAATCGCTAAATTTGGTGCCCCATGTTATGTCAATGAGAAAAAAGATTTGAAGTCTAAAATACCAGATATAAACTGAGTACAGCTTAACATTCTGAAAGCCTATAAAAGAAGGGGACCTCGAAGGCTATCTAGCTTTAAAATTTGGACACCAAAATGCCTAGGTCAAAATCTAGGTCAAATTCATAGTTTTTCCTTATTTTTGCGATTCTGACATTACACTTTAATGATTTGCTTCGAAGTTTTGTATACAGGTAGCAAAGAGTGTGCTTATAGTGTTAGCCTTCTGCCGTCAGAAAGTATTTTGACCCACTTTTGAGATATGGTGTCTGAAAAGTAGGTCAAAATAAAAAGTTCTCCAAATTTAACGTATGAGTTAAAAATTAAGGGTAGAATTTTCTCAGGAATCAGAATCTTTAAACTAAATTTCGATCCAACTTCTGATTAGATAGTTATAGCGGTTTGAAGTCTCGAAAAGTCGATATGATGATATCCCCATGTTAAGCCGATGGAGTCGAAGATATCATTCTTAAGAGTTGTCTAAATGTCTATATTCTAGCTGACTCAGCTTATTCTGGATGACTCAGCTTACAAGTTCTGGATGACTCTGCTTAAAAAAAGTTTGAAATCTGGAGTCTTAAATTGAACTTGTTCAATTTACATGTCTAGTTATAATTGTATTACAATATCAAACAAAGCTTGAATTAGTTTTTAGAAAACAATTTTGAGCTATTTAAGCTGCCATCTTTTGCTGGAAGCTACAAATATAAGATACGTGAGACTTAAAAATGACTAAAATTGCATATTTTTTTTCCTATTAATTGCAATATTTCTGAGACTAATAGAGCTATCCGCCTATAACTTTAGGATATTATTCATCTTTGGACTAGTAATGTGTGCTGTAGAAAGCAGAACAATACCAACTATATCCTTTATGTTATGAAATAGTCTTATAGTACCCCCTGAAATCGCAGGAATTGAAGTCCAATTCAGCCGTGAAAATTGTTTTTACCACTTTAAAGGCCATCACCTTATATTTTCTTACACCTACTAGGTTACTCTAACATACTGCATTGCCAAAAGTTACTTCTTGCAAACTTCCAGCAAAACTGTGCCAGCATCTGATACATTCCGATAGAATGTGGCAATAACATTTAATAATGCATGTTTTTGATGAAGATGCAAGAATAACCTTTGTAAAATATTTTGGAAAATATTAGAAGTGCTTTAACCCACACAGGCTGAGATTGGGGTCATTAAGTTTAGCAAGGGTGCATTGACTTATCATAGGTATATGCACCATTGACTGAGGATATCTTCATATCCTGATATATCATCATTGGAGTAACATAAAATCCCTGAAATCAGAACACTAGTCCCTTGAGTCACAACGAGGAAATTATGTTTCTAGGTTTATGTAAAAGTTGATATATGATAAAGGAACTAGAAAAATAGCAACTCCAAGGAGTATCAAATTCCACCAAATAAAATATATTTTGATAATAAGTGGCCATCTTGAAAATTTCTTCTTGAGTTCTCAAAGATTATGTTTTTTTCCGGAAAATGATGGCCATTTTGAAATTCAACTTCTATCTTGAAAATTTCTTTTTAACAGACCTCTTGTGTCCCTAGATAGCTAAATCTGTCACATATGTGTGCATCATGTTATTTACTAGGAGGATTAAATTTGGAGATAATAGCAATGGACAAATAACAAATTCAGCACAACCAAAACCATGTCCACATTTATGACTAATCCAAGATGACTGTCCACAAATCCCATCCACAATAAAGTTCAAAGTTTAAGCCTCTTGACATACCAACTCATTTCTTGTATACTTTATATTTGTTGTAGGCTTGTGATCCCCTGAAGCTCAGAACAGAAATATTGACTTTAGTTGAATAAAACGTATCCTATGGATTTTATTGCATTTTGAAGGGCTGCCCTACTTTAGTTAACTACTGTTAGTCTGAGAGTGAAAATTATGTCATGTTTCACCCCTTGTAACTGCTACCTTTCGGGCAAATGTGTTGTTAATATATATATTTCCACATCAAAACCATTCATTTTATGTTAATTTTTCAGAAAATTGCTTTTGCCAAAATTAAAATATATATTCAGCTTGTTAATAACAATACTCAAAGAACTGATTTGTGAGTTTTTCAAAGTCAAAGAAGGGCCTCTTACTGGCAAGTCCCCTTTTATATGCTGATGCCTTGGGACAAAAGAGCTTTGCCCAAGAAGAGATTTTCAAGCTGGCAATTGAATTTCAAAATGGCCACCATTTATCATAAACATGTAGTCTTTGATAACTCAAATACCAGACATCGAACCTCGTTCGATGGTTTAAAAATACCAAATTTTATTATAAGGGTTGACAGGTATCCAAAAAGAACCCATATTGGAAAGCAAAATATCACTAAGAAAACCTTTCTTACATTGCTACATGTACATCTAAAAGTGACATAAACTATGTATTTGTTTCATTTTAGCTTTTAAAACCCATATCGCCAATGTCAATCAAAAGCCTTTCATATGAAGAGATCAAACATTTATATGTCAAAGAAAAACTTCAAGCTCTTCATAAACAGGAAGCAGAATCGACTAAGCGGTTAAAGAAAATAAGAATGATTAATAAAAAAGATAAGGACCATTACAAAAAAGTAGAAGAGGAAAAAAAAGAATGGAAGAAACATAAAGAGGAACATATCAAAAGTCTGAGGGAAATAGGTAACATTCATTGTGAAATGGCTAAGCTTGGAGACCAATTAGAATTTTTAAAGGCAATAGCCATTTATGAATGTGGATTGGTCCACTGTCAGGAAGAAGAAATGGGAGACAACCAGAATATGAAGGATGAACTATCAAAGCTGCTTAAAAATGATAAAAGGGAAGCACTGAAATGTTTTTTTCAGAAATGTAGGAAAGATGTGTCAAGAAGTACCCTGGAACACATGCTGCAGGGATTTTTGGATGATGAAAAAGCAAACGAAAAGAAGCTAAAAGATATCAGAGATGAATTAAAAGAGAAGATTAAGTCAATGGATACAGAAACAGACAAATACAACTTTTATAGTTTTACAGCAGATGAAGAGAGAGTAAAACGAGAGAAAGCAAGAATAGAAAAAAATGGCGAAATATTCAAATGGATCAAAGATAAAATGAAAGAGTTTGTAAATGTTCTATTAACCCAATGTCTCAAGACACTAAACCTGTGTGGTCATAATTCTCAAAAGCTTGACTTTGCTTTCATAGCATTTGGTTCCCTCTCCAGAGAAGAAACAACACCATATTCAGATGTGGAGTTTGCAGTAGTTCAGGATTCAGAAGAAGATAAAATTACACAAGAAGACAAAACAACATTACAGAACATAGTTATGACTCTCCATATTAAATTCCTTTCATTTGGTGAAACAATTCTCCCAGCTATGGACATAGCTTCGTTGAATGAGAGTGACAAGAATGACGACAAGGACTGGTACTTTGATTTCAGAAAATATACAAAAACAAAGCAAGGAATTTCATTTGACGGGATAATGCCCAGAGCGAACAAAACACCTTATTTTGAGTGCCAAACAGAAACAGAAAGCACAAAATTTTGCTCAATAAACACAAGAGCTGCATTTGAAATCCTCTTCAAGAAAATGAATCCTGGTAAAACAATGGAAAAACTGCTGTATTTCTTCAAAGGGGATTTTACAACACTGTGTGGCAACAAGTCCATTGCAGACAAAATGAAGAAGTGTTTTATGGAATTCTCACAGAGGGACAACATTTTAGAGCTGATAGAGGATGAACTGAATGAAGACTTTGTGAAACACTCCTGCATTAAAAAGATATATGATGCCAAGTACAATAAAAAGCTCATAAAAAAGAATGAAATCCATGTGAAAAAGGAACTATATCGTCTTCCCAGTGTTGTTATTAACAACCTCCTGCACCTACTGAAAAGTGACACTACTTGTGTATGGGATATTAAGGAAATTGAAGGAATAGACAGTGAAGTCATTCATAATTTACAGATGACATTATCAACGGCTGCTGAAATACGGTTAAGAAGCTATGCAAAAAACAATGGTCAAGTAGATGAAGATAAAGATCATCTATTACCAGACATCCTTGTAGGGGATAAAATCGAGAACAAAGATGATGCCTTTAGCAAGGAACTCATCCTCCGCTACTTCTTAACAGCCATCCCATTAGTACATGCCATAGAAGAAGGAAAACATGAAAAGAAGGGAGTTGAAGAAGTACTCAAGGGAAAGCCATGTCTCTATGATCCATCAGATCTGAACAAAGCAATGGCCTACCTACTTATGAATGACATCAACAAGGCTAAAGAATGGATGAAAAAAGCAAACAAAAGGTTATACGATGGTACTGTTGAAGCCTCGCCAACACAAGGCATACTGTATATTTTGTGTAACAGGCACATCGATGATAAAGATATGTGTGAAGAATTCTTTAAGAAAATGACAAGCAAAGTGCATGAAGAAAGTAATGAGCCAAAAGTTGAACCTGAAGTGGGAAAATTAAGGGAGGATTCTTTGGTTGAACTCAAATCTAATGCAGATTTTATGAATACATTAGGGAATGTCTTACTTCAATATGACAAAGTTCCAGAAGCAACAAAACTACTTGAAAAATGTAAAGAGGAATCTCCCAAAGGTGAAGAGAAAATAATGACATTAAAACTCCTGGATGATGCATATGAACAAGGTGGTGAAAAGACAAAGCAAAGAGAACTTAATGAGGAGCACCCAGAAATAAAACTGGTAAGGACATGCAAACTATATTTTATAATAAAAAATAATAGTATATACAACTAAAATATAAATAACCTTTCAGAACATAGCAGGGGGAGAGGTTTCCCAGAGATGAATGTTTGTAATGGCACATTTGATAACCAATTTTACAATCCGGCCTCACTTGCCACTGAAATTGATCTCAGAATGTTCACTGTTGTCTTATGATTATTCTCTGCAAGTTTGGATGGCGTAACTTAAATAGTATTACCATACTATAGAAATTATGGAGTTGAACTGAAATAATCACCATTTCCTTGCCACTTCCATGGTTTCAAATTTTACTTTGCGCATGCGTGGCTCTGAGAAAACATGTGATTGTTCACATGATCTGATGGGTATGATTTCAATAAATCATGTGAATGAATACAAGAGAATACAAAAGAATGATGGCAGCTACTCACTTCTTCTGGTAACAGGTCAATATGCTGGGTGTTATTTAAGAAATATAGACCAAAGAGTAGGGGTAATATTGTCGAATACACCCTGCAGAGCTAGGCACAAACATTTTGTGTCAATTATTCTATAAAACCTAATTATTGTATAATGAGTTATTCTGCACAGCGTGTACTTAATCAGCTCTTTTAACAATTGTTAAATAGGTATTGTATTTATAGTTTTACCCTTTTCTCACTTCATACATTTTTATAGGTTCAGAAATTCACCACTCAGCTTCAAGAATTACAAGAATTGCAGAACAAAGCAGAAGAACAGGTAAATTTAATAACTGGTAAATGGGTCTACCTCATAATTGCACAAATATTTCAGTGGGTTTAAAATTGCAAAATTGGTAAAAAACGGTGATTTAATGGTAATTAATGGACAAAACAATACAATGGGACTATTTACGAAATAAATAAAGGATATAAAAGAGTGGATGAATCAATATTTTAAATCAGATTGAATACATTAAGGGCTTGTTAACATATAAAATACAAATATTAAGCAAGAAAGTGAAATTATGTATTCTACATTGATGTTAAATTATAATTTCAATAGAAAAGGAATTCAGATGCTTTTGTATTATTAAATTATACCCTAGATTGACAAGAAGGAGAAGGAGAAAATGCAAGTTGAAGCTGACCTCTTAAAAGCACAACAAAAGATTGGTGAATTGGAAATTATGGTAATGACATAAAAACATCAGAAAAGATGAGACACAATAAAGTCCAAGTTCAATAGCAATTAGTAAAGGAAACAGTCATTCAAAAATTAAGTCCCCTAGTGTATCAGCTCTTACCCTTAAGGTATTAGCCTTGTAACTTGTAAGGTATGCAGAAGATTTTGGACATAACATATGGTAAGATCAATGTGTTTAGTAGTTATTTTTTTGCCTTCAGATAAGAGATCAAGCTGCCAATATTGAAAAGCAAGCTGACAACATTGAAAAACTGAAGAAAGCATCTGAAGAGGTACATATAACAAATCTACATATATAGAGGTTATTTAATGGGAGGTTTTTTAAACAGGGTATACATGAAGGAAATACATATCTATTTCATTTAATTACAATTTATCGTACACTTATTAGTAGATTATGAAGATCAAATTAAGCATATTTTATCTAAAGTTTATCTATATTAATTTAAAGTTCTTAATAGTTCTTTATTGTTAAACATCTTTAACATAAAAAATTCCCAGTGATTGCTATTGAGTGGGTGATTATATCTCCCACTCACCTCAGAAATCAGTTATATTCCCATATGTCATTCACCTATAACACTGCTAAGTATGGGATAAATAGAGATTATCCTATATGAGGTTCAGGATATTTGGATATTTGGCCAATATAATATATCTACCCTCAGGACCTTTGGCACTCAGAAAATTTCCAACTAACTGTGGAATTATTTTAGAATATTCATGTCCAGTTTTGTTTTCTTGGCCGTTGTCGGATTTCCTTCCCAAATTTTCTTTCAGATATTCATCCACATTTATTTTCTCGAATCTTTGATTATTAACAGGGATACGTACGCTCCTTCCTTTCTTTAAACCATCAAATAGATCGCGATTTTCTATGTTTTTCTCCATTGTTTACAATTATGCGAATGTTACAAAAAATGATTATGATGTAGCGGGCAGATACACTATATCTGCCCGCTAACAGCAGGACGTAATGCTATATCTGCCCCCTGATGAAAACATGTTTTTACAAACCTGCTTTATGTACCTATAACACCTCAAAGTATGGGATAGTCTAGGCACATAATTAAGAGAAATCCATAGCGAATAGGGAGCAGGATGGATAGTTCCGTAACCTATGTCAACAAGGTCAAGGACATACAATATCACTGCTCCAGCAACAGTGAAAAATATTGAAATATTTCAAATTAAAAGTTTTAAAATCAATATTATAAAAATCATTTTGGAAGTTAGAATGTAAACTATATTGATTCATACCTTCATTACATGGCGGCCATTTTGGATTTTTTAAATATTTGATTGGGTCATGAAACAAAATCGTCCTAATGTGCCAAAATTCAAGAGAATTCTGATGGTATTTCCCAAATCAAGGCTGTACATTGCACAATATGAAATTCTTACATATTTTTCTTTAGGTCAGTCCAGCACATTTGGACGCCATAACAAGATATGTGAGGACCTTGAGCAGACAATATAGTGAGAAATAGAACACTAGAGGATGGACTATAACATAAATAAATAGATATGTGAGGACCTTGAGCAGACAATACAGTGAGAAATAGAACACTAGAGGATGGACTATAACATAAATAAATAGATATGTGAGGACCTTGAGCAGACAATACAGTGAGAAATAGAACACTAGAGGATGGACTATAACATAAATAAATAGATATGTGAGGACCTTGAGCAGACAATACAGTGAGAAATAGAACACTAGAGGATGGACTATAACATAAATAAATAGATATGTGAGGACCTTGAGCAGACAATACAGTGAGAAATAGAACACTAGAGGATGGACTATAACACAAGTATATAGGGAGATAAAACCATGTATTATTGTGCAAAACTTGAATAACTGAGTTGAAACAAACATTTGTTTGGAAACAGTATTTCAGAGAATCATTGACCGCGTGTGAAATCTAAATAAGAACCTGTACAGTGTTACAATTGCTTTAGCACAGTATGAACTGTTGAATATCAACACTGATTGAGTGTTCACATTTCAATGTGTTCTTTCTCTATGTTCTAGCTCTTTCTTACTTGTATTTACATGTGTTGCTTGTTTTAGTTGATCTTGGGAGGTCATGTTAGGCCTAAGTGTTAAAATATCTTCCTTTCTCTTGCAAATTTGTCCAGCAATTACCCAACCAAAGGGAAACAACATTTACAATAGTAAGTACACGTGGTCATGTATCATAGTATGTATATGTACCATGAACATCACAATAAAAGGTACAACCTGCCAATTAAAATCTATGAAAAATTGCAGTGCATACATGTATACTTTACTGACGACTCAGTGTCACACCAGCTTTATTTCTGTTTATGAAATGATTGTGTTTTTTTATTTGCTTAATTTTTGTATGAATTCTTCAGCATATTGTTGAAAACATTGAAGATGTCTGGTTTCAAACTATGTAACAAATATTACTCTTATCGAAACTAAATTGACATACATGTTTTCATAGGTAGTTTCATTCGTAGCTTTTGCAAAAGTTGAGGGGAACATATTAAAAAAAAGAATCTGCTGACATGATAAATTATCTTATGATTGGTAGAGACAGGATTCTTATATCAAAGTAACATTTTATATGTCATTTGAAGAATGTAATCCTATTTTCTTTACTTTATTGCTATTTTACTGTTAATGAAAATTGTATGTTGGATGTACGTTTGGCCCTAAAAGGGCATCAGTACAAATAAATCCTATTATATATAAGAAAACATTTTAGGTTTCTTCTTTAGAAGTAAATGGAGTATTTTGATGTAAATTTACTGGATTATACATGTAGTAATTCTATATATTCAGAAACCAGACATAATTTTCACTTAGAAGTAAAATTAATATCTGCATCATGTCATAAACATAAATGTAAACACATTAAGAAATAATACTCTGTAAATTGTACACTGTAGTCAAAATAAGAAACTGAGGAATCAAATTGAATCAATGCTTATAAATGTGGATGTTTGTGTTTCAATTTTAAATAAAATGTTTCTAATAAACTCTGAGAGATGCTTCAACTTTATGACTTACAATCTTGTAAATGTATGAACATTTAACACCATCTAGCAAATAGTAATTTGTCGAACAAAGGAATTCATTTGCAGCATGTAACAGGAGATATTCTCCAAGAACTCAAAAATGCATGCTGTTTTGAGCAATCTTGAAACTTTTTCTTTGAAAAATGCCTATTTTCCAGTTTCCAGATGCCTATTACATTTGATTTGCCTATTGTCAGAAACTCTTATGAATATCCTGCATCACATATTCTCTTTCCTTGATGCACAAGGCCATGTTATAAGTTCATTAATTTCACTGGCACAGCTACATGTATTTAATTACGCTGGATTTTAAGAAAAATAACCATGCATGTAAACTGCATATAGGCCATCAGCTTCACCCCAAAATTTAGGTTATCGGTACCAAGTTAGGGGAATAAGCCTCATTGTGATTTTGGCAAGGTAAATACCTCTAGAGTAAGAAATTATATGATAGCATTGCAGAAGTGGCAGCTAAATGGGTGTTATCACCCATTTTTCAAAATGGCCGCCGGTGCACTTACTACCAAATAAAAGAAGTTATATCTATTGCATACTGAGAGACAAAAACAGTAATTTTGAGGTCTATTTCAGGATTTTAGGGGTCAAGGATTTCATTTCAGTCGAAATCTAAGTCATCAAAGAATTGGAAATCCAAGATGGCCGCCAAAATGGATGTCAAAACAAATATGTCACTATTGATATAAGCTCAAAAAGCTCAAAGAACGGTTAAAAAGTGACTTTGGAGACCATGAAACGGTTTTAGAGGCTAGGGATTTTATTTGTGTCTAAATCTAAGTTATCAAAGAACTACTTTACATAGAAATCAAAAATAAATGGCCGCCAAAATGGATGCCAAAATGAATACGTAACTATTTATGTAAACTCAAAAAACGGTTGCTTTTGCAGACCATGGTAAGGTTTTAGAGGTTAAGGATTTCATACATGTGTAAATTGAAGTGATTAAAGAATACCTTTATATAGAAATCTAAAATGGCTGCCAAAATAGCTGCCAAAATAAATTTATATGCACATAGAAAAATTAGAATAGTTATGTTATAGATATCTGAGACTGGGTTTCAGGAGAAAATGGTTATCTTAACCTTTCCTCATATTAAAATCCAAAATGGTCACCAAACTGGCTGCCAAAATAAATTACCACATTCACATGGACCATGACTCAACCATCTAACCTATTTCCTTTATAGCCATCTTGAAGTTCACAGGCTGCAGACCTAGTTCTCTCAACATGATGTTCCGAGAAGAACATTGGACACCTCTAAAGCCTACATGCACTGGAAATGTCTCACATTCCACCCTTTACACCTTACTTTGTCAATGAGGTCTTCATACTCGGCGCTCTTCAGTCTATCCGAGATATTATCTTCTGTGTAATTGTAGACTTGGATTGAGTTTGTCCTTTCTTTACAGACCTACGGCCCTCAAACATGTGTATTTTTTGGCCTCGGGATAATCCCAATATCCTGAACCTCATATAGGATAATCTCTATGTACCAACTCCCTACATTGCTAAGGTCAATAGCTTTCATCCACTTTTCTAGTTCTCACAGATGCTGTTGTTGGGACCCATCAAAATATTTTGTCAAAATATATTCAATTCTCTCATCATGGATAGTATGAAAAATTGCACATTAGCTTCATTTGTTACCCTGCTCGCAGAGTCTAGTTAAACAAGAGATGAAGCTCTCTTTTCAGAAGCTAAGTCGAATGAATGCAAAGGGTATTCCTTTGTATACCACTCAGTTGAAAAGATTCCTGGGATTGCACTTGATACATCTCATCTTCTCCAAGCAGCTTAAAACCTGTTATGCTCCAGGGATTGACGAGGTCATAACATTAATGATGTCCATAAAGGCTCGGCAAGAAGGATGTCTTTCCCTTTGAGACCTCCATATTAGGACTCTTCTGCTTTCACAAACCAGTTCATTGTTTTGATGAAGAGAGTACAATTGAGATGGTTAATCACATCAGGGCCATCTTTGATATCCAAATGAATATGTTCCAAAATTAATTATTCATTTTGGTAGCCATTTTGGTTGCCATCCTGGATATCCAAATAAAAGAATTATTTGATGACTTAAAGTTCTCGACCATTGAAACCTAGACATGGTCTCCAAAATAACTTTGTAACTTTTCATTGAGCTTATATTAATGGTAACTTATTCATTTTGGCAACCACCTTGGATTTCCATATCAAGTTATTCTTTGAAAACTAAGACAATAAAATCATTGATCCCCAAACCCTTTCATGATTTACAAAACTACATTTTAGCTATTCTTTGAGCTTACATTAATAGTTACATGTTCGTTTCGGCACCCATATTGGCGGCCACTTTGGTTTTCTATGAAAAGTAATTATTTGATTACTTAGACTAAAATGAAGCATAAGTGAAATCATTAACCTCTAAACCCTTTCATGATCTATAAAATTGCTTTTTATCTGTTCTTTGAGCATGTATCCATACATGTAGTTACATATTCCTTTTGGCACCTATTTTGGCGGCCATCTTGGATTTACATATAAGGTAATCCTTTGATGACATAGATTTCGACATGAATAAAATCCTTAGACTTTAAAACCTCTTCTAAAATTCTTCAAAATCATTTTGAAACATTTTAGCTTGTATCATTAGTTACATATTTGTTTTTGAACCAAAATTGGTGGCCATCTTGGATTTTCATATGAATTTATGTTTTGATGACTTGGATATAGGCATAAATCGAATCAGTGACCCCTTAAACCCAGAATGAGACCCTAAAATTACTGATTTTGCCTCTCAGTATGCTTAGATATAACTTCTTTCATTTGGTAGCAAGCACACCGGCGGCCATTTTGAAAAATGGGTGATAACACCCATTTAGCTGCCACTTCTGCAATGCTATCACATATTTTCTTACTCTAGGGGTGTACACCTTGCCAAAAATCACCATGGCCATTATTCCCCTGATTTGGTACCGACCAACCCCCCAGGCTGATCGCCTAATAATCTTACTTTTGAATCACCAAATATCTTTTTTAACACATTCTGCTAATGTTTACACCTGACGTCAAAAGTAAACAAAAACCTTACAAACAAATGAAAAAGATAAAATATTTATAAAATAAATGAACAGGGCATTAACATGACAAAAGGTCACCACCTAGTTGCTCACAATATCATGAATTCAACCTAAACTCAGATTTGAACTTCTGAGAACTTGTAGATGATTTTGAAAAAACTAATTGGTCAATTTGACGCCAGTTGAAAATACCATTTTGACCTTGAGAAGGTCATTGAAGGTCAAATCTTTTTTTCACCTTGAGAATTTCATTGAAGGTCAAATCTATAGTCAGATTTGAACTTTTGAGAACTTGTTGATGATTCTGAAAAAAATAATTGGTCAATTTGAAGCATACCTTTTTGACCCTTTTTTACCCTGAAACATTGAAGGTCAAATCTCAAATCTAAAGTCAGATTTTAACTTCTGATAACTTGTAGACTAGATTATGTTTAAAAAAAAGTTGGTCAATTTGAAGCACTTTATCACCTTTTATTAACATTTTTTTGACCTTGACCAACCTTGAGAAGGTCATTGAAGATCAAATCTTAAATCTAAAGTCAGATTTGAACATCTGACAACTTGAATATGATTTTGAAAAAAATTGAAGTCAGTCTGAATAGTATTTGTTAAGTTATTGGAAGTTTTTAAGAATTTGTTACAGATGCCAACTGCTGATCGCCAACCACCAACTGCCAATTACAAACCACCTATCCCAAACCGCTGCCACAAAAAATGGAGACCATAACAATATGTCACCTCTTTTTGGTGGTGACATAACAACAACAATAGGAGAAACAAAAAAAACAAAACATTAAAATCTCACCTTTTCTTCTGACTTGATCTGTTCCTTGTCATACAAGCAGTGTTGCGATTGTTCTAAGGGGTCTGCGGTGACATCTATATGACCTTTGGATAGTTTTTTCACCAGATGGCGTGGCCAGTCAGTATAACAGAATAATGGCATTGTTGCTATCATAGTCCATGGGAACATACCTACAGCACATCAAGTTGAAAAGAAATTGTACCAGATTACTATATAAAATATTACATGCACATAAAACAGTGTTATGAAAGCTCAAATATATTTGAATCAACTCTGATTTTATAGTACAGGATACATTTTTATTTCATTTTTAGTATACTAATCTTTAAGAATATTTGTTGTCATATGAAAGGAAATGGGCAGCAAGTCCTCCAATAATTCATAAAAAAATTTAAAATGCAAATACACAGGACTGCCACACTTTTGGAGGGAGTGTACATGTTCAACAACAATAAAATTAACTTTGTGATAAACAAGTCTGGTTTACAATGAGTCAGATTATAACTTTCATAATTACAGGATTCTGTTCTATTAAAAGTGTAAACTGTGCAACTTTATATCTAATGTATCATCATAAACTCATTATTCATTCTCTCCCACCCATAAAACCTAATCAACCAAAGAATACAGAAATCACTCACCTATCGAAGCTAGTTGTGGAATCATAAAAGTAAAGTATATCAAAAAAAGCCTTCCAATTGTCATCATAAGCTCATTAACAATTCTCCCCCCCCCCCCCCCCCCCCGTAAAAAGCTAATCAACTAAAGAATACTAAGGGAGGGTGTCCAATTATCAACAGTAATGAAAAACAAAGGTAATTTTGCTATGGTTTGACACCCCCCCCCTCCAACCTTATCTGATGTAATTTCAAAATATTGTTTTTTTGGTCAATTAAATATTGAAAAAATCAACACACTTTGCTAATAAACCCATAATTTACCCCCTCCCATTAGGAACTAATTTCATGATTCCTGGAACATTGTTGATAACTGGACAACACCCCTTACACTCACCTATAGAAAAAAGCTGTGAATTCATTAAATGAAATGAGCCTCCGAATATGAAGCCGTATATCCTGGTTGCGTCAAAGAACAGGACAAATCCAATTGATATGTCAAGGAGGAAGCCGCCAATGTGGACTACAAACAAGTCAATCTGATCATCTGTCAAAACCAATCTGGAAAACAGATACGATAAAATATTAACCTGTCTGATCTGAGCTCTTGATGTGAACATGTTTTCTCATACAAAAGTTTCAGATTAGATAGGGTTTACTGTATTTGGCAGCAGCTAGGTCAAGATTTCTATTTGTTCCTTAATGCAAATAACTAAAAGTCAGATTGACCCCATACCTGCCCTCCTTCTCCAAAGAAAAGTTATTGCACATATTGATTTTTTACATTAAAAGGATTTCCCATTTAAAAAAAGATGTAGGCTGACAGAGTGTAAAAATAACATGGGTGTACAAACTTATATTAATCTTCTCTCTTAGCTATTGAGACAATTTTTACAATATGTACATTGTAACATTCTGATACTCATAGCATCTTTCTGTTTCACCTGAAACATGGCTCAGGGCTGAGAAGATTTGAGATGTCATGGTTTATCATGATGACATTGTAACATTTTAAACATGTGTCAAAATATGACAGTATTTGCCAATCAATGTGAACATATGATCAAATATTTTTACCTGAATGGTTCAAAGACCCAGTGCTTTGAGAGATGCACCATGGAATAACCTGCAACCCAATCAAACTCTGTCTTCTTAAGACCAGCAACAAAATATACCATGAACACCTGAAATTATGATAATTAATGTAATAAAGGCCTCTAGTATAAGCCAGTATAGGCTACAAAAAATGAACACTCTTTTGCCTGGAGATTTAGAAGAACACTAGAAATGGTCAATGGTAACAAAAAGAGGTTATTTGCTAGAAAATCAGAAGAACATAATGGTGACAAATTAAAGAGGTACCAAAGGATATGTTGAAAATTGAACGTAAATTTCATGATGAACATTCACTCAAATACTTGTATTTAATAAAAATGTTTAGACAACCCTTGGAGTATACAGATGGAGGTAGGGTTCTATGAAACAAGAGTACAATGTGTATAAGCGACATGGAAATTCTCTGAGAAAAAAAAAAGAAAAATGTGTCTGTGATACCTGATATGAAATCAATGAAAACCACAATTGAAAACAGGCATAGTGATCATAACATTGTATTTGACCTGTACATGAAATATCATATTGTTCCTCAGTATAAAACTCATATTCAATCCCTTCCAGTAAATAACCTCTATGTATTCCACCTGTACAATGAGTAGGAGTTTATTCAGTTTTGAGAATAATGTCAATGGCTTTATTGTAATATGATATACAATAAAGGTGATCACCAGGTCAAAATGACACAGAAATATAACAAAAGCAAACATGATCACTCAGATTAATTTGTTAATCATATCTAGATAAATGTTGAAAATACAACAAGTGAAGATTAATTTACACACATCCCTTGAAAGTATTAATAGCGTGTCTCATTTCCTGTTTTTCCTGTTATTTTGTGTTGACTGGTCTTTACTATAAATTGATCGATTCACCTGTGTCCTTAGGATTGTGTAGTTCCATAATGGGACATGGGAATGTCTCATTTTAGGCCATATAATTCCATCTATAGACCTGTCAAGCACAAAAGTATCATTAATCATATGAAGAAATTAAGGTTTCAGTCCAGTAAAACAGTTATCAGGCCCATAGCCAGGTTTGGGGGTCCGTATGCCCACCCCTGGCCAAAACTTCTGAGAATTTGTCATGTGATTTTGGGCCACATTTGTCAGAGTGAACCCTCCAGCAATTTGTTTTGAAAAGTGAACCCATCCCTTGGCAAAAGCTGGCTACAGGTCTGGTAATGAACCTGTTTGCCCAATATATATAGTTACTTTAATTAACATTTACAACTTTTACTCATTTTTGATATCATCCAAGTGAATGAAGGCTCTAAGCAGCTGTTACAGTTGTTTATGTTTTTAGATGTCATTTAAAATGATTTAAATGGATACAAATTAATGAAAAAATGTGTTGGTATGCTAGCAAAGGCATACATTGTAAGTGCAAAAAGTAATGATCAGAAAAAGAGGCCATATCAATATCTCTTCTTGGGGGTAACAACAAATCTCATTAGCAAATGGATGCGAAAAAGTTTAAATGTTACACAATAGCATTCATATTTTATCCCATTTATCCTGAAGTAAAAAACTATTGTATTGTATTCCATTAGAGAATCAATAAATGATCAATCTAATAGAAACATTTCTTGTATGACTTTGAGAATTATCAGTCTTAATAAATCAACTTCTGGCATGTATTAAACCTCATCATTATTTAGAGTGCAACATATTTTCATGAATAAGGATATTACAATGATTTACAAGTTAAGAAGGATCAAGAAGATTGAGTTTCAAACAAACAGGGTCATTAGGTATATGCACTTTTGTCATGTAAGACCTATGACAATTGTGATTTGATAGGCTTTCATACTTATATTAAGGCTCAGTGCCAATTCATGTTACATGTTCAGTCTACACACTCATTTTAATATTGGATATGGTTTACTATAAATTAATAACAAATAAAAATAATGGTACGCTGAAAAAATAATCAATTTTAGGGAGGGGGCCCTTTGCTATCAAACATCTACATTTAAACTACAAGTAAATGACACCTTACTGAAAAAAGAAACATTGTATATTGTGACCTGATTCATAAGTAAAGTCATCCATTCATGCATTACTGAAGATTAATGAATTGCAAAAGTTCTTGTAATTTTAACTCACCAGCATCTATTAGCATCCATGAAACAAAGAACGAATGCGAACAACCCAAACATGTAAGAATGGTTGTTCCAGGATGTCTTATCCAAAAAGAAGATATACCAATAGCATAACATGAAACCCACGCAGCAGATTCTGTACATGAAGCCTAGGAGGATACCTAGAGAACCTGAAAAACATGTAAGAATGGTTATTCCAGGATGTCTTATCCAAAAACAAGATATATACCAGTAGCATAGCATGAAACAAACACAGCAGATTCTGTACATGAAGCCTAGGAAGATACCTAGAGAACCTGAAAATACATGTAAGAATGGTTATTCCAGGATGTCTTGTCCAAAAAGAAGATATACCAGTAGCATAACATGAAACACACACTGCAGATTCTGTACATGAAGCCTAGGAGGATACCTAGAGAACCTGAAAATACATGTAAGAATGGTTGTTCCATGATGTCTTGTCCAAAAAGAAGATATACCAGTAGCATAGCATGAAACAAACACAGCAGATTCTGTACATGAAGCCTAGGAGGATACCTAGAGAACCTGAAAATACATGTAAGAATGGTTATTCCAGGATGTCTTGTCTAAAAAGAAGATATACCAGTAGCATAACATGAAACCCACACAGCAGATTCTGTACATGAAGCCTAGGAGGATACCTAGAGAACCTGAAAAAACGTAAACTGAATTTTTATTTTTCAGGTAATTGTCAATTACGTAGATATTTCCAGATTTGTAGGGAAGGCAAAAAAATACATATCATAGAAAGACCCACATGTAAGAATATGCCCTTCAATTTGGCCCACTCCCTAAGAATCCATTAACTTCCAGGCTAAAAAATAGGTTTGTAAAATAAAGTTTTTCTCACTTTTGCCATTTAACTAGAGACATATACAATGCCATTGGTATAACATATGATGTTAAATTAGGTTATTGTAGCGAGTATAAATCTTTTCTTTCTCTAAATATGATTTTTGTAGATTGAATTAGAATTGTAAAGTAAGAACAATTTAGTGACAAAAATATTGTCTCACTGGGATGTCAAGAGGTTATCAAAAGAAAGATGTTGGAAATGACGACAGATTGATATACACAATTATAGTCGTATACATCCTTCGTATTAAGGCATGTTAACTATAAACCTAATATCTCTGTGATATTGTGTATAATTACTCAAGGTGGAATGAAGTGAATTGTCGGTTTGAGTTAATTAATTTCCAAACAATTGTTCATATCAGAATCAAATCAATATCATGTTTAAAATAATTAAGCAAATAAGACTACACTTTTGCTATTTGTATATTTACTTTGTTATTCTTCCAGAATATTTTTTTCAAGAACATCACTTGTCTTATCTTGCACCTATGATTATCATGAAAGAATGGTTGGAATTACAAGATGGAGAATGTTGGCTGATGCCTACACTTACAATAAATGAGAGTCACGTAGTAAAAGGTGACACATCTGGTTGGTGTCTCACAAAACATTCATGCACCTTATTATATCAAGCTCACTAGACAATTTAGCAATTCAGTTTTAAAAATTAAGATTTGTATTAAAGTTCATGGTGCAAATTTCAATCATGTATGGTTTTTGAAATCAAGATTTCTAGATCATTGCCCTTTTTGGAATAATAACTCATAGAAAGGTGCAAAAATGAAATTCCTCAATGTCTCTACCATATGCAAATATGCTCTGAGCCAATTAACGTTAAATGATTAAGCATCCTATACTCTCATATTACAATGTCAATTAGAGCCATAGCAAATGTCAATCAACAGTTTGTAGAGCTCTTATAAATGCTTATCATGACTCATTTTTCAACATTCATGCATTGTCAGCATCCATATATAATATATATCCCTGCAGTATTCTATCCCAGTATTAGAACTAGGATTTAGCGCCCAGATGAAAAATCTGTTCCCCCTAAAATTATTAAAATAAGTTTGAAGGCATAATTGATATAATACCAAGCTTAAGCCTTAGAATCTCAGTAAAGTAAACTTCACGTCACAGTGACCTGAATAATTAATAAAAACTTTACTGAAAGTAGGTTGAGATCAGCGAGTAATACTTGGTAAATTTGAGTGACCTGAATACTCAGTATATTTTATAAAAAGGTATTCAAGTGACCTAAATACTGACTGAAAGTAGGTCACAGTGACCTGAAAATTTTATATCGTATCGTTTACTAAAGTATACCATGATCACTTGCATAATTCGACACACATTCTTTCCCACATTTCAACCTTGCAAAAATGTAATTTTCACATCCTACATTTTGCTTCTTCTAATGTTGGAAAGGGACTCAGGAACTATTGCATCAAAATTAAGAAAAAAGTCTCTGACATCTGTACTTACATGTAAACATTGTCAAATATACAATGTACATCCATTTCAGGGGGAGGGGGTGAAGGAAATTAAACAGCGGGAATCGGCACTCGTCAGGATCTCCCCACTGGACATCAGCATAGGACAATCCCCGCTCCATGATGACATCAAGACACATTAATGTCCCTAATAAATAATAATGTTAACATATAATTTCAATTAATCACAACCCTTAATCTAATTTAAGGTTCAGCTGGAAAGTAACATTTTGGTAAAAAATTGCTATACCTGCACATGTTATTTTCTGGTACATAATTAAGTATGAAGGCATGTCTGTATTTCCTTGCTTTTTTCAGGAAAACATCATTACACTGTCTACTTTTAGTAAACCTGGAAACAGGTCAATGGTAGCTCCTGTGTTGTCTGGAAACTTTGAAAGAAAATTTGGAAAAATAGAAAGTGTGAAATATCAGAATTACCTGGAGTTCCCATTGAACGCCTACCAGATATTCTAAAAGAAGACAATGTAAAGATACTTTCCTGAAAAAAGCAAGGAAATTGATACATGCCTTCATACTTTATTTTGTACCAGAAAAAACATGTGCAGGTATAGCAATTTTTTACCAAAATGTTATTTCCCAGCTGTACCTTAAGCAAACTGTTGGGGTCTTTCCGGAAAAGGTAGATGTATAAATGCCTTAAGATATATGACAGGGATATGACAGTCTTAATGACAGGGAATTAAAAAAAATATTCTAAAATCAGTTAATAAATGCAAAGGTAATAATGTAGTTTATACAAATTGTTAATAATAAATATAGTATTGTACTTATTTGATTTCCCTCAATTGCAATTTCCTTTCAACAAATGAAATAAAATTTGAATTGCTAGCTGAATAAACATAATCGTTTGTGCATTCCTGCATGGCTCTGTTCCTATAGGGAGACAATAGAACATCTGTACAAACTGAGCTATTTTATGAGCTAACGATTTAAGGGACTTGTACCTTATTTTTATAATAAACAAGTAGTGTGCCACAAAATTAATGGTAGTTATAACTTGAAAAATTCCAGTCATGGATCAATTTGAATATTGTTTATTTAATTCTATTTTAGAGCATAAATTCCATGTAACCGCCCTGTAAGTCATAATTGCTACAAATTATACCAATTTTAAATTGAGCCAATTTAAACAATCTTTTACCAATTTTCACACAATTGCTGAGGCAAATGCAGGTCAGTATTTTTAAATTTGAAATTTAGGGTGAGGTCTAAATGAGCCTCAAGAGCTCCCCCCGCACACCTCTGGCTGTTAGTTAAATTAAATCAGATTAATTTAAGCAATTTTCTGGGGATATGCTCTTGACTGAATTTGTCCTCATCTCTCAATTGAGAAGTGAAATGCCACATTCCTGAATATATACACGTAACGATGATATACGATGATATACAACACGAGCACATTGAATCCTTCATCAATTCTAATTAATATCATAGCATCACATATTAGTTACTACAACGGTATTTGAAATATTCTTTGATATATGTTTTTAAGCTATTCTTTACTTTAATATTAAACAGCCCAATTTCCAACAGATGATACAGGAGATGGGTACAGAAAAGGGTAAAATTACTTTTGACATCCAAAATGTGTCATGAAAAGATAATTGGAGATTCGATTTAATGGATTTTACAATTGTAATGTGCTAGTCATTATTCCTTTTTAAAATACCCTCCCCTTCTGTATAAATTCCTATTCTCTGTCTGAGAGAGATAATAGGGGGAGGGGGCTATTAACATTGGGGACTAATAAAAAACACTCTTCTGTTTAAGATAAGAAAGGTTGTTTCAAAATGCATATTTTTGAAAATGGCAACCATATACAGGTGCAATTTCAATGCAATTTTAAGATTTCATTTTTGTGGAAATTAATTCTAGAAATTGTTTATGCAGGACTTTTAACATTTTCGATGTGTTTTGTAACTGTCTTACCGTATAGTATCCTCATCACTGCCAAGGAGGCAGGGTCTCTGGGCTGATGCAAGAGTCGAACAAATGCATTCCATGACGTAAAATCAGAGATATCAAATCCGCATAGGTTTCGTAGCCAAGATGGTTGCGACGTCTTTGTTTCAGTATGGTTCTTTGCAGTGTCAGTTTTTGACCTTGCCATCTTCAAAACTAAAACATAATTATTAAAAACTATATGTCATAATTCACATCTTGAGACACTGGTTGATTTAAAGAAGTGTACTGCAATTTGAGACAGTCTTGCCTTTTTGGCAAAAAGGTACCTTCTTTGACAATTTTTCCATGTTTATTATTTTTTCCTCTCAGATTGGCAAGTTTCCATGGTTTATGCCCAAAGCCAAAATTGGCCGTGCTGCACATGTACCTACCCCAATTACTCAGAGTGACCCCCCCCCCCGGAAAATATATGCGTGGCTTTTTTTGACATTTGCCTTTTTTTGACATTTGCAAATGATATATGCTTCTATAGAACCTCTTCAAGACCAAAATGTAATAGAAGGTATTGGTACAAGATACATGTAATGAGCAGCGTAGGGAACAAAAATAAACCTCAACCATCAAAAAGTGTCACAATGAGCTAAATTCTAAAATCAAACAAACAAATCCCTACCAAATCGAACGAATGTTTTCATGAATCGCCATGTTTGTGATCCAAGGAGGATTGACTCCCAGAATGCAACATCAGTTAACCTTATTTACTCGTGACAGGTTTCAAAATGGCGGAACGGCATTTTGAAAGCTGGCACGTCTTGTTGCATTCTGGGAGCCAATGCTCATTGCGGCGTTATCTGACTCCAAAATCACCTCAACATTTGAAGAGTCGGCATTAACATGTGAATATCCACTTCAAATTTTTAAGTTATTAATTTGTCATTATGGACACAAATTCCACTATATCTGGACTTACTAGGACGGAAATAGAGCACGGAATACACTGAGGTAAGAATTTATTACATGTGCGACAGCATGTAATTTTCATAGCTATAGCATGGGCTTTCAACTAGAATTAAAAGCCCGTGGCTATCAACTAGAATTAAAAGCCCGTGGCTATAGTAATTCTTTACGTTCCCCATTGTAGGCCCTAAGGATCTGAAACCTACATGTACTGGTCAAAATGGCATTACAGACCAGTTGCAATGTTATTTTCCTATACATGATGAAAAAATCAACTGGTCCATATCAAGTAACAGACCAGCGGACTGACGCATAGGGCCAACACTGATTACGAGATTCAATGATTAAATATGAAACAAGATGAAAGTTCTCGAGTATATAACGTTGTTTTGGAGAATTTGGTATAAATGGCCAATGATGACTACACTCATAAATGTGGGGTCGAATTGGCGTTTTTTCTTATTTTTTAATATTTTAGTTGGCACAAGAATGATAAAAAATAAGAAAAAACGCCAATTCGACCCCACATGTATGGGGGTGACGACCAATGAAATTGAAAACAAGATATTTATATGACCATGTTTTTTGTCTATAGTATCGCGTATGAGTCTATTCCATAATTCCCATTCATACAGTAATCTCAATGAAATAAACAACTGCTAAACCAACACAACAAATATTAAATTAGAGCTGAGACTAATAGAGCAATCATAGAAATAAATGTCAATGATTTTTGCTCAACTTTCACTTTCACTTTCCATTTTGATTGACAGTTCGATTGAAAATCTTTCGTTTATATTTGTGCTATTTTCTACTTCTGTAATACAAATCAAACATTCAGTCTCATCACAGATATAGAAAAAATGTATATTTCAATGATGTCATATATTACAATAGATTAAAACCTTACCATAAGGAGAATCCAACGATATTACTGCACGCGAAGCGGACCGGTTGTTTTGGTTTCCAACCAGTGAGCTTGTTATCCGCAAATTACTCCCCAATATATAAGCAAGCACTAGATATAATAATTATAATTTTGATTATTATTTGCCTTACTTGACAAGATCAAGGATGTGAATATATGTAATAATATAATATCAAAAATGATAAGACTTTTATATCTACTTACTGATGATTTTCAAATGATAATACTCAGCACGTAAAGGTTAATTAAAACTGGCATTTGCGGTGTTATGAGACTTTGAAGAAAAATGAGAAAGTCAAAATTTTTGAAATATTTGTTTTTTGCTACTAATTCTTGAGTTATCGGCGTGCAATAGTAATATTTCTACATCATCCATGTACGTGCATGTATAGTTCATGTTTTGGGAGCACTAGTTTTGCAGCACGTGTTGCTAAACGAGGTAAGCTGATCCGTCAAAAATTGTTTGCAGTTTTGAAAAAAATTTTAGGATTCCCTCGCAGTCACAGAATGAATCACAACTATAAAGCTAGTATAACAAGTTAAACCTAGTGTGGGCCTTATTTCTCATCTGACATATCTTGTGGACCGCCCTAGGTTTAACGTCCGTGCCTATTCAGCCCTTGATGCAAAAAATTTAATGGTGGCCTATAGTAGCGCATGAAATTTCATGCGCGTTTAATTCATAACTGGTAGTGAGAATTTGCATCAAATGAAGGCATAGCACGGAAGTTAAACCCAACCACGGTAACAAGAACATTCAGATTAATAAATGAAAGCCGTGGTATTGGGTTTAACTTGTTGAACTACTATAAAGCCTGTTATCGATCAAATTAATTTCAGAACTGTTCAAATCTCAGATGTGGGCAAATGTTTTTTACAATGAGTCAGATATTAGACTTGAAAGGGAATGTGTTAAATTCGATGCACCATGTGGGAATTGAACCCAAGACCCTCTTCTCCAAAGTTACACACTACTGCTTGGCTCAATAAGCCTGGCTAGTCAATACAGCTGTAGTAACGACTTGATATCAAGGGTCATTACGCCATATCGCCAGAAGGATGATATCCCATTGTTACTGAAAATATGCATGGGCAAATGCCACATCTGACACCAATGTGATGATCATGAAGACACATCTGGGGAGCCAAATACTGGACATGAAAGGGAGTGTGCTAACCCATGATTCGAACACAGGACCTTTTGCTCTATAGTCCAATGATCTACCCCTGAGCCACAAGGGTTAGCCACTACAGCTGGGCTGTAGTAGGCGTAGTGACTTCCTATTGAGGGTCATTGAGATATGCGAATAAGCCTACTATTTCTAAAACTGAAGGGCACAGACTGAAATCATGAACAACTTATCAAACTTAATCACTTATTCTGTATGTTTTAATTAAAGACTCAAGCAATTTAATATATTAAAATAAGAATGAAATAGTGTCAGTAGAGGTGCTTGTAACAAATTGAGCAAACTTTAAATGTTGTCTGAGATAAAGTTTCTTATTTGTATAATAGAAAATCCTGAACTTCCAGTTTGTGATTTACCAAATCGAATGGCTTTTCGTAGATTCTATCCACATTAATGATTGCCTTCTTATATATATTGATTTAACTCCTGGTATCACTAAACCATAAATCATGTTCCCTGGGTCTGTGACTTCTTGCTTCAGTGATCTGCATCTAGAACTTGAATACATCTTGTAAGCTTATTTTTTTAGTAGAATTTTAGCCTCCATGAAAAATTCAATAGAAAACTGTTACACATATATTGCCTGGGATGCAAATACCTGGAAATAGAGTTTTTGCCTGTTTAGGTATTTCAAAGTCAATTTTCACCTACGCTCTAGTAGTATCTGAAGAAATGAGTGTTTATCCTGAATTTGATTTATAATTAGTCATTATTTATATGATTTCAGGTAGCTAGGTTTCAACATGGCAACTAGAACTATGATGGACACTGATACTGGAGAAAGGCAAACAATAGGGAGACCTAAGGTATCATTTTTTGTACAATTTTTGTTCTAAATTTTGAATGATTCATAAACCCAAACATCTTTTTTTCTTACTTGGCAATTGTCTTGTGCTTAATGCTTTTGTCTACTTGATGATTTTTTGAGACTTTTTTGGATTCCAATTATAATGAAGAGAAAATAATAGTGAATAATAAAACAAATATTTCATTCTATTTTTGGGCCTCGAATGTACAGACTGTACTAGAGCCATTAAATTCTGATAATTTCAAATTGAAATAAAGAAGGCTGATCTGATCTGAGATAGAATTCCAGACTCTTGGACACAGTACTCAAATTTGATTGAATATTAACCTATTTTTGTTTTGTTAGCCCTGGCATGTAAACCATGACTCCTTCTGGTAGGATAATTATGAAAATGTTCTCTTTGACTGAAATAATCATTATTTAATTTTGAATAAATACCTTGTTTTCAGAAAGAAGCCTTGTCATTCCCCATAGATAGAGAAGGACTCACTCCTGAAATGTATGATGTCATGGTCAATATAAAATGGGTAAGTTCAATATGAAATTATATTCTTAGTTTAATTTAATAGGAAAAGATTGTGTCAAACTCTAGATGTCAATTTCCTATGATTATTTTGATAATTGCTGGACTAACTATTTTAGTGATTTAATGTCTTTGTTTTGAAGGCAAGTTTTTCAGTATATTCAGTATTGTTGACAATCTGAATTTTTGTTATTTTGTTGATTAGTTGAGAATATCATGATATTTGTCATCATGTGTTTATATGTTGATTAAGATAATATTTACATCTAAAAGTAATGTGCATTAACATTTATTATTTGTGATTGAAGTTCTTCAAATTTATCATTGTTTTTTCATTTATAGCTGGCTGAGAGAACATTATTCCATTGGTTTCACTTCCCATTGGTTGTTCCTGATGGCCAATCAGACAACAGCTCTGCCAAGGTGATCATGGCCCCTGGAGTACAATTGTGCACCCCATACATATTTACCCTTTGAATACAACTGTGCAACCCATATATAGTATTACGCATGCTGCATCATTCACCCATCATACCACCAATGTCAATTATGCATCTCATTTAAAATTATTCACAGATTAGGTCAAAATATCAATTTTCTCCAAAAAGTAATTTACTAATGAATTGCCCCCTTCCCCCTATACCATTTGCTTTAAAGGACGTTGAAAAAGTATGTCACTTTACGGCATTCATTCCAGTGTTTCCTAGGCTTTAACCCCCCCCCCCCCCCTCCCCATTTAGATCTATAATCTTTGTGAATGATAGTATTGATATGTTGACCTTATCTCTAATCAAAGCATTTAATCAAGATTTTATTCAAATGAATGACAATTGTGGGTTCTCACATTTTCAATCTCAATGTATTAGTGTGCCTTTAATGCATCATACATTAAATTCTATTTTATAATTAATATAATCATAACTGTATTATCATTCATGATAATTGCATTATCATTTCTTGCATTTTATACATTTTCTGCAAGATCGTCACACTTAGTTCAAGTACATTCACACCCTGTAGCATTTTAATGTTAAGGTATGATGTCTGCATACAAAAGCATTATGGCAAAAAAGCATTTTTATGAATTGACTTGACTTGATGTTCATTTGGAGAAGTTGTTTGGTCTTAAATGAAATACTCTTCGCATATGAGTAACCAATATAAACAGCTGTCTTTAGCCCATGCAAGATATATTGCCGTTTTTCATCCTAAAGAGTCACATGTGCAAGACGAGTTTACTTGTGACATAATTTCTACAGAATGAGCTGTGATTTGATAACCTGGCTGAATGAATATCCATTAACTGAAGCTGTTTTACACCAAGTTTTGTCACAAAAAAAGTGAAAATGGGCCATAATACAGATTCATATGAGAAAATCTGTTTTTTTACTTGTACCTGTACATCCACTCTTGGTTCGCTTTTATAATATTTCTTTATCTCATCTTCGACGCAATAAAGAAGAATTATTCAAGTTCATCAAGAACAGATGATCTTGCAAAGTTACTCATACAAGAACCTCTTTGTCATCAATGTTTTTAAGCATAAAATCTAATTATTGCTACAGAGTTTATCATATAATTATGGTATTTTGAGAACATGCAACTGTTTTTGTATAATTTTTATCATTATTTCAACCATTGAATCATTACATTGTTTTCTGAGATTATCATTATAATTGTCGTGCTCTTATATCCTTTCTAGTTCGACATTTCATTTGGCACAGAATATGACAAATCATATTTTCTAATTTAACATTTTCATTTTATTTTTCCATCATTAATGCTTTTTGTGTAATATTTAGTTTTATTTTATATTTTAGATATCGTTACAGGGAGATGATGAAGACTTATTTGTGCTTTTATTAACGTTGTGGCTATAGCCAGGTTTTGAAAAAAATAGCAAATTACTCGATTCATGTTATTAAGGCAGTGATGAACTACTCTGTACATTTACAGTCAATTAGGTTTCTCATAATTTTCTAAATACAAAGGTACAATGTAGACCCATCCTACCATGTGCTTCCTCACTGTATCATCAGCTCAATGAGTGGCCTCATTTGCTAATATAATTGTCCTTCCCATTAGCCATATGGAATGATGGGATCTAAATATCACCTTTGTAAATTCCCCAGTTTCCTTATTCCTGGCTACAGCGATATTAACTCTTTTATCACCAATTTAAGAACACATAAATTGGAGATATTAGGCCTCTATAGATTTATTGTCTGCTTGGCAAAAATCTGACCAATCGACACCAGACTTTTATTTATTTTCTTTCGAAATTTACAAAAATGAAATTAAAAGACACAAAACAAAAATTGTAAATTGCACCTGAGAAATTGACTTTCTGTTAAACAGATTGATTATTCTAGCGGCCTGAGAGTTAACCTCAAATATGTGTCATTAATTTCTGCATGTTTAAATGATAATAATTATAGTCCTAGATTTTGGTTGCTATGTATTTTTAATTTCGCAGTTATTTGAACAAAATTTGAGCCACTGGACAGACTTTCCGTTGATCCCGCCAGCGTTTACCAGTAGCCATGACGATGAGAATCAGGTTGGGAAGTTGAAATCGCTCCTTAAATTTGAAACCGTTCGTTATATTTTGAAAAGCAGTTCATGTCTGTACTGTGATCAGCAATTATATTTTTAGAGATTATTTGTGTATGTATAATTGTCACTTTGTAAGTTATTCACTTGTTTGGTCTTTTTGATTCATTTTACCTTTTTACTATGCCTTTGTTTATGTGCCTTTGCTTGATGTTGTTGATATTGGTATGTTGGGTGTATATTACTATAGGATCAAATCAGAATGTCAATATTTTTATTTCCATAGACTCAAGATAAGTGGACTTAATGTTAAAGGTGATTCTGCTGACTTAAATTTTCTTTCAATTTGTCTTTGGGAATATAATTTGAGTTAGTGTAACAATGTATAAAGTATACATCTTCTGAATTTGCAAATCTGCCATGTACAGGACAGTGTCAAAATTCATATTTACGTACCTCAACCGAATAAAAACTAGAACTTTGTTAACTGAAAAATACTGGTATTCTGAAATGATCCTTGAAATAAGTTTTACAATAGAAATGCATGTACAGTGTAAGTAGATGTTTTCAATATTGTTGAATTTCTCTTGAGCATCATGTCAGTTTTGTGTTATACAGGTATAAGGCATGTTATATCTTAGATTATGTAGAATTTGTACAATGGATTACTATATTATTGGTGGAAGGCATGTTTTATTATTAAGCTGGAGTGTTTTTAGTGTTAATGATGTCATGTATTTCTGCCCATAAAATGCTATTCATCATTGTGACTGTACACAGTATTAACATTAGAATATAAGTGTATATTATTTTATTTGTACAATTTATTTTTTGAAAGCAAGGTGTAAGCATTTGCTTAAAGTCATAACCAAACATAATGAGGCTGCATAAAAGTTAAAATCAGACTTTAACAGCTCATGATGGTGTCATGTCTAAATCCAAGAAGGATGTCATTTCTTAATCCAAAATGATGATTTGTGAACAATATCTTTCGTTTTGAGCACTTTCATACAACATTTCATAATAAACATGATTTTTAAAACATGGTTTAGTTATTTGAAGTGATTTTCAATTTTCATACATCAACTCGTTGAAAGTTAATAGTAAATAAATTTATTTTTGGACAAACAATGCAATTTCACAAGAGTTAAAATTAAAAACAAGAGTGGAATGAGCTAGTTTTGATTTTGATATCAACTCCCATGTCAAGTCACTTCACTCTTAAATATTGAAAATTCTGTTTATTTCAATTCTTATTGAGGAATGGTCTGAATAAAGCACAATTTGTGGGAACATTTTATAATCATATAATATTTCTGTAGGTGTCATACAAGGATCTATTCATGGCCCCTGTTTTTGATGAGCTGGATGAAGTAGCTGTTGATAAAACTGGTAAAGCTAGAAGTCTAGACCATAAACAACTTGCAGATGTCAGGAAATATGGGTAAATATCAATTTCAGTTTATTTGTTATCTTAGACAAAACTGGTATATTTATATATGGATTTAAACTGGTCAGAAGCAAATTGCATAAATTAAGAAACATTAATCTCAACACATTTTATACTTTGTGTGAAAAAGTACCATATACAGTGACCATTGTTATGTTATCAACACATTGTATTGTGAAGAAATACTTTGATATCTTCCACTTATTATTCAAGAAAAAAATAGAGAAATGCTGAAGAATAAACATATTGAGCATTTATTTGTTGTTCCATTTCACAGAGTTCAGTCTATTTGTTGTTCGATTTCAGCGAGTTCAGTGTGGAGAGTGTACATTTCCCTGGACAATATCACAAGTGGAGACTATCTCAGTTGTTGCAAAAAGGAACTCAACGAGCCCACATTTCCTTACTCAATGTGAGTCATTTACTCAATTTCCATAATTCAGGACTCCATTTACTTATAGAATTCAGTCTTTTTTTCATTTTTTGAAATATTTTGTATTGGAAGTAAAATGAGAAAATACAAATAGAAGTACATTAAATCGGAAACAAAATTCATTTAAAGCAAAAATTGTTAACTGAATAAACACTGATGACAAAATATTTGGTGAAAATACTTACATATTATTACAATTTTTCTAGGACATGGCCTGGGCATTGAGACTGCTGATCGTGACAGCCAAGAATCGTATCTACTCTCATTTCTTTAGTCTTTCTCAGACTGTACGCTGGATAGGCAAGGCTTTTTGGCTGCTTCTAGACTTACTCATTGGTAAGAACATTCGAGAATTACTAATATTTAAGGCATCAGTAATTATATGGTTCTTAGTCCATTTGTATAACATTGGTGTTTGACTGTGATTTTATGTACAAATCAGAATGGTCTACCATAACAATTTTCCACTCCATTGTATTCCAATCCATCCTATATCACTCTAGAATTCCACAATCAAAAATTTATTTTATTTAAATAGGTCTTTGACTCTTGACTGGGACATGACCACTGTAAATATATTAAGCCTTCGCCTTGACATAATAAGTTCATTTGCTGATACATTTGTGGTCATTCCTTTTGTGAGTATATGACATATTCAATCATTGGCTACACTCACTCATGGATTACCACTGGTGATCCACTCGATTACGCTGGTACCGAAACGGTTCGTTTTGGTAACAAAATGTCGAAACCTCGAAGGTTCGATTTTTTCTTTTTTCCTTATTTCACGCGTTGTAGGCAGAATTCCCACGACGTGTTTTCTCACAAACGTGTATCAGTATCATATGTTTTAGAAAATGTTCATGTTCGCACAAATGTACATTTTCTAAACATATGATACTGATACACGTTTGTGTTAAAACATGTCATGGGAATTCTGCCTACAACGTGTGAAATAAGGAAAAGAGAAAAATCGTACCTCAGACGTTCCGACATTTTGTTACCAAAACATACCGTTTCAGTAACCAGCGTAATCGAGTGGATCACCAGTGATCATATACTCACTAATTATCAACATGATGAGTTGATCAGTATGTAACTTCAAATGAAACTTCTTAACTGTGATTCCTTCCCTGAGTGCATTTTCTGAGAATCTGCATATTTCACCATTTATTCTAAAGAGATATCTTGTTCAACACAAAGTTCATTTGGCATGTCCATATACAGATTGCAAGTCATCCAATGTACTGAAGAGTTTAACATCAAGATTGATATTATATTTTCCTTATACCTTAACCATACCTTTGTACTTTGTAACATTTCGTCCAGCATGTTTGTTTGACTTTTCCAAACTGTTTGAAGTATTAAATTGAAGAAATTAAATAAGAAAAGAAAATAGAATGACCAATAATGTCAAATATGTAACATGAAACACTGTTTAGATATGCCAAAATATGCATTTAGGTATGCCAAAATATGCATTTAGGTATGCCAAAATATGCATTTAGGTATGCCATGATATGCATTTAGGTATGCCATCGACAACTCTTGGTGACCTTGCGTACAAAATACGAGATGAACATACAAAACATCTAATAGCTGAACTGGATGTGAAAGGAGGGACGAAGCGCGAGTGGAGAGCATTCTGTGACTATATTCAGGAGAAATGTCAGAACTCTCCTGGAGAGAGGGAGGATGTAAGCACATTTTAACACCTTCTTTTTGAAGAGTCAATTCAAATAATACAGAACCATGAAGGAATTGAACATTAAGCAAGGAGCTTACAATTAAAAAAATAATTCTATGTAATTTCCAATAATATTTGGAGAAAAAATGAAAGAAATTTTATTTTGTCATCTCGAAAAATGAAATATTGTGAAGGAATTGCCTCAAGTTCCAAGACATTTCTTGAGGCTGTTTTCTAGATTGTTTATAATATGTTCTGTTAATTTACTATTTCAGACTCTACATCCGCCAGTCGTTCCACATTTGTATACAACAGCTAAGTCACTAGACATTGACCTAAGACTCTTCAATAAAGGTGAATAGAAAATAATTATTTTTTATGACATACTTGACTTGAAACACAAAATAGCATTGGTGTGGATTGTTCTATCCTCCAAATTCAGGGATCGAGACATCATTCATTCTTGTTTTTCACAGGACAGTGTGGTTGATGTTTTGAGCCCTGTATTCAGGGGGATGAGATTTACCAACTTCAGCATTTTATAATAAACTTTGACTTTAGCTATGATTTCTGATTTGTTCCTACATTATCTGATCAGTTATGATGATATGAAATTAAGAACAACATTTTCATGCCATTGCAAAATACATTTGGAAGAGTCCCATTGGATAATATAGTCCTGCATTAAGTCTCTGGACCCCTTTCTATTATGGGGTATGGTTGAAAAGGGGACACATTAAAGCATGAAGCAAGAGTAAGGATAAAACAAATGATTTCAAACAATTGAATTTGATCATGAATATTTTCTGACCTTGGAGACATGTGTATATACATATTTTTTATGTATTGGATTTATACATTCAAGATCATAAAATACTTCCAATCTATCCAAGCTATCAAACTGTCTGAAACTGTTTGCCTTGTCTTAAAGGACTCTCGGCATTAGGATATTTGATACTTTGTTTTCAGATCTAATGCTAAAATGTGTGAGAATTCTGAAGGGAATCTTGGATCAGGAATCTCGAGGCTGGCATCTAAAGTACAAAGACAAACTCATAACTGAGTTAAAAGGTATGCAAACATTTATCAAAGATTTGTTACATAAATTTATTACAGTTAAAGTTTTCAAAGCATCTTAATCCAAAACCTTTTGTTTCTGTACATCAAAATTATGCAAAAACAACTTGTGAGTATAAAACTTCATTTAATGAATTGTCAAGGTTTTTTACCATGATATGTAATGTCACATGTACAATACTTGAAATTTGTGGTTATGAAAATCTCTGATATTGAATATTTGTGAGATGTAATGTCTGTGATGAAACAATAATCAAGAATTTTAACCTTAATTGCCACAATTAAATACATTTTGTGGTTATTCTTAACCCTTTGAGTGCCGGGGGTTTTTGGAATTTTTATGTATGTTACAATAAAGTTACAAATAAAGTAACTAAATTACTTTATTTATTTCCAGACCAGAATCTCTCAAACAAAAAACTCACTGAGGTAAGAAAATAAATGTGATTTTTTCAAATACTATTCAATACTAAAGATTAACTATAGCATATATGAGTTATGTACAATACCCTATTCAACTTCAATTAATATTCAATCTATTATATATAATTTATTTTATGAATAGGCAGCAATATGCTCAAACTCAGCCCCTCTGACTTTAAAACAATTACCATTTTAACCTCCATCTAAAGATGAAGTATTTAAGGTAAAACTATGCCATGGCATAACTGACATTTTGACATGATGCTTAATATATCAATCAATGTCAATCAGTTTCCTAAAAGAAGGATGCTAAACTATTTTAATTGAAATAAGTTTGACCACAAAAAGGAAGTGAGTTCTAAGCCTTCATAAAGTTCCATTTGCAAAAAAGGATATTTTCACTTGGTTCCTATTAACTTTTTATTTTAATATCTCCTATAGGTTGTGAACAGAAAGATTGGAGAAGAATACCTCAGAAGAGTGTTCAGTGCAATATTAGAAAACCCAGAACTAGAACTGGTCCAGTCAGGAATAGGTAAGAAACAAGCAACCAAACAGACATCATTCATTCTGACTTTGTTTTTATAAATAGATGAGGAAAACTAGAAAGACTCACAAAACTTCAGTAAGCTCTATGCATTACTTCAATTATAAGCAAGCACTTTGACTTACATTTCAGGTAAACTGCTAGTGGAACATGCTAAGACTGTGATCATTATGAGGCAGGCTTTGGAGAATATACGGCTACAACTCTTTCAGCACAAGAAACAGGTAAGCCTTTAATGGGTCTACTTAGAACAGGTAAGCCTTTAATGGGTCTACTAGTACAGGGGGCATTAATTGGTATACTACAGGGGCTATTAATTGGTGGACTACAGTAATGCAATACAATATAAAGCAATAACATGACATCACTCAAAATACAATAAAAGGATATTACTCAAGAAACAATAGGACATCATTCAAAATACAATAAAAGGATATTACTCAAGAAACAATAGGACATCATTCAAAATACAATAATATGTCAATACTCAAACTACAATAATAGGACATCATTCAAAATACAACAGTTGGACATCATTCAAAAAACAATAATGGGACATCAATAAAAATACAATAAAAGGACATCACTCAAAATATAATAATAGGTCACATTATTCAAAATACAATAATTGGACATTACTCAAAATACAATAAGAGGACATCATTCAAAAAAGTACAATAATATGTTAAAACTCAAACTACAATAATAGGACATCATTCAAAATACAATATGTCAATACTCAAACTACAATAATAGGACATTATTTAAAATACAACAGTTGGACATCACTCAAAATACAATAATTATAGGATATTACTCAAAATACAATAATAGGATATCACTCAAAATACAATAAGACATCATTCAAAATACAATAATAGGACATTACTCAAAATATAATAATAGAACATCATTAAAAATACAATAAAAGGACATTATTCAAAATACAATAATTGGACATCACTTAGAATTCAATAATATGACATCACTTTGTAACACTCAAAATGTAAAATTTGCAATGTGAAATGTATTTTTATTTAAGCAATGAGTTTCAAGTTCTATAGTTCAAGGCTATGTAATTTTTATCTCATTGTTTAAATAAATTGATTTGATAACGCTCAATTAATGAACATTGTGTTCTATTTCAGCTACAAGAGCACTTGGAGAAAGATTTTCCAGTTCGCTCGAGGATACCAGCTTGGATGCATCAACAGCAACAAGAATTTGAGGTGAGCTCATTTTAGAGATCAGTTTAACAGAAACATTAATAACATTTAGAATTCATTAGTTCATTGTTCTCCACTCTGACATCACTTGGTTTCAATTATTGATTAAGGAATTCTTGTTTACTAAGTTTTTGTTAATGACCCGAGATCAGTAATTTATTTTAATGCATATTTTAATTTTTAAAGCTAAAATCATAGGGGGTTACAAAATTGAAAGCAACATTTTTAATTGATCTACCAACCAATGTATCATATTCTTACCATCTCCCAAAAGATGATGAAGTTATATCAGATTCAAAGTGCAAAAATGTTAATTCCTCCAAAGTATAAATGTGGTGACCATGTTTTATCAAATAAACACAAAAGCACTAAAATATGTGCTTTCTCTTGGATAAATTATGAACTTTGATCTGTATGAACTGTTTGGCAAGGAGTGATATAAGACAAAAATATACTGAATATAGACCAGGGCTCTCGCCATGCTTTTAGACTGTGGTGCAGCACCACACTCTATTTAGCTCCCTCCACACCTTATTGGCAAATCATGACTTTTCACAGTTTAAACTTTACTGAATATACAATAATAGCATGTAAAAAGGATAAAACATAACATAAATATGATTTATCACGATT
Organism: Owenia fusiformis; assembly: GCA_903813345.2. NCBI lineage: Eukaryota > Metazoa > Annelida > Polychaeta > Sabellida > Oweniidae > Owenia > Owenia fusiformis. Next base: position 1,139,676 of record CAIIXF020000009.1, read on the forward strand.
GAACGGTTATTCTGAAGATGTTAGCACCACACCCTAAATGTTTCCTGGTGAGAGCCCTGTAGACTTTTTAGAAAGATGCTGCCTATCTGACACAACAAGGTGGGTGTTGGATAGGTGGCTTCCTCTCGTTTATTCTCTGCATTTCCTGTCAAACCACTTGTGAGATTATTGAAATTCTAGAAATGTTTTGGGGCATGCATTGTAAATTTTAAGGCAGCCGTTTTTGGTTTTCCGATCTGAAATTGTTCAATGTATACAATAGTAGTACTTACATGCACATAAGACCATATTTTCTTTCCTAATCTTGAGGTTAATTATCCTTTTCTAATATATCAACTACCAGAAAAACATCACCTTATTCAATATACTATGTTATATAGAAAAATTGTGTAATTGTGTGATACTATGTTATATAGAAAAATTGTGTAATTAATTTTTTTCTGAAAGAAGTGGTTTATAATTATGATTGTCAGTTTGCTGAAATTTGCATTTACATATTTGAGTAATTGGCTTTATTTTACTCAAATCTAAGGCATTTTAGATGTTATATTGAATTGAAAGTTGTGTCCTTGATCCATTATCATGGATCCATTCTATATTGCATTTTTTCTTACTTCTAAATTGTCCTTCTTCTGTTGCCTCCCATGCATGTTTAACTGAGTCTACCAAAGATTGAAATAAAACATCACCACTTGTCCAATCGTTTGAAAAGTCATCATTTAGTAGTTTCTCCCACCAAGTTGCAGATTCCAATATTGCAGCTTCATCGAGCACATTAGTTGGGAAGTCCTCCTCTAGTAGTTTTTCCCACCATTGTGTGGCACTGCTGTGTTTGACATGTTTCAACATCCACAGTAGTACAATCAGTTCCATCCTGTGGAAAGAACCACTCAAAACCCTCACCTTCCTATCAGGGTAATATGTATCTGGTAGAGAAATGTCCTTATCATATAGTCTGTATTGATCTGAATCATCACCACCTCTTCTATATTGATTGAATATGTATTCCACAACATTCTCAAAACATCTCCCAATATTTGACTCAGATTCTGTACAGCTATGCTGGTGATGCAAGACCAGAAGTTTATAAGAGTAGGAGGAAATGAGTTCAAATACTAGTAATGAACTGTTAGGGATTATGTACTTTTGGATCTTCTTATACAGTTGTGAAGTGTATTTCAAAAAGAGAAAAAGGGATTTATGGTTTTTAGTTGGTATGTGTAACATATTATCAGTTGCTGGTTGTAAAGTTGGTAATATTGATTCAGTCCAGTATGGGTTATAAATAGATTCACCACCAGGACAACGTGGCACCATTACACTTTCTTTGGTTTTCATGATACAGAAACAGAGATCTACGTCTGTAGTTCCTAATGGTCCCCCAATCCTAAGCCACACACTAGGGCCATGTCGGTTTTGATGCATACTGAATGTTCTTATTGGGTAGTCAGGTTGTTGCCTCCTATGATCAACCATGCCAAGGTAGACAGAACCGCAAGTTTCCTTAAGGTAAGAGTGCATAACTTGATGCAGAAAATCTCGTGACAACCAGTATACATCCTCAGAAGGACCCTTAGAAGAATAAAGGATTTTCTCACCAAGAGCAGAAGCCTTCTTTGGGAGATCAAGAAGGTGTTGCTGTATTTGTCCAGGGTGAATATTAACAACTCCATATCCCTTTCCTGTCAAATCACAGTCATCTCTAACATCGCATACTTGAACTGAGGCATCATCAGACAGAGATAATAGATTTAGAAAGTCATACTCTGTTGGACTGATGATCTTTGTCTTTTCAATGTAACTGCCTCTAAGGATTGGGTCCTTGGTCTTGAATACCTGTTTATATTCCCCAAAACCTGAACATATTGTCCTGACAAAGTCATGTATATATTCAGTGTGATGTTTCAGCTCTGCATCAGTGTATTTGTTGAAAATGTCTACTTTTGAGGATATGTAATTCACAAATCCTGTCAATCTATCGTATTCTGAATGATATTTGACTCGCATAAATGAATCATGTATGTCTCTTACCGGCTCCAGCTGTAGTAATGGCAAAATTGCACTCAGAAGATGTATCATAGAAATGAAGAAGTTTTGAGTGTACCCCATCATAAAGCATACTCCACAAGCCAACTGTGTAAATACTTCACTGAAGATTGGTCTGCCATTTATTATCCAATTATAAATGCCAAGAGTCAGATAAAATATGCCGAAAAATGAGGAAAGGTTAAACAAAATATAGTTCTGTGGGTTATCCATAATTAAGCAAATACCAAGAGCACCAAGGTAGTCCAGTAGGAGTCATGGATTATTGTCAGTTCCTGTTCTATGTTATACTCACTATGTTATATTTTGAAGTGATTTGTGAAAATCCATATTGAGAAGGGCCTTACATGGTATATAGGCTGGCCCTAAATCTCTATTCTGTCTTTAGAGTTGCCATGACCAATTTGTATTTATTTAATTGCAAAGATAACAATACATCGTACCCATTCAATTCAAAAGCCAGGGGCCCTAGGACTGTATACTGTTTTTTCTAGCACTATAGAAACATCAGGGGATTCCCCTTTTTGAATTTTTGAAATTCAAAATTCCAACCATTTTTATTTACTCTATAGATGAATCACTTCTATAGAGAAGTTCGATCCTTTCAGAAAATAACAAATGAAATGTCATTTCAGCATGTTTATGCAAACATTTTGAGATGGAAACTAATTTCAGATGGATCTACCTTATTTATCCTATTGTACAAAGTTTTTATAGGGAAACAGTCTGTTTGTCCACGTCTCCAGGCACTAAATCATATACTGGTTGACAGATTTCAGTTTTATAGGCTTATATGTGTAGCACCTCTCCTCAAGAAGAAATTTTCAATATGGCCCACTCAATACTAAGTTTGGACTTATTCCTGGTTATTTCTATTACTGTATTAATAGTATGTATAAAATGATAAAAATTTGATGAGATATGTTTTGTTCCGTGCGATTTGCTACTCTTGGAGTTGCTATTTTTCTAGTATTAATCTTTGATTTTGCTTACAGTACCGTAACAGAACATTTAGAGTATGGTACTATACAGTACCATTTTGAGTATGACACCATACACTGTTCATGGTATCATACAGCACCATTTTATAGTCTATGTTACTGTATTTCACGGTATCATACAGTAATGTGACCAAGACAGTACTTTGCAATAATGTTGCAGATTGGCTGTGTTTATATATGAGAGATCAGACAAAGGCATTTGTAAATTGTCAAGCAGCACAGAAGCCTATAGGGGTCAAATCTAATGCAACAACAGAAAATTATAAAATATATTAAATGTGTTGGTTTTAATTGCAGAAAGAGTTTATAAGACAACACATGTGGAGTGCTCATGAGGAAGCCTTGGCTAAATGCAGACATGCACAATTACATCAGTCTGTTTACTTCCTCCAGAGAGACCTAGACTTCATGAAAGAGGTAATTAGTTGAATTTTAAATAGTTCAAGATGCTCTCAGGCCTTTTCCTTCCACTTTTACCAAAAGGTTGTTATACTACACACTTTTGATATTGAACATGGCATTGTTTCAAATTTGAATTGACTGCATTAAAATAGCTACTATAATAGTACTGTTTTGATTGGGAGTCATTGGTTGACTGCATTAAAATAGCTACTTTAATAGTATTGTTTTGATTTGAAGTAATTTGTTGGCTGCAATAAAATAGCTACTATAATAGTACTGTTTTAATTTGAAGCAATTGGTTGGCTGCATTAAAATAGCTACTATAATAGTACTGTTTTAATTTGAAGCAATTGGTTGGCTGCATTAAAATAGCTACTATAATAGTACTGTTTTAATTTGAAGCAATTGGTTGGCTGCATTAAAATAGCTACTATAATAGTACTGTTTTAATTTGAAGCAATTGGTTGGCTGCATTAAAATAGCTACTATAATAGTACTGTTTTAATTTGAAGCAATTGGTTGGCTGCATTAAAATAGCTACTATAATAGTACTGTTTTAATTTGAAGCAATTGGTTGGCTGCATTAAAATAGCTACTATAATAGTACTGTTTTAATTTGAAGCAATTGGTTGGCTGCATTAAAATAGCTACTATAATAGTACTGTTTTAATTTGAAGCAATTGGTTGGCTGCATTAAAATAGCTACTATAATAGTACTGTTTTAATTTGAAGCAATTGGTTGGCTGCATTAAAATAGCTACTATCATAGTACTGTTTTGATTTGTAGTCATTGGTTGGCTGCAATAAAATAGCTACTATAATAGTACTGTTTTAATTTGAAGCAATTGGTTGGCTGCATTAAAATAGCTACTATAATAGTACTGTTTTAATTTGAAGCAATTGGTTGGCTGCATTAAAATAGCTACTATAATAGTACTGTTTTAATTTGAAGCAATTGGTTGGCTGCATTAAAATAGCTACTATAATAGTACTGTTTTAATTTGAAGCAATTGGTTGGCTGCATTAAAATAGCTACTATAATAGTACTGTTTTAATTTGAAGCAATTGGTTGGCTGCATTAAAATAGCTACTATAATAGTACTGTTTTAATTTGAAGCAATTGGTTGGCTGCATTAAAATAGCTACTATAATAGTACTGTTTTGATTTGGAGTCATTAGTTGGCTGCATTTAAATAGCTACTATAATAGTACTGTTTTGATTTTTTGATTTGGAGTCATTGGTTGGCTGCATTAAAATAGCTACTTTAAAGGCCCCATATAAAGTTTAAACCACTTTGGCTTATATTGTTGTCTTACCCAATGTTATCAAAGTGTGATATGTGAAACATTTTTTTTAAATTTCAAAAAGTGGTTTTTGATAGACTTTTTTGTTCCAAAATTTGTGAATTTATTTAAAACCAACTTTTAGAGGTCACTCATATCTTCTAATTAGCCACAATTCATACCAATGCATAGCATTCATCCTCCCATGTTTTTTGCCGAAAAAATTAAGAAAATCGGTTCATAAATAAGCGAGAAATGAACTTATCAGTGCATGAAAATGGTTCTGAGAAAAATGCATTTCAAAATTTTAGTTCTCAATGGTACAATGATATCTAAAACATAATTTATTCTTCTTTTTAACCTGGTTAGACAATCAACATTGGTTTTTTATGAAAGTCTAACATATTTAGAAAAGATTGACATCGAAAAATTAATTTCAATTTTTTTCAAAAAGTTTTTGGTACCTTAGTGACATCACTAATGTTTCAAAATATTTTTGATATGTTAAAACATTGAAGTGGCCCATTAAATATGGCATTTTATTATTGAAATAGTTTGTCCTTTGTTCAACCTTTGCATTGGTGTTAAAAAGATAATCTTTTTTGAAATGCATTAAGAAATATTTGATGATTAAGAAATTTCAATTTTTTTTGAAAAATGACGGGAAATTTGAATATTTGAGCAATGAAATGCTCACAACTTTTTTTTCAAAATTTTTTTTTTGTTCAAAATCTCTAAAATCACTTTTTATGTCCTGACAAATAGTAAATGAATGATAAAAAAATATTTTCAAACTTTAGACGGGGACTTTAATAATACTGTTTTGATTTGGAGTAATTGGTTGGCTGCATTAAAACAGCTACTATCATAGTACTGTTTTGATTTGGAGTCAGTTGGCTGCATTAAAATAGCTACTATAATAGTACTGTTTTGATTTTTTGATTTGGAGTCATTGGTTTACTGCATTAAAATAGCTACTATAATAGTACTGTTTTGATTTGGAGTAATTGATTGGCTGCATTAAAATAGCTACTATAATAGTACTGTTTTGATTTGGAGTCATTGGTTGGCAATCGAGACTGTAACAATTGATACACTTTTTTTAACCATTTTCAGGTGGTCTTATTACATTTATGGTAATGTTTTGTTTATTTCTTGACTGATTGATAAAACTTTTGTGTCTGTTAAATAAATGAATTGAAATAAAAATAATTGAATACTGAACTTTGCAGCGTGAGGGAATCCTCAGGAAGGAACTTAGCAAGGTGAAACTGCCAAATCGTGAGTTCAAATTCCGACGTATGATTTGGCGCCCATGGCGATGGGAAGTGACGAGATATTGCCGTGGGGAGACGGAACGTATAATCACAGTGGTGTGCGACAAACCTGCTCCTCCTACTAATCTCCAAAGACAAGACACTGTAAGTTGAGAATTATGCACTTTGATGTATTGATTCATATACAGATTAACTAATCATAATCAAAGGATGATGTATCATGTCAAATAGCCAGACCTCAAAGTGTGAGTGTGAAAACTTGCCAGTTAAACATATGAGAGATGGAGATGAGGTACTGTAGATTACACAATATTCTACTTGTTATTTCAGTGCAGTTATTTGTTATAGTACTACTCAATATTTCTACTTGTTATTTCAGTGCACTTACATTGTACTTGTTATTTCAGTGCAGTTATTTGTTATAGTACTACTCAATATTTCTACTTGTTATTTCAGTGCACTTACATTGTACTTGTTATTTCAGTGCAGTTATTTGTAGTACTACACATTTCCACTTGTTATTTCAGTGCACTTACATTGTACTTGTTATTTCAGTGCAGTTATTTGTTATAGTACTACACAATATTTCTACTTGTTATTTCAGTGCACTTACAATCTTAGCAAACACTGGCACAGCAGCACCAGTAGCAGGTGGCCATTCTGGCGCTGGTTGAACTACGCACATAGGACTTTGTCCTGGGCTTCTGATGCCATGTTTATTCTGCTGGTAAGTGATTACATACAACCCAACCTATATACTTACTGCCCTTGTTCATTATAAATAACTATTCTGGCGCTGGTTGAACTATGCATATAGGACCTTGTCCTGGGTCTCTCATGCTATGTTTATTCAGCTGGTGAGAGATTTATCTGATTCTCAATTTTTAATGAATATCACTCTTGAGAAATGATCCAAAATTTTTTGTTTTTGCAATGCTTCACATTGATATTGACCTAGGCTTATGAAATCATATTGAAACAAATTAATATCTTGAAAATTATAAATGGCATTGTCAATTAATAAGTAATTTGATATTGTTTAATAGCAATATTTCTTATTTCTTAAGATGCAGTCTTGGAGTCCTCAGATGTAGTCCTGTGGGAATATGACCCACTCTTGATAAATTCCTGTTACTGTAATAATGTTTGGTTCCACCAAGAAATGATGACATATTATTTAAGCCATTATGTGACCAGCATTTGGTATCAGTGATTGGCTTTAGCAAATTGTAACTGCAGTCAGGTGGTCAAATTTTGTCATGTTTATGCCTTGTCTGAATTACAGGATATTAGTCCCCTTGTCCTGAAGAAGTTTCAACTCTTCTTGCTACATTCATTCTCATTAACTTGACCTATAAATGCGACCTTGACTTCTAAATGTGACCTTGACCTTTAAATGATACCTTGATTATGTTTCTTACAGGTTGTTGTGCCCTGGTGTAGTCCTGTTGGAATCAGAGCGTTGTTTTCTTTAGATCCTTTCTACCCAGACCTAGAACTGAATCCAAGAGATGTAAGTACAATCTTTAATAATCCCACTGCCCATACTTAAGTACTCAATTTCTCTTCAAAATTTGAATGAGCATTATTGGCCACCAATTGCCATGACAACATTATAGGTTGGCCATCATTTACATATTACACAATAGAAGTACAATATTTTGCTGTATACAGTATCTATGCAGTTTAGGCTATTCATAACATTCCTTGTTATTTTATTTCTAGCAATTTTGACTTTTTTCTATTCTATTATGAATTTTAGAATACAGCATGACCTCACCATGAGCTTTGAAAAGTTTTGAAGTTCATATGTCACCATGAAATGCCAGAAAATTAAATAGTACAGTGGCTTTTTGACATGTAGTATAGATTCAACTGAAAATGCAAATGGCTTGTATTGGTACGGTTTTGATAAAATTTGACTTTGTGTGTGGAATGTGCAGATAATGTCAATGATGTCCTAATTTTCAAATGTCTTTATGTCTAAATTTATACAAGTCAAGTCTTTGACAATATGTGTATGTTATTCTTGATTTGTAATTATTTCAGGGGTCTCTTTGCCCTCGACTGTCTTCCAAAACACAAACTCTTGTTTCCCGCCTGAGATCGCTATGGCAACATGTTCGTCAGTCAAGGACAACATTTGAAGCAACCCCAGATACAGGTAATCCATGCAATAAATTGAAATTATAAGTAATCCATCCAATTAATTGAAATTATAGGTAATCAACCTTATTAATTGAAATTATAGGTAATCCATGCAATAAATTGAAATTATAAGTAATCCATCCAATTAATTGAAATTATAGGTAATCAACCTTATTAATTGAAATTATAGGTAATCCATGCAATAAATTGAAATTATAAGTAATCCATCCAATTAATTGAAATTATAGGTAATCAACCTTATTAATTGAAATTATAGGTAATCCATCCAATTAATTGAAATTATAGGTAATCAACCTTATTAATTGAAATTATAGGTAATCCATGCAATAAATTGAAATTATAAGTAATCCATCCAATTAATTGAAATTATAGGTAATCAACCTTATTAATTGAAATTATAGGTAATCCATGCAATAAATTGAAATTATAAGTAATCCATCCAATTAATTGAAATTATAGGTAATCAACCTTATTAATTGAAATTATAGGTAATCCATGCAATAAATTGAAATTATAAGTAATCCATCCAATTAATTGAAATTATAGGTAATCAACCTTATTAATTGAAATTATAGGTAATCCATGCAATAAATTGAAATTATAAGTAATCCATCCAATTAATTGAAATTATAGGTAATCAACCTTATTAATTGAAATTATAGGTAATCCATCCAATTAATTGGAATTTAATAAGGGTCAAAAAGATGTAAAGAGAGGTATGAGGATGTAACTCTAAAGTGTGTTCTTAATTCAAGTATCAATTTTACTATGGTGATGAACGTATGTAAAGAATATACATACAGTATTGACAGTACTGTAAATTGAATATTTCTGCATTAATTAATTAAATTGATTTTCGATTTCAGGGTTCCTTGGGAAAAGTCTTACTCGTCAATTCAATCGAGTTTGGAACTATTTCTTCAAGGGGGCACTGGGTACGGTGGGGTTGGTGCTGTTTATGCCCCCACTGTGTATACTAGTCAGTCTATTGTCTCTCCTAGCAGGCGTCACATCTCCTATATGGGTGCCTATTATTACTACACTTATACACCTTACTGCTTGCCTGGTCTATGACTTTGACCACCCAGGTAATTATAGCATTAACTATTATACTAGTCAGTCTATTGTCTCTCCTAGCAGGCGTCACATCTCCTTTATGGGTGCCTATTATTACTACACTTATACACCTTACTGCTTGCCTGGTCTATGACTTTGACCACCCAGGTAATTATAGCATTAACTATTATACTAGTCAGTCTATTGTCTCTCCTAGCAGGCGTCACATCTCCTATATGGGTGCTTATTATTACTACACTTATACACCTTACTGCTTGCCTGGTCTATGACTTTGACCACCCAGGTAATTATAGCATTAACTATTATACTAGTCAGTCTATTGTCTCTCCTAGCAGGCGTCACATCTCCTATATGGGTGCTTATTATTACTACACTTATACACCTTACTGCTTGCCTGGTCTATGACTTTGACCACCTAGGTAATTATAGCAATAACTATTATACTAGTCAGTCTATTGTCTCTCCTAGCAGGCGTCACATCTCCTATATGGGTGCCTATCATTACTACACTTATACACCTTACTGCTTGCCTTGTCTATGACTTTGACCAACCAGGTAATTGTAGCATTAACTATTATACTAGTCAGTCTATTGTCTCTCCTAGTGGGGGTCACATCTCCTATATGGGTGCCTATCATTACTACACTTATACACCTTACTGCTTGCCTGGTCTATGACTTTGACCACCCAGGTAATTATAGCATTAACTATTATACTAGTCAGTCTATTGTCTCTCCTAGCAGGTGTCACATCTCCTATATGGGTGCCTATCATTACTACACTTATACACCTTACTGCTTGCCTGGTCTATGACTTTGACCACCCAGGTAATTATAGCATTAACTATTATACTAGTTAGTCTATTGTCTCTCCTAGTGGGGGTCACATCTCCTATATGGGTGCCTATTATTACTACACTTATACACCTTACTGCTTGCCTGGTCTATGACTTTGACCACCCAGGTAATTATAGTATTAACTATTATACTAGTCAGTCTATTGTCTCTCCTAGCAGGCGTCACATCTCCTATATGGGTGCCTATCATTACTACACTTATACACCTTACTGCTTGCCTGGTCTATGACTTTGACCACCCAGGTAATTATAGCATTAACTATTATACTAGTCAGTCTATTGTCTCTCCTAGCAGGTGTCACATCTCCTATATGGGTGCCTATCATTACTACACTTATACACCTTACTGCTTGCCTGGTCTATGACTTTGACCAACCAGGTAATTGTAGCATTAACTATTATACTAGTTAGTCTATTGTCTCTCCTAGCAGGTGTCACATCTCCTATATGGGTGCCTATCATTACTACACTTATACACCTTACTGCTTGCCTGGTCTATGACTTTGACCAACCAGGTAATTATAGCATTAACTATTATACTAGTTAGTCTATTGTCTCTCCTAGTGAGGGTCACATCTCCTATATGGGTGCCTATCATTACTACACTTATACACCTTACTGCTTGCCTGGTCTATGACTTTGACCAACCAGGTAATTGTAGCATTAACTATTATACTAGTCAGTCTATTATCTCTCCTAGCAGGCGTCACATCTCCTATTTGGGTGCCTATCATTACTACACTTATACACCTTACTGCTTGCCTGGTCTATGACTTTGACCACCCAGGTAATTATAGTATTAACTATTATACTAGTCAGTCTATTGTCTCTCCTAGCAGGCGTCACATCTCCTATATGGGTGCCTATCATTACTACACTTATACACCTTACTGCTTGCCTGGTCTATGACTTTGACCACCCAGGTAATTATAGCATTAACTATTATACTAGTCAGTCTATTGTCTCTCCTAGTGGGGGTCACATCTCCTATATGGGTGCTTATTATTACTACACTTATACACCTTACTGCTTGCCTGGTCTATGACTTTGACCACCCAGGTAATTATAGCATTAACTATTATACTAGTCAGTCTATTATCTCTCCTAGCAGGCGTCACATCTCCTATTTGGGTGCCTATCATTACTACACTTATACACCTTACTGCTTGCCTGGTCTATGACTTTGACCACCCAGGTAATTATAGCATTAACTATTATACTAGTTAGTCTATTGTCTCTCCTAGCAGGCGTCACATCTCCTATATGGGTGCTTATTATTACTACACTTATACACCTTACTGCTTGCCTTGTCTATGACTTTGACCAACCAGGTAATTATAGCATTAACTATTATACTAGTTAGTCTATTGTCTCTCCTAGTGGGGGTCACATCTCCTATATGGGTGCCTATCATTACTACACTTATACACCTTACTGCTTGCCTGGTCTATGACTTTGACCACCCAGGTAATTATAGCATTAACTATTATACTAGTTAGTCTATTGTCTCTCCTAGTGAGGGTCACATCTCCTATATGGGTGCTTATTATTACTACACTTATACACCTTACTGCTTGCCTGGTCTATGACTTTGACCAACCAGGTAATTATAGCATTAACTATTATACTAGTCAGTCTATTGTCTCTCCTAGTGGGGGTCACATCTCCTATATGGGTGCTTATTATTACTACACTTATACACCTTACTGCTTGCCTGGTCTATGACTTTGACCAACCAGGTAATTGTAGCATTAACTATTATACTAGTTAGTCTATTGTCTCTCCTAGTGGGGGTCACATCTCCTATATGGGTGCCTATCATTACTACACTTATACACCTTACTGCTTGCCTTGTCTATGACTTTGACCAACCAGGTAATTATAGCATTAACTATTATACTAGTTAGTCTATTGTCTCTCCTAGCAGGCGTCACATCTCCTATATGGGTGCTTATTATTACTACACTTATACACCTTACTGCTTGCCTTGTCTATGACTTTGACCAACCAGGTAATTATAGCATTAACTATTATACTAGTCAGTCTATTGTCTCTCCTAGTGGGGGTCACATCTCCTATATGGGTGCTTATTATTACTACACTTATACACCTTACTGCTTGCCTGGTCTATGACTTTGACCAACCAGGTAATTGTAGCATTAACTATTATACTAGTCAGTCTATTGTCTCTCCTAGTGGGGGTCACATCTCCTATATGGGTGCCTATCATTACTACACTTATACACCTTACTGCTTGCCTGGTCTATGACTTTGACCACCCAGGTAATTGTAGCATTAACTATTATACTAGTTAGTCTATTGTCTCTCCTAGCAGGCGTCACATCTCCTATATGGGTGCCTATCATTACTACACTTATACACCTTACTGCTTGCCTGGTCTATGACTTTGACCACCCAGGTAATTATAGCATTAACTATTATACTAGTCAGTCTATTATCTCTCCTAGCAGGCGTCACATCTCCTATTTGGGTGCCTATCATTACTACACTTATACACCTTACTGCTTGCCTGGTCTATGACTTTGACCACCCAGGTAATTATAGCATTAACTATTATACTAGTTAGTCTATTGTCTCTCCTAGCAGGCGTCACATCTCCTATATGGGTGCTTATTATTACTACACTTATACACCTTACTGCTTGCCTTGTCTATGACTTTGACCACCCAGGTAATTATAGCATTAACTATTATACTAGTTAGTCTATTGTCTCTCCTAGTGGGGGTCACATCTCCTATATGGGTGCCTATCATTACTACACTTATACACCTTACTGCTTGCCTGGTCTATGACTTTGACCACCCAGGTAATTATAGCATTAACTATTATACTAGTCAGTCTATTGTCTCTCCTAGCAGGCGTCACATCTCCTTTATGGGTGCTTATTATTACTACACTTATACACCTTACTGCTTGCCTGGTCTATGACTTTGACCACCCAGGTAATTATAGCATTAACTATTATACTAGTTAGTCTATTGTCTCTCCTAGTGGGGGTCACATCTCCTATATGGGTGCCTATCATTACTACACTTATACACCTTACTGCTTGCCTGGTCTATGACTTTGACCACCCAGGTAATTATAGCATTAACTATTATACTAGTCAGTCTATTGTCTCTCCTAGCAGGCGTCACATCTCCTTTATGGGTGCCTATTATTACTACACTTATACACCTTACTGCTTGCCTGGTCTATGACTTTGACCACCCAGGTAATTATAGCATTAACTATTATACTAGTCAGTCTATTGTCTCTCCTAGCAGGCGTCACATCTCCTATATGGGTGCTTATTATTACTACACTTATACACCTTACTGCTTGCCTGGTCTATGACTTTGACCAACCAGGTAATTATAGCATTAACTATTATACTAGTCAGTCTATTGTCTCTCCTAGCAGGCGTCACATCTCCTATATGGGTGCCTATCATTACTACACTTATACACCTTACTGCTTGCCTGGTCTATGACTTTGACCAACCAGGTAATTGTAGCATTAACTATTATACTAGTCAGTCTATTATCTCTCCTAGCAGGCGTCACATCTCCTATTTGGGTGCCTATCATTACTACACTTATACACCTTACTGCTTGCCTGGTCTATGACTTTGACCACCCAGGTAATTATAGTATTAACTATTATACTAGTCAGTCTATTGTCTCTCCTAGCAGGCGTCACATCTCCTATATGGGTGCCTATCATTACTACACTTATACACCTTACTGCTTGCCTGGTCTATGACTTTGACCACCCAGGTAATTATAGCATTAACTATTATACTAGTCAGTCTATTGTCTCTCCTAGTGGGGGTCACATCTCCTATATGGGTGCTTATTATTACTACACTTATACACCTTACTGCTTGCCTGGTCTATGACTTTGACCACCCAGGTAATTATAGCATTAACTATTATACTAGTCAGTCTATTATCTCTCCTAGCAGGCGTCACATCTCCTATTTGGGTGCCTATCATTACTACACTTATACACCTTACTGCTTGCCTGGTCTATGACTTTGACCACCCAGGTAATTATAGCATTAACTATTATACTAGTTAGTCTATTGTCTCTCCTAGCAGGCGTCACATCTCCTATATGGGTGCTTATTATTACTACACTTATACACCTTACTGCTTGCCTTGTCTATGACTTTGACCAACCAGGTAATTATAGCATTAACTATTATACTAGTTAGTCTATTGTCTCTCCTAGTGGGGGTCACATCTCCTATATGGGTGCCTATCATTACTACACTTATACACCTTACTGCTTGCCTGGTCTATGACTTTGACCACCCAGGTAATTATAGCATTAACTATTATACTAGTTAGTCTATTGTCTCTCCTAGTGAGGGTCACATCTCCTATATGGGTGCTTATTATTACTACACTTATACACCTTACTGCTTGCCTGGTCTATGACTTTAACCAACCAGGTAATTATAGCATTAACTATTATACTAGTCAGTCTATTGTCTCTCCTAGTGGGGGTCACATCTCCTATATGGGTGCTTATTATTACTACACTTATACACCTTACTGCTTGCCTGGTCTATGACTTTGACCAACCAGGTAATTGTAGCATTAACTATTATACTAGTTAGTCTATTGTCTCTCCTAGTGGGGGTCACATCTCCTATATGGGTGCCTATCATTACTACACTTATACACCTTACTGCTTGCCTTGTCTATGACTTTGACCAACCAGGTAATTATAGCATTAACTATTATACTAGTTAGTCTATTGTCTCTCCTAGCAGGCGTCACATCTCCTATATGGGTGCTTATTATTACTACACTTATACACCTTACTGCTTGCCTTGTCTATGACTTTGACCAACCAGGTAATTATAGCATTAACTATTATACTAGTCAGTCTATTGTCTCTCCTAGTGGGGGTCACATCTCCTATATGGGTGCTTATTATTACTACACTTATACACCTTACTGCTTGCCTGGTCTATGACTTTGACCAACCAGGTAATTGTAGCATTAACTATTATACTAGTCAGTCTATTGTCTCTCCTAGTGGGGGTCACATCTCCTATATGGGTGCCTATCATTACTACACTTATACACCTTACTGCTTGCCTGGTCTATGACTTTGACCACCCAGGTAATTGTAGCATTAACTATTATACTAGTTAGTCTATTGTCTCTCCTAGCAGGCGTCACATCTCCTATATGGGTGCCTATCATTACTACACTTATACACCTTACTGCTTGCCTGGTCTATGACTTTGACCACCCAGGTAATTATAGCATTAACTATTATACTAGTCAGTCTATTATCTCTCCTAGCAGGCGTCACATCTCCTATTTGGGTGCCTATCATTACTACACTTATACACCTTACTGCTTGCCTGGTCTATGACTTTGACCACCCAGGTAATTATAGCATTAACTATTATACTAGTTAGTCTATTGTCTCTCCTAGCAGGCGTCACATCTCCTATATGGGTGCTTATTATTACTACACTTATACACCTTACTGCTTGCCTTGTCTATGACTTTGACCAACCAGGTAATTATAGCATTAACTATTATACTAGTTAGTCTATTGTCTCTCCTAGTGGGGGTCACATCTCCTATATGGGTGCCTATCATTACTACACTTATACACCTTACTGCTTGCCTGGTCTATGACTTTGACCACCCAGGTAATTATAGCATTAACTATTATACTAGTTAGTCTATTGTCTCTCCTAGCAGGCGTCACATCTCCTTTATGGGTGCTTATTATTACTACACTTATACACCTTACTGCTTGCCTGGTCTATGACTTTGACCACCCAGGTAATTATAGCATTAACTATTATACTAGTTAGTCTATTGTCTCTCCTAGTGGGGGTCACATCTCCTATATGGGTGCCTATCATTACTACACTTATACACCTTACTGCTTGCCTGGTCTATGACTTTGACCACCCAGGTAATTATAGCATTAACTATTATACTAGTCAGTCTATTGTCTCTCCTAGCAGGCGTCACATCTCCTTTATGGGTGCTTATTATTACTACACTTATACACCTTACTGCTTGCCTGGTCTATGACTTTGACCACCCAGGTAATTATAGCATTAACTATTATACTAGTTAGTCTATTGTCTCTCCTAGTGGGGGTCACATCTCCTATATGGGTGCCTATCATTACTACACTTATACACCTTACTGCTTGCCTGGTCTATGACTTTGACCACCCAGGTAATTATAGCATTAACTATTATACTAGTCAGTCTATTGTCTCTCCTAGCAGGCGTCACATCTCCTTTATGGGTGCCTATTATTACTACACTTATACACCTTACTGCTTGCCTGGTCTATGACTTTGACCACCCAGGTAATTATAGCATTAACTATTATACTAGTCAGTCTATTGTCTCTCCTAGCAGGCGTCACATCTCCTATATGGGTGCTTATTATTACTACACTTATACACCTTACTGCTTGCCTGGTCTATGACTTTGACCAACCAGGTAATTATAGCATTAACTATTATACTAGTCAGTCTATTGTCTCTCCTAGCAGGCGTCACATCTCCTATATGGGTGCCTATCATTACTACACTTATACACCTTACTGCTTGCCTTGTCTATGACTTTGACCAACCAGGTAATTGTAGCATTAACTATTATACTAGTTAGTCTATTGTCTCTCCTAGTGAGGGTCACATCTCCTATATGGGTGCCTATCATTACTACACTTATACACCTTACTGCTTGCCTGGTCTATGACTTTGACCAACCAGGTAATTATAGCATTAACTATTATACTAGTTAGTCTATTGTCTCTCCTAGCAGGCGTCACATCTCCTATATGGGTGCTTATTATTACTACACTTATACACCTTACTGCTTGCCTGGTCTATGACTTTGACCACCCAGGTAATTATAGTATTAACTATTATACTAGTCAGTCTATTGTCTCTCCTAGCAGGCGTCACATCTCCTATATGGGTGCCTATTATTACTACACTTATACACCTTACTGCTTGCCTGGTCTATGACTTTGACCAACCAGGTAATTATAGCATTAACTATTATACTAGTCAGTCTATTGTCTCTCCTAGTGGGGGTCACATCTCCTATATGGGTGCTTATTATTACTACACTTATACACCTTACTGCTTGCCTGGTCTATGACTTTGACCACCCAGTTAATTATAGCATTAACTATTATACTAGTCAGTCTATTGTCTCTCCTAGCAGGCGTCACATCTCCTATATGGGTGCTTATTATTACTACACTTATACACCTTACTGCTTGCCTGGTCTATGACTTTGACCAACCAGGTAATTATAGCATTAACTATTATACTAGTCAGTCTATTGTCTCTCCTAGCAGGCGTCACATCTCCTATATGGGTGCTTATTATTACTACACTTATACACCTTACTGCTTGCCTTGTCTATGACTTTGACCAACCAGGTAATTGTAGCATTAACTATTATACTAGTCAGTCTATTGTCTCTCCTAGTGGGGGTCACATCTCCTATATGGGTGCCTATCATTACTACACTTATACACCTTACTGCTTGCCTGGTCTATGACTTTGACCACCCAGGTAATTATAGCATTAACTATTATACTAGTTAGTCTATTGTCTCTCCTAGTGGGGGTCACATCTCCTATATGGGTGCCTATTATTACTACACTTATACACCTTACTGCTTGCCTGGTCTATGACTTTGACCAACCAGGTAATTATAGCATTAACTATTATACTAGTTAGTCTATTGTCTCTCCTAGCAGGCGTCACATCTCCTATATGGGTGCCTATCATTACTACACTTATACACCTTACTGCTTGCCTGGTCTATGACTTTGACCACCCAGGTAATTATAGCATTAACTATTATACTAGTTAGTCTATTGTCTCTCCTAGCAGGCGTCACATCTCCTATTTGGGTGCCTATCATTACTACACTTATACACCTTACTGCTTGCCTGGTCTATGACTTTGACCACCCAGGTAATTGTAGCATTAACTATTATACTAGTCAGTCTATTGTCTCTCCTAGTGAGGGTCACATCTCCTATATGGGTGCCTATCATTACTACACTTATACACCTTACTGCTTGCCTGGTCTATGACTTTGACCAACCAGGTAATTATAGCATTAACTATTATACTAGTTAGTCTATTGTCTCTCCTAGCAGGCGTCACATCTCCTATATGGGTGCCTATCATTACTACACTTATACACCTTACTGCTTGCCTGGTCTATGACTTTGACCACCCAGGTAATTGTAGCATTAACTATTATACTAGTCAGTCTATTGTCTCTCCTAGTGGGGGTCACATCTCCTTTATGGGTGCCTATTATTACTACACTTATACACCTTACTGCTTGCCTGGTCTATGACTTTGACCAACCAGGTAATTATAGCATTAACTATTATACTAGTTAGTCTATTGTCTCTCCTAGCAGGCGTCACATCTCCTATATGGGTGCCTATCATTACTACACTTATACACCTTACTGCTTGCCTGGTCTATGACTTTGACCAACCAGGTAATTATAGCATTAACTATTATACTAGTTAGTCTATTGTCTCTCCTAGTGGGGGTCACATCTCCTATATGGGTGCCTATTATTACTACACTTATACACCTTACTGCTTGCCTGGTCTATGACTTTGACCACCCAGGTAATTATAGCATTAACTATTATACTAGTTAGTCTATTGTCTCTCCTAGTGAGGGTCACATCTCCTATATGGGTGCCTATCATTACTACACTTATACACCTTACTGCTTGCCTTGTCTATGACTTTGACCAACCAGGTAATTATAGCATTAACTATTATACTAGTCAGTCTATTGTCTCTCCTAGTGGGGGTCACATCTCCTTTATGGGTGCCTATTATTACTACACTTATACACCTTACTGCTTGCCTGGTCTATGACTTTGACCAACCAGGTAATTGTAGCATTAACTATTATACTAGTCAGTCTATTGTCTCTCCTAGTGGGGGTCACATCTCCTATATGGGTGCCTATCATTACTACACTTATACACCTTACTGCTTGCCTGGTCTATGACTTTGACCACCCAGGTAATTATAGTATTAACTATTATACTAGTCAGTCTATTGTCTCTCCTAGCAGGCGTCACATCTCCTATATGGGTGCCTATCATTACTACACTTATACACCTTACTGCTTGCCTTGTCTATGACTTTGACCAACCAGGTAATTATAGCATTAACTATTATACTAGTCAGTCTATTGTCTCTCCTAGTGGGGGTCACATCTCCTATATGGGTGCCTATCATTACTACACTTATACACCTTACTGCTTGCCTTGTCTATGACTTTGACCAACCAGGTAATTATAGCATTAACTATTATACTAGTTAGTCTATTGTCTCTCCTAGCAGGCGTCACATCTCCTATATGGGTGCTTATTATTACTACACTTATACACCTTACTGCTTGCCTTGTCTATGACTTTGACCAACCAGGTAATTATAGCATTAACTATTATACTAGTTAGTCTATTGTCTCTCCTAGCAGGCGTCACATCTCCTATATGGGTGCTTATTATTACTACACTTATACACCTTACTGCTTGCCTGGTCTATGACTTTGACCACCCAGGTAATTATAGCATTAACTATTATACTAGTCAGTCTATTGTCTCTCCTAGCAGGCGTCACATCTCCTATATGGGTGCTTATTATTACTACACTTATACACCTTACTGCTTGCCTGGTCTATGACTTTGACCACCCAGGTAATTATAGCATTAACTATTATACTAGTCAGTCTATTGTCTCTCCTAGCAGGCGTCACATCTCCTATATGGGTGCTTATTATTACTACACTTATACACCTTACTGCTTGCCTGGTCTATGACTTTGACCACCCAGGTAATTGTAGCATTAACTATTATACTAGTCAGTCTATTGTCTCTCCTAGTGGGGGTCACATCTCCTATATGGGTGCCTATCATTACTACACTTATACACCTTACTGCTTGCCTGGTCTATGACTTTGACCACCCAGGTAATTATAGCATTAACTATTATACTAGTCAGTCTATTATCTCTCCTAGCAGGCGTCACATCTCCTATTTGGGTGCCTATCATTACTACACTTATACACCTTACTGCTTGCCTGGTCTATGACTTTGACCACCCAGGTAATTATAGCATTAACTATTAAACCAGTCAATCTATTGTGTGTCTTTGAGTACCCTTGTAGCTATATTGATATCACTACTATTTATGTGTTTATAATTGGGAGCTGCAGAAGATAGTGTTGATGTACTTGATCAATGATATCCTAATTATTGAATGTTTTACAGACAGTGGTGGAAACAAGTGGTTCAAGTTGTTTGATGCAGTTATATGGCGGCTCCTAATTCTGGGCTGTCTACAACCAATCGCTGCAGTGATTGCTGCTTTTATCGTCCTTCCCTTAACCTCATTCACTATTGTACTAGGTAGGTATTTTATTTTACAAGGTATACAAGGTAAACCTTTGTCTTTTTGAGGTTAGGTGTGTATTATTGAGCTACTGTATGACTATTTTCATCTACTGCATATCAGAGGTGGCGTTAACGCAATTTTTTACGTTTTTTACTCACATTTTTGCAACTCTGACGCAAATATTCATTGTCTACCAAGTCTTTCTGACGCACGTTTGTTTCACATGCAAAATCCCCGCTTGGTACTTGGTTAAATTGATCACTATACGTGAAAATACGTGATTGATCAAATTTATAATTTTGCTAATTCCGAAAATCTAACATTTCGTTCAGCGCAATCGAGCCGCTTTCCTACCGATCATTTTCTCATTTCGGTATTTCATATAATTTTTAAAGCCCTGTGATTCAGATTCAATGATAAACTTGAAAACATTGATCGATCCCTCGATTTGTTTATCTCGTGAAGCACGTTGCTAGGGGGCGTATCAAAAATGCAATAAAACGAACATAACATTGAACAATAATTTATTAATTTCATACTCCCTTCTAAGGATTTTAGTGATCGTATATTTATCTAAATTACCGCATAAAATCTTCCCTTGAATGTTCACACGCTAGATTTACGAACCTTTAGTTTCCTTCGCAAGTTCGCAAAATTCCTTCGCTAAGTTAGCAAGTTTCCTTGAGCCGTCCCCTTCATCAGCATGCGCAGATGTAATGCGCAGTAGGTTTATCAATGGTGCTCACAGTGACCGATCTATCGTAAGTTTTCACCAAGTATTTTCAATTAACTCCCTCAAGTTAAGATCTTCGATTCACTAGATCTGAAGCTGATCCTATGAAGATAGATAATGGGCACATGAAAATCCAGTCGATCGCACATTAAGGGGGGTAATGATGATAAATTAGGTATGAAAACAAATCTACTTTCGGTTTCATTTGATCAGCTATAATTACAAGATTCTACCGTATTCAATTTAAATGATGCCCAGTATTGTGGTCGGACTTATATTGCCGTTTTAGACTTTGGAATGATTGCAAAAATGTTGAATTTCAACATGAAACGCTTTGACCCCAATTTGTGTAACTCCACTCAGGGAGAAACTCCTCTCCCACTCCATTCACACCCATGACTCGCTGGACCAGATAATCAGATGATTGATAGTGACATTTTTCTTGCAATTGCCTTTAAATTAATTAATTGTTAGTTGTTAATGTGCTATAAGAGTACAATAAAAGGTATGCACAAAATCAAAAAATAGATTTTGTATGTGGTTTCTACATTTTGTATGCATTTTTACTCAAGAAAAACACTTTTATAGCTTTGACTCAACTTTTTTTCTTGTGACTCACTTTTTTGAAACTACCTGAGTCATGATGACTCACAAAAATATATACCTACCGCCACCGCTGTGCATATGTATTTTATTGTTTAGTGTATTTTGTGACTTGGATTGATTAACTACATATAATAGGCATCTTGAACTTAATATTGTCTTCTAATTTATCACACTGGGCATATTTTCATTATTTTACAACAAATAAAAATTAATTAATTAAAAGTACCACTTCTGCTTTCAGTCGGTGTTTTACGTCGTGGCTGTCGGGCATTCTGGGATACCATCATGTTCCATCTGGTTATCAAGAAGCGGGCGAGGGTTCCTGCAAGTGACAGTTTTATTGCACGTCGTATTGCTGGCCCGGGTCTTGCCTCAAATTACTTCTATCAGGTAGGAATGAACATTTTTCAATCTCTATTTCAAATCTATTTATGCGAGGGTTCCTGCAAGTGAAAGTTTTATTGCACGTCGTATTGCTGGCCCTGGTCTTGCTTCAAACTACTTCTATCAGGTAGGAATGAACATTTTTCAATCTCTATTTCGAATCTATTTATGCGAGGGTTCCTGCAAGTGACAGTTTTATTGCACGTCGTATTGCTGGCCCGGGTCTTGCCTCAAATTACTTCTATCAGGTAGGAATGAACATTTTTCAATCTCTATTTCGAATCTATTTATGCGAGGGTTCCTGCAAGTGAAAGTTTTATTGCACGTCGTATTGCTGGCCCTGGTCTTGCCTCAAACTACTTCTATCAGGTAGGAATGGAAACTTTTCAATCTTTATTTCGAATCTATAAAGTGGGCATTAACATGATCAGTATGATTAAATGAGACAGTTGGTATATACATGTTTGTGTTTTAGATTAAACCAGAGTCTTATCTGTTATGTTAATAAAAACATGTATATGCTTCAGATTAAACCAGAGCAGGCACTAGCAGCATTCGAGTCTTGTCTGTTATGTTAATAAAAACATGTATATGCTTCAGATTAAACCAGAGCAGGCACTAGCAGCATTCGAGTCTTGTCTGTTATGTTAATAAAAACATGTATATGCTTCAGATTAAACCAGAGCAGGCACTAGCAGCATTCGAGTCTTGTCTGTTATGTTAATAAAAACTTGTATATGCTTCAGATTAAACCAGAGCAGGCACTAGCAGCATTTGAGTCTTGTATGATATGTTAATAAAAACATGTATATGCTTCAGATCAAACCAGAGCAGGCACTAGCAGCATTCGAGTCTTGTCTGTTATGTTAATAAAAACTTGTATATGCTTCAGATTAAACCAGAGCAGGCACTAGCAGCATTTGAGTCTTGTCTGATATGTTAATAAAAACATGTATATGCTTCAGATTAAACCAGAGCAGGCACTAGCAGCATTTGAGTCTTGTCTGATATGTTAATAAAAACATGTATATGCTTCAGATTAAACCAGAGCAGGCACTAGCAGCATTCGAGTCTTGTCTGTTATGTTAATAAAAACATGTATATGCTTCAGATTAAACCAGAGCAGGCACTAGCAGCATTCGAGTCTTGTCTTGAACTTCATGAGTTGAAAGCTTGGAGGGATGCAACACTTAAACTCATTGAGCAACCACTCACTGAATATAGGTAAACATACAAAGTGAAATTCTAAATTTGAACAATAAGAAGTTATTAAACAGTTGTTTAATTAAATGGTTTCCTTTCACCCAAGATAACAATATGCACTGTAGGATTAAATGAGATTTTGAATTTGTTATTGATTGAGAGGGTTGCATCTGGAGAAGCCTTGATAAAAGTTTACAGAATCATTTACTTTACAACTGATGATTTTAAAATAATGACAAAACTATAGATACATTGGTCATATAATAAATGAATCACATCTGGATGAGTTGAATTTGTTCAATTCAAGGTCAACCAACACTGTGATCTATAAGTTGTACAAAATTAATAACACTGATTTGAAAATAATTGAAGTTTTAAGACTAATTTGACTTATATGAAAAAAGTCTACAAAGTCTCGTATTGAAGGCCTTGACACTTATTTGTGCAGTGTATGAATTGATTTATGATTTCAGTGACTTTGTGACAAAGGTGTTCCAGCCATTCTCTGCCAGTCTCAGCTCTCATGGAATATTTGAAAGTCTCAAAAAGGAGACTCATAATCTCACTCAAGCACTCAAGCATAAAATGGATGAGTAAGTATTCATTGTAAAACCCTCATCCTATATCTGAATCTGCCAAAATTGAATGGTTTCAGAACAATCTATAATGTACACCATCAATAGAATTTGACAAAAACTCTCTTCGAATTGCAAGATAATTGATTTAAAAACTCACTAGTATCACTTATATTAAAATAAAAGTCATTTGGAAATGTGAAATTCCAAGATATAGTATCATTAGATAGCCACTTAGTATTGTTACTTCTTTTCCAGACATGATTCACTATGAGTTGTTGAACTTTTTACAAGTTTAGGCCTACTCTATTTTCACTTTAAAGTTCAAAGCATCACCATAGTAACATGTGTATTTTACTTCAGGAGAAAACGTATGCTGCACACAGGACTCAACTCTGAGCTGAAATCAAAGATTAAACTCACAGGCAGGGAGCTGAAGGTAGGAAATATCAAATAAGTCAAGTCCTCTTTCCCTCTGACATTGTTATTAATTCTATGGAATCACCCAGGCAGGGAGCTGAAGGTAGGAAATAAGTCCTCTAGCTGTCTGACATTATTAATTGATATTATGGAACAACCCACTCATCTGTCAGTCTATTCGTAAACATTTTTATTTGAACAAATGAAAATATCCATTTGTTTGAATTAGTACCCATATATTTTATTGGTGTCCTTGCTGGTAATTTGCAAGAATGGTTCATGCTCCAACTTTGCCTTGTTTTGGACAAAATCTGCTTTATTTGGCATGTGGGGAGAGGATTTAGGACTTAGCAATAGCCTCTTGTCCAATCCCTTTCATTCACTGTAAACCAATTTCATGTATAATGTAATAATTGACGAATAAAATAATTTTAATTAATAAATGTGAGGCCACCAAATGGTGCCACTACTAATTGTTGTATACTACGCAGGTGACGATTGCGCTGTGCAGCAAATTGATTGAGAGCTTCTATCCTGAGCATGTATTGAGCAGACACCTTAAGTCACAGGAACAATTCTGGGAGGAAAATGACTTGGAACCTTATGACTGGCAAGGTAACGATTGCAATTATATTTGAAATTCTGTCTACAGGGAAATCCTTAGGCCTTCAAAGGGAGTTGAAGCTGCACATTTTAAAAAGAACTTACTTAAACACATAAAATTATAACTCTGGGGATTGTTGGAGATTACTGGGGATTGCTGGGGATTGCTGTCCCTCTCAGTTGTTTTTCTCTGGTTCATGTTTCATGTGCTTCACTACTGGATTATGCATTTAAAGTTTGACCAATCATAAAATTGCTGTTATGACAATGGTGTAATAATATTTATTATTGACCAATCATAAAATGCAAGGCATAATAATATTTGTTATTGCAGGCCTAACCAAGCAGATCCTGAGTGATGTTTTTTCTCCATCATTTCTGACACCTTTAGAAGACACAGACACTTGCTTCAAATTGCAGGTAATATGAGACAAAATGACACATGCTTCTGTATTTCAAACCTTGCTGGGCATTATATGTTTTTCACATCTTGGTCAGTCTGAATACAATATAGCCATTCTGTATTTCACAAGAAATGAATAGTTAAAAGAAAACTGTTGTTTCTAGGTGGAGCACCTTGATTTGAAACGTTACTTGAAGATGTTGACAGCTGGGGAATTTAGAGATGACCTAGATATAGTCAATGCAGTCCATACACCTAAAGGTAAATGTTTACGATTCATAAATATCAGCTTCTATTCACTTGTAAAGGGTGTAAAAGTTAATTCAAATAAACTTCTTATATTATGATTGTCAACTGGATTGGATTTTTACCAGTAAATAATTTGTCTAGCTTCAATTATAACACACAGTTTATACCCATGTATTTTTCTGTTTCACCATCTAGGTTTCATACATTTTTGATACACAGTTTTACTCACACATTTCATATATTTGACTATCTAGGTGACATAGATGTGGATGCGCCATTTTTAGAGTTGTCAGCATTCAATCCTACCAAACAACTATGATATACTGTTTTGTACCAATATATTTCATATGTTTGACTATCTAGGTGACATAGATGTGGATGCGCCATTTCTAGAGTTGTCAGCATTCAATCCTACCAAGCAGCTGGTGGAATACACAGGGTATCTAACAGACAGGTTGGTGGTGCTTCAATTGATATAGCCCTCTACATCTCTTGCAGAATCTCTCTTAAGTTGAAAAAAGCATTTTTATAAATAATGTGTGAGCACAAGAATGGCCATGGGTCAAGAAAAAAGAAATTTTCATTAGTTTTAAGATCTCTCTAAAGTATGACTTAGAGTAAATTCCAAATATCATATTGATTTTCTGAATTGAGCCTATAAAACTTAAATGGCCACAGATTCATGAATAATATGTTTGTTGAGACTTGCTACTGTTTGTATTTTCCATCTTCTAGTTTCTCTCCTTACTCATATTCATTTTGGATTTACAACATAAATGCATGGATGTTTAATCCTGGAATTTCAGAGGAGTACGCAGGAAGTGGCCATGGAAGAAAATGCTCCCAACTTACGAGGATCTAGAAAAGATGGAAGTGCCGCCACCTATCGCAAACCCCGCACATATAGCCGTCGCCATCTATAACAGGTAAAAACATTTTTACATTCTTTATAATTTGTAGTAAAGAACTGCACGTGTTTATATTCCTTGCTGAAACCATTCTCTTTATTTATTTATTTAAAAACATGCTCATTGGGATATTTTCCAGAATTTACTATAAACAACCTATCGACGTAGGTGACCCAGTGTGCCAGTTGATCATCAAAGCGGCAGAGTCCGTGCCGTACAACACCCACTCAGATTTAACAGACATCGAGCCTAGCACTCCTGATGACCACACCACAGTTTCAGACCCAGACGTTATGACATCACACATAGCTCAAGCGGAGCATAGCATGTTTTCTGATAATGATGAAAGCATCAGGCAGACCCCTGATAGTGAAATCCCTGACGATGTCATAATGCATGCTCCCCAGCAATTAAAAGAGATCCATAACATTGTTGAGAATATTGAAACTCTGGTTGATAATCTTAGTGAAAATAATTCAGAAGTTTCCCAATCTGGGGTAGTGTTGTATAGTGAAGGGGAAAGAGACACAGCTTGTGTTTTGCATATTCGGGAGAGTAGTGAAGAAACAGAGGATGTTGATACCCAGAGTGCATCTGAAGAAGAGGAAATGATTACACCCAGCGAAGGAAGTACGGAGTACACTCACCTGCCGACAAATACAAGTACAGTGTGACTATGAGAGAACCCTTGTAAGATATTACAAAGTGCTTATGATATTTCTGGTATTATTTGAAAATTGAATAATTACTAGAGACTACTTATTTCCTTATGATGTTGCATCTTGCATATGTAGAGGTCTTCTTTCTTGTTGTGTGATTGTATTAGAAAAAGGGTATTATTGTGCCATCTGTTGCAAAATCTATGTTTATGAATATCATATTTAAACGTATGGAAACTTTAATGTGTTTAAAAACACAAAGTCAAACCGATAAAGAGTGGTGCCATTAAAAAGTACTTAGTTCTGTGTATTTGTAGGCTAAGTAGAGTACAGAGGGCCAGTCCGCTGTATTGAATTTCACAGTTTTATCCCCTACGGTACCTTTACAATTAAAAGCGTAGCTTTAAGAAATTGTGAATGTATGCTTTGTTCATTGATGTGAAGTCAATTGGACCAATTGGCCTTTTAAGCAATATTTATTGGAGAGTGTGCTAGATTGAATAGATTTGGAGATTATGCCATAGTAGTGTTCTATGGGGCTGTACCATATGGCACTTAATGTTCAATGGGGCTGTACTATATGGCAGTAAGAGTAGGATGTGTATTAGTTAATTTAGATACATTTAAATTCACTCTGATCTTGTCCACTCAAAAGATTTTGTAGGCCTAATGATTTACAATTCTCTTTTATACAACTCGAAGTATAGACTAAGGACCTTGTAATTATTATGGATGTACTTTTTTCTTTCAAAATGTTTTCACTCTACAGTGTGTATTTACCAATTTAAAACATGGCCACAGTGAGATGTGTTTGAAGTGTGATGATTTTAAGTATTTGTACAAACTGTAGGTAGTAATAATAATCTATACATACTCAATATATATTTATTCCTTTGATTGAGCAAAATCAAATCAAATGAAAACATTTAAGTCTTTTAAGAATCTCATTTTCATTTAGATGAAATTAAGCTTTTTAGAGCTGTGTGTAGGGTCTGAAAATTAAATATCATACAATGAAATATTGCTTAGCCCTAAGGAACTGCTCAGCAGGATTAAACATTGCTAGACTAGGTTAACACAGGTTTAGGCAAGGCTTATTATGTGAACTTGCAAAATCGCAAAAAAATTGATCACCCCATGTACACAAGTCAAATATGGAGGCAGGATTTTGAAATCCAATACATTTCTGGTCATAAGGGTTATTATCTGGGATTAGCATTTAAGTGCTTGTATTTTTTAGAGTTTATTTTCCCACCTATATGCAAAGTTGTTTTTATATTGCAGACACATAAGTAAAATTATAATAGCACATAGTGTGACAAAACAAAGAATAAATGTACACTTTGCAATACAGTATATTGTTAACCATGTATTTGAGTTGTTTATCATACATTGTGTTGGTAACCATGCATCATGTTGTTCACCATGCATTTTGTTGTTAACAATGCCTTGAGCCGTTAACCATGCATTGTGTTGCTAACCATGCAGAGAGTTGTTAACCATGCATTGTGCTGTTTACAATGCATTGAATAGTTAACCATGTCTTGTTTTGTAAACCATGCATTGGTTTTTAGCCATGCATTTTTTGATTAACCATGCATTGAGGTGTTAAGCATGCATTATGTTGTAAACCATGCATTGAGTTGTTAATCACGCACTGTTCGAACCAAGCAGCTAGATCCAGTAATGCATGTTTATTAAATGTTTGCAATTGTTTTTATAAAATACATATGGATATATGCATTTAGAATGTTTAGATATGCATCATTTTATAAAAATCAGTTGCAGAGAAATCTTTTTTGTACCCATATACTGCAGTAAGTTGATATTGATTTTTGTTATGTAATTTTTATTGGTATTGCTAGTAGTTTTTGTATTAAAAGATGCCTATCAATCTGTAATTGGTTAGTTGTTTAGTGCAATTGAATTGGCTTTATCATTATTACATGTACATGTATATATTGATACAATCCCACTGTCAATTGTTCTTATGCTATCATTTATTTATTATATAATCTCAATATAATCTCTCACCATTGTGCCAAATATTATTGTCCAAGTTTGTATTCGTTTTGTAGTTTGATTTTTTCACCATTTTTTATTTTATGGTAGAATTTCAATATGAGGAGTGAGGCTCTTCATACTTATGCCTGGGTCAAATTTGCTCCGATAAATCGGCTGGCTCCTTGACGATTAAGTGTTTTGCTCATTATTTTATTCAATTTTGAACAAAGTACTCAATCGGACGAGCGCCGTAGTGAAAATCGTGGCAAATGTGACCAAGGCATTAGAAAATAAACCTGTTGACATAGCTTATAGGTAGCCATGTTTACATGTTATGCATTTCATCATGTCATACAAGCTAAAGTCTTTCGCAAATGACCATGATGACCAATACGTTCAACCTCCTTTGCTTTTAAACATTATGAATCTAACAAATATAGGTAGCTCATGAAAATCTATTGAACAAAGATATTTAGCATTAGTATTGATTTAAAGAAGCACTTCTGATTTTCTGTTAAAATCAGCAAATGGAACAAGAATCATGAGTTGAAATATAAGAGACAATTATAGGACAAAACATTTTATTTACTCTTTCCATTACATTTGATTATTAGTTGATAATGTAAGGAAAGCTGAAGTTACATATAATAAAAATGAAAAAGTCAGTTATTGGAGCGAAAAGCACATCTTTGTAATACAACTTTTTGAAAACCTATACACATGTACCGATGGCTAGTTTTAAGCAGTTTAGAAAGCATTGGTTTTGCCTTTATTACAGCTGATTCATGTATCATTTTAAAGTTTACTTTGCACTGTACATCGTTGATCGTACTATTATATAGTAATAATATATGATATATAATGATACTAAAACCCAATCATGTACAAATTATATATGATACATATAAATAAGACAATAAAATAACCTTGATCAAATGTTAGTCATGTTTTAGAAATCAATTGGCAAAGTGATGGAGAGCTATTTTATCAAGCATTTTTAAACCAATCCAAAATGTTTTTAATGTTTTCTTCTCTTTACAGATCTTCTTTACTTCACATTATATTTATGGCACTTCTGCTGCAGCGCGCTCCAATGTTTTCTTGTCTAGACCTGTCAGGCCTACTCCCCCATCATGGACCAAGCAATGTCCATTCATCATTGAGGCATCGTCTGAGGCAAGGTACACTATCATCTTTGCACATTCCTCAGCTGTTCCAACCTTGTGTACGGGAGTCAACGATGTCATTAAATTAGCTACAAGTAGAAAAATATGGGTTACAATTAGAAAAATATGGGTTACACGTCGAAAAATATGGGTTACAAGTAGAAAAATATGAAATATTGGTTACAAGTAGAAAAAACGTACGTTTAACGTAACCTGGACATAGTTACTCCGTTACATTAAATAATCTTCAGATCATTTATGTGATATGTTTGGCATTCACAAATGGTGTGAGTGGGACCCTGGGAGTAGGATTTTATTCATATTGGAGATTGGTAAAATGTAATATTGGAAAGGTTTGTTAAAAGATATCAGTCGATTTGTCAAACTGATTTACTTCTACGTAACCAAAGCATCATGATAACGTAACACCTACCTCAAAGAAGGTACATTAAGACAAATCGACAAATATGTATGTATGTAATGTATCAATATCGACACTTATAGAACTTCGTAAAGATATTTAAAATTACTTAATTAAAAAAAATTACTTAATTGCTCCGGAGCGTTCCTTTTCAGAAACCCTCTGGTCTGCCTACGGCCAACATTTTGCAAGTACACCACCATTCAATACGCCTGTCATTTCGATCGTTTTATTTGGAATTTCAATGGGCGAATTTCATGTTCAAGCTTGATGTCAACTGAAGTACATCCGTGAACTATTTATGTCGTAAACTTGGATTTTGGGCTAAAATGACGCCATTTAAGAGTTTTCATTTTAGTAAAAACTGTAACAATTTTTCATGTTCAATTGAATCATTCTTGTTTTTTGTTTGCCTAAAATTCGATACATTGCTCACGCTATGGTCGTCTTATATATATTTTGCATTAAATATTGATCCTTAAAATTAATTCCAGATTTCTATGAAGAAAATGCATGATTAAAGAAATAATTACGTCACACGTAATTTTTGTTTTCGTATTTTTAAACTGAAAAATGAATACTTAATCGTTATCGGATCAGATAAATATTTCGTATACATTAAATTAAATACCTTCCGCGAATAATGGGTGATACGTATTTTTATATAACAATATTTATTTGGTGTGCGAAATGCCTAAACTTTAGAGATAGAAACTTCAAATAGATCCGTGATTTGTGTCGTCAAACACGTTATTTGTGTAAAAAATGAGCCGTTTTAAGTTTGAGGTTTAGTAAAAACTGTAACGATCGTTGGATTTAAAGTGAATCTAAATAATTTTTTCACGAGCATGATTTTCGATACATTATCCAACTTTTGTACGATCTAAAATGAATCAGAAAAATAAATTATTCTATGAATTAATCAGACAAAGTCGAAGTTCAAAAAAGTTAAAAGTAGCCCATTTTCCAACGCATTTTATACCCATTTCCCGTGGTCTTGGGCAGTTGAAAAATACACCATTAGATAGAGGAGGTACTAATCATTATAGGCATGCTATTCTTATTTTATTAAAGTAACATCTTGATTGCTAAACAACTCGTTAAAGACCATGCCCAATCGGGCGTAAACAAGTAGTTCGAAAATGCCGAAATTATTACTACGCACTTTTTTTTAAAAACCGGTAAACAACAATGGGTTTATAACGTCGGCCGACAGACTGCACCGTGTAGACATTGTAGTCCATTAATGAACTGATCACATCTACGACGATTGGATTAAATCGACAAGATTTACTAACAAACATCATGATGTTTGTGGGTCAATCAAGATTATAGAAAATTATCTTCATGGTATTAGAATTGTTGAAATTCTGAACCACAATACAATTAAATAAGAAATGTGCAAAGGCATTCCTATCGCGACAAAGTGTGTTATGTAATACATGTTTGAATTTACTAGCTTCTAAAGATTACCGTAAAATTCGTCTTCTTTTTCTGTTGACGTCATGCCAGAACTTCTTAATAAATTTGTCCGAACATAGCCGGGATTAATAGAATTAACACGGACTCCTTTCTGGCCAAATTCGAGTGCCGCACACTTTGTAAACATATCAAGTCCAGCTTTGGAAATGCTATAGTATGGCACAGCATTGTAAGGTCGACTGCTTGTTACGCTAGACATATTTACAATATTTCCTTTGTATTTTTCGAGCAGAGGCAAACACATTTGAGACAGATGTATTGGTGCCTTCAAAAGCACGTTAATCTGTGAATCGAAATTTTTCATGTTTCCGAGTTTAAGATCATCAGCGATCGCAACGCCGGCATTATTAACAAGTACATCAAGTCGTTCAAATTGTTCATTGACTCCAG
The DNA here is from genome assembly GCA_903813345.2 of Owenia fusiformis. Taxonomy (NCBI): domain Eukaryota; kingdom Metazoa; phylum Annelida; class Polychaeta; order Sabellida; family Oweniidae; genus Owenia; species Owenia fusiformis. The sequence continues at coordinate 1,172,454 of CAIIXF020000009.1, forward strand.
CCAGAATCGTATCTAGGACTTCATCATTGTCCACATCGCCTAGTACAGACGGGAATTTGGCATCTTGTCTGCCAATCCTTTTGCACTCTTCCACAGCTTCTTGTAGCCTTTCTTGGTTACGTCCATTGAGAAGAACGCTTGCACCACGCTTTGCAAACAACAAAGCTGTTGCCTTTCCAATACCACTGCTAGAGCCTGTTACGATGACACATTTGCCAGAGAAATCCATTTTGATAACTTATCTTGCTCTATATTACATAAAAACTTGAATTGAAGTTTCTCGTGGTATCTCAAATACACAACTACACTAATATTCTAGTTCTAAAATATATTTCATTTTAGGTGTACTTCCAGCGATTTATCATGTTTATTACTGCAATGTGAACGGAGTCCGTTGAAAGGTCGATGGCCATCGTCGTTCTCATCAACAGGCGTTTCAGAAACAATACAGGGTGTTCCAAAAGTAACAGGACTGGTGTTGGCAGTTTGTCAAATCTGTACTGAGTGTCTTCAAATTTTCACAAATTGTACTTTGAAGTATAACAACTAAAATTGTGAAGTTTCAGAAAACAATATTATATGTGGGTAGAGTTACGGTTACTATAGTAACATGACATCACAATACCCGGGGCAACTTTTTCATGAAAATGTGATATCCAACATTTTTTGTATGACTGGAGAAAGTATCTAATTCACCTATTACAACACATTTCTTGTTAGTTTTATTATTTTATTAGTTTTTAATGGTGCTGCTATACAACTCAGATTCAAGTATGATTTCATAATAATGATATTTATTTACTAAATCACTTTCCTGGAATAACAGTCTGCACAATTAACGATTAAGTTTTTGAAAAAACGCAATTTGAAGCCAGTCATCCACCTTGATAAAGTGCATGTCCACAAATCAGCATTTAAAAGACCACTGCAGCTATAGCGGAGCTAGGTGTTGATGTCTAAAACCGTGCACTATACTATTATAATCATGCAATATCTAATTTTACTTATATGGAGAATTGAATCCTAATTAGCGCGGTAATACCTTTAAAGATGAGAATGGTCTCATGGCCTGCTCCTAGTTGTCCAATCGACCCTGCGTGACATGTCCTCAGACTGGTTCACTTATGTGTTTGAACCTTGGCTCCAGAGTGCTACTCTTCTACTAATCAAAGAGGAGCCTTTTCAAACTGATGATACATAGGAATATCAAATGATGTAAAGCAAGTCTTATTACCACCAGTTGAATTGTTGCACTTCAACTTTTATATGGTGAGTTGTTCAAAATGTAATTTTCTGCGTGGAATGTTGCCCCGGGTATTGTGATGTCATGTTACCATAGCAACCATAACTCTACCCGAATTTCATAATATTTTTTGAAACTATGCAGTTTCAGTTAAAATACATGAAAGTACATTATGTAAAATTTTGAAGACAATTGGTGCATATTTAACAAAATACCAGCATCAGTCCTGTTACTTTTGGAACACCCTGTCATTGCCCTGTCATGTAATTGTCTGATTGTATTGTTGGGCTGGCAAGCCATACTTATTTTGTATTTAGTATTTATTTAGTAAGAATTTGAGTCCAACTGATATTTGTAAACTTGTGAACTGTACTTCTACTCTTGTGTATTAACTATCGTGATTATATTGTCATCTTTGGATTATTATAATGGCAAAGATACAGCCTCCAAACCCTTTTAACTTTGATAAACCCAATGAGTGGATTGCTTGGAGAGAAAGGTTCCTGAGGTTTAGGCTAGCTACAAAACTAAACAAAGAGGATGACATTACACAAGTCAGTCAACTTATATATATTATGGGACAATCCGCAGAGGACATATACAAACAGTTTACGTTTGAGCCCTTACCAGTTGCTGAAGATGGCCAAATACTTGATCCGCCAGACAACAGGTACAATTTTGATGCCGTTTTGGGCAAATTTGATAACTATTTTGTGCCAAAGATAAACATTATTCATGAACGAAGGGTCTTCAACCTTAGACAACTGGGAGAGTCAGAAACAATGGAGGAATATATCCGAGATTTGTATAAACTGAGTCAACATTGTTCATTCGTTGACAGAAACGAAATGATTCGCGATAAGATCATCGTTTCCATCAAAGACAGAGACTTGTCAGAGCGAGTCCAGACACTTGCCATGACGTGTGATCTCACTCTAGAGAAAACTATTGAACTAGTTCGTAGTCATGAACTTATAATATCACAGTCTCAAGCTGAAGGTAGACCTACTGATACAAGTAACGTTGATTTTGTTCGTAATCGACCCCCGCAACAGAGAGCTACACGACAAAACTACAGAAAACAAGACCAGGCACAACACAAAGCAGACAAACACAAGTGTGACAGATGTGGCTACATTCACAGAAATGATAAATGCCCTGCTAAAGGAAAAACCTGTCATAATTGCAAGAAATTAAATCATTTCTCAAGTGTGTGTAAATCAAATAGGAAATCTGTTGATAAAAGAGTTGTACATGAATGTTATGATGAATGTGCTGGTGCCGATCTTGACACTACTGAGTTTCATGTAGGTGAGCTTGTGCATTTGGTTGATTCTGCCAAGTCACTGATTGTAGATAGGCACACAGAGCCACCATGGCGTGTGACCTTACCCATTTGTGGTAAATTGATGAGTTTCAAGATCGACACAGGCGCTGATGTAAATGTTATGAGTAACAAAGCATATGAATGCCTTACACCAAAATCTAGGTTACAAAGGCATGATGGTCCTCCACTGAAGTCAGTAGGTGGGGTAATAGATACAAGAGGTTACTTTATAACAAATAGCAATCTTGATGGTACCAAATTCTCAATGAGAATATTTGTATTAAATGGGCCAAAGTGTGATAACTTATTATGTCGCAAATCTGCTAAAATGTTGAATCTAGTTACTAAAAATGTACATGTTGTAACTCAGACCTCTCAGAGCGAGGCAGGTAAAATTGGTTCTGATCCTGGTAACCATAGAAATAAAATTCCAATGCCCCCTAGTAACAATTCTTCTGAAATGCCAGGTGATAATGAATAAATGATAATAAATGATAATGAATTGTATGGGGAAGTGGGTACAATGAAATGTGAGCCTGTCAAAATTGAGTTGAAGCAAGATGCTGAACCATATGCTGTTGTGGTACCGAGGCGCGTTCCATTTCCTATAATGAAACCATTACAAGAAAAACTCGAATCAATGGAATCCAATGGCATTATTGCCAAGATAACTGAGCCTACTGAGTGGTGTTCACCCATGGTCCCGGTAGTCTCAAAGTCAGGAAAAATTCGCGTGACGGTTGACTTTAGAAAACTTAATAAATCAGTTAAGCGCGAGAGATTTGTCCTACCAACCATTGACTGTATATTACAGAAACTTTCGGGAAGTTCTGTCTTTTCCACCCTCGACGCCACAGGAGGTTTTCATCAAGTGCCACTTAGCGAGGTAAGTCAGTGTTTAACAACGTTTATAACACCCTTCGGTCGTTATGTATACAAGAAGATGCCACAAGGCATATCGCTTGATATTATCGTTCATGGTAAGAATGTAGAAGATCATGATAAAAATCTCAAACAAGTCTTACAGAAAATCAAACAGTCCGGTCTAGTTCTCAACAAGGCGAAGTGTCATTACCGGAAGCCTGAGCTCGTATTTTTAGGGCATAAAATTAGCGCTAATGGAGTCTCGCCAGACCCAGCCAAAGTTGCCGCGATAGTGGAAATGGAAATTCCTGAAAATGTTGAAGAATTACGACGATTCTTAGGCATGATAAATTGGATAGGTAGGTTTATACCAAACTTACCTACAATGCTTCACCCATTGAATGAACTTTTGAGAAAAGACACAATTTGGACATGGGGAAAAGCACAAATGGATGCCTTTGAAACAGTGAAACAGAAGGTACTGTAGATTGGGTTAATTTGGCGCCCGCTTTAATTTGGCGAATTTGGCGAAATTGAAAAATTCGCCAATATAAATATTCGCCAAAATTTAGAATGAATCCCCGGGAATTATCTAGGGTATTTCGTCCAGTGTATTTAGGTTACTTCCGGTTTAGTTTTTCCAAAAATATGAAAAAATGTCTCTCATAAATTGGCTTAGAATTGGTCAGTCACTCATTAATACTCAGGGAAAAGCGCAATATAGTAGCAGCATCGATCAAGGTGCAAAATGTAAAGGATGATCTCACAAAAACGTGGTGAATATCGCCAGTGGTCCTCAAAAGAAAAAATGAACATAGCCAAACATGTCCATTTACATGGTAATTCGCAAACAGCGCGTAAGTTAAATTGCATTTAATTTAAAAAATTTTTTTGCATATCCGCCAAATTAAATAGCCGCCAATATGCCAAAAATGGCAAAATCGCCAAATTAAGTAGCGCCAAATTAACCCAATCTACAGTAAGTAGTAAGCCTGTTCTAAAATACTACGACATCAATAAGCCATCGCGTGTTAGTGCTGACAGTAGCTGTTACGGGTTAGGCGGTGTCTTAGAGCAACAGCATGGAACAGATTGGTTTCCTGTTCATTACTGTTCTCGTTCATTAACTGATGCCGAACGCCGCTATGCTCAAATTGAAAAGGAACTTTTGGCAGGGGTGTGGTCAATGGAAAAATTCAGTCAGTATTTGGTCGGACTAGAATCATTTGTATATGTGACTGATCACAAACCTCTGGTGCCAATTATAAATCAAAAGGATCTTGATCAAACACCGGTGCGATGCCAGAGAATGCTAATTCGTCTCATGAGGTTTAATTGTATCGCTGAATACAGACCCGGAAAGACATTAGTCATAGCAGACACATTGTCTAGAAAACCGCTTAGTAGCATGGAATCAAACACTGTAGAAAGTGTGACGGAATATGAGAGTTTCATATATGATAACCTACCAGTCGAGAAGTCGCGTCTTGAGAATATTCGTGACTTGGAATATTACAAAGACGTGAAAGAAGTTGCCAAGCGATACTATGATTGTAGAGAATCCTTGAGTGTTGTCAATGACATACTTATGTATGGTAACCGTATCACTATACCGGCTGCATGTCGCAATAATATTCTTGATCAAATTCACGAGGGTCACTTCGGAATTCACAAATGCCGTGAACGCGCAAATGCAACAGTGTGGTGGCCAGGGCTTACATCACATATCAAAGAATTGGTGGCCAAATGTAAGCAATGCCAAATTTTGAAACCTAAACAGAGAAGTGAACCATTAATTCCAACAAAATTACCAGATCGCCCCTGGCAGCAATTAGCAACTGATTTATGTGAATGCTCCAAGAAGCAATATTTAGTCACAGTTGATTACTATTCCCGGTATCTAGAAATTGCTCATGTTAGGGGTAGTGTCACAACAACTCAAATCATAAACAAACTCAAAAAGATATTTGCCAGGAATGGTATCCCTGAAGTGTTAGTATCAGATAATGGACCACAGTTTAGCTCAAAACAATTTGCAGATTTCGCAAAAGAGTTTGATTTTAAACATGTAACATCAAGTCCCAGATACAGTCAAAGTAACGGTCTTGCAGAAAGAGCCGTCCAAACTGCCAAACGTATTCTCAAATCAGAAGACCCCTTAAGCTCCCTTATGAATTATCGGGCCACTCCAGTCAGTTCTACAGGTAAAACGCCAAGTCAATTACTCTATGGTAGACAAATCAGAACTAAACTGCCAGTTTCGCCTGAGAATCTAAACCCAAATTGGCCTGATAAACAGGAAGTTCAAAACAATGATGCTAAAGCAAAATCACTGTATGCCAAACATTTTAACAGATCTCATGGTGCAAGAAAACTTGAGAAACTGTCCCCTGGACAGTCTGTGAGAGTGACGCTTGATCAGGAAAAGGCATGGAGTAAACCATATAAGGTTCTCAATCAAGCTCACACTCCTAGGTCATACATTATCAAAAGTGACAGTGGAACTTTGTTCAGGAGAAATCGTAGACATTTGATGCCAACAGGCCATGATCCTACTCCTACTCCTGAACGGGGTTCTAAAATGCTTAAACCAATGGTGTTTTTCTCGAGTAAACATCCCAAGGAGGGAGGGATAGATGGTGGTGGTCAAAATACTAATAATGTTCCACTTACTAGTAATACTACACCAGTCTCTCATAGCTCTATTCACCGCGTGAAAGGTGTCCCAATCCAAGAAAATCCTATCTCGGATAATAGCGGATAAATCCGTGATCCAGATATACGCAATAAAATGCTAGATAATTATTACACAAGGCGGGGAAATCTTATCTTGCATAACTCCGCAATGGGAACCCTGATGATTCAAGAAAATGCATGTTTTGTATTAATCTGGATCACACAATAGTTCTATCGCATTTTCCATTTATTTTTTGTATTGTACAATAAAGGTCTTTGTTACTTTATGGATATTTTCCCATTATGAGATACGTGGTTTTTAAGATTGACATATAACTGCATTATCTAATCCGTTGATGTTAATTCTTGAATATTTCTGCATAGTCAGATGATGAAATGTTATTTTCCGTATAATGTTGGATAAGGGAATGCAATGAAAATGTATTCCGGATAAATGTGGCATTTGTAGATTCAGGAAATTTTGTTTATTGTTTAATTTTGCATCGCTTAATGCAAGAAAGTTGTATTCCCGTATAAAGCTGGATAAGGGAATGCAACGAAAATGCATTTCGGATAAATGTGGGATTAGTAGATCCAGGATATTTTGTTTATTGTTTAATTTTGCATCGCTTAATGCAAGAAAATTGTATTTCCGTGTAAATCTTGATTAGGTAATTCGTCAAAATAACGGTTTTTCATGATTTAGGTGTTGTTAGATCCGGAGTTATCATTTCTTGCATATTTCTGCATCTCTAGATAAGGGAATATTATTTTCCTTATAAATATGAATTAAGTAATGCATTAATTTATTGATTCTGGATAAATATAACATTGCATGATGCGGAGATATAGTTTTGTATATTTTTTCCTCATTGGTTGATGTACAAAAATATAAATCTTGCATATATATGGGTTAGTTAATTCCTCCAAATAACTGTTTTGTATAATGTATGTATTGTAAGATCCTAGATTATCTTTACTTGCATATTTTCACATCTCTTGATATGGGAATATTATATCCTCTATAGATATGGATCTTGAAAAGCATAAGGTATTTTCACGTATTTTTCATCATTGTCCAATGCACAAAAAATAATTTCCACTCACATTCGGTTCTGTTCAATCAGTGCATTGTTAGATCCAGATCTCTTGATTTGGGGATATCATTTCATTATTTCTGTATTTTCATTAGTATGTATATCGCAATGCATTGCAAAAATCAATTCTGGGTAAATATACTATTGTCAGATCCATAGGTTTATTTCCATGTAGTATATACCCTCATTTCTAGCTACATAGAAACAAAAATGGCAAGACAGATGTTTGTATGTCCATTATTTTATTGTAAAAATGAGCAATAAAGCCCATAAAATCATAAACTACAATACACTTTACAAAGTCCTGATGGCTGAGAACTATAAAAATGGCTAATAAATAATTAAAAATGCAAAAGTATTATTTAAAACAATATGGTGAGGCAGATACCAGAACATCTAAGTTGCATTAGGATAATAATATCTGGTGATAGAAAAATACATGTAAGTAGTTCAATGCATTGCTTTCAAAACATACATATAATTAAACATATATGCGTATAAACTGCCATATTAAAAACTTCTGAGAATCAAAACTGCATTAAAAATGAAATAACATATTAATTTGTAAGTTCCGTATTTCAATCAGAAATCACCTTAATAGCATTACACTGATAAAATCCCAGCCTTGTACATAATTTTAGAACAAATACAGTAGAGGAACAACTCTTAAAAACATTGTACAACTAAAAAACAGCAACGCCACAGAGTGGCAAATCCAACCAAACAAAACATGTTTTTACAAATAATGCCCATCTAACAGGTAAAATTTGAACCATATTAGTCCACTGGTATTTGAGTTATTAAAATTGTGTTTCTATGAAAAATGGTGGCCATTTTAAACTCAAGCTTGAAATAGTTTCTTATTGAGCAGAGCTCCTTTGTCCCTAGGCATCAGCATATAAAATATAGTTTGAAGACAATAAAATCAAACTAAGGAATGCATATGTTTTCATTATAACTGTTACCTAGAATTGAAAACTGTGACAGTCCATACTTTGTATTGGAGATTAATCCACCATTCAGACATGTTGTACAAGCACAAATTGCTAAAATATAAAACAGCATAAAAATTACCCCTATTTTTCAGAATGGTCACTCACAAGGTAAGTTTACATGAGAAAGTGTTATGATTCAGAGTAGGCATATATAAAAGGATGAGTCTGGGAATGAGTCTGGATATCGACTTGGAAAATATTGAAAATTGTATTGTCTGAAAAACAAACTCAATCACACATATTATGAAACCTCAATATCTTATCCTTCTTCTAAGAGTACAAAAATATCAATTTGTATCACAATTCATGAAGAATATCGGCATCAAAAAGAATGCATATCACTGTGCCACAATTGAAAAAATTCAAGTTCAAATACTAAATGAATAATTTATACAAAAAGTTTGAAACATATCCTCCAAAACATTGCTTACTTTCTTTGTATAGACATTGAACATATGGCATTTCTTGATTAGTGAATTGGTGTTTATCTGGGTAATCAAGGGATAGTAGTCACTCAAAGTTACTGAGCATCCAGTTTTGACACTTCCATTGTGTTGGTAAAATTACACATATTTCAGTCAAATTCATGCTGAGCACAGCATTTTGGTTTCAATTTTATAATCTCTATACATGACCCTGGTGATAGAGTCAGAATCAATCAAAAAACTAAACCAGAAAACTGTGCTCATTGTGAAAATTAAAGGTGAAGCTACTTTTTTTCCTGATATTTCTTACATCAAATTGCAGCCATCTTGTTTTTCCCCTTTCAAATTAAACTGGTGGAAAATTCAAAAATTTAAATCCTAAAATATATTTAAAAAGTAAAGTTATTTCTTCTTTATATTTCATATGTGTTGCCATTGGTATTTTTTCTATGATAATGATTATTTGTTTTCTGTTAAGATACTTATTTTAACTCTCAGCAGGGGGTTGATTATGCATCAAAACTCATGAAAAAGTATACTTATCAAATATAACTAGGACAGTTATAAAAATCATATTTCATATACATTTGACTGAGGGACCAAAAGGGCATATATCCAGACTCATCCTTGCAACAAATAGACTAGATGCGAGTAGAAAAGTCACTTATTTTACTTATTCAGAGCTCAGTAAGGTCTTTTGTGATTAAGCTGACCAAAATTTACATCCAAAAATCAATTTGAAAAATCAACTTTTTGACCTTTCAAAGGTCACTGAAGGTCAAATCCTAAAACTAATGTCAGATTTGAACTCCTGCCAACTCGTAGATGAATTTCCCAAAAAATTTGGTCAAATTGAAGCAAGTTGAAAAATAACTTATTTTTACTTTTTTGATGTCAAATATTTCAAAAACTGTAAAAATTTGATGCTGACATATATTGAGCAATATGTAGGGAATGCTTAAATCTAGTAATTATGTAATTCATTGCAAGAAATGATCAAGTATAAGGCAAACTTTGAGAAACTCGTCAATCACAAAACCTGCCATTGACTTTATACATGAGGAAGTTTCCTGAAAATGAAGTCCTACTTTTTGTCAAATTTTATAGAGTAAACACCAAAAACTGTAATTCCAAGAGCTTTGAAATCTTCAGAGGACATAAGTTGCATATGAGTTATGAGTTACTATAACTATGAGTTATTTGAAAGTTCTACTTCTAGTATTTACAGAAAACTTGACTTTTTGACGTCAAAATCAGCAATTTCTCGGAAACCAGGTGAACTTGGGAAATGGCGATGATAGGTCAAATAGGCATAATGGATATGCATATATAATGAATGTGGATATGACTCATTCCGAATAGCAGTTTTAATTTGTGAGGCCAATGTTGACGGACGGACCAACGGACGGACGGATGTCACAGCGGACAGATTTTTCGATAACAGCCTGTGACAAAACGTACTGTTTATGTGTTGCTAGGCAGCGTAAAATGTCAAACATATCAAAAAGTTCAAATCTAACAGAAATATGCCAAATTGGCTAAAGAAAACGTCAGAACATGTGACATAAATGTCTGTCCAGGGTACCTGTATATCCTTCCCAGAAAAAAGATACTGTATATCAACATGATTTACATTTTGATATACATCTAATTTTGGTCTATAAAAAACATCCATGTAAAAAAGTGTTGATGTTGATTACTTATCACCCCTCGTAAAATATATGGGGTATCGAATGTTTTTAGGGTTTTGTTCCTCTGACCCTTTTTCAATATGTTGATCGTCTTAGTGTCTTTGAAGCTTTTATCTAACTCCAGAATCAGTTTATAAAATTCAATTGTTCTCCATGTTAGCCTCATCAGAATAACGATTGTTGATTCAGGATCCACTCCCTTGTCCGACATTATGTCACTAGTCACTCCTTGCCAAGGTTCTTTCTAATCAGTTGTCTTTAGTTGAAATGAGTGGTAATCCTTTGTCTGAAAGTATACAATTACAACCTCAATAAACTAGATCTTGATGATTCATAGACTAGATGCGAGTAGAAATAATCTTGATTTGTGGAATTAAATATTTAAAATTCAGAAGGCAGGTCAAATCTTTAAATATGGTTTCGAAACTTTTTTATACAACTTTGAAAATATAATTTATTTGAAAATGTGACTTCTAATCCATGTAATAAAATCATAAAAGTGAAATATCTTTTCTTGTATTGTACAGATAACATTTTCTTTTACTAGACATTTTTAATTTGCATAGTAAAATACATAGAGGTTATTAAATGGGAGGTTTTTGATACAGGGTATATCTGAGGGAAATACAATATATCTACCCGAGGGACCGTAGGTACCGAGGGTTGATATATTGTATTTACCGAGGGATATACCCTGTATCAAAAATCGAGCATTCAATAACTGATTCATCCTATAGATACTTAGTAGATTTTAAGAATTAAATATTCATTGAATGTTAGGGAACCCTAATGTAATAATTACAAACAATAATTACAATCAAAACATGAATATTTTATCTCAATTTAAAGTCCTCAACAAGCTTTTAACATGTTACAGTGTATGAAATTAATATTTATTAAATAGAGCCAAAGTATATCCCGGGAATTCAAAAAAGCAGCGAAAGAAATTCCCGGGTATTGCTGATGAGCAGGTGATATCTATATCTCCCGCTCACCTCAGCGGGAGATATATATATCACCCGCTCACCTCAGGTATCGATTATATTCCCGCATGTTTTTTACCTATTTCACTACTAAGTATTGGATAAATAGAGGTGATATGAAAATTGAACCACTAAAACAGATGGATATTTAAGTTGACTGAACTTTCTACAACTATACGAGTATTTGTCTTTAATTTGGCGAATTTTTTGCAATTGGAAAATTGCCAAATTAAATAGTAGCCAAAAATCCTTGGAATTAGACAATTTTTTTCGTTTGGTGTATTTGACAGATATAAGAAGGATACCAAGAAAAATGGAGGGAAAGGAGGAGGGAAGGTATTGCAACAGATTTTGGACAGTCATATGTTCGATTTTGGCTATTTTCTGAGGGTTTAAACAGTTGCATATGGTGGGCTAATGCATTACTTCCAGGAAAAGCACTCATAGAGATAATAAAATTATTTTGACTTTGAGACAGGGAAGACAGTCGGTATGTGATGGCATGCGCAAAGCTCTATTATGGCGGCCAATCCGATGTCTTGGAATTTCATTCAAGAGCTAGTAATGCTCGCTACATGTCTTCATCATAAGTGTTCATCAGATTGGTGCGTGCTCAGGAGAAAATCACCAATCAATCACGTTTATAAATTGATTTTGCCCACGAGAATTACAAGGGTAAAGAAATTCGTATTTATAAACGAACAAATTTGAGATAACCAAATATCAGTCAGAGAAATCTGACGATCTACGAAACATCAAAAAATCAAAAGCGGGCTGACGGCGTATTCTACTAAATGTTGTCTATTTCATATATACTATTCTACTATCTCAAAGTCGAAATTATTTTATCATCTCTATGAGTGCTTTTCTTGGAGGTAAAATCAGAAAATAGCCCAAATCCAACATATGACTATCCAAAATCTGTTTTGATACTTTCCCCCCTCCTTTAAATATTTGAGAAATGAAAAACTGACTCTTTTTCCAAAATCTAAAAATTAACTTTTAAAGTCACTACAAATAGTAAAAAATGATTAATACAGTCAATATGGTTCAACGAAAATGGGACTTCTGCGCATGTTAAAATTTTTCGTCAAAACTCAACTTTTGTTCAAGTTGATACGATTGTCTTTCGAACTAGAGACTTCCCTCATTCGAAAGATCATAAAAGACTTTATCTATACTGAAAATCTTAGATCCAAACATAGTAGAATATGCCGTCAGTCCTCATTTGATTTTTTGAAGTGAGTTTCGTAGATTGTCAGATTTCTCCGACTGATATCGGGTTATCTCAAATTGGTATGTTATAAATAAGAATTTCTTTACCGTTGTAAGGCGCATGCGCAAAATTGATTTATAAACGTTATTGGTTGATGGTTTTTCTCCTGAGCATGCGTGAAGTCTGATGAACACTTATGACGAAGACCGGAGCAAACATTACTAGCTCTCGAACGAAATTCCAAGATTCAGATCATTTCGCCGTGTTTGCTAAGCGTGTATACCACACTACTATACCCCCATACTGTATCCCTTTAAAAGAAGTACAGGCTACAGGGAAGTTGCAAATGGAGGACGTTTGTTTATTTCCATAGTTCTGAATGTATACTAGATTTTACACATATTCTAAGTGTTCTTCTATACATTGTATAGATTCATCGAGCAGTTTGCAACGTATTATTACCAGAAAAGCCCAATGGACAAAGATAGAGAATACCCGCTCCATTTGCAACTTAACCGTACCCTGTATCATTTTTAAATGTGGTCACGTGGTAGGGTAGTGTGATACGTGAATGACAAGCTGTTTTGAGTAGATCAGGTACCTGTTTTAGACACAACATTGATTTAGCTTGACATTGATGTGCACATTGGCACTTTTGAGCATGTTAATACAAGTTTTTACACTCTTAGCACGAGACAGGTTTTCGAAAAATCTGTTATCTGATTCACTCGATTATCGTATGCATATGTATTTCTGCTGACATTTCAACACCACATCACATAGACCGCAGCAACGCCAAAGCGTAGCAAATCCCATCGAACAGTCATGGCTGGCATATTTACAAACAAAGTATATAGCAAAAATGGCAGCCATTTTTCAAAATGGTCACCTTCTACCAAAAGTGTCATTAGACAGTGTGCCATGCTTATAGTATTCACATACCAAATATGAACAAAATCGCTTCACTACTTTTCGAGCTATAGAAAAATATGTTAAAATAGCGGCCATTTTTCAAAATGGCTGCCTTCTACCAAAAGTGTCATTAGACAGTGGGCCATGCTTATAGTATTCACATACCAAATATGAACAAAATCGCTCCACTGCTTTTCGAGTTATAGTAAAATACGTTAAAATGGTGGCCATTTTTCAAAATGGCCGCCTTCTACCAAAAGTGTAATTAGACAGTGTACCATGCTTATAGTATTCAGATACCAAATATGAACAAAATCACTCCACTACTTTTCGAGTTATAGTAAAATACATTAAAATGGCGGTCAAAATGGTGGCCATTTTGAAAAATGGCCGTTTTCTACCAAAAGTGTCATTAGACAGTGTGCCATGCTTGTAGTATTCACATACCAAATATGAACAAAATACATATTACAACTAAATTACTGTAAAATCGGCACTAAAATTGCCGCCATTTTTAAATGAGAGGCCATTTTGAAAATCGCCTTTCGAGCAGAACTTCTACCCCCATAGGGTATATGTGTACAAAATATGAACAAAATCGGGCCAACAGTATTCGAGTTATTGCTCGGACGGACGGACGGATGGACGTACGTACGTACGGACGGACGGAGGCGTTCCCTATATCCCTCCGAACTTCGTTCGATGGGATAATTACGATGCAGAATGATAATAAAACACAAAACAACTACTTAATTCCACTTGTTATTTCACAGGAGGTAAAAATGCACACTGCCTAGATTCTTTGTAAGGGTCGTCAGACATCGGATTGGCCGCCATATTTGAAATGAAAATATCACTAAATAGAGCTCTGCGCATGTCTCAACATTTCGACTGAATAAGAACATATTTTCAAATTTTACATGAGGACTTTAAAAACTTTATTCTCCCCTGACCCTGACAGACCTTGTCTTCAATAGGTATCCATGTTAAGATGACACCAACTTTTTTTTACATCATTGTAGATTGGTTGAAACTGGAGTCTCAAAACTTACAGGCCCGTAGGGTTCAGGGGTCCCCTGGCCAAAAATTCTCACCATTTTGAGCACTTTTCAAGCGATTTTAGCCTTTTTTGGACCAATGTTGTCAAAGACAAACTCCCTTGAATTTTGAAAAGTAATCCCTCTTGGCATAGGGCTGGCAATTGGCCGGGTCAACATTCGTAAAATAAAAAATCATAATATTTACTTACGAAATACATTATCTACTAGTTCACCTAATTCCTGCTCCTCTTTTGCTCTTGTGCACACAATTCTCTATGAGGGCTTCTCTTCTCTTTGGTTCCTTGCTTAGGATGCTGAAAGTAACATTATAGATAAAGATTAAGATATAATATTGATCTACTTTGGTATCTATTATTCCTAAGTGGAGAGATGAGATGAAGCTTTCTTTTACATGAGACAAATCAGAGAGGTATTATTGTGCAATAAATCACTATTTAGTCTTTGTTCCTCAATAAGACCCTTTTCTATATTATGAAGTTACATATAGCTTTATAAAGTTCAGTATTTGAATCCTTTAAACGTACCTATCTCTCTCTTGGATTGAATCAAAGGAGTTCACTGTAGGCTATTTTCGCCATATTCTGAAAAATAAAAATATGGGTATCTTGTGTAGATTATTGCAGATTATCTTTCATAAATATGAGATAGATCTATCAAACATACTAAAATGCCATGATTTTGCGTCATCACAGAAATCCAGAGAATTTGAGTTTTTAAAATGTTGGCAAGGGACCACGAGTTGTTTGTAGAGTGAATCTGGGGAGCTTTTTCACGCATTTCACTTGTGTGTTTCATCTAAAAAACATCAGTGCGTGAAATAAGGATTTTTTTAACCTAGACATTTTGGCAGGCCAGCCAGATTTTAACCAGCCATATCATTTTTTCTCAGGCCAATTTTTTGCAGCCTGTTTCTTACTTCTCTGGCCAAAAATTTCATTTTCCATATTTCTCCACAACCACTCTAAAATGAGATTTAGTTTAGTACAATATTAACAAAGTAAAACTAATTCCATTGCATGTCATGTATCATTCACTATACTGTACTTGATGACTTAACCAACAGTCTGGGTGTGTTGATTCCCCCCTAGATTCACCTTACAAAAACATGAGGAACATGTACATATTGATCAAACTAAATTGTACTGATTTTGGTCGGTTTAGAATTGCTCTCAGAAGCTTCAAGGTATTCAAAAACACATACTATGTACACAGACTCCACTAACAGACTAAAATTCAAGGTATATATTAGAGGTGTCACGGTCCAAATAAATTTCGGTACGGTACGGAACGGTACAAATGGTCTCGGGACACGATACTTTCGAGACAGGACGGGACAGAACATTAAAAATGATACAATGTCTGATGATGACAGTTTCACTTTCAGTTTCACTTTTCAAAATCATATTCAGAAATACGTCAATTAAAATCGAATATAAAGCATCTGCCGTGAATGTGATCGGCATTTCACATAGTCTGCATGGTGAACTATCACCAATTCGTTTACCTTGTGATATCGGAGTCCCAAAATACTTCCAAACTGCCGACTTTTTGGACTTAGATGCCGGTTCGATTTTTCAATTTCTTTTCTACATCCGGCATACTGATAATGCACTCGATTTGCGAACGACGATGAAGAAATGAGTCATCCATAGCCAATCAAAATCACCGTAATTTCAACAAACAACAACAGCCAATCAAAAGTCACGTTATATCTTGGGCTTCAGTATGAAAACAAAAATATTTGAAATTTTTTTAAATCTTCAACAAAAGTCATGGAATAAGCCGAAATCGCGGGGAATTCGGAGGATTTCCGGACTGAAATGTGGGTTCTATTCATGGGCAATCTAACGAATGCCACAAATGTCTGGCAGGCCAAAATGTCTGGGTGATTTTATCAAAACAAGCCATCTATAATTTTGTCAGGCCAATGGCCGATGTCGGACGTCTATTTCGCGCACTGAACATCAATACATTTTAAAACATTTTATTGACTATAAGATTGCACCATATAATCCTAAGATTATCTATGGATTAACACCCAGGTATTGATATTTTTCAAACTTCAGAGGGCTGGGAATCATTATTACGATTGCTTTTGAATAATATTTATGCTGTTTTAAATGGGTTTCATGTATCTCAATAATTTCTCAAATTGTGTTAATGGAACCCCTTCCTCCTCAAAGAGAAAATTCTTGGGATTAAGGAAGGAATAACATTTACACAATTTGAGAAATTCTTGGGATACATGAAATATGAATAGGACAATAGCTAAATGGAACACTCTACCAGGTGACATGTTAGACTGTGACAGTCATAGTAGTTTTAAATCATCATACTATGCCTATGTCAATAACTGCAATTAAATATATAGATCTATGTTTTAATGTAAAAGGTCCCCAGTGCACAGCAACAAGCCTGAACTACTGGGAAAGAGGGGAGATGTCAACATGGAAGCCTGACAGTCTCCCCAGGGTATTTCAAAACAAAGGGACTTCCTAGGGGGGTACACGGGCCAACCAGGAAGGTTCCTTTCAATTTCAAAATGAGTTGTAAACCATAAAGATCTATTTTTAAATTATATTCTATTCAAATTCTATCACTGGTTAGTGTTAAATTATACATCCGCTTCATATGGGCTTATTAGCCTTTTGCAGATAATTGACATAGACATAGAATATACTTTTCCATATATTTTTGCACAATGGTCTCCTGATTTCTTGGGGTTCTACTGATGCAATAAAACCACATGCTATCTATTGCAAGACTTATGCCTGGTACAACTGTCACCATGTTATTAGATGTTTTTAAATTTCGCAAGGATCCTGCCATGACTGTGGTATTGTTATCGTGAAAGCCTGGTATAACCATGACATAGAGGTTCTTATATGAGTACCTGTGCAAGATCGTCCATTCTTGATGAGCTTTGATAATTCTTCTTTATCGAGTCGCAAACGTGATAAAGAAACGTTATCAAAGCGAGTCAAGAATGGACGATATTGCACAGGTACGAGTACAAGAAAGTTTTTCTTATATGACTCTGTATAATACTTTATTTTCACGTTTTCATAACAAAACTGGGTGCAAAATAGCTTCAGATTAATGGAACTTCATCTTTCAATTGTTATGACATCATAACAATATTGTAGAAAATACATGGATACACGAGGCAACAAAGCTCCATTGTTATGACGTCACAGCTTAGTTTTGTAGAATGAGCATGGATACTCTTAGCAACAGTGTATTTGTTGCTATGTTGTTGATGTTTATAGACCAGTGATGTCACAAGTAAATTTCATCTTACACGAGTGACTTTTTAGGATGAAAGATGGCAATATCTTGCATGGGGTAAAGATGGCTGTATCTTGGTTAGTCATAGGAGAAAGTGCTATACTATATTGCAAGGTGTGTCATGACCCTGGTAATGTTAAAGCCTGATATGACTGTGACAATGCTATATTATATTGCAAGGCCTGTCATGACCGTGGTAATGTTAAAGCCTTAAATGACAGTGGCAATGGTTGTAAGTCCTGTCATGACCGTGGTAATGTTAAAGCCTGATATGACTCTTGAATGAGATAAGAATTACAGTTTGTGGAAATGAATTATGAGTTAAGGTGCCATGGAAGTTAACAGGAAATGACAAAACAAAAAATGCCAAAGCCATGCTGGATTTTTAAAAATTTTTGAACCAAGATAACAGAGTTCTGTTTGGACCTCTGGTCAGTTTAACTAGTTCCACATATCATTTACATGACTGAGAACACAATGGAAATGGTCAGAATGACCATAAACATGATGAAATAACCTTTTCAGCCCTCTGAAAATGTGACTGAAAAATAGCTAAAAGTAGGTGCTCAGGAAAGGTCAATGAACAGAATCTTTTGATTTTTTCAGAAAATGTGTCCAATATATTGCTTAAAATGATGCAATCATCATCATGAAATTTTAAAAAATTGTCTGATACAATAACAGCTGTAGTAAAAAGGAAAATAGACCGATTTTCAAATCAGTTCTTTTTTTTAGATTCCAGCCATTTTAGGTCTCACGATATCTCGTGACTTTCGAAAGTAAAAATTTGCTACAAAATAACTCGTGTTAGCTTAATATGAATAGTCACGTGATCTTTCAGCGGTAATACCCATGCGCATAAAAAGTACAATGCGCATGTGCACGCATGCGCAAAAAGTTAAAAATGGTGCGTGCCAGTTCTGTAATTTCTCCACTTTAACTGCAATTACACAACAAGTAGGACTTATTGTCACCACGCGTCATGAAAAGGGCAAGTTACATTCAATTATCTTCTTAAATACCGTTTCTTATTCCAGCGCGCCTGCTGGAAGTTGGAGAAAACCACTTCACAAGACGGTATATTTTAACGGTTCGTCAGCTGGCTTTTGAGCCAGCTATGTTCAGTAAAGCCATGCAATATAATATAGCATTGTCACGGTTATACCAGGCTATCACGATAACACTACAACAGTCATGGCAGGATCCTTGCGAAACTTAAAAACACTTAATATGACGGTTGTGCCAGGCATAAGTCTTGCAACAGATAGGGTCTGAATAAAACAGTAAAAATCCAATGATCTCTAGATATGATGAAACGAATGATGAAACATATTTTCCCACATTAAATCACAACGATAAAGAGAAGTTATTATTTGGCCTACCTAGGTTTTCTTCCTTGAACTCTGAAAAGGTTTCTGGAATGCATTTTGGCCGAGTGGTGCTTCATTTTTGTCTTCGACTCCTGTGAGATACTTCCAAACATATGTTACGATGATGATGATAAACTCACTCTTCGTGATCTGCTGGCATAACATCCATAAGTGTGATGATGGGGACGATTTGCGTTTTTTTATTTTTCAATTTGAATTTCTGAGCTGACCGTTTTCTCGAATAAATCATCGACTGGCGTTTTCCTCCAAATCTGGCGGCGTCTGCATATTTCACATTGGGTCTCCCCTTGAAAATTACATCTCTATTACTCATGACCAATCTAATGTACGTAAATATTAATAAAAATGGCTAGAGTCGAAGATATCTATGAAAAAGGTGGGAGAATTTTAAATAACGAATTTAGAATTTTAAAAATGGCCGGTTTGAGGATTCCCGGATGATAAAACTTCGTTCAGTGATTTCTCCCGGGAATTTCTATTTCCTGCGGACCCTATTTCCAATTACTCCTTATTATACGATGATTGTTCTTAATATGTCAAAGAAGTCAGAGAAGCAATTTACATAAAAGTGCCGAGTTGAATAGATTCCCATAGGAACATTATAGTACGGTTCAATGTTGTGACTGTGAACTGGGTCAATATTGTTTGAAGTGTCTAGGAACATTACAGTATGGGTCACTCTTGTATGAGCTAATTCTATCCCGTTTTGGAGGCATAGTGACCTTATAGTACGGACCAATCTTGTGTGAGCAGGGCCAATCTTGTGTGAACCCGTGTAGTCTCATGTTACAGGCATAGGAGCATTATAGAACGGATCAATATTGTGTGAACTGGGTCAATATTATGTGAGGTGCCCAGGAACATTACAGTACGAGGGCCAATCTTGTGTGAGATAGTCCAATAGTATGTGAGAGGCATAAGAACATTGTAGTATTGGTCAATATCGTGTGAGATGTGTCAATTCTTGTGTATTGTGCCCAGAAACATTAGAGTACGGTTCACTATTGTGAGTTTTAATTCAATCCCGTGTTGCTGGCATAGGGACCTTATAGTACTGGTCAATCTTGTGTGAGAAGGGTCAATCTTGTGTGAACCCGTTCAGTCTCATGTGAGAGGCATAGAGGCATTATAGTACGGATCAATATTGTGTGAACTGGGTCAATATTGTTTGAGGTACCCAGGAACATTACAGTAAGGGTCACTCTTGTATGAGCTAATTCTATCCCGTTTTGGAGGCATAGTGACCTTATAGTATGGGTCAATCTTGTGTGAGAAGGGCCAATCTTGTGTGAGATAGTCAAATAGTATGTGAGAGGCATAAGATCATTGTAGCATTGGTCAATATCGTGTGAGATGTGTCAATATTGTGTATTGTGCCCAGAAACATTAGAGTACGGGTCACTATTGTGAGATTTAATTCAATCCCGTGTTGCTGGCAAAGGGACCTTATAGTACTGGTCAATCTTGTGTGAGAAGGGTCAATCTTGTTTGACATAGTCCAATAGTATCTGAGAGGCATAAGAACATTGTAGTATTGGTCAATATCGTGTGAGATGTGTCAATATTGTGTATTGTGCCCAGAAACATTAGAGTACGGGTCACTTTTGTGAGATTTGTTTCAATCCCGTGTTGGTGGCATAGGGACCTTATAGTACTGGTCAATCTTGTGTGAGAAGGGTCAATCTTGTGTGAACCCGTGCAGTCTCATGTTACAGGCATAGGAGCATTATAGAACGGATCAATATTGTGTGAACTGGGTCAATATTATGTGAGGTGCCCAGGAACATTACAGTGCGAGTCACTCTTGTATGAGCCAATTCCATCCCGTTTTGGAGGCATAGTGACCTTATAGTATGGGTCAATCTTGTGTGAGAAGGGTCAATCTTGTGTGCGATAGTCCAATAGTATCTGAGAGGCATAAGAACATTGTAGTATTGGTCAATATCGTGTGAGATGTGTCAATATTGTGTATTGTGCCCAGAAACATTAGAGTACGGGTCACTTTTGTGACATTTAATTCAATCCCGTGTTGGTGGCATAGGGACCTTATAGTACTGGTCAATCTTGTGTGAGAAGGGTCAATCTTGTGTGAACCCGTGCAGTCTCATGTTACAGGCATAGGAGCATTATAGTACGGATCAATATTGTGTGAACTGGGTCAATATTATGTGAGGTGCCCAGGAACATTACAGTGCCAGTCACTCTTGTATGAGCTAATTCCATCCCGTTTTGGAGGCATAATGACCTTATAGTATGGGTCAATCTTGTGTGAGCAGGGCCAAACTTGTGTGAGATTGTCAAATAGTATGTGAGAGGCATAAGAACATTGTAGCATTGGTCAATATCGTGTTAGATGTGTCAATATTGTGTATTTTGCCCAGAAACATTAGAGTACGGGTCACTATTGTGAGATTTAATTCAATCCCGTGTTGCTGGCATAGGGACCTTATAGTACTGGTCAATCTTGTGTGCGAAGGGTCAATCTTGTGTGAGATAGTCCAATAGTATCTGAGAGGCATAAGAACATTGTAGTATTGGTCAATATCGTGTGAGATGTGTCAATATTGTGTATTGTGCCCAGAAACATTAGAGTACGGGTCACTTTTGTGAGATTTAATTCAATCCCGTGTTGGTGGCATAGGGACCTTATAGTACTGGTCAATCTTGTGTGAAAAGGGTCAATCTTGTGTGAGATAGTCCAATAGTATTTGAGAGGCATAGGAACATTGTAGTATTGGTCAATATCGTGTGAGATGTGTCAATATTGTGTATTGTGCCCAGAAACATTAGAGTACGGGCCACTATCGTGAGATTTAATTCAATCCCGTGTTGCTGGCATAGGGACCTTATAGTACTGATCAATCTTGTGTGAGAAGGGTCAATCTTGTGTGAGATAGTCCAATAGTATCTGAGAGGCATAAGAACATTGTAATATTGGTCAATATCGTGTGAGATGTGTCAATATTGTGTATTGTGCCCAGAAACATTAGAGTACGGGTCACTTTTGTGAGATTTAATTCAATCCCGTGTTGCTGGCATAGGGACCTTATAGTACTGGTCAATCTTATGTGAGAAGGGTCAATCTTGTGTGAGATAGTCCAATAGTATCTGAGAGGCATAAGAACATTGTAGTATTGGTCAATATTGTGTGAGATGTGTCAATATTGTGTATTTTGCCCAGAAACATTAGAGTACGGGTCACTATTGTGAGATTTAATTCAACCCCGTGTTGCTGGCATAGGGACCTTATAGTACTGGTCAACCTTGTGTGAGCAGGGCCAATCTTGTGTGAACCCGTGCAGTCTCGTGTGAGAGGCATAGGAGCATTATAGTTCGGATCAATATTGTGTGAACTGGGTCAATATTGTATGAGGTGCCCAGGAACATTACAGTATGGGTCACTCTAGTCTTGTATGAGCTAATTCTATCCCGTTTTAGAGGCATAGTGACCTTATAGTACGGGTCAATCTTGTGTGAGCAGGGCCAATATTGTGTGATATAGTCCAATAGTATGTGAGAGGCATAAGAACAAAGTAGTACGGGTCAATTTTGGAACTACGAACAATGACGAATGATAATTAGATTAAAAGATGCGGAGATAGTCAAGCAAGTAAAATTATCGTATCAAAAGAAATTTAGAAAGAAACAACGGCCGTTTCGCACATTCCGGGAATAAAAATGCGAGAGGATGATTAAGTAATGCAGATTGTATAGGATTTGTATTTCTCTGGAGCACCGGGGTTCCGACGAATGAGTTATGCAAGATCAAGTAATGATTGTTCATTCTTTTTATTGGATATTGTTGGATCACGTCACGGCGAATGATTGTTCATTCTTTTTATTGGATATTGTTGGATCACGTCACGGCGTGTTATATGCATTATTAATCAATTTGTGATTTTCTATTGTCAAGTACTTATTTTATGCAAAGAATGCGAAAATTATATTTCGTCATCGACCAATGAGGAGAAATACGCTAAAACTATATTTTTTATATCTGTTATATTTATCCAGAACATACTATTGCATATCCAACTATATACAGGAAATAAAATTACCGATTCTAGAGATGCAGAAATATGCAAGAAATAATAACCCCTGATCTTACAACACATGTATTATGCATAACAGTTATTTTGATGAGCCTAATCCCGATTTATACGGGAATACAACTTTCTTGCAATAAAACAAAGTGATGCAAAATGAATCAATAAAGTAAATTTCTCGGATCTCCGTATACCACATTATCCAAAATACATTTCATTGCATTCCCTGATCGAACCATATACGGGGAATAAAATTTCATCATCTAGCTTAATAAAAATATTCAAAAATTAACATTCACGGATTAAATAATGCAGATATATGGCGATCTTAAAAATTTCTCACAAAAGAAAAATATACAATAATAATATATTGGGACCTAAGGGGATTCGAACAGCGACTTCCCGCGCGGGAACCGAGGATTCCACCTCTAGACAACCGGTGTAATTGTCATAGAGAGTCTGTCCGATATTCTAAATTTAGAAATCTTGGAATAATTAGTTTACCGGTGAACATCTGCTGGGCAATAATTGCAGACACAAACATCATAATGACACCCTTATCGTGATTATTTGAACTAAATATTCCCCAATTTGTACAAAACTATTCATTTTATCAATACAACCAATAAAAGCCCCAGGGACCCGGGAACAATCCAAGATTGCGTTTTTCGAAACGGGCAGCTTTGATGCATTGCTATTCGTATAAAGGAAATAATACAATTCTAGAGATGAATAATATGAAAGGAACTACAACCCCTGATCTAACAACACATAAATGATGCAAAACAGTTACTTTGATGAATTACGTAGCCTAATTGTATTGCATTGTATATCTTTATTGCCCATAATGAAATGGAGATACAAGTTATATGAACAGTAATGTAAACCGGATATGGAAATTATATTTCATGCATTCTTGGACCCATCAATGTGAATATGCAAAAATGTATTGCTGGTGTACCGAATTAATATATTTATGCATACTATATCAATTTCTAGAGATGCAGACATATGCAAGAAATGATAACCCCGGATCTTAAACGAATAAATTATGTAAAACAATTATTTAAATGATTTGCCTAAGCAAAATTTATACAGGAATACAACTTTCTTGCATTAAGCGATGCAAAATTAAGCAATAAAAAAATTCCATGGATTTGCAAAATACAACATTATCCCAATACATTTCCATTGCATTCCCCGATCCAACAATATACGGGGAATCACATTTCGTCATCTAGCTATACAATAATATCTAAAACTTATAAGCTTATGGATTAAATAATGTAAGTATATGTCCATCTTAAATACCACGTATCTCACAATAGGAAAAATATAAAAGAATTAACAGAGACCTTTATTGTTCAATACAGAATATATATGGAAAATGCGATAGAACTATTGTATGATTTGGTATAATACGAATCTTGCATTTTCTTGGATCATCAGGGTTCCCATTACAGAGTTATGCAAGATTAGATTTTCTCCGCCTCATGTAATAATTATCGAGCATATTCTTTTGTTTATTTGGATCACGGTTACATCCGCTATTATTCAAGATAGGATTTACTTGGATCGGCATCCCTTTTCCGTGGTGAACATACTTAACATTTACGCGGATCTCTACTTTTCCTGCATTTTACGATACCAGCCGTTAATGCTGGGTTCCCAGAGCAAATGCAGAATATTAACATGTTTGTTACCGGATGCAGCAATATATGTGTAATATAAATATGTTACTGGCTGATGCCAAAAAATGTGTAAAACATAGCTGTATCATATAATACTGACAAAACACGGTTTAATGAAACATTTGCATTGCCCAACTATGCAGATTTATTTGTTTTTGCATTAACGCGTATCATCCATTAATCCCAGGTTTCCATATAAATTGCATTTTCCCGCATAATAACTTCCTTGTTGCATTATATTGCATTGTTCGATGCAGAACTATATTAAAATATTAACATGTTATTGCCTGATGCAAAAATTAAGATGAAACATATATCCGCATCTTCTAATACTGATAAAACACGGCTTAATGAGACGTCTGCATTAACCAATGATCCGGATCTGTTATATCTTTGCATTTTATTGCATCAGTCGCTAATACTGGATTTCCATTAACGTCGCATTTTCCCGGATAACAGCAGTTTTACGCAGTGATTATCACTGAACCAAGTTCTAGTTCTCCATTAAGGAAATCAAAGAGGATTGTAAATCAGCCAAAGTGGCTCAAAGACTATGTAACTTGAAATGATACTTTTCATGCATATAAACTGTCAAGTCTCATAAGACAGTAGTGTACATTCAGACATTAAATGATTAAAGCTCATAATGATGTACACATAGTTAACAGTTTGTTTAGATAATGATCTTTATAAAATGTTCAAACAACACAGATTGGTGTGGATTACGTTTTATAATGCATGTTTTATTTTAAACATTTATATTGATAATATGTAAGACAATATTTTGTTAGAGATGTGTAGAAGAAAAACAAAATCAGCATACAGTATTTTCTACTACCGTATTAAACATGATAAGTGCACAGGATGAATACAGGTTTGAGACATGGACTCATAAGCAGTGAATATTGACTTTTAATACCCTGCTATATATATCTACAGATGAAGACTCTCAAAATTGTAGACACTTTTGAACATTTAAACATAGGCCTATAGACTGATAAAATACTTCAAAAAAGGGAGATGTCATGTAATTGTCTGATTGTATTGTTGGGCTGGCAAGCCATACTTATTTTGTATTACGTCATTCTGGACGGTGATCGGGGCTTACGCCATATTGAAATAAACTGGACAAAGTCAGCCAATATATCTCTTAGTGTTATTCGAAATATAACGTAACAGAACACACCCTGTATGCATTTCCATTGCCATCCATGTATTAAATGACCTCTAGACTACACTTAAATGTAAAGTGAAATTCATGTATTCAATGACCTCCAGACTACACTTAAATGTACAGCGAAATCCATGTATTAAATGACCTCTAGACTACACTTAAATGTACAACGAAATCCATGTATTAAATGAACTCTAGACTTACACTTAAATGTACAGCAAAATTCATGTATGAGAGGACCTCTAGACTATCCCTAATGTACAGCGAAACCCATGTATTAAATGACCTCTAGACTACACTTAAATGCTCAGCAAAATCCATATATTAAAGGACCTCGAGACTTCCTTTAAATGCACAGCGTAATCCATGTATTACATTAGCTCTAGACTACCCTTAAATGTTCAGCAAAATCCATGTATTAAATAACCTCTAGACTATCCTTAAATGTACGGCGAAATACATGTATTAAATGACCTCTAGACTACCTTAAATGTTTAGCGAAATCCATGTATTAAATAACCTCTAGACTACCCTTAAATTTACGGCGAAATACATGTATTAAATGACCTCAAGACATTCCTTAAATGCTCAGCGAAATCGATATTTTAAAGGACCTCGAGACTATCCTTCATGTAGAGCGACTTCCATGTATTAAATGACCTCTAGACTACACTTAAATGTACAGCGAAATCCATGTATTAGAGGACCTCTAGACTATTCTTAATGTAGAGCGAAATCCATGTATTAAATGACCTCTAGACTACACTTAGATGTAGAGCGGAATCCATGTATTAAATGACCTCTAGGCTACACTTAAATGTACAACGATATCCATGTATTAAATGAACTCTAGACTACACTTTAATTTACAGCGGAATTCATGTATGGGAGGACTTCTAGACTATCCTTAAATGTACAGTGAAATCCATGTATTAATGACCTCTAGACTACCCTTAAGTGCTCAGCGAAATCCATATATTAAAGGACCTCCAGACTTCCCTTAAATGTTCAGCGAAATCCATTTATTAAATAAGCTCTAGACTACCCTTAAATGTTCAGCGTAATCCATGTATTAAATAACCTCTAGATTACCCTTAAATGTACGGCGAAATACATGCATTAAATGACCTCTAGACTACCCTTAAATGTTCAGCGAATTACATGTATTGAATTACTTCTAGACTACCCTTAAATGTACAGTGAAATTCATGTATTAAATGACTTCTAGACTACCCTTAAATGTACAGCGAAATACATGTGTTAAATGACCTCTAGACAAATAACAAGTTTTTATCTTGTTGAATTTTACTAAGTAGTATTGTAACTACATATTAAGATGATAACAAGACCTGACATTATTTCTGCTTTAAATGACGTAAAGCGAAATACATGTATTGAATTACCTCTATACTACCCTTTAATGTACGGCGAAATACATGTATTAAATGACCTCTAGATTACCCTTAAATGACGCAAAGCGTAATCCATGTATTAAATAACCTCTAGACTACCTTTAAATGTACGGCGAAATACTATTAAATGACCTCTAGTCTACCCTTAAATGTCCAGCGAATTACATGTCTTAAATGACCTCTAGACTACTAGACAAGGTGCATTTTCATCTAGAGGAAATGTGGTAGGCGTTTAGTGTTAAAAGTGTTCTGACAAGTGTTTCTTATGTAACTTTTTATGCTGAATCCAAAAAACCATGTTGGCAAGATGAAATATGATTATTTAACCCTTAAAATGCCATGTTAGTCCCCCTACCCCCAAAATTCACCCCTATCAGGGGGAAAAAATTTGTCAACCTAAAATAACTTTGATTTTATGGTTTTTGTAGGTGAAATACATGGACATTGTATAAAATAAACATTTAAAGTATAAATGATACGGATTACTCTTAAGAAATTTGAATAAAAGCAAAAAGTATGTACCCCAGGGGGCAAATTTATGACCCATTTTTTACTTTTCGTGTCATAACTTTTTTATTAGACAATGATGGAAGCTAAAAAAATCCATGTAAAAGGCATAATACCTGGTCTACTAATCCTGCAAGAATCAAAGTAATTCCTTTGATAATTGCCTTGAAAAAAATTAGTGAGTTTAAGAAAAAATGACATTTTAGCTGGGACTGATTTTATGTGTGACTATAACTGACCCCTATTGCTTTAACATTTATCCCTCTGTATTCATATATTTGGCATTTTAGAATAAATCTAAAATATAAAACTTATTTTAGCTAAGTTTTAGGAAGATCTAAGCTTTCTAGCATGTTCAAATATTAAAAATTCATGAAATATGATGTCTAAAATTGATAAGTTATAGGTATACCCTTGGAAGACCCCTATAATTTCTTATTTATGAACATATTTGTACCAATATTAGTTTTCTAGCTTAGACAAATAATGTATGATATATCCTGGCTTGGCTTTCTGGTGGTTTGAACAATCTTAGGTGTTATCATTGAAAATTCATTCTTAAATCATAGGTCTGCAATTGATTAAATTCAAGTATACCATTAGCCTAGTATCATTCTACTTTGGGTGTCCAAAAAACAGGACCGAAGAAAAGTTAATTAACTTTGTCAATCCTGCATATTCTGCCTCAAAACTTCAGAATTATTCAGTTCATTCAGTATGAATTTTGTTGTGAAAGTTTCATGATAATCTGCCTGTGGAGTCAAAAACTACAGCACTTAACAACATACATGTATAGCAGTATGTCCAATGTGGCCACTTCTCCTCTACATGCACAATCAAATCTGGCGACGGAAGTTGTTCAATTGTCCATGGCGTGACTAAAATCTATCTAGAGAAGTAAAACTAGTGTCAGACAAATTCTCAGATGTTCTTCAATTTTAAGTTGATAGCTTCATCAGAAGCTTTGCAATCCATGTTGGTATGTGTAGGAGAGTCATCAACAGCTTCGTTGGCTGGAGTGGTGGCCACATTTGGCATGTGTTGTAAAATGCTGTAGTTTTTTATTTACTTTATGAGCAGATTATCATTAAATGTTCACAACAAAATTCACATTAAATGAAGTAAATAATTCTGAAATATTAAAGCAAAATATGCAAGATTGACCAAAATAATCAACTTGAACAAGCTATGGTTTCATAGATTAGTTTGATGTATAACATATTCCGAGCTGACTCTCTGTTTATTTAAACCATCTAAGAGGCTTAATCATTGAAAATCATTACAAATAAAGGTCTAAACAGACAGTATTAAGGTACACTATTAGAATACCCTTATTATTTCCAGGCTTAGAGTTTATTGGTACCTACTACTGTTTCATAGCTCGGAGGTTTAATATATGGTATTACATACCCAGCGAAGCATTTGTATTGAAGTCAATGGAGCTGAAGGTCGGCTATATATTCCTGTATAGCCGCCAAACCTTTTACCATGACAATCTTATGACGTCATCGGGACGTCATGTTTCATTTCTTCCTAATTTCACTCGCACACAGACACGTAGCGTCATGGATATAATGTAGCCATGATATAAAAGTATGTAATACAACAGTTATGTCCGTATCATTGAATATATGCCTTCGGTCTGTCGTAATATAACCCTCGCAAGCTCGGGCTATATTGGTGACAGAGCTCAGGCATATATTCAATGATAGGGACATAACTGCTAAATATATCCTGACTAGTTTTTCTGCAGATTTGAACCAATGACAGGTCTTATCATTGATTATACTTCATATACTAGGTCTAAAATTGAAGTATTCAATAGAACCCTCTATGTAAATTCAAAAAAGGATTCAAAATGACATTAACCTCAACATTAGATCTGAATAAGGATTAAAATCCTTCATAGAGCTGAACAGGGAAGACAAGACTAACTTCATTCTGGTGTTGATACATGGACCTGGTCCAAATCTTGCTATACTTCATCCAAGCCCAAAGAAAGGGAAATTAGGAGCTTCATCTCAATGCATTTCAATGCATGATTCCTTATTTCATGACCACCAAAATTATGGAAGGTGTGGCACAGTAAACTTAGAGGAAATGCACTAACTATTAGAATATAGTACCTGCTGCAGTTGAGCGTGGATTCTTGCATTGAACTATGTGGTAAAAGGCTCTACAAATTCAATCAACCAAGTTGATTGACCCCAAAGCCAGTATGCTATTGGTTAGAAGGGTGGCAGAATTGTAGGTATAACACAAAGACAATATCTGCATTGAATAGATGGGCACCGGGGTATAATCTTAGGTCACACATGGGGAGTCCAAATAAGAATGATGTTTGGACTTGCGTTTTGAGATTCCATAGAGGGGGGGGGGTGGTAATTTGCAAATCAAAACAAGAATCTATGGAAGAAGATAAAATATGTGACATGCTGCTGAAGTTTGGCATGTTTTCAGAAGATCCATTACTTAATCTCCAAAGTATATGTACAAAAGATGTACTCACAGAAACAATCAACAGGCTCGACAGTTTGGCCAACAACAACTGGATGTCTTTGTGTCTTAGAGGTTGATACCAACAGGGTCAAATGAAAGACACAACATTTCTTGATCTACTGAGCAAGCACCAACATTTTTTAAACTATATGCCTAATCCCAATATAAACGAGCAGAAAGTTGTTAAGGCAGACAGGAATGTTTTGCAGAATCTTATCACTGCATATGAAGCTAACCACAGACCTGTGGGCATCAATGAAATCATGAAACATGAGCTGATGTCTTTTCCAATAGCCCTCATTGATGAATGAAACATTCAAGCCAACTCAAATGTACTCTACTCCTTAACTGTTTAACAAATGGTATTGAAATGCCAACCGTAATATTTCCAATATATGATCCTTACATCTACATCTGAGGATTTGGCTACAGTCTTCAAGGAAGCAAAACTTCAGCAGTGAAGTGTACTGTGCCCCTTCTTGCATACTTTTGGTGGTCATATCTCATGAAAAAGGGGATCATGCATTGAAATACATTGAGATGAAGCTCCCTATTTCCCTTTCTTTGGGCTATGGTGAAGCGTATCAAGATTTGGACCATGTCCATGTATTACTACCAGAATGAAAAGTAATCCTTGTCTTCCTTGTTTAGCTCTATGAAGG
Source organism: Owenia fusiformis (assembly GCA_903813345.2). NCBI lineage: Eukaryota > Metazoa > Annelida > Polychaeta > Sabellida > Oweniidae > Owenia > Owenia fusiformis. The sequence goes on from CAIIXF020000009.1 coordinate 1,203,614, forward strand.
ATTGTAATTCTGATTTACAAGAGTCATCCGAGATCACATCAATCAGTTGCTTTATTTGATTTCCAGATCCAATGTTGTGGTTAATGTCATTCTGAATATTTTTGAATTTCCCATATATGGTTCTATTGGATTTAAATTTCAAAAATTGCTACTCTGCAAAAACTCTCATTAACTGAAACATCCCACTAATTCAAAATGTTGTCAAAGTGAGTATACGCCATTTGTCAAGAATTTCTGCCTTAACTCCAAGAGTAACACAGAAAGGTTAATGCGGACAGGGGGGGGGGTGATTTTTTAATATGACTAAACATTGTTCAGGGAAGAAAACTCCATAAAATGAAGATTTGTATGAATCATTGGTACTTTTGCTCTCACGTCATGCAATTGTCAAGCTGCTTAGAATGAAATTAGCCTTGTCTTCCTAGTTCAGCTGTATGAAGAATTGTAATTCTGATTCAGATCCAGTGTTGAGGTTGATGTCATTCTGAATCTTTTTTGAATTTATCATAGAGGGTTCTATTGAATACTTCAATTTTAGACCTAGTATATTAAGTATATTCAATGATTAGATCTGTTAGGTGGTTCAAATCTGCAGAAAAACTAGTCAGAATATGTCATATATCAAACCTCCGAGCTATGAGACAGTATTAGGTACCAATATACTCTAAGCCTGGAATTAATAAGGGTGTTCTAATAGTCTACCTTAATACTGTCCGTTTAGGCCTTTATTCGTAATGGTTTTCAATGATTAAGCCTCTTAGATGGTTAAAATCACCAGAAAGTCAGCTTGGAATATGTCATACATCAAACAACTAATCTATGAAATCATAGTTAGTTCATTTATGCTCATACCAGTAGAATGATACTAATGGTATACATGAATTTAATCGATTGCAGACCTATGATTTAAGAATGAATTTTCAATGATAACACTTAAAAGATTGTTCAAACCACCAGAAAGTCAAGCCAGGATATATCATACATCATTTCTCTCAGCTAGAAAACTAATATTGGTACAAATATGTTCATAAATAAGAAATTATAAGGGTCTTCCAAGGGTATACGTCAATTCATCAATTTTAGACATCATATTTCATGAATTTTTAATAGTTGAACATGATAAAAAGCTTAAATCTTCCTAAAACTTTGCTAAAATAAGTTTTATATTTTAGATTTATTCTAAAATGCTAAATATATGAACACAGAGGGATAAATGTTAAAGCAATAGGGGTCAGTTATAGTCACACATAAAATCAGTCCCAGCTAAAATGTCATTTTTTCTTAAATTCACTAATTTTTTTCAAGGCAATTATCAAAGGAATTACTTTGATTCTTGCAGGATTAGTAAACCAGGTATTATGCCTTTTACATGGATTTTTTTAGCATCCATCATTGTCTAATAAAAAAGTTATGACACGAAAAGTAAAAAATGGGTCATAAATTTGCCCCCTGGGGTACATACTTTTTGCTTTTATTCAAATTTCTTAAGGGTAATCCGTATCATTCATACTTCAAATGTTTATTTTATACAATGTCCATGTATTTCACTTACAAAAACCATAAAATCAAAGTTATTTTAGGTTGAAGAATTTTTTCTCCCTGATAAGGGTGAATTTTGGGGGTAGGGGGATTAACATGGTATTTTTAGGGTTAAATAATCATATTTCAGCTTGCCAACATGGTTTTTTGGATTCAGCATAAAAAGTTACATTAGAAACACTTGTCAGAACACTTTTAACACTAAACGCCTACCACATTTTACAGAGAGACCTTTTGCAGAAAAGCACCCGGTCTATACCCTTAACACCCCAGTCACATTTGTCGCACGGCGGCCGCAAGTCGACCGCAGATCAATTAAATCGGTGAATTTCTGCGGCGAGCGTAGAAAAACTACGCTCGCCTTGCGGCCTCCGTGCGGCGTATGCAGATTATTACAGGCCGCAGGGTCGCCGTAGAAATTATAACTCTGAGTTATAATATTTGTTCATTTCTGAGGTCCCCGTTGAAATCAACTGGCTCAACAATATTGAATCATTATTTGTCAATGTTTCACGATCACTTTTCATTTGATGACATCCTAGCACTATGAATAACATTTATAAATTGTCCCGATGTAAATTTAATGAAAAAAGTATTATTTATCAACAGAAATTTAAAATTCACCGTGCGGCTGCCGTAGGAAATGTGACTCCAAAAGTATGAGAGCGCAGAAATTCCACGGCGAGCGTAGAAATGTTACTGGCCGCAGAAATGATAGACCGCAAGGTCGCCGTAGGAAATGTGACTGGGGTGTAAATGTCCAGCGAATTACATGTCTTAAATGACCTCTAGACTACCCTTAAATGTCCAGCGAATTACATGTCTTAAATGACCTCTAGACTACCCTTAAATGTCCAGCGAATTACATGTCTTAAATGACTTCTAGACTACTCTTAAATGTACAGCGAAATACATGTATAGTATTAAATTACCTCTAGACTACCTTTAAATGACGTAAAGCGAAATACGTGTATTAAATGACCTCTTGACTAGTGAAATCCATGTAGTAAATGATCTCTAGAGGTTCATATTCCATTAAAGGGCGACGAGTACTTGTAATTCTCATAATTGTACATGTAACTTTTAAAAGGCAAGTAACCTATGTCCACATGAACAAGCTACAATAATTATAGGAACAAGGTCTGTGTCCTAGTCTATTGGTTGTCTAAGTTACCTTTTATCTAAAATCGAGAATAAATGTTAATAGTATGATCAATGATGATCCGATTGTGAGTCCGAGAATATTGAAAAACGCGGTATGTTTACAGATTACCGGATTTTCTCGCATATAAGCCCTGGGCGTATAACTGAAAGAAGGGGTAATTTCGTCTGTTATTTTACCTCTTATTTTTCGCCCATGGGCGTATAAGTGTACTACTTTCGATTTTTGGCCCAGTGAGCGTAAAGGTGAGAAGAGCTGATGAATACAATGGTTCCTCAAAGACTACCGTGCCTACTGTTGTAGTCCTACCGCATGTTTTGTAAGAATTATAAAGGAAATGTCACCTACAACCTTGGACTTAATGTTGAAACAAAGTAACAACAGAACGATCCACCACTGCCACTTACGGCACAGCGTTGAACTTAATGTTGAAACAAAGTAACGACAGAACTATCTGCCAGTGACAAAATACTCTTGAATTTATTGAAAAAATCAATAAATAATCATTTTTTATAGGCCCATGGGCGTATAAGCGTACTACATTCGATTTTTGGCCCATGGGCCTAAATTTAGGGGGGCGTATATGCGAGAAAATCCGGTATATATTTATAATTCACAATCCATGCTACATTTCAGATTCTATATACGTGCATATATTTAAACTGTTTTAAGTACATGTAACAGTCGTTGTCTCACTTTTTACTTAAGTATACTTGACTTTGGTGTAACGAATAGTTCAGACTAGTCACTTCCCAATTCAATCAATCACTTGTGATTACATATCAAAGATCATCAGTAATTCATGTTTTGGTACGTGTGTGGAAGCCCAATTGTTCTAGGCTACCCAAGTGTTCTGCCTCTTGCCCAACTGTTCTGACAACCCAAGTGTTCCGAGATCGCTTATCTTATAATTCACAAGAGAGGGTTCAAAAAATAAAATTTTGCTGGAAAAATGCTAGGATAAAAAAGAGAGTCCTAAAATGTTGGCTTGTTGAAAGTTTTGACCCAATTTTTAAAAACTAGGCCAATTTTTTCTAAAGACACATTTTCCAAAAATGAGGTATATTCCTGAAATTGAGACCCAGCCTAATCATATTGCTATATACTGTCTAAATATTATATTGCTCAGGAGTGTCCGATGGTACAAAAGTCGAACAGCCGGGGATTTTACATTCCCCAATGGGTACCCTGTTAGTTTATATGAATAAATGGAAAGCCTTTTGTGCACGAGGCAGCCACATTACAAGTGGTTTCATTAGCTTAATTTCAAGTCATCTCTGTAGAAACCTAAAATTGATATTAGAAATTGAAAATCACCGTATCGAGTATATTTGATAAAATAAGTAAACCCAGAATACTTGAGCCAAGTCAGAATACTTCAGCAAGAGTCGGAATACTTGGGTAGACCAGAACACTTGGAGCTTCAAATACGTGCTTCCTCAATACGTTTTGGGATCTAACTGCAGTTAGTATCATTCAAAATGTCGGACAAAATTCTTTTGTTTTCGATTCACCTCAGATTTCAGCTAAACCAAGTTAAAATGTTTCGCCATTCAAACAAATATTAAAAGTTACGATTGTAAACAACAACAAGGAAATATTCAAACATGATACTGGAGATTTTTAAAGAATGGCTTCACTTAAGATGAACGTAAACGGGCTAAAAGTGCAGATCTTAACCGTTTTTGAAGTTCCGTTTACGTAAAAAGTGAGGAATGATGACTCCATCGTCTCCACCTTCTGAACTATCTGTTCGCAAACGTTAAGAGTTTCTTACACGTCGACACTGACACACGTTTGTGATAAAAATGTGGAAATTCTGCCTACAACTGGTGAAAAATGGAAAAATCTGAACTCGAGGTTCCGACATTTTGTTAGGCCTACCGAAACATATCCGTTTCAATAACTAGTTTGAAGAATGTAGTACCATTGAGGATATAAAACTTGGTGGATCACTGAAAATCGGAATTCAGGCGATTTCTAACTTTACTTCATCAGCTCTGATATCAGAAAATCTTTTATCACATATTTTATCACAATTTTTTTTATCACAATGGACCTTTTTTATAGATAATTTGTTTTACCTCCTCAGAATAATGTATATAACAAGAACACAAATGTGTACAAAATGTCCCCACCAATGGGTGATCCCATCAAATGGTTATCCTGAAAATGAGTAGACAAGACTTTACCAACACAATTTTAATTGATCCGTCACACAGTTAACTAGAAAACATGTAAACAAGACTTTACAGACAAGATTTTAGGATGGAAAATCCAAAATGGCTGCCTTGACATTTACCCAGAATGTCAAAAAACTAATCTGTTCCTAGATTTTCATACTAAGAATCATCCCTGAAAATATGACATTGATCTACCAAATGGTTCACCTGAAAACGCGTAGACAAGACTTTACAGACAAGATTTTAGGACAGAAAATCCAAAATGGCTGCCATGACATTTACACAGAATGCCAAAAAACTAATCAGATGTAGATTTTCACACTAAGAATCATCCCTGAAAATTTGAAATTGATCTACCAAACGGTTCACCTAAAAACGCGTAGACAAGACTTTACAGGCAAGATTTTAAGACGGAAAATCCAAAATGGCTGCCTTGACATTTATCCAGAATGTCAAAAAACTAATCAGATCTAGATTTTCATAGTAAGAATCATCCCTAAAAATTTGAAATTGATCTACAGAACGGTTCACCTGGAAATACATAGACAAAACTTTACAGACAAGATTTTAGGACAGAAAATCCAAAATGGCTGGCTTGACATTTGCCCAGAATGCCAAAAAACTAATCAGTTCTACATTTTCATACTAAGAATCATCTCTGAAAATTTGAAATTGATCTACCAAACGGTTCACCTGAAAACGCGTAGACAAGACTTTACAGACAAGATTTTAGGACGGAAAATCCAAAATGGCTGCCTTGACATTTACCCAGAATGCCAAAAAACAAATCAGATCTAGATTTTTATACTAAGAATCATCCCTGAAAATTTGAAATTGATCCACCAAACGGTTCACCTGAAAACACGTAGACAAGACTTCACAGACAAGATTTTAGGACGGAAAAATCCAAAATGGCCGACAATAAAAAAGTGATTATGTGTTTTTGCTGATTTTTTCTTACAAAATTATCACATATTACTACTGTTAACAATAACATAGGCTTTTACAACAAAGTAGATCTGAAATTATTTATAACGCTACTAAATAGTTAAAGTATGAAAACTCAAAAACACCATTCAATATGATACAAAGTATTATCGTGCGCTAACTTTTCTTAAGACATTCAAAATGGCTGACATGACTGAGCTAACAGGTCCAAAACCTAATCAGATCTAGAATGAAGTGAGCTGAACAAGATGTTAAAGTTTTAAAAGCAACTGTGAAGTCGTTTTTCTTAAAGTTTGCAGACAAGGATTTTAGCATTTGACTTCAAAATGGCCGACAGGAAGTAGGTATCGAGTTAAAAATTTTTCATCCACATCTGTATGCACTCATAAGTTATCCCTGAAAATTTGAAGGTGATATCTGTAGCGGTTTTGGAGAAAACTCCCGGACGTACGGACAGACGGACGGACGGACGGACGGACGGACAGACAGACGGACGCGCCTAGGCCGACAATATGGCCCCACACTATGTGGTGGGGACATAAAAAGGCATTTACATGCAAAATGTCACCACCTATCATTTCTTACAGACGTCGAATGTCGTCCACGAAAAAAGTTGGGAAATTGACAACGTGTCATCACTTCTGGTGGACATAAGAAAAGCATAAAGTAATATGTAAATATTTTGTGAATTGTTGAAAGCTTAATGTAAAATTGTAATTAAGAAGATTATGGGAGTTCTACTTTTGGTAACAATTTAGCCAAGCTACTCTCTCTTCCCATTAATGTTGAACTAGGTCTAGCACAGACTTGACAAGATTTTGATTCATTACCAACAGTTGCTAAAGCATTGCTAAATAGTGTGTAATTCCATCAACCACTTGTTTACAACGATCACTTGCGAAACCATTGGACACAAGATAGTGAAGACATTTTCTAGAATGAATTATTTTTGTATCAACACTTTTTAAAAGTCTCATTAGCAGATACCAGCTGGGTCATAGCTTTGCTATCTAATTACTGTTTTTTATAAAATTGTAATTGTTAACACAGTATGAAACTAAAATAAATGTACAAGTCAATACCATGATAAAATGTTGTCACTTTCGAATGCCATTGAAGGTCAACTAAAAGTCAAATCTAGTCAGAATTGAACTTTTGAAAACTTTTAGAAAGAAAAATTTGGTCAATTTGAAGCAAGTTGAAAAATACCCTTTCGACCATTTTTAACCTTGAGAAGGTCATTAGAGGTCATAACTCAAATCTAGTCAGATTTGAACTTCTGAGAACTTGTAGATGATTTCAAATATTTTGAAGTCAGTCTAAACAGTATTTGTTAAGTTATTGGAAGTTGTAAGAATGTGTTACAAAAGAAAGAACAGGTCCATTTAACAGACTATTGGTCCACTTAGACTTTTTCTGAAAAACTCATTCTTCCATTTACTTTTAAAACCGATTGCAAGTTGTAGATAAACCTTTCTTCTTGAGATGTGCAATTTCAAAAAGTGGCATAAGTTCTCCGTTTCTTTGAAAAATTGGCAGTAAGAACCCCTATCACAAGGCTGTCTGAATATGGGTACACATAATGTTTACCATCAAAATAATATCAAATCTTATCATAATATAGAATTTAATATATGGAACATATGGTATACAAGTATTCGGAGAAGAAAATTGACAAAATCTAGCGATGTATGTAGTTTACCTATGCAAATCTAGAAAACATTGTCATTTTTCGTTCACTTTGTTATCAAGTTTTAGCATGGTGCTCATTCCCTTTCATTGAAAAGTTAACCGTCAGCCCACACTCCCACAAAAAATATATTGAAACTGTATAATGCAGAGACTGTAAAGTAGCTTCTCTGCAAATATCATTTTTGTGGGAGTTTGGGCTCACCACTAAAACTTAACTTTTGTGATGAAAATAAGCCTGACTGGTTTATGTTTTCAATATGGCTGCTAACCTGGGCATACATGTACACTACATAACTGCATGTACAGATTAGGCCATCCAAAATTGATTATATGTTGGCATTCTGATGAAGAGCCTTATACTAAAAACTATTATTATATAAACTATATTTAAAGGGTTTTGTATATTATTTAAGAGTGAAAATGCAATAACACATTGTGCCAAAGCAAGTAACACACCTCTTGAGTTGAGATGACCTTGTTAATGAAGTTTATATACATGTAGAGAGTAGAGAGTACAAGTAGAGAGTACATGGGGACATTTTGTTTTTTCTGAAAACATAGAATTTAGTGACTTTATTATAAGAAAATCTTTGAATGGCCTAAGTTTTTTTCTAAATAGGGAATTAGTAGAAATTATTTTAGGCAATCCTTTGAGTGTCATGCCATTCATAATTGATGCTGCCTTATATTTTATGATATATATTGAGAGAGGATTTCTCTGAATTATTTGTGTTTCAAATATGGGAACCGAAAATCGGCAAATAACTTTAAAAGTAAGTGTACATTCAAACATTTTAATTTCAAATGCCAAATAAAATGCCAAAGGGCATTTGTTAAAAGTGACCCTATAACTATTTAGAATAGGGCAAATCTGTTTAGAAAACTGGCGAGAAGCAATAGAAATTAGAAACTTCATTATTTTTGAATTGCCCTTGTGTGCATTTAATTTCAGTCATTTTATCCTAATTGCCCATGGGCATTTAAAATAATAATCACATCCCAACTCTTAAAACATGCTTAGGATACTGTTAAGAGTCTCAATAGGCAACGAGAATATTCATTTTTGAAACAAAAAATTTATTCCCCCTCAAAATGCCCATATTGGTATTTATTCTCAAGATTTTCAGGTAATTGCCCGTGATAATTTATTTAAAAATTTTTTTATTTCTATTCACATGTCTTTTTATCAGTCACAATCAAAATAAAGCCAATTGCTCTCATTTCTTGGATTAGAAACAGTAAAATTTTGACAAAAATAGCAACTCTCAAAGTTGACCTTTTAACCACCCTAGTGTCAAGGTCAAATGTCAAAACTCTCAGAAATCACATTTTAAGTAATGAGTCATACTTCCTCTTCAATTCCATGTCAATATATACTTGTTTTGTAGGGGGGCTAAAAGAGGGGTTTACCGCCACCTGTCCTTTGTTACAGACACCCACCGCCATTCACCAAAAATTGGAACAATATGTCACCTTAGTGGCTTAGTGGTGACACAATAAGTATGAGTAACTAACTATAAAGTGGAAAACGAAATGAAAAACAAGACAAAACAGAATGTTTATGTTTTACACCTTTCCATGTCTATTCCTTTATACATAGATACAATGTGTGAAATATGATGCAATATTTACAAATATGGCTGACAGGATGATGTCATATTCTACTGAAATTTCCGAGGATAAAATGTCAGGCAGGAACAAGTGTTCATGATGAAGCAAAACAGGATGAAAAAGTATGGAATTATTGAGTAAAATCAAAGGAAACAGACATTTTATACTTTATACTTGTAATTGTGTGAAAACACAGAAAGCCAGTCATTTCATTAGAATAGTACAAGTGTGTGAAATAAATAAGACTGAAGAAACACTTTAACCTCAGAAATGTATAATAACAAATATGACATCTGGAAATATATTTTATATCATACAGTTTTGCTACTGGCTAATGATTGAGGGATTAAATTAGTCTCAAATGAATACTATTTATCTGATTACAGAGAAAGTAACAGATTGAAGCTCAGTTGAAAATGCATGAAGTTCAAAATCAACATCAAACCATGTTTTAATGGTTATCTTATTATTATTAATTACAAAAGTGATAGCACTTCGCAATATATTGATGATATGTGCTATCTACGAAACATAATTTTACCTCATTTTTAATTGCATTAGATCACAGAATGCCAACAATTCCCAGCATGCTTCAATTAAGTGCTGTTGCATGCTGTGAGTACAACTACCTTCTTTGTCATAATTTGCTTGATATAAAATGCTATTTCAATACTGCAACCTCATTAAAAAGATCAATCAATACACATAAACAATAATACATTAAGCTTTAAATGAAGTGCAGTAAATGTACTGTAATACATCTTAAAGCATACTGAAGTACATCTTAAAGTGTACTTTAGTACATCTCAACAAAATGTTCTTAGTTTCTGTACAGATATGATTTCCACTATTCTTTCAAACAGTGTGATTTTGCTTCTTATGGCCTAGTCACATAGCCCGGCCGATGAGGTTCCGATGAGCCAGCGATGCAATTTTCACCGAACTCGGCCGAACACCGGCCGGACATCCATGGCGTTTGTTGCTTAAAACCGCATCGGTGGCAGCTCGGTGAAATTTTAACTTCGGAGTTAAATTTCACCGGGCTCTCACCGAGCTCCCTCATCGCAGCCCCATCGTAACCACATCAGAACACACGTTGGCCGGTGCGAGGCCGAGTATCGGTCGGTGTCCCGTGCATCTGAGACAACCAGAGGACGAGGTTTTTTTAACGGACACCGGCCGAGCTCCGACAGAGCTCTGGCCGATGTGGGACAGAGCCTTGGAAAGTATAGTACCTGAAGATGTCCGGACGGAGTCCGTTCACGTCACCGAGCTCTGCTTCCGATGAGGAGAGCTCGGTGGCACCAAAAAAATCCACCGAGCTCTACCGATGCCGGACATCGGCCGGGCTATGTGACTAGGCCATAAAAAGAGAGCTTCATCTACATACTGAATTCTTTCATTTAGCAAAGTCATACAATTTTATACATCATAGGTGTCTGCATTTATTTCATAGTCTATCTTGTGATCATTATATTCTAAATGTCAAAACTGTATACTTATTTGAATTAGCCTTCAGGCCTCTTTCATAAACCGCTACATTTTCTTGTTAGGGCATTAGTTCTCTCTAAAGGGGCAAGTCAAGTTGAACTACCATGGAGTACATATTTTACAAGGATTTATCTCAAGGCCATAGATGGATATTTCAATTTCTAGCATTCTCAAAAGATTGCAGTTCTGCTAGATAGTTCCAAACTAGAAACTATACTAGGCCAACAATATGGCTCCACATTATGTGGTAGGGACATAGAAAGTGTAAATTAGGGAGGCTAATATTAGATAGCTGTTACTACATTAAACTTAAAAGGTATACAAACATATATGAACACGTACATATATGGAGACCTGAGATCTGATTGGTGGAGCCATATAAGGAGACCCGTGAGCCGATTGGTGGAGTAGAATGAAGTTCTACCCCTCAACCAATCAGATCTCAGATATTAAACTCAATATTACATTATTCAATACTTATCCATTTTACAAATATTATAATGGAAACCATAAAATCTAACTATCCATTTGAGTAAAATGTTTGACATTTTTTGCTTAATTAAACCTTTATGTCAACTACCCTTATTTAGAATTTTCTTGATCACTTCATTTGCAGGTGGCAGTGTCACAGTCCATTTTTACAAGATATTCCCTGTGAAACAAGCAATTCACTTAAAAATGCTTTTTTTAAAACTACCAAAGCAGCTCCCAGATCAACATATTTATTTTCTCTTGTCGAGTATTTGGTTTGCTTAGAACTTTATTTACATTGTATTTTATCAGGTGGTTCTCACTGAATAAATCTTCAAGAATATTTCAAAAATTCACTCGTAAATAACGTGTTGCACTTGGCTACTTGTTTGTTATGAAGCAGACAGCTTTTAACATGTAGCACCATCAGAGGAGGTCTGCTACTCCCATCATGCAACAATTTGCAGCATCAGAGGAGGAATAATGTTTCCATAATGCATTTTCAAGTTTTATCAACCACCAGCAGTTAATAAATTCCCAAAGACAAAGAAATAAACTTTTAATAATAAAATTTAAAAAAAACTTAACATTTGCCTACTTTCTAATATCTTCATTTTCCAAGACTATCCTTCATTATACCATTATACATAACATCTAACAATAAAGAACCTCCATTTCAAATGCCAATCTTATCATACCTAAACCATTAGATTTCTGGAACTAAGGCGGCTGATATTTTATTTGTAAACAATCCAGAGTATCAATAACATGCCTTTGTATTTAATTCCTCACTAATTCCACTCTTATTTTGTAGATAACCATGACATTTTACTTATATGGGCATAAACAATAAATACTTTGTTGAAATAATGGAATATAAAACAGGTGTGAGATTTCTATATGCACTTTTAGTGTCATTTATCTCCAATAGATGGAATGAGCGTTCTTTACCAACTTGTTCCAGAGCAGTTGGTCGGCAAGGTGTAGCGTCAGATGATGTCTGTTATTCCCATCATGCAAGATCCAACAATTCTTGACATCTAATAATGTTCAAGAACATTCAATTCATGATCACATTTCAATCCTGCGACATCCATCATGAGACACACTTTTGTCTCAAAGACACCCCTGTCATGATGACACGGACACATTTGATCATCCCACAGATTCCCATTACCAAATCCCTCGTTTTAATTTGAGTTCTTCTGTTCTACGATAGCACCACATGCTAGTCAATCTTCACAGTCGAGTAAATTTTTCGTACAAAAGAGTTTGTTCCGATATATCCCATAGTACCTGGAAAATAAAAATGCATATATGAATGATGCAGAAATATTTGTCATACATCATAGGTGCATAGATATTTACATTAAAACCCTTAAGTATTTAACAATTCAAAGCAATCATATATTAAACTAGAGTAGTGAATGCAACTCACCACACATGATTCCAAGGCCCATACTAAACATACCCATGTAGCCAAAATAAAACATAGTTTGAAAGAATCCATACATTCTGGAAAACAAACAAGAATATAGATATAGTTTTACTGATCACTTTTGAACAAGGCATAAACAATATATCTAAAGGAGAGGGGGTTGTTTGTAAAATGAATTCGCTTATTTTTATCAAGTTATACAGTCATTACAAGTTAAACAGTCATTACAAGTTATACAGTCAGTACAAGTTATAGTCAGTGCATGTTATACAGTCAGTACAAGTTATACACTCAGTACATATTATACAGTCAGTATAAGTTATACAGTCAGTATAAGTCATACAGTCATTACAAGTTATACAGTCAGTATAAGTTATACAGTCATTACAAGATATACTGTCATTACAAGATATAGAGTCATTACAAGATATACAGTCAGTATAAGCTATACAGTGCTTGCAAGTTATACAGTCAGTACAAGTTATTCAGTCAGTACATGTATACAATCAGTATAAATTATACAGTCATTACAAGATATACAGCCATTACAAGATATACAGTCAGTATAAGTTATACAGTCATTACAAGATATACAGTCAGTGGGATTGGGGAATACTCAGACACAAGTGTTAACTTTCACATATACTTATAATTGTGTACTTACTTAGTTTTAAAGAAGAAATAGTAGAATGAATACATATAGACGTAGGCAGCTGTGGAGGCTGCCGCTAAGAAGCTGGTCCATTGCCTGAAACATAAGACAAAATAGTAGAATGAATACATGAAAACAAAGGCAGCTGTGAAGATATGAATCTGGACCATTGCCTGTGTTAGAATGAGTTGTCTTGGGGAACGGTTGACCAGTTACCCTACATTTTATGACTTGTACTAGTGGAATAACGTCATAGAAATAGTAGATCTTTACTTACCATCTGTAATCCTCTGCATTGAGTAAGAAGTAAGTGCAGACAATGGTGACACATATTGTAACAACCAGTAATATGACTAGAACCAGCAGCATGAAGCCGTACACATAGTAGATCTTGTACGCCCAGAATGAAGTGAATATAAAGTACCTGCAAAAATAACCAGAATAATTAACAACTGGATTAGACAAATGTACTTTAAGATTCATGATTGACAAAAACTAGCAAAATACTACACCAGGACGTCCAATTAGCCTTCCAATAAAAACTGAATTTTAGAATCATGGGTATTATAATACTTTATTTACATACAATTTATATCAAATTGGTCAGTAATTTAAAGGGACAACAACTGTTACTAATAAAGTTACAGCCATTTCTGTCTCAAGGCACAAGTGGCAAAACACAAAACAGTAGGCAGATAAAACAAGGTTTACTTACATTTCTATGAATATTGATCCAAAGGGCAGGATTCCACCCAATAACACTATAACAGCTGGCTCCATGAACCTACAACAACAGAACGACATAATTATACAACAATATTGTACTGTACACAAATCATGGCTCCATGAACCTACAACAACAGAACGACATAATTATACAACAATATTGTACTGTACACGAATCATGGCTCAGCGCTTGCATTAGGTTAGAAAATTTGTGAGTCCCAAGGACGCAATTTTTTTAAAAAAGTGTGTCCTTTGAAAAAAAGCGTGTCCCCTATTTCTAGCCTGTTTTGAGGTAAAACTTTATTTTAAAAGCATTTTTTACCAAAACACCTTTCAGTTTTTGATTTCTTGCCGCGAATTTAAAACGGAAGTAAACGTTAAGTACGGACTGAATAAATGCATGTTCGTTCATTCGACAATGAATACATTTTATTTCATGAATAGCCTAATATTTGTTTCTGAATAGGAAAACTGTGGCGTGTCATGATTTCAAATCTAAAAATAAACAAAGTCGAAAAAATTCGAGAGAATCATGATTATTTGTAAATGTTCAACATATTGAGCCTTATTTACGATTCAAATAAAGGTGAGAGATCATAATTATTTGTTTTTGTTAGGTATTGTTGTAAACACATTGTAGTATTGACCTAAAAAAAATTTGCGTCCAAAAAATGGAAATATTTTCAATTTTTGCGTCCTCCAAATTATTTTTGAGTCCTTAACATGTACGAGACGCCGTTAATGCAAGCCCTGATGGCTCCATGAACCTACAACAGAACAACATAATTATACAACAATATTGTACTGTACACAAATCATGGCTCCATGAACCTATAACAGAACGACATAATTATACAACAACAATATTGTACTGTACACAAATCATGGCTCCATGAACCTACAACAGAACGACATAATTATACAACAATATTGTACTGTACACAAATCATGGCTCCATGAACCTACAACAGAACGACATAATTATACAACAATATTGTACTGTACACAAATCATGGCTCCATGAACCTACAACAACAGAACAACATAATTATACAACAATATTGTACTGTACACAAATCATGGCTCCATGAACCTACAACAGAACGACATAATTATACAACAATATTGTACTGTACACAAATCATGGCTCCATGAACCTATAACAGAACGACATAATTATACAACAATATTGTACTGTACACAAATCATGGCTCCATGAACCTATAACAGAACGACATAATTATACAACAATATTGTACTGTACACAAATCATGGCTCCATGAACCTACAACAGAACGACATAATTATACAACAATATTGTACTGTACACGAATCATGGCTCAGCGCTTGCATTAGGTTAGAAAATTTGTGAGTCCCAAGGACGCAATTTTTTTTAAAAAGTGTGTCCTTTGAAAAAAAGCGTGTCCCCTATTTCTAGCCTGTTTTGAGGTATAACTTTATTTTAAAAGCATTTTTTACCAAAACACCTTTCAGTTTTTGATTTCTTGCCGCGAATTTAAAACGGAAGTAAACGTTAAGTACGGACTGAATAAATGCATGTTCGTTCATTCGACAATGAATACATTTTATTTCATGAATAGCCTAATATTTGTTTCTGAATAGGAAAACTGTGGCGTGTCATGATTTCAAATCTAAAAATAAACAAAGTCGAAAAAATTCGAGAGAATCATGATTATTTGTAAATGTTCAACATATTGAGCCTTATTTACGGTTCAAATAAAGGTGAGAGATCATAATTATTTGTTTTTGTTAGGTATCGTTGTAAACACATTGTAGTATTGACCTAAAAAAAATTTGCGTCCAAAAAACGGAAATATTTTCAATTTTTGCGTCCTCCAAATTATTTTTGAGTCCTTAACATGTACGAGACGCCGTTAATGCAAGCCCTGATGGCTCCATGAACCTATAACAGAACAACATAATTATACAACAATATTGTACTGTACACAAATCATGGCTCCATGAACCTACAACAGAACGACATAAATATACAACAATATTGTACTGTACACAAATCATGGCTCCATGAACCTACAACAGAACGACATAATTATACAACAATATTGTACTGTACACAAATCATGGCTCCATGAACCTACAACAGAACGACATAATTATACAACAATATTGTACTGTACACAAATCATGGCTCCATGAACCTACAACAGAACGACATAAATATACAACAATATTGTACTGTACACAAATCATGGCTCCATGAACCTACAACAGAACGACATAATTATACAACAATATTGTACTGTACACAAATCATGGCTCCATGAACCTACAACAGAACGACATAAATATACAACAATATTGTACTGTACACGAATCATGGCTCCATGAACCTACAACAGAACGACATAATTATACAACAATATTGTACTGTACACGAATCATGGCTCCATGAACCTACAACAGAACGACATAAATATACAACAATATTGTACTGTACACAAATCATGGCTCCATGAACCTACAACAGAACGACATAATTATACAACAATATTGTGCTGTACACAAATCATGCTACTCCTTTTATTGTAACCATTAGTATTAAATTAAATTGTAGGCAATTAAAATGGACTATACGTATATCCAAATGTTAACATTGTTAACAAGTGCACATTTCATTTATGTATCTCACTGAAAACATTTCATTCTATGTGTGCATCAAAGCTTTGTCCAAGATAAGGCTGAGAACTTACCATTTTTTTTCAGGGATAGGTCGAGGGACTGCATTGATTCGACAAGGATAGTTGGGTTGCCCAGCCAGATTACGACCCAATACAGTGCCAACCAGTGTCAAAGGTAGAATGACGAACAGACATATACACGTCACAGCAACCTGTAAACAAAGTCATGTTTACATCACTGCTTTTTAGGTATGTTCTAATAATACAACAGATATGGTATCCAAGTTCCAACACTACTAATAGGATACCCAACAGTAGTCCATTCTTTCTATGAAGCCATGTGTTTCCTAAATATAAAAACACTCACCATGGTTCCCAATGGGATTGCTCTTGAAGTGTGGTAACTAATCGCAATAAAATTGATGAAGAATGCTGTGCCACAAACGATAAATGGGATCAAAGAGGCGCTGATGACCATCTGCTTGATCCAAAGCTTGCCACCCATTCGGGAATACAAACTGCCACCAAAGTAGCCGTTTACAGGGGATGTAGCTGCATAAACAAAGATAGCTGTGCTCAACAGGGAACCACGCCTGAAAGTGAATAAAGCACATAACCATTAGGGGAACATCATGAAATATGGACCAGTTATCATGTCATCATGCCTAAATCAAGCTGATTCAGATGGAAAGAAACCGTCTCCATGCTTCCTCCAGTGATTATATCTATATCTATAAAATTACAATTTTAGTGCAGTGTAGCCAGTGCAAGGATTTATTTTAATCAATTTCAACTAATAATAATTCCAGAACTTAATTAATGCTCATAGTATAAATAAATGCTACATTAAATTAAACTTATAAATTTCACTTACTCTGTGTAAAGCTCGCCCAAGATAGCAAACATAATAACAGCCAAGGATACAAAGCATATCTGATATCCTGTCCCCACTAGGGAGGAGAATAACAATGGATTAGTAGCTGGTCGGAACACATCTCCATGAATCTGTTTCCAACCATACTCATCTCCTAAATCTCGTTCCTGGAAATATTGCAAATGATTGCATCAATTTTAGATAAGGGAAATGTAGAAGTACACATTTTTTCATATTACTACAGTTATTCCTAACAGATCAATCAAATGTATATCCATTATGATAAATGTATCAATTGTATCCATTTTAAGATACATGTATGATATGGATATATACTGCCAAATGAACTTGGCTCCAAAAAGGTGCACATTCACTTAGTGACACAGTATTTCTCTCTAACATTGAAATGTTGGTTACAACAGAGATGTAAAATTTACAAAGTCAACCTGTGGAAAGGTCAACAGTAATGTACCTACCATATCATCGAGGTCATCATCTTTGCTGTATCTTGCATAGTCCTTCCTCAGAGTTCTCATAAGAATCATACTGACGAGACCAACCAGGAAGATGACCATCATAAACGAGTTGAAGATTGAGAACCAATGAATCTGAAAGGTAAAATTTGTTCATAAATATACATCCTGATGTAAAGAGAGGGGAATTAATCAATAATTTCACATAAATATCACACTATGATTTCAGTTATTTTTCATTTCATGTATCTTTTCATCTTGTTGTTCAATTTTTCAAAATTTCACTCACTTATGATTTGCGGACTTTTCGAAGAACTTTAATTCTCAACCATTTTTAATCTATTATGTAAAAACTAAAAAATTCTCTCTCATCCATTTTAGTTTCCCTTTTCCCTGACCCTGGCAACCTTGAGTAACAATAAGAAATGAACCCTTTCAGTAAGCAGCACTTACTTACAATGAACAGTTTTGGCAAATATGGGGGGTCTATATACACCAGTTTTACTTTAGCATACTTACTCTGTGTTGGAAGAAGTTTGGATCTAGGTATTTATCAAATCTGTCATGGAATATAACACCAGATTTATGCCAGACAACCTGTAAACAACAGATATGTTTGAAATATATGATTATATACTGTATGAAGTTCAATTATTAATATATACTAATAAAAATACATTCATTTTCATGTTTAGAAAGGAATCATTATCAACTTGAAATTTGTTGAAATTACATTAAATCTAAATGTTTAAATAATGGCCAAATATTATGAAGTTACAGCACATCTAATACCGAGTGGGGGTACCACAGAGCATTTGTTATTTTTTTTATATGTTGCCTAGGTGATCCTCTTTGTTGTATCATGCATTTTTGCTGTGCCTATGCTTAAATTGATATTATTATAGCCAAGTCCCATTATTGTACCTACCTCATATGTAAAGGCTATTTTAGTATTGGGAGCCAACTTCACTTTAGCTTCACTTGTAAGGTTAACATCTACGATCTGGTCGCCATTGTAGCCAATGTCAAACTTCTTGTGGGTCCACAGATAATAGCCATCTCCATCCTCTTCAATTTCTCCCACAATGCCTGAAATACAAAGAGAGGTAAGGTGTTATTCTTTCCTAGTGCCATATAAGAAAAACTACCATTTCATTCGAAAGAATGCTGGCACTGGATTTGGGCTGAGAATTGTTTTTATTTTTTCCACAAATAAACAAATGTATGTTGCACTATTCTGATACTGATAGCATCTCTCTCTGTTGCATCAAAGGTCCAGATGGGCAGAGATGGAAAGGGTGTGGCTTACAAAAATGATGTTTCACATTCATTTATAGGTTTTCAACCTAGCGTTGCTTGGGTTTCACCCAGTCTAAAACCAGTGAAAGAACTGATCAATGACCAGATTTGAACAAAGATTAGAGGAATAACTACCACCCTTTTCTTGAAATAAATCAGATGGAGGTTGGGGACTAATCATTGGATTCTTCAAGGCATATTAATGAATCTAAATATAGATCATTTTGAAGAGTCGACTGCAAACAATAAGTGCCATCTATTGTTGAATTGGGTGAAACGCCCCAAATGGAATTTACTCAAGGGAATTTTTCATACCTATGCAATATGTATTTAATTAAAATACGTTAATAAGCTTTATTAGTTTGAATATCAATCGAATCTGCTCTTATCACATTTTGAAAAAGATTCACCTGCTACAAATACAATCACCCAATTAGCAACTTTTACAATATTATTGATTGCTAATAACAGAAGTCAATATTAATGATAAATGCCTACAAGTAAAACTCTTTGATCGAAATAACGGATAGAATCTAAATAATAAAGTAATACACGACTGTTTGAACTTAAGGATACAATTACACTTAAATGATAGAATGCTTTAATTTGTAGATATCTATCTACCAACCAATTCCCTTGCATAAATTCTGGACATCAATATTTTGATTGTAATCTATTGAACTATTTTATCTCTCAAATTTTAACAGATAGCCAATATAGAGAGCATTAAAAATCCAAATAAGTACTAATCCAGTATAGCCTCTATAGACATAGTTATGATGCCACCTGGGAAACTCATGGTTCATGAGGTCTGAGAGTATTAAGTTCTGGTGTTCGGTCAATTTCAATTTCCCAAAGAAACAGCAGATATCAAAAATCATTTGTAAATTGTGAAATAAAACTGATGTTTCTCACATACCGTATATTATAATATTGGAAAATACAGGATTCATAATATGCAGGTTAGAGGTCTCAACACCTACTTGTGATATGCGCATCATATGCAAACTGTGTGGTAGAACTAAATGTCATTGACATTCTAATTAATTGTGAATAGAAATGTATGTTCACTTTGCTCTTATATTCCTATTAGATTAAACTTTGAGAAAACATCATTGCAGAAATGCTCCAGAAATTAATAACAAAACAGGACTGCATTTCCGGATATTTGTAATGTAACTTGTTCAGGAACTAAAAGAACCACAATCAACAATTACACTTTTATAAATATATTTTGGATTGTTTGTAGTTACCATTTGGCTATAAAATGTATGGCCTTTGTATCTTGATGCTCTCTGACCCATTAATTGACCTCAAAATCAATATAGCATTTACACTCAATATTACAAGAGATAATAATAGCTTTACATTTAAATATATTCTGAAAATCTGCTTACCCCAGATTGGCAAGTCATCTATGTACATCTGATACCAGTAATGATTCTTAACTGCATATACAAAGGCCTGGTACTTCTCCTCAGAGAGCATCACCTCGCAGTATTGCGTCTTACTTTTTACATCAGCTAGAAAACAACAACAAGTAGTTAATGGAAGCAAAACAGGATGAAAACAAGATTACAGAAAATAAATATGTGTAACAGGCAGACAGTTAAGTTTTGAAATACAGGTGTGATATGTTACTCCAGAAGTGTCTCATCCTCCGATCACAGGGCTTCAAAATCCAGAATATCTTCTTTCTTTTTACCCCCTGCTATAAGCAGTTAGCATTTTCCCGATTAAGAACTCCCAATTTGATTCGCTGTCGCAACACTGCGACAGCAATCATGTATACGTCATCGGTGCATAATTAGATCACGTGATTCAGTTTAATCGGGCGCTTCCATCTTGGTTATAGCAGGGGAGAAGAAGGAGGTATGGATTCTGGACACCTGCTTAGGAGGATGGAAGTGTCTGTACTCTTAAGTTTTACAAAGAGACAGAGGGAGATGGTCTAATAAATCATTTAATCATTTCAGTGAAATAACACACTTATATTTTGTCTCAAATTAAGTTACAACCGGTCATTGTGAAAATACCATTTGCAATAAATTGTTACCTTTGAAGTCTATATCAAGTCCGCTGAATTCCAACTCCACTCCTTGCAGTGCCTCTCCCAGGGTCTCATGGTAATGTCCAATAGCCTCCTTAGGCCCTGGACAGAATGGTAGCGAGAAGTACTCATATGTCTCCTGTCTGTTGTGGTAAGGTCCAACAGTGTTCATCCAAAGAACAACCTCTTCATTGTCTTGGTACTGGAATAAAGCAATGAAGAAAATAAGCTCATCATATTTAATTAACTCTATCAAGAGTTGTATAGCATCCTTTGTAGAGAGCTTTGTTTACACACTTTGAATATATTTTGATCTAACCATGACCACTTGGATAAGATTGATCAAAAAACAGTTAACGGAATCAGAAATGCAGTGATTCCATCTTATAAATGCCTTCACGAAAACAACATTTATTTCATATTTTACAAGACTATTATATGATATTTACTTTTGCATGGCTTATTAAGATCTTATTATCAGTCAGAGGGTTTTAATTACAACTAGCTTTTGTGTAATTGGGGCAATTAAATGATGCATACTGTTACATTTGTATATATCATCTGGGCCTATGGGCTTATTATTAAACTGAGCACAACTCAAATCTGGAATATGCTTCAAGTTGTTTATCTGTGATAAACCCAGCCCTAACTAAGTAAATGGCCATCCAATACATAAACATGACATCCGATATCTTATCTTAAACTGTCTTCAAAACAAAGCCCACATTTAAGAATTAGAGGGTGCTAAATAAACAATATTTAGAAAATAGAAATGAAATTTGGGTTTAATTGGGGTTTTCAAAAGATGGCTTTCCTAATTTTGAGGTTGTCTCGTTGATTTTCTTGATACTCCAACAGACCCATAGCTCTATGTGGCAATGGATTATATTTTGATGACACCTCTAACTAAGAGTCTAAATATATCATCTTGAGACACATGTTCAATCAGGGACATGAATTGTTTCACTAAATAAAAATTAACAAGAGAGAAAAACCGAAATTTTGTTTTGGATACATATCTGCGTCTGGAGAAGATGATTCTCTGGTTACCCATCTATTTTGGCGATAGCATTTATCCCTCGACCGAGTTTGGGTTCTTGCTTGGGGAAGACAGAGCTCATAAAAAGTTACCTTCTTCTAAGGCCACTGTATCGTGGCCTTCCAGTACAGATATATTCCTGCATGAACAACTGGTCATGTCGTAATCATAAATTTGAAATCATATGTCCGCCATTTTTCCACATCACAATTTGAATTGCGAGTTTTGGTCTTATTACCTCACCAAAAATCCCAAAACACACATAAAGTGATCAGTGTATTAGTTCACATCTTCTGGATCGCTAACTTAGAATTTACAGCCGGTTACTAATGCCAGACATTAACGACATTTCGTCCAGTTTTCGAACATCGCCATTTTTCTTGGAGCCATTTTGTTTTAATTTTAGACGAAATCCTGATGAAATCATGTCATATCTCATCAAGGAGCCGAGCTGGGTCCGGTTTGATTAATGATTTATTTATCTGGCGATTTTTAAAATATTCAATAAATTTATGACACCCCGGCCAGCTTTTTTCAAATAGAATTCACAGTATTCAGATGAAATCCCCTCTAGCCAAGTATTGGCTAGAGACTCGAGTAAATAAAAAGAAACCCTCAGGGTTGGAGTGCATAGTAGGGGTAAACTTTTGAACCATTTCCTTCTTATTTTCCAATGAATAATGACATGTTCCATAACCAGATCAAGCTGGCTCTGCATGGTCTCTTGACGCACCCTGAACAAGGGGAGGAAATGTCCAGGCCTCATACAGATGCTGGCAAGATTCTTTCCAAGTAGGATCATAAGATCAATAAATATTCCTCCTGATGAGTCTCTCAAAGAAATTTTAAAATGATGGTTGAGCAGCCATTTCAGAAAAATATCCATTTCTATAGCCTATGATTTTTTTTCCAAGCTCTCATTTTTCACATATTGCAAACATATTTCATAAAGCAACCAAATCCATTTCATTCAGTACTTCACCATGGACTTCCATGACCATGATTAAAGACAACAAATACATTTCTGAATTGGAGGGTAAAAGTTGGGTGTTGACTTCCCCAAAATAAATATTTGTTTACATTTTTAGTCCACTTTTACAAATATTTCACATTGCAGACTACGACCAAATACCTGAAATAATGGTAAATGATAGTTATATTTGAGCTTGGCTAATAGACAAACGAATATTTTTGAGCTGTTTCTAGATATTTTTCTAACAAATACGTAGAAAAATTATGCAGGTCAAAAATACAAAATTTTCGAAAAAAAATTATCCACTTACTGTATGTGAGTGTTCATCCGCATCTAGGCATTTTAGAAATACTAAAATCACACAGAGTGTCCTTAAAGGTTGATATCTCATTTTGATGTGCTCCAAAATATAAATGCAAGATTAGAAATTGAGATGTCGATGGATATTTTCCTAAAATTCGTCGCTATATTTTCATAATGGCGGATCCTGAGCCACGTATACTGGATGCTTCGCGGATTGGGTAGCAAAAATCCTTTCCGTTTCACACTGCCAGTTTTGAGTTGCGCGTTTCATGTTAGATCGAAATGTTTTTGGTAATTAATTACTATTAATCTAGTATCATCTGACAAACACCCACTTGTTTTCAAGATAAAAAATGAAAGTTACGAATGCATTTATTCATACCAACCAAGAAAAGTTTTACCATCATGCCCGGTGATCGGACAAAATGAATGGAGGGGTGCAGTAAGCGATCTCTACAAGAAAATCCAACAAATCAGGAAGATTTATTTTTTCAAGAGAAAGTATACAACTGAATTGTTAAATGAATAGGCGCGGTACATTGCAAAATATGTGAGGTCTTCTATTACATCTCTGGAGAATGAAAAATGGGAAAATTTGGAGTTATATAACTTTAATTCAAGTACGGGCCTAACTACTACTGTGACGATCCTTCAGATTACTTTGAGCATGGTAATGGAATTGCCTTGAAGGATTGTCACTTTGTTCAACTTTTTGCTCTTCACTTTATCAATTGTGCTTTTAGTTACTCAATATTTAAAGAGTTATAAAATAATTTAAATTCTGTAAAAGGGTAGTCAGTATTACTACTTTGGCTATACTCTTAAAGTATGGTTAGAGTTTAAGAATTTTAATCTATATTCATATTTAGGTTAATAACCTTCTCTTGTGTTTTTCATGTAATATTATTTACAGGATTAATGTCAACATATTTTGTTCATAACAAGAGTTTAATGTTAAGGTTTTAGGCCCAGTTTCATATTTAATGTTATGTTACAAACTTTTTAGAAAGGGCAGTTGTCTGGGTTTGTTTTCAAAAATCCAAAGTGAGGCTTATTAAGCTCGATTTAAGTAAATAAGCACGTTTTAAGTGAATTGTCTTTTTCTGTGCTTTTATGATTCGAATTCAAGCCGGCCAGACATGGAAAACATTTTGTGGAATTTTAAACATTAAATCGTCATTAAAATTGGATATTTATATTGCCGCAGATAAACCAACTTAGGTGTACGAGTTGGTAAAGGTAATTGACTTGATCTAATTGTATTTTTGCAGAGTTTTAGTCTTTGAAAAGAAGTATCTGTACACTTGACTTTTTCCTTAATTTTATTTATTTGCCTTGTGAACATCCCGTGTTTATATTGTCCCAGGGATTGTTAAGGAACATTTGACAAGGTTAACGCAAAGTTACACGCAGAGTTTTTGTCTTAAAGAACCTATGTAACTTATTAACCAGCGTCGAAAGCAAGTTCCCGGGGTTCCTTATGGAACCTTCTATACAACATCCCCACAGGGAATCGTTTAGGAATATTTGACAAGGTGTACGAAAAGTTACGGTCTTTACGAACCTTATGTAACTTGCTCTAAACCAGTCAACTGCAAATTCCAGGGGTTCATAGACACCTCTATACGACATCCCCCCCCCCCCATCCAGTTTGGGACTGTATTTAGTTTGTTCACAGGGTAAATTTTATTAATATACTTGAAATACTCCTTTGTATATTTGTATGTTAAATTCTGGGTAATTTATCTAAAGGTGAAATCCCAGGCTTATGGGACCATTATCAAAGAACTGATCATTGAAGTACTTTTAAGGGTCATGGTCATTCGAAGCCCATTTTCGGACTTAAGACACCCCCTCCCCTTCTAGTTTTCCATGTCTGGTCTAATTTTATGTTAACCACATTCTAATTCATTATAGATACTAGAAATACTTTTAAAATACTGTTTCCCATTTGTTTGCCAATTGTACCATAGTCTGATAGTGGCAAAATGATGTTCCACTTTTCATGTGAGTAGTATAGAGAGCTGATTTCAACCCCACCAGGGATTATATAAAATTGCACTGTTGAGTTACATTTTTGGGAAAGACACATTTTAGGCTTTGTTGCAAATTGTTTAACTGAACTTCCATTAGCTGTGCTGTTTTATGCATGTTTGGTTTGAGAGATTATTTATTTGATATACCATCTCGGCAGTACTGAATTGTGTAATGTTTGTGTAGATTAGTAAATAGAAATAGAGTCGTTTTTATACATTATATAAAAATCCACAGAATATCACTTGTTGTGTTCGATTGTTTATATATATGTTAGAAAATTCCCCTTTCATTTTATCTGAAGTAGATTCTGGATTCAAAATAGATTCCGACTAAATTCCAGGTGACTTAAGTGATACTAACATTCAAGCAACAAGCTTTATCTTAGCTCATATTTGCTAAGGGCTTCTTTGAATAACAATCACTCACAATAAGTCATACATATATTTTCCCAGAAACTATGCAATAGTGCAGAGCTAAAGTACAATCCAGGATCTTACTTTCTTATTTAACCTTTGTCTTATTGAGAATATTAGTGAGAATTTCATTCATCCTGGTACCAAGTCGTTACCTCAAACATCATTTACTTCCAATGTTTTCTTACTTGCTTGTTTAAATGGTGTACAAGTAATATTATCCCCTGATGAGTTTGACAGATTCAGTGATTTGAAATAGCCCAACTTTAATTCTTACAAACTTTCCCACTTTTATTGTGACCAGCGAGCTTAATATACAGCTTGAAGTCCATCGTAGCCCTCTTGTGGCTAGGACTTCCACCTGGTTATACTCACACCCTAACATTATACTTATTTGATACAACTTAACACTGGGCACATTCAGAATCTGGAGTCTGTTGCCATTCGCCTTTATGAGACATACAACTTACATTGAAAACTGACAAATCTTACTTAGTCTATATTCAGATTTTGTTATCCCGTAATTGTTATCCCAAAATTGTCCCACTTCATCCCAATTATTTTTATCCCAGAATTTATCCCTAAATTTTTATCCCTAAATTTATCCCTAATTTATCCCTAAATTTTCATCGCAAAATTTATCCCAATTTGATCCTATTTTGTTATGATACTGTGAACACGGATGTTGTTCAATTAAATAGGGATACACATTTCAACTTTTACTTGAACTTGTCCCGAAACTAAGTTAATTAAGATATCAAATCAAACTATTGATTCTTAGACTGTATTCTGTTTACGACCCTCAAACCACGCTACCACACGAGGGTCGTGACACTACTACCCCCTCCGTTCATTTTGTACGATCACCGCGGGGCGTATACCATGCATGGTGGCCAGCGTGCAAGAATACAACTGAGCATCAGCAAACTTGAACACAATCAAGTTTGTTTACAGATTACACCCACTGGCGGATCTGGGGGGTCCCCCCCCCTGGGTTGGCCCAGAAAAAGAATTGGGCCCAAAAAGTGTTGGGCCAAGAAAGGCCTTAAAAGATTTTTTTTTTAAATGATTTTTTCCCCTTTTGCCTAAGAGTGTCATTTATTTTTATGAGAACTATGTTTCTCTATACTACACAATTCAGGACGGGTGGAGATTTATAAATTTTCAAGTATTTATTGTGATTTAAAAAATCAGAAATGTGCGTTGTCAACTCGAATGTACGTTATCCCTGTAATTGGAATTCATGAGATACACGTCAGTGGCGTAGGAACAATGTACGCCAAAACGCCAGTGCGTAGTGTTGAAAAGTGAGAATAAAAATTTTCCTATGTTCTTTAATCATATTTTCTCATTGTTCATAAATTGTAAAAGTAATCTCGAGCACACTAGTCTAAAGAAATGTTTTGTGGATACCATATCATTATTGGTCTGTCTGGCAAATATCATTTAACAGATTGAATTCCCTTACCAACATGCTTTATTTCATGAAAATCGAGTCTATCTTATGAATTTTAAAAGTAAAATACAATTTCGCCAAATATTCGTGAATCGCGTTCTCTTCACGAATTTGAGAGAAAAACTGTTTTTTCATTTTTTCTCATGTTCTGTAATGCTTATGCAAACTATGGTATCATATGATTATAATGATGAACCTCTTTAAAAGATGTATATTTTTTTATTCTCCCCTACCCCGATTTTTCAATTTCACTACATCGATTTATATTCCGTTTCTATGCAAAATCATAGACAGAAATTATAGTTAAGTCAGCAATTATCTATTTTCTTACTAAATCACTAATTGTTATTAGTAGTACTTCTTGAAATATGAATGTTAAAGACAAAAACAACTTGAAAATGCTGATTATTCAATAACACGTTTCATTGATTTCAGTTCTAGAAAAGCGATTACCTAGTTTTTTTCATTTGAAAAATAATAAATTCTTGTTTTATAACATTTTTGGCACCCCCTAAGTCACGTTGACCTCGATTTGACCTTTGTTGTGGGGGTGTTTATTTGTTTCATTGATCACGAATGCGTTTCTTCATATCAATTAATCTGTACGTATTGTTTTGCACGGTACACGATGGAATCAGAAAATACTATATATCTAAATTCAATTATTCGAAAATTATTAAAAAATCTCTTATTGTTTTGGAAATTGGTCGTCTCAATCGTTCGAGACATTAGCAAAGTGAGAATGATTTGTGTCGAGATTTAAAAGATAGGCTTTCCAAGGTGATTTTAAATGATGAAAATCATTCGAACATTTTAAAGCACATTAAAAAGGTATCAGGGATTTAAAGCTTGCATATAAAATCGAAACGCCAACCTATACGTATGACCAATCGCCCATACAAATGCATCGCTTAAGTATTTCCATTCACATTTAGGTTGTGAAAACCATTGCAAGCTTAAAATCTCTGTTTTCATAAAATGACATTTTACGAGCATAAAATAGGCGTTTTGATATAGAATATTGACACAATTGTTTCATATTTTTGGCGGGATTTTTGGCGTAGTGTTGAATTTACACCTTCCTACGCCCCTGGTAGGGTTAATATTAAACAATGTAATGGTTTCATTTCAAAATTTATTAGGTTTGAGTGAGTAATGAGTAACAAGTGATCTTGAACGAACATGTTCAAGTATTCTTTTTGCTTTTTCATTTTATGAAAGTATTGTGGTGGTGGTGGTTAATTTGTGCCCATTTGGTGTTAGCTTCCAGCCCAAACTCCCATCCAGTGTCTCGGAATAGAATATGTTGAAGATTAACACTGCCACGGAGTCTGCTTCCATCCTGTTTGATTATTTGGCGTCCAGGTACCTTACGTTTTGTTAGTATTGATAGATCTACTGATCTATACTAGCTTATTGAATATGACTTTTTAAAATCCCGTTTATGATATATCTGGAAAGTTTCAATAGTTCAATCGAAGTAATTCTGTTATTGTTTTAAATGAATCTGACCCTATGTCTGTCTGCGTTATGAAAAAAAACGTTGTGCATCATGCATTAGGGTTAACTGAATTGAGTAAGTTCAATGGGACAACGTACATTCGAGTTGACAACATACACTTATGATTTTTTAAATTATAGCCAAAATGTTAATACTAGTCTTATTAAATCTTCAACAGACCTTAATTGTGCTGTTTAAAGAAACATATTCTCGATAAAAATATTCGACACTCTTAGACGACAGGGGAGGAAACGATCAAAGGAAATGTGTAAAAATAAAAACCGTGACAACATTTTCCAACCGATCAATTATATGGGTAGATTGACTACACATCGAGCACCGTTCGAAAATCTTTTAACGTTATTAGAAAGTTAAATGTCTTCCTAAACGAATACACAGAAAATCAAACATGAAATCCTTAATGCATTCCTCAGATTCTTTTTTAAAACCTACATCAAACCTACATCATTATCTTTGCTTCAAATCGGTTAAATAGTGACATCGTACATCAAAAGTGTACTACGGTATATTTTGTCACTGTACCTTGTCGATGGTGTGACTGTACCACGGACCAAAACAATCAAATTAATCTACATGGCCAAAGATTAACTGACACGATGGGAATGTACAATTGTAAGTTTACATGTATCCACTCCGGGAGTGGGGCTCCCCGCAGATCAGTGTGAAAACTGTGTGAATGATACCATCTAACACGCATATTGAATGCAATCCTACGTCACCACTATTCAAGGAAGGTCCATGGTGTCACTATTGAATGAAGGTCATTGTCGCCACAATTTTTGGCCCCTGTTGAATGGTGAAGGTCGCTAAAATATCTTTCAATAGTGGTGACATTGGCAAACACTTGGTTCCTGACCTAAAAACCTATCGTAGGCTATGTATATGGGAATCTATCCAATTTTTTAATGAATCAAGGAAGGTCTATATCTAATGAAAATAACTTATTTTAGTGCAGTTACTGATATACTGAACACGATGTAATTATGTTACGTGCGTTCTCTTTTTCGGATCAAAAGTGACATATCATTTTTAGCACACCGGCCATTGGAAAGCATTTTTTGTCATTTCGAATGTAGTTTTTACCAGAATGATGTTTAACAACTGAGATATCAAACATTACGTTACGCGTTAATCTTTAAGAAAAAAAAACGACGTGACCGCGGTGTATATTTGTTTTTTTCATACTGCATATAATGCCGGGGTGTTACGTTCGTTTCCTCACCATGATCCACCACAATAAAAGTGGTCTTATAACAACCATAGACCGATATATCACTTAAAATATGGCATTGCAGAAGGTGTTACGTTTTTCATTGTGATTTAAAATGGTTAAACACATTTTAATCACGACCTTGTAAAGGTACTTAGTCAATGGCCTCCTAGTTTTTAGTTTTATCTTCCTCTGTCTTCTAAATTAGCATCTATTCATCTTCATGTAAAAGACCGACAGCCGACCACGTGTACCCAACTTTGGAGAGTGACTGGTCAGTAGTCAGCGATCGGTCTTTTCCGTCAACCCGAATGTAGGTCCATGTCGCCATCATTGAATAACGGCCCAAGTCGTAATTATTGAATGAAGGTCCATGTCACCACTATTGGATGTGTTAAATGCCCGTGTTGTCCCTCTTGATTGACAGTCAATGTCAACACTTTTGAATGTCATAAATGTCCACGTTGTCACTATTGAATGAAGGTCCATGTCATCACTATTGAATGTAGGTCCATATTGCCATTATTGAATGGGGGTTAATGCCACCACTTTTGGATGAAGGTTTATGTCACCATTAATAAATGTAGGTCCGATTGCCACGATTGAATGACAGTCAGTGTCACCACTATTGAATGTGATAAATGTCCCTGTTGTCACTTTTGAACGGGGATCAATGCCATCACTTTTTAATGAGGGTTCAAGTCACCATTATTAAATGTCGGTCCACTACTGAACGGGGATCAATGCCACCACTTATGGATGAGGATCTATGTCACCATTATTGAATGAAGGTCCATTTCGCCACTTTCAAATGACAGTCAATGTCACCACGATTGAATGTGATAAATGTCCCTGTTGTCACTTTTGAATGGGGATCAATGCCATCACTTTTTAATCAGGGTTCAAGTCACCATTATTAAATATAGGTCCACGACCACTATTGAACGGGGATCAATGCCACCACTTTTGGATGAGGGTTCAAGTCACCATTATTAAATGTAGGTCCACTATTGAACGGGGATCAATGCCACCACTTTTGGATGACCACCACTTTTGGATGAGGGTCTATGTCACCATTATTGAATGAAGGTCCATTTCGCCACTTTCAAATGACAGTCAATGTCACCACTATTGAATGTGATAAATGTCCCTGTTGTTACTTTTGAATGAGGATCAATGCCATCACTTTTTAATGAGGGTTCATGTCACCATTATTAAATGTAGGTCCACTATTGAACGGGGATCAATGCCACCACTTTTAGATGACCACCACTTTTGGATGAGGGTCTATGTCACTATTATTGAATGAAGGTCCATTTCGCCACTTTCAAATGACAGTCAATGTCACCACTATTGAATGTGATAAATGTTCCTGTTGTTACTTTTGAATGAGGATCAATGCCATCACTTTTAATGAGGGTTCATGTCACCATTATTAAATGTAAGTCCACTATTGAACGGGGATCAATGCCACCACTTTTGGATGAGGGTCTATGTCACCTATCTTGACGATGGTATAAGGTCGTTATTCACCTGTGGGGATGTAATGTGGAATATCGGTCACTGCATTCCCACGGGAAATATTGATATCATCCTCGTGATTCCCCATATCAAATCCCTCCTGGTGAATAACTACTTTGTATCTGAAACCGCTCAGCTCACAACCCTTATCTAAATAATTATGTACAAAAGTGATTGTTTAATAAATAACCATGTTTTATTTAAAACAGATTAACAGCTCAATGTGGAAACACAATAGGAGTAGGTATGTTGAATATTCTGTGACTAAAACAATTAATATGTAAATATTTGTCTTCATTTTCGAAACAAAAGATATTACTGAACTGATATAACACGTATATGTAATATATCTAGGAATTACTGAATGGTTTGTAGCAATTTCAGAGATACAACAATCATCTTTTTTAGTAAAAGAAAACACTCATTCCTGCTTTACTATATCTAGTTGAAAGTATATACTTCTAGTGTACTTGTCTATTTGACATTTCATGTAAACTTATGGCTAAAAGGTCACATCCTCGTACCTCATAGAATATCCTATAAAATCCATGATGCAACACACTGTTTATTAGTTTACTGGTTTCAAGATTAAGTAAAATATTCACCATTTTGTATTGTATGAATCTTCAACTGTTACTATTTGTATATATTGAATCCCTCGCAAAAAGTTCATTAAATGTCAATATCCAGCTAAACAATCATTCTATTAACTTTTCACGAGGGTGTATTGACTTTAGTTTAATTTCCTAAAATTGTTGTTGGTTAACCAACAACCAAAACGCCATTTCCAGGGAAGCTATGTTCTGGTACTTCTAGATTAAGGGGGGCAGGGCCTTTGCGGATACGTCCTGATGCGTCGTAATGAGAGCCATGACAGGGGCAATAATAGCCTCCATATTCACCTGCATTGGCGATAGGAACACATCCTGGAATTTCAATAAAACATGATATGTAGTATTATACAATATTGGGCAAGCAGTTTGGCCTTTTGTTGTAAATGAATATGGATGCCATTTGCCTGCATTTAAGTTAAAACATGTCCATTATTGTGGGTAGGTACTTCCTTCAAGAAAGGTACATGCCACCTGTTGGTGATGATGTCATTCTTACAATTTCAGGGAATAGGATAAACTAAATATTACTGTATTTCATTTCAAGAGCAAACAATTCTGTCTTGACAAACATTGCTGTCTTTTGTATACTATCTGGCCAATAATACCCTTACAAGTATATAGGGCTCACCAAAAGGGGCAAAAAACAAGATTCATTGGAAAGGAACTAAAAGCTGCAATATTTCGAAACCAATCTTGGAGTCTTTGTCTGGAAGCATGAATGCAATAATTGAGGATGACTCTCCACAAACTTGCACATTTGCCTGGCCAGCAAATTGATGTAAGGGTGTTAAGAAAACAACTGTACATACCTAAATGTGTACACACTCCTAATAAAATCAGCCATTTGTCATCTTTAACACGATCCTCATCTCTCTCTGGATCGCGAAGTTGGGCAATATCTACAGCACGTACCTCCTCTATTTCATCACTTGGTCTGTGACGAACAAACAAAGGTTTGCCTGCAACATGTCAATAATATTTATTGTATAACCTATTGGCACTAAGAAGAATGTCCCTTCCCTCGATTTACATTTCAGTAATATTTATTGTATAACCTATTGGCACTTCACAAGACTGTCCCTTCCCTCAAAAATCTGCCCACATTAAATAGACCCATTGGCATACCTCTCCATTTAAATACAGAAATCTGCCCACATTAAATAGACCCATTGGCATACCTCTTCATTTAAATACAGAAATCTGCCAACATTAAATAGACCCATTGGCATACCTCTCCATTTAAATACAGAAATCTGCCCACATTAAATAGACCCATTGGCATACCTCTCCATTTGAATACAGAAATCTGCCCACATTAAATAGACCCATTGGCATACCTCTCCATTTAAATACAGAAATCTGCCCACATTAAATAGACCTATTGGCATACATAAAATAGACCCATTGGCATACCTCTCCATTTGAATACAGCACTTTTTCCTTCTGGCACATCTTCCATGTTAATTTCAATTTTTGCCAGAGCAAGCACATCAGCTGATGCACTGAGGCTGCCGATAAACTCTTGCACTACACTCTTTCCACCATATGCAAGGCCAAGACCACTGCCTGAAAGAAGAAATGATTCTGTGAACCCAGTTGAACTTTTGTTTTACCTAGAAGTGATATACATGTATATCGCTTTGAAACATGCTTTTGAGGTAAAGATGAAAATTAAATAACGAGAGCAAAAATATACTTTCTGGATTAAATCAGTAAATATTTACAAATGAAGTACACATTTTTGAAAAACTATGAGAATAGCAGAGCAGAATAAGAATAACCACTTTCTGTAATGAAATAGAACAAATGAAATACAATGTGATGTATTGTGACAATGATTTGTTTAAAGGAAAAGAACATCTTTGAAAAGCTGTTGCAGAGAGAAACAAAATATTGTATACAGAGATTGTATAAATCAATCAGATTGTGCTAAACGTACCTATCATAGTGAGATATGTAAAGCTTTTCCTTGAGACTTGTGTTGCTTCAGATTTTGCACCAGTGTTTTTCACACTGGGGCGTCTATATTCTGAGAAATCGGGCACGCTGATGTCTGAGTGAGCAAACCTCACCTGGGTAGATCCTAAAACAGAAATAATAGAAAACATGGAATTTGGCTCCCATTGACTAGATACATATAAAATAATAGGTATTTCAAAATGATACGCATAAATTTTTCTTATGTTAGCATCTAATATTCATTCGTGTAAAATATTCATGAATCAAAGTGCCAAATATTCATAGGTGTCAAATATTCATGAATCAGAGTGTGAAATATGCATTAGCATCAGCCATCAAATAAAGAGCAAATTTTATTTTAACTAATTAAGATGCAATAAATACTGGGAAAACAACAAAAAACTAATTAACCATCAAAGTCCTCAATTTGTTCATACAATTGGCTTTGCAGCAATGCTTTACAGCCTAAATATGGAACTCCACTAAAATTGCCATCTTTAAGAAAAGCTATGTAAAATTCCCTTTCAAAAACGACCCTAACTAACAACCATTGATTCTCCACCCAAGGAATCATGCTCAGGCCTCAAAAAGTCTGGGAGTGCTAATAGGAACATGGGCACCAATAACGGAAATATGGTAGCTTTAATTTGGCGCTATTAACTTGGCCGATTGGGTAAATTTGAAATGTTGGCTGCTATTAAATTTTGCAATCGAACCATCAGTAAATCTTTAAATCTGGTATCTTTCGAAGAAACCAGATGTAATCTCAGTTCAATAATGCTCTTAATGCACTCGAAACTCATTTTGAAACACTGGCTGATTTTAAGATTGATTTGTATTGTATATATGCAATCAAGACAGCCATTACTTTTCAATTGTGGCATTGAGAGAAGGTAAGAATGCATGTTCGGAATTGTGATGCATTCCTCAATAACCCAGATGCGAGTAGAAATAATCTTGATTTACGTCATTAAAAATTCAAAATTCAGTCAAAGTAATATCATATTTGAAATCTACATGTAAAATTACATCTAGAAATGTGGTTTTAAAAAGTGTTTATCAACTTTGAAAAATTACTTTTCTTCGAAAATGTGACTTCTAGCTCGGGGAGATTCCCCATAGACCCCATGCTATAAAATCACAAAAAATGAAATATCTTTTCTTTTAGTGGACAGATGATATTTTGCTTTACTGGACATATATTCATTAGTATAAGTATTAGACACATAAGGGTTATATGAAAATTGAGCCACTTAAATTGATAATATTCAAGTTTAAGGGAACTTTCTTATATACCTGCCATGTTAATTGACCCGAATCAGCCACCTGGTGGTGAAACTGGTAACTACCTACTCGCATTTGGGTAATTGAGTCAATGTTATATTTCAAACAGGAGTCACCCCTTCCCCACACTATCTTCATCTTTCAGTTTTGCACAAAGAGTGCACTAATGAACCTAGAAATGACTGGTGAGAAGATTTGTTTTGCAAACTGTAGTTGCTCACAATATTATGAGTTCAAACAGATTTGAATTTATGAAAACTTGTAAATGATTTTGAAAAAAATTGGAAAATTTGCAAGATGAAAAAAGACCTTAGAAGTTTCTTGACCTTGAGAAGGCCATGGAAGGTCAAATCTCAAATCTAAAGTCAGATTAATTTTGAAAAGAATTGAAGTCAGTCAGTATTTGTTAAGATATTGGAAGTTGTAAGAATTTGCTGCAGATGCCAACCACCAACTGCAGTCAGAAAAAACGGACACCATAACAATATGGTGACATAAAAATGAAAAAATTCAGTGACAGAAGGTCTCTATTTTATACATTTTACAAATAAATCTTCTTTACAGTATTTTTTATGCAAAAAGTGCACTCTGTGCAAAGCTGAAAGATGAAGACAATCTGGAGAAGGAGTGATCACTACTTGAAAAATAACATGTGACTCAATCAGAGGGGGATTAACACCAGAGTTCAAAGATGACATACGCTTATAATGTAAACCTGTATTGCGATGACATACACCTCTGATTGGTCCAAATCGATAAACAAAAATGGTGGATTCAAAATTTTCTAATAACGCTTGGAATTATATTATGTTGATTCCTGGCGTATAACCAATATCATAGCTTGGTTTTTCACATCAAGATAAAGAAATATGTAAGGATTATGTTTACATCGATTAAAACATCACGATGATGCATGATGCACTTTGTTCGAATATTAAGAGAATTTGTGCAAACAAAGGTGGTACACAAGAGACGTATCATGTCGTTGCGCATCGCTAAAGCTCTGGTTTATCGGCAAAACGAAATTTTTTTCGTTTTTGATTGCAATATTTGCATGTAATATTTAACTTATATCAACCCTCAAATTCTCTCATTTATTGGTACATGTACTTCCGGGCCAGTCCGAACGGGGAATCCCCTATTAAATCCAACCGCCATTTCGGTAAGTGTGGAATTTCTTTCGATACAAAACGAAATTTTTTTCGCTCTGCTGATAAACAAAGACAATTTTGGATTCAACTACACGAAAAGAATGCTATATACCAAGGAATCTATTGAAGTAGGTATCTAAAGTGTAAGGGGCGTAGATAATTCTCCCAAGTTGTAATCGTACAGGCAAAAGATTGGGCTCGTTCCAGGACTATAGTCATGACACAGGATAAGTTGAGACATTCTCGAATCTCAGGACCATAGATCTAAAACAGTATTCCGGGCATGAGATAACTAGTCTATATACCACCAAATAGGGAGTGTCGGAGTATGTCATTGGATGTGTATTAATATATAAGAAAACAACATACTTCCTAGTCCTGTTGAAACTGATAGGCATCCTTTCGGTACACTTCGAGCCAGTGCCTGGTTTGTGAGAATTTCTTGACTTGGTTGTAAAACTACGTCCGAACTTTTGACAAGAACGGGTGCTATTACTGGTGATACGCCTGATGGAACTGCATTCACTGTTGCCGTAAGAGCAGGAAAGCTGCTACTTACTCGACCTACAGATCTTAACATTGTCTATTTTAGCTAAAATGTTATGAAAAACTAAAATTTCGAAATTTTTCAAATCCAAGATGGCGTATTCGAATGTCGTAAAATCGACGGAAAAGTAGTCTCAAGGTCAAACTTTTATGAAACCAAAAAATGTTTCGAGCTGTTTCAAAGGCCGTTTTCAGTGGCTTATCTGCCTCTAAATCTATCCAAACTAGGACAATATATGTTGGGGTACGTCTCTCAAAGGGAGAAACACCCGACGATATCCAGGTACCCCCAGTACCCGTGTATAAATATAAAGCAAATGAGACCATGCAAGAGAGACGGGCAAGATTGTTGTATCAAAGTAGAAAAAGGGGAATGCTTGAAAATGGTCTGCTCCTTAGTCAGTTTGCACAGAAATTCTTAGATAAACTAACTGATGAACAGGTACTTATGTATGATAAACTCATAAATTTACCAAGTAATGATTGGGACATTTACTACTGGGCGACAAATAAACAAGAACCTCCCAAGGAATTTGAAAATGAGGTCCTTGAGATGCTCAGAGAACATGCGACAAACAAGGATATGGAATCACGTATTCGACAACCAGACCTTTATACCTAAATTAGCTTGTGAACTTCAAATCAACATTTTTGGATCAGAAATACTCGTATAATAACATGATCTACAACTGTAACCAACTTCCTTGACCACTTGACCCGGGATGTGGACCACTTCGCGGAGAGCGTTGCGCATCAATAAGTCTGCATCTGCTCGATGATTAGCTCACTAAATTACGAAATAAAACCAAAGTTTATGTAGACGCGCCTAAAGTCTTGATATGGAAAACTGATAATTCTGTGCGCCTTATCATAATTAATAGTTAATGCCAGTTTGGCATTAACTCAACATACTGAGTGGAGTAACATGTTTCAAACTTACCTGTCACAGACCTGTAAACATGATGAAAACTATAACTTTATACACGGAGTGGACATACAGTGGCTACAATTGGTTACTTTTCCCGTGGACTCTCTTGAAAGCCCATGCCTTTCCTTCACTTTATTGTTATTATCTATGGTCACAGGGCTCTCACCAGGAAATAATTAGGGTGTGGTGCCAACATCTTCAGAATAACTGTTCAATAGTAATAAATCATATTTATGTTATGTTTTATCCTTTTTACATGCTATTATTGTATTTTAAGTCAAGTTTAGACTGTGGAAACAGTCATGATTTGCCAATAGGATGTGGTGAGAGCTAAATAGAGTGTGGTGCTGCGCCACAGTCTAAAAGCCTGGCGAGAGCCCTGGGTCATATTCTTGATACTAATGGAATGTTCTAAAGATTCATGAATAGCAATAGTTCATTTCATAATCAATGTGAAATTGAAAATAAAGTTGTAAATATTTACATATCTTATCTTTTGTCAAAACTGTTTCTGATGGACCTGAAAATCTTAGCTTATGGTCCCAAGTAATACTTCATATACATGTACTTTTGTCATGCAAGCCTAGCTTTAAAAGACCAAAATTGAAGTCAATACATTCATGACATTTACATTCTAGAAATACCCATAGGTCATTTTGTGATTTTACTGGAACATTGAATCTCTCTTATACCACCTTAAATAAATTTTAAATTTACCAATGGGATGATAAACCTGTAGGTGTATCAAAAATCAAGATGAAAATGAACTTTTTAAAATCTATTTTGAATTAGGAATGTGTCCAATTAGCAAATCCTAATGAATATGATATATGTCATATAAAAAGAACCAGATAGGCCTATCACAAATGATTTCCTTGACATGGAGCATCTTCTCAGATAAAATTACCGCCAAGTGAAACACCTCACAAGTGGAAAAGAATCTGTGGTTTGTTGGGAAAACTATTATTTAGGTTACCCGCCACCCACAAACTTAATTATATAGGCTAAATGACTGACCAAAACATAGATATCTTGATGATTAGATACCCTCACTTTGTTTGCAGCTAGATCCCTGATTCAAATGAAATAATATATACAGGGTGGGCCAAAAAAATGCCACTTTTTTTTCAAGACACTACATACGCCAAATTTTGCAGTTATATAGTGCCAAAGGTTCTTGGTAATAATATAATGTAACGAGTCATTCAACTTGGATTATATTTGATCTAAAAGGGGAGTTCAATTGATCCACCACTCTAATTGATGATATATTTTAGTTTTAGTTGCCTTGCTGATATTGCAGTATCAATGAAATGTTAGCTAAGTTTTTCTCAACCTGTCTTAATTGCCAGCTTTAGTTGAGCAATTTTCTAGATTGGGTGCCTTCATACAATCTCCTGGAGACCTTCCCATACCCTTTACTCACTGGGGTTTGCATCAGGGCTATTAGCTTGGCGATCATCAGGCCGTATCAGTTCAGGAACATTTTGCAAATTATGCTTATTTATCATGGCACACCACATGTTTAAAGGGATCCATCACCTTACAAAACTTCTTAACGGAGAGGAATAAGGGAAAATGCTTGCCGGATTCTGAATCTGTGTATTTTTTAATGATTTTTCACCGTCTTAGAATTTCAATTTTTTTTCCTTTGAAAAAATGAGATTTGCATTGTTTTCCAATTAGAAAAATGAGTAAACATGAATAGCTCGAAATCTAACGGTGAGATTTTGTTTTAAAAAATCATGGATATCAAGGCTAAATATAGCTATACAATAAACATAAAAAAGCAATGCTTGGACTCTTCATATTCACACAAAAAATTAATTAGTAAATGAGGTTTGATATTTGTGAGAATAAGTTGTACGAGGTGCAATGCTCTACAAACACCAGACTACAGGGTGGATTAGGATCAATGACACACATAAAAATTAATTTAAAAATATTTCATGATAATTATCTCAAACAAAAGCAGTTAGCGAAGGATACGTTTCATTACACTCAATAAATAGTTATCACTTTTGACTATCTCATGGGAATGTATTTCCATTTGTTCAAGATATCATTTTTTAGCTTCGAAAATCACAATCGTTGGATAATACATTTGTCTCAGAATGATAGGCCACCCTGTAGCAATGTAGCTTTCACTTGAAGTGTACCCTTGAAAATAATTAACTTACTTTCAAATTGGTCTTGCTTTTGTGGTGTATGTGGCTTTTTAGCAAATCTGCCACGCTCATTTCTTTCCAGAACCATCTTGTTCAAATGTATCACTATATTATACGCGCATGTATAGACAGATGACATAAATATACATATAAATTATATATTGCACCTGTATTTACTTACATGGGAATATATATTCCCTTATGGAAAAATGCAAATGCATGAACATATATTTTCATCTTATATATGACTTCAAGCTAACATATTATTTCATATTTATATTTTCATAGTTAGTTTAACATGAATAATAGATCCATGAGAACAATATTCTTTGTTTTTTTTTAAATTGATGGGTTTACTGTGAATTCCATAAATTACAATTTGCAAGGGGTAAGTATACTGTATGAGCTAGCTAGTGGCTTTGTATTTTATGTTAGGCCAGGGTAATTAAATTAGTTGTTTCTCTTCTATTTTTCAAAATTGATACGGGAATGACGGTTTTTATATTACCTTTTTTGTCTATCTAAAATGCTGATGAGGGACGGGATGATTTTTTTCTTTAAAATAACTGTAAAAAGAAATAACTAATTTTGAAGGAAATAAACTGAGTTTATGTTGAATTTATATGTTGAATTTAGCCTACTTTACTGGTATATTTGATCATATATCAGTACCACGATATTGTCAATTATCCTGATCCATAAAAAGTAAAAAAAAGTGTTTCACACGCCATGGATGTGCGCGAGGTACGGTGTTTTTTCTCAGAAATGGCAGAAAAAAGGTGGAGGGGGGATTGGGCCACACGCGGGCAAGAATGAGAAACAACTAATTTAATTACCCTAACCTTAGTTCATCCAGTAGTACGTTTTTACTGCAAAGTAGTGTTTTTATATGCAGCTTCATAGCATAAAATATGTTGAATGAAGCATATGGTGTGGATTAGTCGTGTGACACACAAACTGACCAATACATGAGGGTATTAGCTACTTTTCACATAAACCAAAGGAGGACAGTGCTTTTATTTCAACTGGGAGCTTACCTCCACACGGCTGATCATGTGACCATGGTGGTGGTCCCCTTTAAGTGAGATGCTGGTGACATATTTTATTCAAGTAAAAGTGTATCCATGGCTAGATAACAACCTCAAGTTTCATTTGGTATGCAAATTATGATTTAATATCAAAATTAAAAGTTATAGCATTTTGAAAAAAATGGCGTTTTTTGGCCCACCCTGTATATGTAGGACATCACATGAGTTAAATGATTTAGCTTATAGTTTATTTTTCCATTATTTGACCTCAATGTAACATTTTCTGCCTTCACTTACATGTGGCATTAACATGCAAATATCACCACCTACCATTTGTTACAAACACTGAACACTGATTGCCATCACAAATAAGTTGAAGACTATAACAATTCCATCACTTCTGGTGGTGACATAATAACACAAAATTTAACAACTTAAAGATTCATGAAAATATTGTTGGTTTTATTGGCAATCATAATTACATCATCCAATATTTTTAAAATGAATGTATTTCTACATTTGTTTATTTGTATTCAATTGTACATGATTGTGTCACTTTGTAACATTTGCAGTCCACACGCAATGGCACAATAAAGTGGCACTTAAAGTTGGCATTGGCAACGCCATGATTATCAAGACATCATCCAGTTATTTATTAAATCCATCCTTGGCCTAAGAGTAATGCATTGCATTACACAAGAGTAAATGAGCTACTATGAAAGCAGTGAAAGACCGATCCTGAATGAACTGTCAGTCTGATTCTTCATATTCATACTCTTTAAACCGAGAATTATTTACTCTATCCAGTTTAGGAATCTGTCCAGAATAATATTTGTAGCATGTCTGCTATCATGTGGGAGATCTCATCAAAAAGTCCCATTCCAATGAATTCAAATATGAATTTGGTCAATGGTGTTCTGATAATTCATGTAGAAGCCATGTGCGCTGATGATGGCAATGTTTTTGTATGTACATCTTATATACAGTGAAGTATTATCATCAGGGACAGAGAGTATTACGTCATACTGGAAAAGAAAATATCAAAAATTTAATACAAAGGATGTTTCAGTATTTCCAAAACACAGAAGACCAAATTGCCGCCTCAAAGTATTTCAGGAATACTTGATTTTCAGAAGTGATAATTTACTAGTCAGTTGAACAGCATTATACAGTATCTTTCAATTATAACATTAAGCAATACAAATAACCATCTTTCTAAATTTACATTTAATTCATGTACTTTAAAAAAAATAGTTAAGATAAACATTATCAAATGTTTTCCATACCTATCAATTAGAGATTCTCTCATTTGTGTTGACATTGTGCTTGGTTGGTTATCTCCTAATTTGAATACGGATTCTATGACGTTAACTTCTGTACTAGTCGTGTCTAAGCCACAGAATGCCACCCAATCATTTACCACCATACCTCCTGATATAACCTCACTACCTCTGTTAAGTGTACCTGCCTAAAATATAAAATAGTATAAATTTATTTGATTTTTGTGCTACTTGTGAGTGCTTTTTAAATTTAATTTTTCTTTGTCAGAAATTCATTTAAATCCTTACTCATCTGTCATTTTGATTTGCACAACAAAAATCAATTCTTTGAAAATTCCCGGGGAGTTTGGGATATCGCTAGATATCTCACGGTTGTCTTATCTGATTAGCATGGAAATTGAATATCGCCAGATATCTCATGACATGTGATGTGACCCTGTTAAGACCAATCATACAGTGATATAATAATTAGTATTATTATATCACTATCTAGCTAGCGACAGTATGATTGGTCAAAACCGGGTCACATGTCGTTGGATATCTGGCGATATTCAATGGCAATGCTAATCAGATAAGACAACCGTGAGATATCTAGCGATATCCCACGCTCCCAGGAATTTTTAAAGAATTTGTTTTCGTTCAGTGTAAATAATTTAGTTCAGTGTAAGTCAAAATGGCAGACGAACCGAGTAGATTCGAAAAATATTTGAAGACTTAATGACTTAATAATATTAGGGATGTTTAGCTAGACAGTGATATAATAAAACAAATATTTCACTCTATTTTCGGTGAATACCTGTAGCACTTTCACAAGGTGATATTCCACTTGCCCTTCGGGCTTCGTGGAATATCACTTGTGAAAGATGTACAGGTATTCACCTCAATAGAGTGAAATATTTGTTCAATATCTTGATTTTCAGAATGATCTTCCTTGAAAATGATTATAATTTAAAACAATCAGACAATGAACACTCATAAATATTATATAGTAAGTGTTGTTTCACAAAAAGTTCACAATCCTTCCATGTATTTCATTTCGACTACCTCCGATTAGGTGAGCAGTACCATGCCCGTAGCCAGGGGGGGGGTAGTTTTTGCAAAGGGGAGAGCTTTTTGACAGTTTTGGTAAAAAAACATGCGAATAGTGCTCAGAATGGTGAAAAACTGCATGATTTTGAAAGAATTTCG
This sequence comes from Owenia fusiformis, assembly GCA_903813345.2. Taxonomy (NCBI): domain Eukaryota; kingdom Metazoa; phylum Annelida; class Polychaeta; order Sabellida; family Oweniidae; genus Owenia; species Owenia fusiformis. The sequence continues at coordinate 1,247,503 of CAIIXF020000009.1, forward strand.
GAGCGGCTGCTCCCCCTGGCTACAGGCCTGAGTACTATATATCCCTAACTAAACAGGAGTAAAATCTTGAATATGAAATGCAACTTACCACAAGTGGAACCTGTAGAAGAGATGACAGTTCATCTTGATCTTCGACTGATGTCTTTGGATGAACCTGGAATACAAATAGAAAATAAATCAGGGTTCTTACAAACTTTTAAGAATGAAATATCCTGATATTCTAGGGCAAAAATATTGAAATTATCCTATTGTTTTTTGCATGACCTCAAAATATCTATGTATCTTAATTGATAACTTTATAAACAGTCAGGCTATTTTTATCAATGTTAACAACTTTTTTATATCACTGTATCACCAGCAGACTGCAAAACAAGACATTTTCACAAAAAAACAATACTGACTTTCAACCAAAAAAAATATTGATTTGTACTCTTTAACATAGTTAACATTGTTACCTTCAAAATTTCACTTTTTAGACCTTAGAAGATCTTTTCTAATTAAGCTGACCTGAATTTAAATACAAAAATCAATTTTTGACCTTTAAAAGGTCACCGAAGGTCAACCACAGGTCAAATCTCATATAAAAGGTTCTAAATTTGGTCAATTAGAGGCAAGATGAACAATTTATCAAAAGATTCAAAATGGCCACCATGTATTTTAGCCAGCATGCCTTAAACCTAATCAGATCTTGGCACTAGTCTACTCTTGCATCTGTCTAAAGGTACTCACTAGTCCACCCTGATTGCTTATTGCACAGTAGCTGCCTACTAACACTTGTTCTGCTATAGTTTGTCTGAATACTTCAACTTTTAATGTGTCAGCTAAGATCTGTTCTGTCTCCTATAATAAAAAGTATAACATGTATTATAATACAAGTATTAGCTCAAACGTGGGTTGAGATTGACTCATTCCGAGTTTGTTGCATTTATTTCAACCTACTATCAACTTGGTATTTTTTTTATCTAATTATTGTTGAAATTTTGTTTATGATATAAATAAAACTTAATGTGATTCACTGCATCCAAAAGATATACTGAACATGTTTCCACTTCAGAGGGAGCACTTTTTTCCCGAAATCATGTCAAAATATAAACATTCTGTTATCTTACTTTATCAAGATCTGGATGTACCAAGGCTACATAGTCGTTACAAGCTATGACGTTACCAAGGGCTGAAAGTCTCTCCTCAACACGCTGTATTTTTACACTGTCTGGTAGAGAGTTGCGTATGTGTTGTAGTTCTTGATCTGTAGTAGTTGATGGCACTAAGAGACCATTTCTGTTTCCTGAAATTATATATTTTTTCAAATCAAGAATACTTTTGATTTACATATAGGAATATCAATATGGCCCTAAAGTAGTTAAAATGTTGTTGGGCATTTGGTACTCCAGTGATTCTCACCAAGTTAGTAACATAATCTCATATATCATTACAGTAGAAATGGCTGGTGTACAGATGTAGCAAAATATAAAATTGTGGATATTGATATGATTTGAGTTTTAATGGCATTACCTATGTACACACATGTCCTATTATCCTACAGCACACTTACCTACACACATATGTCCTATTATCCTACAGCACACTAACCTGCACACGTGTCATATTATCCAACAGCACACTTACCGACACACATACGTCCTATTATCCTACAGCACACTTACCAACACACAAATACACCCTATTGTCATTCAGCACACTAGCCTACACACATGTATGTCCTATTATCCTACAGCACACTCACCTACACATGTGTCATATTATCCAACAGCACACTAACCTACACACACACGTCCTATTATCCTACAGCACACTTATCGACAGACATACGTCCTACTATCCTACAGCACACTTACCTACACACATACGTCTTATCATCCTACAGCACACTTACCTACACACATATGTTCTATTATCCTACAGCACACTAACCTACACACATACGTCTTATCATCCTACAGCACACTAACCTACACACATACATCTTATCATCCTACAGCACACTTACCTACACACATACGTCCTATTATCCTACAGCCAGCAATCGATGTGTGTATCACTGGAATAGTCTCAGCCAATTCTCCTTCAAATACACTGGAAATATATAAGTACATGACTGTATTTGAAATATATGTAACACAATATTTTATGTGTTCTGGGGATGTTTCTTCTTACTTACAGTAAGAACAAAAGTTTGCATTAGCTACACGCATTAGCAATAGCTGAGATTTGTTGATCAAAATGAAAGAATTTTGGCCACCATCTTGAATGATGCTAACTGCATAAAGAGTCATCCACTATAGAACATGTCAAGAAGCATCAACATACAAGAGGCCATCCTTCATGTCTATGTCAATCTGCAAAAGCTGAATGAAGTCCCAACACAATGTGATCATGATAAGTCAGTAACCTGTAGGCACAGTTGCCCTTTTGCGATGATAACATAACATGCCATTTCTCCTAAAAATGTGTTTATTTAGGTTATCTGAAAAAATATTTCGAGTTAATAGGTGGTTTAATTTTGGCTTATGAATTTCAATTCTTGGTGGCAAAGAGAGGGTGCAGTGTCAAAACTGACCAATCATGTAAGTACATGATTATTGATTGACCCCTATTATTAAAGAAAACACAGAATGAAATCCTGCGCTAAGGGCTGATGTGATCCACCCCAGTAGGGATCCAACCCACGACCACTAGGTTACAAGGCGATTGTTCTACCACTGAACTAAAGGACCAACTGCCTTTTCCTCATCAACATTGCATGATGACATTTTGTTACCAAAAGGAACTATTTCGGTAACCAGAGTAATCGAGTAGATCACAAGTGATACAGCATTGCAGCCATATCTTACGTGCCCAGTTTCCTGGACCCTGTATAAGTTACCTATCTTTCCAGGTTGTCAATCATTCTATTCATGATGTCACGTTAATGAATTTCAAACAGGCCATTCACCCGAAGGAGAAATAGTATTAATTACAGAATACACAGAATGATATCCGCCCTAAGGGCTGATGTAGTTGGAGTACAGTATGCTCTCAAAGAATTTTGATGACAAGATTCACATTGCATCCCAGCACGTCCTTCCATCAGCAAGACAAAGGCAATATAGCACTTTTTCAAAGTTCAATAGTACTCAGGGCTTGCATTAACGGCGTCCCGTACATGTTAAGGACTCAAAAATAATTTGGAGGACGCAAAAATTGAAAATATTTCTGTTTTTGGATGCAAATTTTTTTTAGGTCAAAATCACTTCAAACCCCAGTTACGCCGGTTCAAAATCAAATATTGATTGCCGGTCCAAATGATGATTTTGCTGACACATGAGACAAATCAATTAAGTTTGACATATCAAATGAAAGAATATAAATTGGCCTACCTTGTGAAGGCAAAATCTAAGTATAATAGGCAGATAATCAGCAGTGTTTTACAGAAACACTGAGATAATTATCTTACGATAATCTGGCCACCATTACATTTTTATTGACCTACTCTCAAAACCAAACATCATTGCTTTGAGACTAATGGGTCAGTAGCAAAAAACCGTTATCACTGTCCTGCCAACTTTCAATGGATAAAACAAACACTATAATCAATACAATTTGATCCTCTTGGCATTATCTCACATCATAGTAAGGAAGCACAAAGGGCAACATTTGAAAACAAATAAAATATTACAAGTCAAAAATGCATATCAAACTATTGAATGTTGATCTTTATATTTCATTGAAATTAATAATGTGTCCGAAAGGAATATTGAGTTATTATTTACATCAGAGTGAGGAGGAACAAGGGGCAACATTGAAAAACACAAAGTAATTAAGAAGTCAAAAATGAATTAACAATCAATTATGTATTGATCTGCTTTATTGAGATCAATTGCTCATATACAATGTGCATTAAGTGACAGGAAAATACTGATTTTATCATTTAACATCACAGTGAGAAAGCACATGAGGCGAATGGTCGAAAAAATTTCAGCCTGTTGAAATTGCCAAAAGGCCTCTTGAAAAAATATTTATTGAAACCCCTGCGGTCAATACTACAATGTGTTTACAACGATACCTAACAAAAACAAATAATTATGATCTCTCACCTTTATTTGAATCTTAAATAAGGCTCAACATGTTGAATATTTACAAATAATCATGATTCTCTCGAATTTTTTCGACTTTGTTTATTTTTAGATTTGAAACCATGACACGCAACAGTTTTTCCTATTCAGAAACAAATATTAGGTTATTCATGAAATAAAATGTATTCATTGTCGAATGAACGGACATGCATTTATTCAGTCCGTACTTAACATTTACTTCCGTTTTAAATTCGCGGCAAGAAATCAAAAACTGAAAAATAAGGGACACATTTTTTTTTCAAAGGACACACTTTTTAAAAAAAATTGAGTCCTTGGGACTCACAAATTTTCTAACCTAATGCAAGCGCTGGTACTTTTAAAATATTTTGGTATTCCTGAGATCAGGGGTAACGTCCAGCGAGACTAAATCATTGTAAGATATTTGGCACCCTTATATAGCTAACACTTCACAAGGTATTCGATCATTGCAAAAAAAATGCCTGGAGTATTTGAGAATAAATGGAGGTTTTTCTATAGGCCCTCTATAATAAAAAAAATCGCCGATCTTCACCAGAAGAAACAAAATGTTATATTAAAATGTTCTACAAACCTGTAAAAGTTCTCTGACCCTCCCATTGCGACAAGGCAGTAAGAATTGGTGAGTTTTGCAAATACCCCCACCTCATTATTTCCTTCAAATTGTGTTCTAACCGCCATAGTAACTTTCAAATACTGTTCTTGGTGGAAATGAGCTCTGGAATGAACTTGATTGATGTAACACACCTATGAAACTGCTTGAATTACTTAATAAATGAACTAAATGTACAAATTTTCAAAATATTGCGAAACGTGTTCGCAATGTGATGTGAACTACGTCATCAAAACGTGTGTAGATTGAGATATAAAAATGAACAAGTTTTAGCTATCACGAAATCCACAATCAGCAAGTCACAGTTTTCCATTTTAAGAATCATTGATTTATGGATCAATAACTTTTGTGATTTTTTGAAAAAATGAATCAGAGCTTAACATCTTTGAATATCCAGAGAGTCTAAGTCAACCCCTTCCTATCTAAGGGTGAGTGGGGGGGGGGTTGTCGCTGATACTTATCTTAGATCTGTTCAAATGGAAATGCCCAATTAAACCAGGCAGCCAATCAGGTTCATGATAAACAAATTCAACGACCAATCAGATAACAGGAGGACTTTTCTGGTATATTTCAACTTCAGATTGAATTAATTTCTTAGAAAATAATTAGATCGGCCAAGGGCGTTACAATACCCGGGAATTTATCGGTTCGTCCAGTACTTGTTTGTGATAGCGCCCTCTGTAGGTCACTGTGCTTATAGCCTACAGTAATACGGGGTGGGATATCGGGAATTCGGTCAGTTTCTATACGTCGATTTCGCTATGAATTGAAGCAAGTGTGACCACTTTATCCACTTAAACAATTTGATAATTGATTAAATCTTTAAACAAAATCGATAAACACGTTATACACTTCCTATCTCCTTAGAAATTAGCATGTATTTATGGATTGTGTTTTCGAACAAGGCTCGACCCACCCCAATAGGGAAATCCTTATGCTAATTAGTATGACGTCATATTTTCCTGGGGAATCCTAGATTTCAAGGCCTCAGTCTGTTATTGTGTCAAATGTAAACGCTCTTGGGACGCTCTTTTGCAGACAGAAAATTGACAGATTAGCTTTTAACTTTCAGCTTTGATGTTTAAATATTCTGTATTTCTACCGGACTTCTTGCTGAATATCATATAATGTTATAACTTGATTTGGATCATTGCCTGATTGATCATTCTGAAATTTTGATTGTGATTCATGATTGATTGGCAAGAAAAATAATTCCTATTGTTTTCCAGCGAAGTCAAAATGTTACAGCATGAGTTATAATGTCGAGTTTGCATCATGTTAAATTCTGCTAGTGATTAGAAGTCCATGCACAAGCATACACATAAGAGACAAACACACCCAGGCTCCAGGCCGTGGATGGAAATATAAAACTATTTAAGGCACAAACTGGTATTAATAGACCGATATGTAGTGTCTGCCATGTATTGAAGGTAAACCAATCTGTATTATTAATGTTTCTTCTATCAATACATGGGTTGTGCAATAGAAAAGCAATGGCACAATCAAAAATGTGCATATCAATCGTGAATATCTCTCGGTTCAAAGCTTATTTCCAACAGAATCGTGTCAAAATATGTGTCTGAGTAACAGTTATACATTATAAGATCGCAAACTCTTACCAATTATCAGCCGAATGGCTCATTTTCAACGAAATGTCCTTAAGACAACAGCCCTGGGTCGCGCCTGAGACCAAAAACTACTTCAAATAGCCCTCCCCTAATTATATTGGATAATCACATTTATGCGTGCGCGCGCAGCTCATCCAATGAACGAAACGCCACTTCCCGCTGAAATCACCGGGTATTGATCTTTCCCTTGGATCGGCCAGCACAATCGCAAAATTAAGACTGAAAGAGGGAGATTTGGGACTTCAGTCTTTCGGCTTGGTAAGAAGATTGGTGAATATGTGGTGAACTCAATATGCAAAAAGTCCAGAGGGGTCTAACCCGTCTTGATTACACGGACATCAAGTACGTTTCTGGCGAAAGCCGGAGCATAGATTATTTACTCCGGCTTTCAAACGTACTTGACGTCCGTGCTTGATTGTGCTATCCTATAGCATAGGGCCTCTTTAATGATGAATAAAACACTAAGTTTATAGGGTTTGTAGAAAAACCGGGTCCCGGGTAGTATAAATCCTATATGCTGCTGGGTTCAAACTTGGTATATTTTCATTGGTTATGGGGGGGGGGGGGGCGTGCGATCGCACCATCGAACCCCCTCCTGGCTACGTCTATGGCATTATGTTTATACAAAAGGAGGTGAAAACAACAGTTTTACTTATAATACATATTTATATTTATTCTATTCATCTGATATAATTTACATTTATACACAATAGTGGAGTATACAGATATCACAATTTTGGACTAACTACTACCACTTACATGCAGTCTCGCATCAAGCCCTCGTGTACCACAATTATCCAAACTAACACACATGGAAGCGAAATTAGTCATAGAGGAAGAGACTGCAGGCTTATGCAAGACTACAAGATTTGTTTAAAATAGACTACTTATATGTATTTAGATTATTATCATGCATTTTTGATAAATCTCATTTTCTGTTCATCTGTTTGTTTATAATTAGGTGAGTTCATGCTTCAATGCAATCAGCATCATTATGTCTCACATTTTCTCAAATAAAAATCCCATTATTCTTTTTTGTATAAACATGAGAAAATCTCTATTAATATTTTGCAACATTAACTGAACACTGTAAACAGAATAATTTTGGCCCTGTTTAATTTGGCAAATTTGTTATTGTGACAACTGGTAAAACTGAATCTTGATTCTAAAACATTCTAAAATAGTTCATGAAAAATGCAAAATTAAATAAATTGCACAAGATTACTCTTTGACTTCAAATTATGTGTGTGACTGATGACAAAAAAGTCAAACTGTCAAATTAAAAGCAGGCATCAAACTAGAACTGGTTACAGTAAATCTCGATGCAGGTGATCCTATATTTTAATACTAAACTATCACATCCACTGTCTTATTCTGATCATTGAAAAACTCAGTATTTCAGAAATCAAATGATATAGTATTAAAACATCTACATATAAAACATTAATGCTATATGTAATGTTGACTAATCTGTCTGTTATATGAATCTTTGATAAGGCTTTGTACATAATACATAACCCACACTGTTATACCTCTAAATTGAGTTATATCTATGTTGTATTCTAGACTGAGCTGGTAGGTTATGAAAAATGAATAATAACCAGATTGTATAATTTTACCAAGCACCCATAATGCCCCTTCCCATTCCCTTTTTAAACAGACTTGGAAATAGATACCACCCCTTGATCTATTTAAATAACCAAACAGGGTGTTCTTGATCAATGTCTTTTAGGACCATCTCAAAAATGCTTTTTCCAACTCAAAACTGCAAACCCTAATTCTAAGAAAACATATATTTTCCCCCAAACAAAAATGCATATAATCACTCCCATCAACATAATTGTCTTCATATTTGCCATTCAATTAATTACGTTTGAATACAATCCCTGAATGATAAGATGTCATAGTTGGGAAAGCAGAGTGCATTTTGCACAACAAACAAGCAATGTCATGCTACAAAACACTGTCTTTGGTAATCTAATTTTGGCATAATATCTGCGAAGCCATACAAATTTACATTTCACAACTTAAAATCAATCATATAGTTTACTATTTATAGCTTTGGAGGATCTACTCGACTATGAACTACATAGCTTCCATCCTTCGATCACAGTGCTTCAAGATCTAGAATAGCTTCTTTCTTTCTGTAGTTCTGTAGCCCTGTGTTACAGTGTTTGGTGGAGGATGCAAAATGACTGATGTACATTAGAGACACATATAAAGAACACTGTCTCTGTTTCTTGAAACACAGTACCTGATGTACATTTTCTGATTGGTTATTTTAGAAAAACAAGTTTCTAAGCTATGTTATCTATAATGTCAATTATAGGTTTCAATGATTTTTATGGCCTTTGATTAAATTATGTCTCATGATAGAGAGCTTTCCTTTAAAGGTTAATTTGATAATTTACAAACAATAACAGACATTACATGCTGTTTACAACATTAAGTACTTTACATTAACTTAAAGAATATAATCTTAGACTTCTAAGCAAACTCGAGATCATTAAATCACAACACATCAGCATTACCCTTGCAAAAAATATCATCATGATCTTATTTTCCTTTACAAAGGTTTAATTTAGACTCAAATGGTCACCAAGAGATAACGCTGAAAACTATTAAAGTAAAAACGTATTATCTTTACTTAATTGGAAAATGTAATGGGGAAAGGTGAATTAATGTTATCATTTGGTATTTTATGCACAGGTAATTTTTGCAATTTGATATTTTACAATTAGGTAGGTATATACCTGTAATTTTACAACCACATTCAAAATTGATGCTAGTTAATATGCTATATGATATTTTCTAAATGATGAATAATAGAGTTTGGTTGTCATATACAGTAAAACTTGAGTCATGAATGATTTCAAGGTTTTTGCATTCAGAAACCTGAATGACATGGAAGTATTTTAATAAAATGAAGTATAATATGTAAAAGGTGTGATCATTAAGTCCTCATAATCTCATTAATTTTCTATTTTTCAAAATATTCTGATTTTTTACAGATTTTGTAACATACATTGACTTATTAATAGCTAGAACAACAGATATACATGTATATTTAATGATAAATGATTGCAATTATTATACAAATTCGATGCATATTATGAGAACTTTTTGATCACCCCTTGTATTTCACTTCAAGTGTAGCATCACCACCAACAGAGACATACTAAGTGTTCAAAATATTAAGCAAATATTTCATTCTATGTTCGGGCAATACCTGTTCATCTTTCAATGATTTTTGCAGCATGTATTGCCCGCAGCCCGAAGGGCGAGGGAAATACATGCTGCAAAAATCATTGAAAGATGAACAGGTATTGCCCGAACATAGAATGAAATATTTGTTTTATTATATCATTGCTAGACATTCGCTACGACCAATAGCCTAAATGCATTTCAAATAATAAATAATAGATCTATTTGTTTTAACCTGTGAACATTTATTTTTAATAAATGAACATGTTTAACATAAGCCGTCTTCGATCTGGTGAATTCAGAGTCGACTCGTTGATGAGATTTATATCATTGCGTAGACTTTGTATGTGCCTATTGAGTCCATGACGAATACTTTGCAGACTGGCACTCGTAATATTCCCCATCCTTCGACCGTTCGCAGTTCAAGAAAAAAATCATCTAAAATTTCATCCAGAACGATTTTATCGATAGATTTAACGTCTATTTCGATATCTTTTTCGTCCACGTAACACTTGAAAATGTTCCAAGACTTTTCCGTTGATTTAATGGTGTTTTTAGAATGCACATCCCTCAAGATGTCGTTCTTTTCAACGGAATTCAGACTTTTAAATCTTTTTCCGTCTGCTATTTTAATGCACGTCACAACTGTACTGGACGAAACGGGACGATTCAGAATTCCCGGGCGGGCAATACGCCGGGCAATACGTCTTTTATAATTCAAAAATTAAGGGAGCTGTGAAATACGCTTTGGTATTTTTGATCACATGGTACTGAATCAGCCAATCAAAGGACACAAATTCTAGCAATGATATAATAACAAGTTTTACTCTATAGGAAATGGATGAAACTCAAGGAATACATATAATAAAGAGCATCCACTGGTTCTTATATTACGGATTAAGAACTATTGTACACATGTATGACACACATATATGGCATTACATGATTATTGCCATGGAAACATTTCCACAATATTTACAATATTATATTCCCATGAATAAAGTACCAAAATGGCCATGTATTAAAATTCAAAATAGAATGGATAATGAGAAATCAGAGAGGAATACATTGAATCTACATCAATGTAGATGTAGAATCCATTAACATGAGACAGAACTCACATTCTATAATGTCAAGAAATGCCAGATCATTAGGAGCAGAGAAATGGGATGGAATAAGCATGACCATGGAGATATTCTGAACATGGGAACTGATATATATATTGGCATTATGGAAATCCACACCTATTAATGAATTGAATTTCCACAATGACACATGTTTTAGAGACTAGGACTTATGAAAATCCACATCTTTGACCAGATTTTAGAATATAATTTAGTACTACATAATTTCATACTACAACTATTACTACAGCTTTCCTATAACTCTTGCCAACGTTTAATTACTTGCAATGGATTCAACCTCCATGTTTTCTGCTTCTGACACAATCCAAACTCCTATAAAGCATTGTAAATAAATTCAGGCAATAATGAGTATGATTTGTCCATGCTAGTATCTAGGTCATCCTGGTTTCATAATTTAAATTGTTAATTTCCTAGAAACTATTTAGCAAAATGGCGGCCTGTGGCTACTTTAACTCTTCTCTTAAAATATGAAGCTCTTAAAAAGCTTATATACAGATATACTGTTGAGATGTCATGCATGATGCATTAGAATACCATGCATGATACATTGCAATGTCAAGCATAATATTAGGAACACATACTTGATGCATTTGTACAGCACAATGCATTGAAATGTTATCAAACTCAGATCATCAATTTGTCTTCCAAAAATATCCATGGCAACCAAAAATAAATAAATAATAAACATGATCTTGATACTGCTTTATGGCATATTATACATGTACAGATCATTACAGGTAAATTACTTAGATTTCATTCAGCTGTTGTTATAGCAAGACATTCATATATCAATCCATGCTGTCTCCATGATGGTTGCCATGGTTACATTTGAGAGGTATGTCCTATACCACTCAAGTGTATATTCTGAATGAACATTATAGAACTCCAATATTATTACACACAGACTACTTTACAATATGTTCTTTGGTATGGAATACTCCTGTTAGTTGTAATTTTATTTGAGAGCCGAAATCTCAATCAATTAGATAACATTCTAATGTAGTTTTAGGATATATCTCATAATTTCATTAATGACATTTGCTCTTACTAAATTCATGAGTTCCCAATAATTGTGTTTCTTAACAGTTGTACGAGAAGACCTCACCAAATTTTGATGTCAACATGTCAGATCTGCTATTAGGGACATGTTAATCAAACATGTTAATTCTATTGTAATTTTAGATGTTCAGTTTAGAATATATCACCACTTGTGATAAAATAAATATTCACACTATTATACTGTATATACACATTTACAAGACTGTAGAACGATATATAACATGGATACATAAAATATATTGTACATAGACACAACAATATATTATATATTACATACATACATACAATATATTCTACATATTCAAATTGTGTTTATACATTGTATGCTATAACCACTTCAAACAGAGTGTACACAAGCCAGTATTTGTAATCAATTTCAAAAGCAAGGTCCCTTTATGAAAGTCTAAGCAAGCAAACCATATCCATGACAAAAAACAAAATCATCAACTTATATAAGGTTATCATGGGACAAATCCATATATGGAACCTACCATATCACCCTAGCAACATGTCACTCAAACAACATGGCGACTATTAGCAACATGTTACTATAGCGATGGGATTTCTCTTATTGCACAACATACAGTTTCTGTGATTACTGAGACAATTCCAACTTTCCTGTCAGACCTGTTCTCCGCATGTAAGTCTCACTGGTAGTCCACTCTCTGTTCACTTTGCATACAGCAGATCTTTAGTGGTGATTTGTCTTTATGTATCTGGATTTCTATAAGATCCCTGATGTAAACAATCTAATTGGCTGAATTTCCTGAAAATATCCTCTTGGAATTTCCACAGACTCTACACTTACATTCAAATAGAATTCATTTGAAGTCAAGAAATGCGGATTCTTATTCCAGTAGAAAGAACAGTCACTTGGTTTCAAACCCTTTGAGATTTAACGAGGGTTAAAATCAGATGTTTTGTTAGAAGAAGCTCTGCACGTAACATTCATTCCTACAGATGAATCTATTCCTCAAGGGAACATTTCTTGATAATTATAAACATTCACAACTATGCAATTCAACTTTCCAACAGATCATTTGCCAGATACAAACAGTTCTGCATTCATTTATTCTGCAAACTCAGAATCACGTGCTTCTCCATTTTCAGAAACATATCCTCGGTTATTGAAATTCATCGTCAGAACTCAATAATGTTGTTTTCTCCGTGAATTTTCCTTTAGGGGGTGGAGGTCTGGGTGGCCCCACAGATCCCTGTCTCCCCTGGGTGGTCAGCTTCCCTTTACCTTTGGGTGGGGGCTGGATAGGGGGCACTGGCTGGGATGGCTCAGACGTTGATGACTGGTAGCGCTCTCTATCTTGCTGAAAACGATCTCGATCCAACTCATCTTGGGGGATATTAGTCCCTTGTTGGGTGTACTGCTGATACTGCGGATGAAAATTATGAATCGCGTCGGCCATAATGTCCTTTGGATTCATCGTTTCCTTCAGATTACTTGATATACTCTGCAATGACACAGTACGAGGATGAGCTCTCTCTTGGCCATCTTCATAAATCGTGCTAGGGAATGCGAACCTCAAGGCAATCGATGCGAAGAACATCTCGATACAGATGATGAAATTCTGGTAGCCAGCGGCAACGGTGCCAGTGTTAATAGAGGAACCTCCAGATGTCTCCAATTCCTGGATCACCCCAGCTTTCTCCAAGATAGATAACAACATGCCTGCAATAATAAATCAGCATTGGTGTCAAGTTAAAATACCACTTCCCTATGAATCATTCATGAATATGTTGAAAGTACACATAAAGACAGTACATATATCTAAAGATCCAATCTTCATCTTTATTTGAATATATATGTTACTTTGTACCTAGATTGTCTATTAGGTAGAATTGCTACAAACATGTAAAGTTGATATCAAATTGATATTTAGTGATCTATTATTTGAAAACTAAAATATTTGTCTTATTAAGTTTATGGAGTGCAGTACTTTTCTACATAGACATGGTACAATAAAGGCAAAATCAGATTTAGTGAGCACCTTCTCAAAAAATTGTGTTAATTTAAAAATATTTTTGGCTCATATCATTCCTATTGTCATTCTAGTAGATTTACATTTTATTCCATGCCAGGTTCATTCTTTTGTATTCAATTTTCTATTTTGAAACATCATCATTTTTCTTACCTTGCCAGAATGAGAGGAAGATTATGGACTTCACGATGAGAAACTTCAAGATAGGGTCAAATGGGCTGAGGAGCTCTTTAGTAGCGAAGTAGAACAGGAAAAGGCCATATAAGGCTAGGGTCACCGAGACATTGTTGATAATCATGGTATATAGGTAGCCACTGTTCGTTCTGAAAAAGATTTAGGATAACAGTTGAAATTTATTAAAATCACATAAATGTAAAAGACAATTAAAAATGAATGGGAGACAATCATAACAGTGAGAAAAAGATGTAAAATACTTACGACCAGTAGCCATCTTTGTAGAGATTGAATGCTTGGAGGATAAGAATCGTTATAGCAACCAGAGGCTTCACAACGCAGAATTGTAGGGTAGCCTGGAAAATTTATTATTTTTATTATTTTTATCCACAACAATCTTAAAACTAAGGAGAAAGCATGTTTTTATGATAGACCCTCAACATTCAACAAATCATTGTTATCTTTAAAAAGGTTGAATGAGAACTAAGAGCATGAATAAAACACTAGTAATTCCAATTCAGGTCTAGGTTTTAGATTTTCCATTACTTTCAGGGCAAGTGATGTAAAAATATTAAATAAATGATGATAATGGATATCCCATTGTGGATCTCATAAATAAGAGATCTGATGATGTCTTATCATCAATCAAAACAATGTCATCAAATAATTATTTAGTGTCATCCAATGAGTCCATAATGTCACACATTGGTGTTACCTAAGAAAGTCTATTGTATACTGCCTCTTTAGTGTCATCCAATGAGTCCATAATGTCACACATTGGTGTTACCTAAGAAAGTCTATTGTATACTGCCTCTTTAGTGTCATCCAATGAGTCCATGATGTCACACATTGGTGTTACTGTACCTAAGAAAGTCTATTGTATACTGCCTCTTTAGTGTCATCCAATGAGTCCATAATGTCACAAATTGGTGTTACCTAAGAAAGTCTATTGTATGCTGCCTCTTTAGTGTCATCCAATGAGTCCATGATGTCACACATTGGTGTTACTGTACCTAAGAAAGTCTATTGTATACTGCCTCTTTAGTGTCATCCAATGAGTCCATGATGTCACACATTGGTGTTACTGTACCTAAGAAAGTCTATTGTATACTGCCTCTTTAGTGTCATCCAATGAGTCCATGATGTCACACATTGGTGTTATTGTACCTAAGAAAGTCTATTGTATACTGCCTCTTTAGTGTCATCCAATGAGTCCATAATGTCACACATTGGTGTTACCTAAGAAAGTCTATTGTATACTGCCTCTTTAGTGTCATCCAATGAGTCCATAATGTCACACATTGGTGTTACCTAAGAAAGTCTATTGTATACTGCCTCTTTAGTGTCATCCAATGAGTCCATGATGTCACACATTGGTGTTACTTACCTGTTTACAGAATCTAAGAAAGCCTATAGTATACTGTCTGCCAGCAAGGCAGCATGTGCACCAGATCCAACTAGATCTAAAATCACAGCAAAGTCACACAATGCAAGAATGGCACGCAATGCAGGAATGGTAGACAATGCAGTATGAAGGAGCAAGGGAGGGGTAGCTAGTATAGTTAATAAAAAACTAGCAATTAGTATAGTAAAAAAGGCCAGTTGTTAGTAAAATGTCTAGTATTTAGTAAAAGGGCTAGTAAGACTCCAATGGATTTAGTCTTCTCCCCTGAGGATTCTTTAGCTGGATGCAAGATTGTAATTTTAATAATTTTGCCAAAGAGTTCTGAGGCAATTTTTTTTATATATTAGTAATAGTTAAACAGAATAAGTATGCATGTTCATAGAAAGTATGTTTTACTTTTTGAGTAAGCATGATATATTATTATAACATACCTATGATGATGTATAATGTAAACTGTTCACAAGACAGCAGGCCAATATAACTTTTCAAAAACCCGCGCCCGCTAACTTTCTGATTGGTCAAGCGCTGGGACTACGTCATACATGTCATTAGGCCTAGGTCAAATTGACTCATACATTCGTAAGATATAAACATGGGAATACATCATCATATCCGAACCATTGCTAGTCAAGAAAACGGTACTCTCTGACCAGACTTGATCATCATAGGTATGTTATAAATCGTTTATGTCACTATAGTTGCACATATGCCCTCGGTTCTCAGTGATCAATGTCCCTCCCAAGGTCGGGCCTCATATCACTGAAACCCTCGGGCATATATGCAATGATAGTGACATAACCTCTAATTATTGCATATGCGATGCCTGTTATGGTTTAAAAGGCAATGTCTCATTATTTCATTTGACCTGAGTTTTGAATTTGTTTATTGTTTTTATTATTATTAACTATGTGAAGATTTTATAAAGAAAATGAATTCAGCTAGAATGGTGAATTTATGCACACATTGCCTCTTTAAGCGAAGGAAGAAATTCAGTGAATCTGCTGGTAGAGGTATTATTTATAGTACCATCATATAAAGAGAAAAAGTTAAGCATTTATAAGATGATATATATAATGTAAGTATTGTATAGTCTGTAGTTTAAAGCAGAATCCCAGGATAGGAATAATTGAACTCAACTGGAAAAAATGTTAAATGTTATTCTGGAAAGAGATTAGATGTTAAATGTTAGTAAATTATTCACGCAATACTAGACTGCATTCAAGTTGGATAGTTTTGTTGGCTAAAATCCTGAAATGAAAAACTGTTAGTTGAAGATTAGTTCACAGTTTTAACTGATGCAGAAATTCTGAATGCTTTTGATTAAAATATTCAATAATATCTTTATCTTCACTTCAAAAAGATGAATTGTTCACATATATTGAACAAAATAGGTGAAGTTAAATTAGGCCTAGAACATTTTGTGAAAAAACATAGGGAGATCACTGCATCCTATGTTGAATTTCTGCATTGTTAGGAATCAAAAGGTAATGGGAGAAGGGAGTAAGGCCACACAATGCAACAGCATTCATCACTCCAAGACCCCCACCTGTTTACAAAACCGCAATATTGTGATGTCATAGAGACGGCCAGAAAGACAACACGTGCCCCATAACCAACTAGACCTGAAATTTACAACATACAGTACACATAAATCTTAATAGGTAACATTTAACAATTAGTGAGGCTTTCTGAAATATCACTCTAAATGACAACATAGCAGATTTTTGCTTTGTAAACCATCAATATTATGTATTACTTTCGTCCTTGCTGATTTCACTCTTTTTCTCATTTGCAACATGACCATTTTCTCTTGTAACGCCGAGGCCTAGGGGCTAGTAATAATTACAACCCTGTGATTATGATAAACAATTTGAGTTCTCATGCTGATCTTAATGACCTCAAAGGTAGCTGTTATGGCCTTTCATAGGCAGCTGTTATGGCTTTTCATAGGTAGCTGTTATGGCCTTTCATAGGTAGCTGTTATGTCCTTTCATAGGTAGCTGTTATGGTCTTTCATAGGTAGCTGTTATGGCCTTTCATAGGTAGCTGTTATGGCTTTTCATAGGTAGCTGTTATGGCCTTTCATAGGTAGCTGTTATGGCCTTTCATAGGTAGCTTTTATGGCCTTTCATAGGTAGATTTTATGGCCTTTCATAGGTAGCTGTTATCGCCTTTCATAGGTAGCTGTTATTGTGTTTCATAGGTAGCTATAATGGCCTTTCATAGGTAGCTGTTATGGCCTTTCATAGATAGCTGTTATGGCCTATCATAGGTAGATTTTATTGTCTTTAATAGGTAGCTGTTATGGCCTTTCAATCATAGGTAGCTGTTATGGCCTTTCTTAGGTAGCTGTAATGGTCTTTCATAGGTAGCTGTTATGGTCTTTCATAGGTAGCTGTTATGGTCTTTCATAGATAGCTGTTATGGCCTTTCATAGGTAGCTGTTATGGCCTTTCATAGGTAGATTTTATGGCCTTTCATAGGTAGCTGTTATGGCTTTTCATAGGTAGCTGTTATCGCCTTTCATAGGTAGCTGTTATTGTGTTTCATAAAGCCTTTCATAGGTAGATATTATGGTCTTTCATAGATAGCTGTTATGGCCTGTCATAGGTAGATTTTATTTTCTCATATGACTAACAAAGATACATCCATCTTTACCCCATGCAAGATATTGCCATCTTTCATCCTAAAAAGTCACACGTACAAGATGAGATTTACTTGTGACATCACTGGTATATAAACATCAACAACATGGCAACGGACACACCATTGCTATGAGTATCCATGCTATGCTGTTATGGCCTTTCATAGGTAGCTGTTATGGCCTTTCTTAGGTAGCTGTTATGGGCTTTCTTAGGTAGCTGTTATGGGCTTTCATAGGTAGCTGTTATGGCCTTTCTTAAGTAGCTGTTATGGCCTTTCATAGGTAGCTGTTATGGCCTTTCTTAGGTAGCTGTTATGGGCTTTCATAGGTAGCTGTTATGGCCTTTCTTAAGTAGCTGTTATGGCCTTTCATAGGTAGCTGTTATGGCCTTTCTTAGGTAGCTGTTATGGCCCTTCATAGGTAGCTGTTATGGCCTTTCAGTTAGGTAGCTGTTATGGCCTTTCATAGGTAGCTGTTATGGTCTTTCATAGGGGTTTAGATAGCTTAATGTGACATATGAATATAGAAATAATTAACAAACTGCTATTCATATTTTTTTCAATCATAACAAAAAGTCAAGTATTTTGAATACCAGCAAATGAATCAGATCTCCCAAGCTCTGACTGTTTTCTATTTTTGTTGTAGGTCATGATATTCCCAACGCATAGATACAGCAGTAATCAACAGCCTTTTCACTCAGCTTTGTTATCACTGAATGCATTTGTAAAGCTCCTAGAGAAGATGGTCACGTTTTGAAACATTAATTTAACTAAAAAGAGTGGAATTAGCAAGGAATAAAGTAAACAGACATGAAGTCAATACTCCAAATTATATAGAAATGCAAGAAAATGAAACAGTTTATTCAAATTTTGGAGAGAAATTGAGTGGAATGCATTAACAGATGTCACAAACCTGAATCGGGAGATGCTAGTTGAGCGATAAATGAACAGGTGATAGTTTCAATTACAAAATAAATAAAACATTAATTAATGTACATGTTGGAGCTTAGAATCATTTTCATAGTTATCATGAACATTTGCTTACACTATTAAATGTAACTCGATTCCAAAAAGGCTTTTTCACCATTTTCTGGACATTGGCAATTATTTAAGTTGCCACGATTTGGGACTGGTAATAAAAGACCCCTTAGACAATGACAAACATTTGTACTTACTCTATAGGCTTTCCTCGTATTTCTGACATAATAGCACTCTCGCCTCCAAGGTATTCATAACAGAGACTCAAGAAGTTGTAGATCACAAATGCTGAAATAAAAATTCAAAATTAGTTTATTTTTAACCTATTTATTGTTAATTTGACAATTCCTTGAACTATAGTAGCCTATGATCAGGTCACAAATTATTATTTATCTAAACATTTAATTAAGGAATAATAACTTACAATTGGAATGATAAATGATCCAAAAGAAGTTGAAGTATGATACACCTAGATTGGCAGTTGCTGTTCTTCTACTAATTTGGTGCTACTTATTTTGACGGATTTGCTGTTTTGAATATTTGGCAGCTACTTAATTTGGCAGACTTACAATATTGAAATGTATAAACCATACAAATTGAAATATTGAATTTGGTGACTACTTAATTCGGTGGACTTGAACAATTTGACAGATCCGCCAAATTAAAACAGCCGCCAAATTAAGTAGAAGTACAGTAAATACATACATGTTCATCTATAAAATATGTTAACAATCATATGGTTCTTGTAATTTCTATATTGTGCAAGTTGACATCTTACTTATTGGATCATTTTTCATCATAATGAAGAATCCCTTGGAGAAAATCCATGTCTAACACATAAACACAAATCATTCTTCAAAAAGATTTACTTTTAAATTACATGTTTAATCAATAATACTTATTACATATTTGATTTAATGATTGGTTTTTAATTAACAGTTCTTGTTTATTCCTTTCTTTTTCTGATTACTCCAATTGGAAATTAAATCCTGTCTACCATGACTTAATGCTTCCAATATTTATGAGAATATATGATAAACGAGGGCAATCTTGTCTGCCCACATCAACAATCCGTCTGCTCACGCTTACTCCACTCTATTTCTCTCTAAAACTTGAATGAAGTACAACATTTTCTAGGATTTCTATATAATTTGGAATGTTGACTACACGCCTACATATTTCATTCCTTTCTAATTCCATTCTATACCACTCTATTTCATATTTCAAAACATGACCCTATGACATATTTTTCAAGAGCCAAGACAGGATGTTGATCATATTCCCCTGGCCTATAGGAGAAGTAGTCATCCATAAACATTGTGTAACTTTGTATCCCACAAAAATGATAAAGTTAATAAATGATACACAATTAACATTGGTTCTTGGAAGAAGAGGTGGACAGTAAATTACAAACTCAAAATATCTCATTTTGTAAATAATCAGCATTCTCAAATATATAACCCGGACTCAACCTGAGAAAAATGTTTCACCTTGAGGAACTACTAAAAATTCCAGACTATAACCATAAGTTTCATTTGAAAATGACAAACACGGATTTTGCATCTACAATTCCTTTCAAGGTGGTAATAATGGATAATTCACCAAACCTCGAATCCTACAAGGAATCTAAATATAAATAAACCTTGTGGGAAAAAATGAATAAATGATGATATGGAAGAAAAGGTCGAATGAAGCAAATAATGATTTTAGTTTATATGTTTTTGACCAAACATTTTTCCTATTTAATTTCAGAGGGCTTTTCAATGCCTGTTGATATTTGGACACCATGCTTTAAAGTTAGCGAAAAATTCAAGGCATTAACATACCATTTGTAGCAGGCATCAACTGCCAAACACCAAATACCTACCACCGAACACTGTCCATAAAAAGACACTATAAAAAGTTGAACCAAATTGGCAAAAAGCATCCCATTTGAGAGGTTTTCAGATTGGAGTTGAGATTTTACCATCTTGTATTTAAGCAACCTACCTTCATAACAATCTCTCACACTGTTGAAGTAAACATAGTAACTCTCCTTGTATTAAGCAACCTACCTTCATAACAATCCCTCACACTGTTGAAGTAAACATAGTAACTCTCCTTGTATTAAGCAACCTACCTTCATAACAATCCCTCACACTGTTGAAGTAAACATAGTAACTCTCCTTGTATTAAGCAACCTACCTTCATAACAATCCCTCACACTGTTGAAGTAAACATAATAACTCTCCTTGTATTTAGCAACCTACCTTCATAGCAATCCCTCACACTGTTGAAGTAAACATAATAACTCTCCTTGTATTTAGCAACCTACCTTCATAACAATCCCTCACACTGTTGAAGTAAACATAGTAACTCTCCTTGTATTTAGCAACCTACCTTCATAGCAATCCCTCACACTGTTGAAGTAAACATAATAACTCTCCTTGTATTTAGCAACCTACCTTCATAGCAATCCCTCACACTGTTGAAGTAAACATAATAACTCTCCTTGTATTTAGCAACCTACCTTCATAGCAATCCCTCACACTGTTGAAGTAAACATAATAACTCTCCTTGTATTTAGCAACCTACCTTCATAACAATCTCTCACACTGTTGAAGTAAACATAGTAACTCTCCTTGTTGAAGAACATGAGACTCAACCACGAGTCGAAGGAGTAGATGGGAACAATGAACAGGATACGCACGATCCATCGTTGCTCATTTGGGCATGTGTAGTAACGCAAATGAAGGAAAATCTGAAAATACAGAAGAGTGATCACAACAGTGATTGTTAACGTTTTATTCAACTGCTTCAATTGAATAGATGTATCAGAACATAGAGATACAGATAATGAGGGATATGAAATTGATAGATGTTTCTCTTTCTAATGGCGGCAATATATAATTTCAAGTCTTGAAGACAACAATATCACTATCAATCAGTTCTATTTTGAACAAAAATAGAAAAAATTATGAAAGATTTATGATTCCAAACAAGCTAATGATAAATCTTAAAAATTAATCACATCAACAAAATTTTACTGGGAAAAAAGGCAAAATAAAATATGACTTTGTGATATTTTTTGCATGAGACGTCACTATTGAATTTAGCCTATAAGCAAGCTTGCGGTTTATCACGCATGTAGCTCTGACACAACAATGCTCTTGAAAGGCCTGCCTCTCCCCTGAGACAATTCCTGGCAGTCTCTTGCAAAAGATATTCCACAAATCGTGTCATTCTACTCAGTTTCTCTCAAATATTTGAAAAAGTGCCTGATTTTCTTACATTTCTATACAATTTGGTGTATTAACTCCAAAGTCTGTTTCATTTATTCCTTGCTGATGCCACTCCTTTTTGCGTTACCTTTTATTTCTAAACATGATATTCACCTTATAAATGAGTTAACATTCAACATAACCTTCACCATTCAAGATGTTTTCTCACTACTGCCTGTCAGACGATATGAGAGTTCAGGCTCGTAGCCAGGATTTGCAAAAGGGGAGGGGGGGGTTACTCTTTGAAAAACTCCAAAGGGGAGCTTCACTTGTGACAATTCTGGTCCAAAAATGGCCAAAATCACTTAATAGTGCTCAGAATGGTGAAAACCTGTATGATTAGGAAAGAACTTTTGGCCAGGGGGAGGGAGATTCGCTCGAACCCATCAAACTTCTTCCCCTGGCTATGGGCCTGCAGTTCTACTGAAATCACTGCTATATAACATTAAGGACATGTTCTTTGAATCAGATATATCAGTTCTAAGACTTTTATTAAGGAAAGGATCAATATTCAGTCACTTTAAGAAACGTTGCGTTAATTCAGTTTTTTTGTCACTTTAAGTTGGTGGTAAATTGCATCTTGCAGTTATCTGGATGATTTATCTATTCTTAGGCACCATTATATGGAACTGGCCTGTGTTTGGTGTAAATAGCTATAACTATGTATGAATGTATTGTACATGTACATGTATGTACATGATGCAGATAACAAAAACTAAATAATAGTAAGAGGAACGTTTAAATACAAGTTAGCTGATTTCTTTACATTTCTGAAATTTAATTCATATGAAAAATGACCAGAATTTTGTTGAATCAATTTAAACCAAATCCAAATGGCTCGAATCTCCCCCCCCCATGTTATAACTGAGACACGCTGATTGCAATCAAGAACATCATGGCTTATGTCACAGGGATCATTCATTACAAACAAGCTTCTTGTTATAATCATAACTTGACCATCCCATGCTTTGATGCTATTGTCAATAAATATATATAAAAGTTGAGATTTTAATATAGAGTAAGGCCTTAAAAGGCCCAGTAATATCCAAATAGGCATACTTGATGGGGCTTTAAGACATTTTGGACCCAAGATCCGCGTGTAACAACACAACCTCTAAATATCACCTGGCTATTACCACTTATACTACCAGGGAATGAGTACATTTGTGTCTCTAGGCTGTTGTTGATTATAATCAGTTCCAAGAAAGCATTGGTAACTAGCAGCATTCTGATTTACAGCAAGTGTAAATGCCAATATCCTCTACCTGTATACCAGTAGCAAATACTGTTACTATAGTATTCATTGTCATGCACATCTTAATCCTTTCTCTTCTCTTATATTTATTTCTACTCTATTATATAGGCAGTTTTTAAAACAATTAAAATTGTAATATTTTGATTTTTGGATTAGACGTCCAAGTCAATCAGTCCACAGCCCTGCACTTAACCCTTTACTCCCTCTACTGAAATCCATTGTTTTGATTTGAAACCCAAAATTGAAACATATTTTTGAGGGTCACTTCGACACACAAAATTAAAGAAAAACCCATCAATATTTGCCCCTCTACCCAAAACAACATTTTAAAGGTCCTATCTGAATATTGATAATAGGTTATCACAATTGCTCTTCATAGTTCTGAGGGGAAAGGGCTTGTAACCCCCTTCTAACTGCACTGATAAAGGTTAACAGAAACAATACAAATCTATTGCAATTTCATACATTGGTTTATGAGACAAAAAGAGCCGATCATTTGATTAATTCAAGAGATAATAAAAATCTATACATTATTAAGTGCTGATTTCTCTAGATTTTTCGAGATAAACATCTGTAGTTATCAAAGAAATAAGAAACATATGGTGGAAATATGCAAGTAAGAACTGTATTCTATTGTGTATTATTAAGGTAGCACTTATGCTGAAAATGTCCGTCTGCTTGAGGTTAGTCTCCTCCATTTCTCTCAAAAATTTGAATGAACTAGCTGATTTTTTTTCATTTCTATACAATTAAGAATATTACCTCCACGCCTGTTTATTTCATTTCAAACTTATTTCACTCTTTTCCACTCTATTTCACATTTGAAATCATGACCATCTTGCGATTAACTTATAGGGAGTAGTTATCAGGTTTCATTAGATGTGGTCAATGTGAGAGGTCTGGATCAATACTCTCTGCAATTCTCCCACAAGTTAAATGTCAAGATGGTCATGTTTTGGAATGGAAAATAGAGTAAATTACAGTGGAATTAACAAAGAATAAAGTAAACAGGCTTGTAATCAATACTCTAAATTATACAAAAATGCAAGAAAATTTGGTGGTTAATTCAAATTTAATCGAGAAGAACCGTAAAATAGACATAACCTGATATAACTTGAGGCAAGTGGCACAATTATATCTTTCACAAAAGATGTCATCCTAATGATGGAACTGTGAAGTTAGATCTTGTTAAATCACAGATCAGCTCATTGTGAAAAGAAACAATGTTTGTGGAACATCCGTGAAATTGCTTGATCTTATTATAGACCGGGTGCTTTTCTGCAAAAGGTCTCTCTGTAAAATGTGGTAGGCGTTTAGTGTTAAAAGTGTTCTGACAAGTGTTTCTTATGTAACTTTTTATGCTGAATCCAAAAAACCATGTTGGCAAGCTGAAATATGATTATTTAACCCTTAAAATACCATGTTAGTCCCCCTACCTCAAAAATTCACCCCTATCAGGGGGAAAAAATTCTTCAACCTAAAATAACTTTGATTTTATGGTTTTTGTAAGTGAAATACATGGACATTGTATAAAATAAACATTTGAAGTATGAATGATACGGATTACCCTTAAGAAATTTGAATAAAAGCAAAAAGTATGTACCCCAGGGGGCAAATTTATGACCCATTTTTTTTACTTTTCGCGTCATAACTTTTTTATTAGACAATGATGGATGCTAAAAAAATCCATGTAAAAGGCATAATACCTGGTCTACTAATCCTGCAAGAATCAAAGTAATTCCTTTGATAATTGCCTTGAAAAAAATTAGTGAATTTAAGAAAAAATGACATTTTAGCTGGGACTGATTTTATGTGTGACTATAACTGACCCCTATTGCTTTAACATTTATCCCTCTGTGTTCATATATTTAGCATTTTAGAATAAATCTAAAATATAAAACTTATTTTAGCAAAGGTTTAGGAAGATTTAAGCTTTTTGTCATGTTCAACTATTAAAAATTCATGAAATTTGATGTCTAAAATGTTATACGTATACCCTTGGAAGACCCTTATAATATCTTATTTATGAACATATTTGTACCAATATTAGTTTTCTAGCTTAGAGAAATGATGTATGATATATCCTGGCTTGGCTTTCTGGTGTTTTGAACAATCTTTTAAGTGTTATCATTGAAAATTCATTCTTAAATCATAGGTCTGCAATCGATTAAATTCATGTATACCATTAGTATCATTCTACTGGTATGAGCATAATTGAACTAGCTATGATTTCATAGATTAGTTGTTTGATGCATGACATATTCAAATGCTGACTTTCTGGTGATTTTAACCATCTAAGAGGCTTAATCATTGAAAACCATTACAAATAAAGGCCTAAACGAATAGTATTAAGGTAGACTATTAGAACACCCTTATTAATTCCAGGCTTAGAGTATATTGATACCTACTACTGTCTCATAGCTCGGAGGTTTGATATATGACATATTCTGACTAGTTTTTCTGCAGATTTGAACCACCTAACAGGTCTAATCATTGAATATACTTAATAGACTAGGTCTAAAATTGAAGTATTCAATAGAACCCTCTATGATAAATTCAAAACAGATTCAGAATGACATTAACCTCAACACTGGATCTGAATCAGAATTACAATTCTTCATAGAGCTGAACTAGGAAGACAAGGCTAATTTCATTCTAAGCAGCCTGACAATTGCATGACATGAGAGCAAAAGTACCAATGATTCATACAAATCTTCATTTTATGGAGTTTTCTTCCCTGAACAATGTTAAGTCATATTAAAAAATCCCCCCCCCCCACTGTCCCCATTAACCTTTCTGTGTTACTCTTGGCAAATTCTTGACAAATGGCGTATACTCACTTTGACAACATTTTGAATTAGTGGGATGTTTCAGTTAATGAGAGTTTTTGCAGAGTAGCAATTTTTGGGAGCTTCATCTCAATGTATTTCAATGCATGATCCCCCTTTTCATGAGATATGACCACCAAAAGTATGCAAGATGGGGCACAGTACACTTCACTGCTGAAGTTTTGCTTCCTTGAAGACTGTAGCCAAATCCTCAGATGTAGATGCAATTGATGCTAATTTGTAAGAAGGATCATATATTGGAAATATTACGGTTGGCATTTCAATACCATTTGTTAAACAGTTAAGGAGTAGAGTACATTTGAGTTGGCTTAAATGTTTCATTCGTCAATGAGAGCGCTATTGGAAAAGCCATCAGCTCATGTTTCATGATTTCATTGATGCCCACAGGTCTGTGGTTAGCTTCATGTGCAGTGTTAAGATTCTGCAAAACATTCCTGTCTGCCTTAACAACTTTCTGCTCGTTTATATTGGGATTAGGCATATAGTTTAAAAAATGCTGGTGCTTGCTCAGTAGATCAAGAAATGTTGTGTCTTTCATTTGACCCTGTTGGTATCAACCTCCAAGACACAAAGACATCCAGTTGTTGTTGGCCAAACTGTCGAGCCTGTTGATTGTTTCTGTGAGTACATCTTTTGTACATATACTTTGGAGATTAAGTAATGGATCTTCTGAAAACATGCCAAACTTCAGCAGCATGTCACATATTTTATCTTCTTCCAGAGACTGAATACTCTATCTTTTATGAGTACTAGTATCTACAACTATTTTTAATGTTATGAGTATTGGCTATCAATTTTTTCACTTTTTCTTCAACATATATTGTAATGACTTCAGTATGAATGAAATGTCCCTTGTGTTCTGGTCCTGGATTGTGATATTGGTTCTCGATTGGAGGGGGATGTTAGACATTGTTTCTTTTCACTTTAGATTATGGTTTTGGGATATACAAGGGGCGATCCATATATTCTGATAAAAATGCTCTCATTTTGTAATTTTTTCACATATCCCTTTCATTTTTTCAGAACATGTAGATTATGTAATTACACATATGATGCTAAAATATTATAGCTATATCTTAAATTAATTTTGAAATAAGGTTGCCATGGTAACCTGTATTTAGGGTAGGCAGGTCAGTTAAATTATAACGTCTAAAATAGATAAATATGTTAATTTAATCATTCCTCGGTACCTATTTTAAGCAGATCAAACGTATCTTCCAGTCATTACCAACTATTCATTGATCTGTTCCATACCCCTGTTGCCCTTGTTTGATAATTTATACAGTGGGATAGCTATCTTTTCATAAGTAACATCTCAATTTATCGTAGTGTTATTCTCTGTCCCCAAGCTCTTCTTGCAACCAGATTGTGGATGATCTTCAACAGTGACCATGCCTTCCTCTTTACAATACTACCTATAGATTCTTTATGCAGATATAACACCTTGCCAATGCACTTAATTAGTCTATGTATGTCTCTGACAGTGTCCTCTTACTTATCCTTGAAAGAAAATAAAATCTAATGGTACTCCTAATGTATCCGTTTATGTCACACTCTGCATCAGCCACATTAACATCATCTGACAATTTGATTTTTGGTGTGGGTCATAACATGTAATGTCAATTGGCCCATTCTGTCCTACATACAATGCTATTGTGATTTGTTGTGATGTTATAGTGAGCACATATAAACATTTGTTTAGCAACAAACAACGAGTAACAATACCAAACTTTTTAAGAAAAAATGCATGATTTCTGCATGCTTTAAAATAATTAAAATAACAAGTTATTATGATATTTATATGTTATAATTTAATTGACCTGCCTACCCTTAATACAGGTTATCATGGCAACCTTATCTCATTGATAATTTAAGATATAGCTATAATATTTTAGCATCGTATGTGTAATTACATAATCTACATTGTCTGAAAAAATGAGAGGGATATGTGAAAAAATCACAAAATGAGAGCATTTTTATCAGAATATATGGATCGCCCCTTGTATAGGGTCTACTTTTCTTGTGACAGATTTGCACTTGCGGTTTGCTTTTCTTGTTGTGTTTCTTTAATGTTTTTAGTCACCCTTCCCTTTGGCATTTATGCTTATATATCCATAGATTCTTGTTTTGATTTGCAAATTACCACCCCCCCCCCCTCTATGGAATCTCAAAACGCAAGTCCAAACATCATTCTTGTTTGGACTTCCCATGTGTGACCGAAGATTATACCCCGGTGCCCATCTATTCAATGCAGATATTGTCTTTGTGTTATGCCTACAATTCTGCCACCCTTCTAACCAATAGCATACTGGCATAGGGGTCAATCAACTTGGTTGATTGAATTTGTAGAGCCTTTTACCACATAGTTCAATGCAAGAATCCTCTCTCAACTGCAGCAGGTAAATTTTGGTGGTCATGAAATAAGGGATCATGCATTGAAATGCATTGAGATGAAGCTCCTAATTTCCCTTTCTTTGGGCTTGGATGAAGTATAGCAAGATCTGGACCAGGTCCATGTATCAACACCAGAATGAAGTTAGCCTTGTTTTCCCTGTTCAGCTCTATGAAGGATTTTAATCCTTATTCAGATCTAATGTTGAGGTTCATGTCATTTTGAATCTTTTTTTGAATTTTCATAGAGGGTTCTATTGAATACTTCAATTTTAGACCTAGTATATGAAGTATAATCAATGATTAGACCTGTCATTGGTTCAAATCTGCAGAAAAACGAGTCAGGATATATCATATATTAAACCATGTTAAACAGAGAGTCAGCTCGGAATATGTCATACATCAAACTAATCTATGAAATCATAGCTTGTTTATGTTGATTATTTTGGGCAATCTTGCATATTTTGCTTTAATATTTCAGAATTATTTACTTCATTTTATGTGGATTTTGTTGTGAACATTTAATGATAATCTGCTTATAAAGTAAAAAACTACAGCATTTTACAACACATGCCCCATGTGGCCACCACTCCAGCCAACGAAGCTGTTGATGACTCTCCTACACATACCAACATGGATTGCAAAGCTTCAAAGCTATCCACTTAAAGTTGAAGAACATCTGAGAATTTGTCTGACACTAGTTTTACTTCTCTAGATAGATTTTAGTCACGCCATGGACAATTGAACAACTTCCTTCGCCAGATTTGATTGTGCATGTAGAGGAGAAGTGGCCACATTGGACGTATGTTGTAAAGTGCTGTAGTTTTTGACTCCACATGCAGATTATCATGTAACTTTCACAACAAAATTCATATTGAATGAACTGA
Source organism: Owenia fusiformis (assembly GCA_903813345.2). Classification (NCBI taxonomy): domain Eukaryota; kingdom Metazoa; phylum Annelida; class Polychaeta; order Sabellida; family Oweniidae; genus Owenia; species Owenia fusiformis. The sequence continues at coordinate 1,277,097 of CAIIXF020000009.1, forward strand.
ATAATTTTTGAGGCAGAATATGCAGGATTGACAAAGTTAACTAACTTTTCTTCGGTCCTGTTTTTTGGACACCCTGTACCAGTAGAATGATACTAGGCTAATGGTATACTTGAATTTAATCGATTGCAGACCTATGATTTAAGAATGAATTTTCAATGATAACACCTAAGATTGTTCAAACCACCAGAAAGTCAAGCCAGGATATATCATACATTATTTGTCTAAGCTAGAAAACTAATATTGGTACAAATATGTTCATAAATAAGAAATTATAGGGGTCTTCCAAGGGTATACCTATAACTTATCAATTTTAGACATCATATTTCATGAATTTTTAATATTTGAACATGCTAGAAAGCTTAAATCTTCCTAAAACTTAGCTAAAATAAGTTTTATATTTTAGATTTATTCTAAAATGCCAAATATATGAACACAGAGGGATAAATGTTAAAGCAATAGGGGTCAGTTATAGTCACACATAAAATCAGTCCCAGCTAAAATGTCATTTTTTCTTAAATACACTAATGTTTTTCAAGATAATTATCAAAGGAATTACTTTGATTCTTGCAGGATTAGTAGACCAGGTATTAAGCCTTTTACATGGATTTTTTGAGCATCCATCATTGTCTAATAAAAAAGTTATGACACGAAAAGTAAAAAATGGGTCATAAATTTGCCCCCTGGGGTACATACTTTTTGCTTTTATTCAAATTTCTTAAGTGTAATCCGTTGAATTCATACTTTAAATGTTTATTTTATACAATGTCCATGTATTTCACTTACAAAAACCATAAAATCAAAGTTATTTTAGGTTGACAAATTTTTTCCCCCTGATAGGGGTGAATTTTGGGGGTAGGGGGACTAATATGGTATTTTAAGGGTTAAATAATCATATTTCAGCTTGCCAACATGGTTTTTTGGATTCAGCATAAAAAGTTACATAAGAAACACTTGTCAGAACACTTTTAACACTAAACGCCTACCACATTTCCTCTAGATGAAAATGCACCTTGTCTATTAGAATTCCATGACTTTCAATACTTGATTTTGCCTTATAGAAAATCCTGTGATTGCAAATTCCAAACATTCTGCAAATCACATCTCCCTTAGAACACTAGATGTTCTTTGATTAAACTGATTGCTATTTATTAGAAGCTGTATTCAAATTAACCTCAAGATATTGTTTTTACATAGCCAGCAGTTTCACTAGAATTTCTCACAACAGGATTAATAAATGAAAACAACAGGCAAAATTAATGGAAATCATAAATGTAACAGGGAAAAGTTGAAAAGTCCCTAAAAACAACAGGCGATTTTGTGAAAACAACCAGTGAAAATCGCCTGATATCAGGATTTTTCAAGACGATAAGTATCAATTTTAATAATATTTTTAGTTTCATTGATTAAAACCACTTAGCCCTGGACGTTTGGCTTAAATGTACTAAGCTTTATATGAAAAGAGACTTGTGCTGATGCCACAATCTAAAGATATTTTCAACTGCTTGGGAAATGATAAAGTCAAATTCTTTACGATCATTGACACTTAGTTGTCATGGACACTAAGTTGTAATTGGAGTTTATAACTTGCTGATTTTCATCAGGACGCGACAGACAACCAACTGTTTCAATGCTAAGGAGATCACTGTAACTAATGGCAACAATATGTTTTAATGCTAAGGAGATCAAAGTAACTAATGGCAACCGATTGTTTTGATGCTAAGGAAACCACTGTAACTAATGACAACCAATGGTTTTAATGCTAAGGAGATCACTGTAACTAATGGCAACCAATCGTTTTAATGCTAAGGAGATCACTGCAACCGACATACATTTCACTTTATTTTCCATGATAAATACTGTTACACGTGCACTAATACATGAACAGAGACCTCAGTGTTATTGATTTTGACACAGAATATTATTTCTGTTTAAGGTTGTGTTTACTCATTACACAAATTATCAAATCTAATTGGCAACTTTGAGACATATTTGTTATTATTACATCACTGTCATATTCTCCACTCTGATTGGTCCATGTCCTATACGTGACGAAAAAATAACAATCATGACTTCCATTGAATATCAAATGATATTCACCAGTTCGACTTAGTCCAGCGTAACTCGTTATCGTTTTTTAAATCACACTTCATCTTCACCTTAAACTTAAAGATTCGATAAAGATAGTTATAACTTGTACAGGAAGAAATGGCAGATTCTACCTTTATTTAGAATCGCTGATTTCTCTGGAAACAGCCTAACACTGGTTTTGAAAGAATTTTTGGCCAGGGGGAGGTTCGCCGAACACCTCCAGGCTTGGTTACGGGCCCGTTGACGATGTACTTACAATCTTTAAAAGTGTAAAATGGAGATAACTATCAGAGAATATTTTCAGAAGCATAATTGTGTAATTTATTCATTGCTGACTTATTTGAAATATTGACAATTCAGAATCTCATATTATCTCCTAACATCTCTTCACCTTGGGAAATCAAATACAACACTGCTAGAATCCAAAAGACTGAGAATGCCTTCGAAAACTAGTATTTCTATCTATTAGCAATGATTGCTTTAGGTTTTCATATAAACGTATGTCCATCTTTAACTATTTCCAGATACATGCTCAAATGTGCAGATGCTCTGTGTTCTTGCCTTCTCCAATTAAAAAGCTATTTTATATTAAAAACATTAAATCAAGGGAACTAGAGAGAGAAAAGTGAATTAGCATGATATAAAGAAGACAACCATGTTATCAATATTCAGGATTATAATACAGAAATCACAGAATATCTATCTCTCAAGAAAATACCTAAGGAAATTAACCAAATTATCAAAATCATAGAAAATGCCACCTTTCATAGAAGACATATCCTCGAAGACAATTTGAGATATCATGCATGACTGTATTGTCCGTACGACTAAGAGCCAATATTAATTATCTAATCTCAATAGATCTAACAGAAAGTAGAGGTCTTGCTCTGGGCCTTTGATCTCTCTCAGATGACTACTGACAAATTGGCAACCATCAATTTCATTCTGTTTTCATGATGTTATCCATATAGTGAGGCAATCTATCAAAGAAGGGGGGGGGGGTATAGCAACATACTTCTATTGGAGTTAGCATGTAGGTTGTTGGATTGGTCATCCTTTATTTGGGAATCAAGGGGGAGGGTAACGAAACAGGAGAATACAGCCAACATACATGAATTCACACATTTTTGGTTTGGAGACGACTTCTCAGATATTGAAAGTGTTCATACAGTAATCTCTAGGTTTGTTATATCTAAGTTGTATGTGTAAATATATGGGTAAATATACAGGATTATACAGGTGACATTGGTTTATCCCAACTTTATTGTGGGAGTAGAAAATCTGATTATAGGATGTGAAGATTTGAAGCCAATTCCCTTGGAAATGCTGAAACAAGAGACAGATTTCTCTGTAGGCTTCCTCTGCTATTGATTATCACAAATGAAATGAAATAGAAATATTGAATTTTTAATTAATAACACCTGTATATGTTAAAATGACTCATAATGGTTCTATTTAATCATTATAAATATAGAGATAAGCAATAAAGTTTAATTTAATATTCATATTTAACATCACATGATTTTAATCTGAGTGATTCAACACTAAGAGTGATAATTATTAAACTAGATCCAAGGTCATACTACTCCTAATAACTCCATGCCACAAGCATGATCTAGTGATATTACAACCATATGATGGTTCCAAGTTCATACAAAGGCATTAACATGCAAAATGCCACTACCTGCCATTTGTTACAGACATCAACCTGGTTTCAACCACCGAACACCAACCACCAACCTCAAACACTGTCTACTAATATTTTTTCTAGACATGGGGATTATATCCATTATATGATCAACTTCATGTTTGGCCTTGTTTAACACTCCACATGTATAAAGGGCTTAAGTTTAACCCTAATAGTCAAGAAGACACACAACATCACCAAATAGTTGAAATAGGCCCAAAAATATTTTGAAATATATGTGTTTTCCATCCCTTTTATTCTGAAGTCTGATCCTACTACAAATTTAAAATAAAAATTTTGATAACATTATCTGTTGACTTAACACAAAACTGTTTTGAGTTAATAATTGATAAAGGTTCGATAAAAACAGCAAATATATACCATTAGATATCTTATGAATATTTTATGATGTTTTAAAGAGATGACAATGTATCCATTAGTAGACTACACCCTCCATCCACAATGTCAGAGCCTTGTTTATATTAGATGGGGATGAAGCTTTCTTTTAAGAAGCAATACCAAACTGTTGGTAAGACAGGAATAACCTTTCAGATCAGGCTTGAACTTCTGAGGAAAATGTCCCAAAAATAGAAATAAACACACTTTGAAACACCCTTGACAAATGTTTCACAGCCTGGTCATAAAACTCATTTACATTATGATAAAAATACCTTTATATGTTAATCTGTTAATCTGTAAACATATTTTGAAAAGGCTGGTAATATTATGTAATTGACAATATCTATGATTCATTCCATTCCACCTTGGAGCTTATCTATTGTTTACAATACACTAGTATTATATATCTAATTAAAGCCAGACTTTTGTAGAAGGGCATATTTCCTCTTCCTTAATCTTTCTAATTCTCTCTTAGAAACCCTAATATAACACCTGCTGTGTTTATTTAACAGATTAGTGACCTTCCTACAGTCGAAGCACCTATTTGACCTTACTGGTAGTCTCCCATAAAGCCCATGTATCTCTACAGATTTTGGCCTAGTGGCTTATGCAAGACTACCTCATTTGCAATAATGAGTGAAGAAACCAGAAGTAAAAGAAAAACATCGTGGAATTTTGCGATATTTTTTCACCAGATTATTGTTAAGCATTTCTGCTTGCCATCAAATGTAAAATGTCATAGAACATGTTTATATATTTTAGCATTCCAATTCATTTTCATTTAGTATACAGTACTTCCAAACAGATTATCTTCTGAGCTCCAATATTAGCTTTCTTAAATATCAGTTTGTTCACTTCAGCCCTCAAAGTTTAAAGGCAGTCAGATATATCATGTATATAGAGGTTGACAAAATTGAGCATATTAAAACTTTTTCGACTATGAGATTTGATTGTCTTACAAAGGGCCTCACATTCAATTTTGAAGATAATTTTGGGAAAGCTCTCCATTTTCTGATAAAATTGAAAATCTAAAATTCATGGTGATTAAGATTTGTTAAAGTCTTAAATCAAAGAAATATTTACTCTAATTTGCTCTTTGAATATTATCACAAAATGTCACTAAAATGGCTTCTTTATCATATATGAAAATATTAAAGCCAAGGAATACTAAGTTCAGCAACAAGTATTCTTTCTGTAATCAATTAAAATATCAAGCCCAAGAAGTTACATTCTGATGAAAAAAGCATGAATTACAAGTGTTTGATCAAGACAACTATAAAGATGCTTACTTGATAACATGTGATGAACAAAGCTGCGAAGGCAAAGACGCCTGAGATGGCCTGGGCTGCATGCGTCTGTAGGAATATACGCTCTATGTGTGTTCCATTGTTCAGATCAATATAAGAAGGCGTGCCATTATGGATGGTGGTAGAGGGTGGGGTTGGTGCAATAGTGCTTGTGGATGGAATAGTTACATTGTCTGGCATCTGAAATGGAATGAGACATGTCATTTCAATTAATATCAATTCTGAATACTAAATTATTTATTTGGTTGCTGCATATAATATTTGAAGATCCCTCCCATTTCATAATTTGTTAATTCATGTATTAATAATGAATCAAGCAAAAAATGGAAGAACATTAAACCCATCTATTCAGAAGACTGTTTACCTTTAGAGAGGTTAATAATTATAACAGCAATAAGTGAAAAATAATACAATACAATGAGCATGAAAGTCCAAAAGAGAGAACAGCCTTGCAATGAGGTAGGTGTAAAGACCAAACCATAAAATACAATTAATTTGTACATTGAAAAAAGCTTGATTCATATCATGGAATTCAGCTTCATTCCATCAAGTCCATGTTTAATTCCAAGAAAAAGATGGAAACAAAAACAGAAGATAGCATAATAAAGTACCAATGTTTGCATATCTTTTGTAGTCTCATCTCAATGGATATGGAATCAAGGCTACAATATCATAATTAATAATAATGAGTCTCGTTATTCTCTCAGTTTAGATCAGACTTCCATTTTAACTTCAATTGTTTAATTCAATTTATTCATCGATCTTTTCTTTAAATTTCAGGCCTCTTTTTTGAAGAGCAATTACTAGACCCCTCTCCGAGTCAATTGTTACACAGGCATTCCGTGCAAGTTTCTCTCTTTTGGTTGATTTAAATTCCAAATGAGCACCCGCACTTGTGAATCATTTTAACTTTTTCGTATTAGGCATGCAGGAAGATTTGAAGCAAAAACGAGCCTGTTGCAGATTGCTCTACTTACTCAGTGCAAGTTTAACGTCGGAAAATTCAAAAATTCAAAATATTTTCCCATAAACATGAGACAATAAGAAGTGACACATCACACAAACTAAGTAAGTGACAATGTTCTAAAAGTGTTCTGTTACAATGTCTGTGTTCCCCGGGAAAATCCCAGGGTTTTGTCAAAGACAATGGCAGTTGATTTTACTGTTGACATATGTCATTTTTCGGAATGACAGCAAATGGTACCCCTCATTTTTAACTATATATCAATCCCAAAGCATGTATAATTTCCATACTAGGGTAGCCGAACACCCCTCCCTTGAAATATATAAGGAGGTTAAAACCCATAACCGCACCGAGAGGTACCTTAAGAATGACCTTGATTTTTATGGATCCAAAATGAAATTTCTAGCAAGAGCAAAGCCAGGTCCAACTTTTATAACGATGTAGAGAAATGTTTCTCCGATTTTAAGTAGCAGTTTATTGTCTTCGAACATTCTAATAGGTTAATTACACTTCTTGGTGATAAGGTTGCTACATAACAATATGTCGGGAAGAAAAAAACATGAAAATGTTGCTCGGAAAGAAGTTCAGAGCAGGGGTAATATCATCGAATACACCCCTTAGGGCTAGGCACAAAAGCTTTCGAACCCCTCACTCCCTTTGGTCGTTCGGGGTACAGAAAACGTTTGTGCCTAGCCCTGCGGGATGTATTTGACAATATTACCCCTGCTTTTCGGTCTATATTTCTTAAATAACAGCATACTGAGGTCAGATTTATATGACTTCCAAATACATGACTTCTCGATTATTTTTGGTCACTGGTCTATTAGATAAGTGTGCACGATGTTCATGGGCACCAATATAAAACATACTGAATATAGCCGAGACCTTTCAATAAAACTTATTGTTATTTATTTTTATTAGATTCAGAGTTTATGATTCAGAAGCATGAATCTTACTCATAGTCTCTGACATTATGATTTTCCTTGACTTTGAAAATTGGACCCTGACTTTTCCAGAAATCTTTATTTCTGTCCCTTATATATGAGAAAACACAATCCAAGGCTTACCTTCGTGAGATAGATTTATGACTCAAGTATTCAAGTAGCGTTCAGGTACTTCTAAATGGTTACAAAAGCAGTATTTGCTTGATAAATCCAACATTTCAGAGAAAGCATATCAAAACAGTTCTGAATTTCATATTTATTTCATGACGTCATTCTGGCCGCTTACACATCACCGAATTATGATAATGTTATAGATAATATAAATAATATAATGTTTGTAATAATGAAAGTGAAGCGTTGATATGTAACGAATGTAATAAATTTAAAATTCAAATCGATAAAACTCTTAAGTAGGGCAAATAGTTGCTAATGATGTTTCGGCATTGACCTACATCACACTTTTTTGAAAAATCTAAAATAAAGTTCGATTTTGACAATTAAGGAATTTTCTCATCCACGAAAGTGACACTATGTGGTTTGTACTATTATTTGCATTCGTCCTTATTCTACTGATACTGGTTTTGATTACGTACTGTCGTTCTGACGTCGATAGTAACAAAGTTTGTGTCGTCGTTCTTGGGGATGTTGGAAGGAGTCCACGCATGCAGTATCACGCAATATCGTTAGCCAATGAAGACTACTTGGTGGACATAATTGGCTATTCAGGTAGGTAAACAGTTTACAATAAAACCTGTGTATTCCAACACCTCTTATCTGCTGAACACCTTTGGGTTGTCAAAGTGGTGTCTTGAGGGTTTGTGTAAAAAACCGGGTACCCGGTCGACCGGGTACCTAACATTCTTAGCAGGGTTACCAACTTTCAAAGTTCCACATTTCCCCCGATATATAGTAGCGAATTGACTTGACAGACTTAGCCTACCGAGTGCATTGCTGTTTGATATTTTTACCCTAGATACGAGACAGAGCACTTTTTAAAATAATCGATCCAGCAAGCAGTGACGTCCACGTCACATTGCTCATAAGTAGCATATAAGTTCCTAGAAGACGTTGCTTATTTTCGTTCTTTACACATTGAGGCAACGTAAACATGAGACATCTATTGATGGTATAAAAAGAACGTTGTTGTAACGTGTCCGTAAAGTTCGTTAGTGTGGAAAACATAACAAACAGGAACGTTTGATTTTTTACTACATTGGTCCATATGTGACATAACTCAAACGTTAAAATTCAACGTTGTCAAAACAGGGTTTTAATATCAAAATATTTGTTGGTAGAAAAAAACATGACAAAAACTTTGTGTTCTCACTAAGCCGGTTCATTTCCGACGTACTGTTAATGTTAGAATTTAACGTTGTCGAAACGTTTTTTCGATTTGAAATAACCTCAAAAAGTGTATTGATCTAACGTTATTTAAATATTCAGCAAAACGTCGATGGATGGTTGAATTTCAACATTGTGGAAATGGCTTCAAAATATTTGTGAGTTAAGGAAACGTTACAAAGACGTCAATATGTTCTCACTAAATCTGTTCATTACCGACCTTGTTTTAACGTTAAAAGTTAACGTTGTCAAAACGTTCTTACGATGTGAAATAACCTCAAAACGTGACGTCGAAAATAACGTACATGTATCGTCCAGATCCAACGTTATAAATAAAAAATCCTAACCCTGCTAGGAACTTTAAGTACCCGGTCACCCGGTTATCTGGTTACCCAGTCACCCGGTTTTTTACACAAACCCGGTGTCTTGATGTGGAACACCGCAGGCCTGTCAAGTGTCCCGTAACTCGAAGGATTTTTCTGCAATGTCCCGCAAAAAATCGAGAGCAGAATATATCCTGTATTGCACTTCAAATCATTCTGTAACTTTATCGTGTAATCTTAGGCCAATACATTTTACTTAGCAAATAATCCCTAGAGGAATCAATACTGTACCAATATTTTCTGTATACAGATTGGTACGGAACAAAAACCGACCAATTAGAGGGCTTTATTTTACAGATCATATGAACAGAGCAGATGAAATATCATTGAATACACCCCTTAGGGCTAGGCACAAAAGCTTTCGACAGAACATGTTAATGTAATACTATGAGCTGACCATGTTAATGTAATACTATGAGATGACCATGTTAATGTAATACTATGAGCTGACCATGTTAATTGTAATACTATGAGATGACCATGTTAATATAATACTATGAGATGACCATGTTAATGTAATACTATGAGCTGACCATGTTAATGTAATACTTTGAGCTGACCATGTTCATGTAATACTATAAGATGGCCATGTTAATTGTAATAATATGAGATGACCATGTTAATTAATAATATGAGCTGACCATGTTCATGTAATACTATAAGATGGCCATGTTAATTGTAATAATATGAGATGGCCATGTTAATTGTAATACTATGAGATGGCCATGTTAATTGTAATACTATGAGATGAGCATGTTAATGTAATACTATGAGATAACCATGTTAATGTAATATTATGAGATAACCATGTTACTATAATACTATGAGATGACCATGTTAATGTAATACTATGAGATAACCATGTTACTATAATACTATGAGATGACCATGTTGTAATACTATGAGATGACCAATGCTAATGTAATAAACCATGTTACTATAATACTATGAAATGACCATGTTAATGTAATACTATGAGATGACCATGCTAATGTAATACTATGAGATGACCATGTTAATGTAATACTATGAGATAACCATGTTAATATAATACCTTGAGAAAACAATGTTAATATTATACTATGAGATAACCATGTTAATGTAATACTATGAGATGACCATGTTAATGTAATACTATGAGATGAACATGTTAATGTAATACTATGAGATGAACATGTTAATTGTAATACTATGAGATAACCATGTTAATTATAATACTATGAGATGACCATGCTAATGTAATACTATGAGCTAACCATGTTAATATAATATTATGATATGACCATGTTAATATAATACTATGAGATAACCATGTTAATGTAATACTTTGAGATGACCATGCTAATGTAATACTATGAGATAACAGTGTTCGCGTTGACGCCGTATTTTGCCATTTTTACGGAAATTTCAGAAGGTTGGACGTAAAAATCAAAATCAACTTACGTCCCTAGGACGCAAAAATTATAAACTGCTTCAAGATAACTTTTACTGCAGCACAGTAGCGGTGAAACATGATTTTCATCAAGATTTTCAAACTCACTACCTTGATATACGGCGAGCAATGCATGATCCAGGTATATTTATATCGATAAATCTGATTGGCTATCATGACTACCGAAGATTAACAGAGTTTCCAGTATGAGACATGGATTTTGATTGGTTCCGATATGTTCCGGAAAATGCCGCAATCGAAATGGAAGATCAAAACATACAATATTGCAGAAATCCCCTGTGGTTCCCCACAAATTGAAACGATTGTTTTTCACGATTATTTTTATTATTTCCACTAGAAACCATTATATATCGATCTAATGTTATACATCAAGATAATTGTTTAATGATAGATCGAGGTTTTTCATCTAAAAGTCTTCAGAATAAGGAGAAATGTTAATAAAAAGAAGCAAAAGTTCACGACCTTGACATGACTTTCAAGATCGCAAGTTTGTAAAATGTGAAAACAAAACTCTTAATTTGAGCATTTCCTTTATTCATTTCGGACTATTTTGGTATAACATTACTTAAGAATTGTGTGCAAAGGACCCAGTGATAGATATTTATCGGGAGGATGCATCAAATTACAATATATGTCATTTTTATCCCATTTTAGTGTAAGTACTCTATTATCGCCCACTTTATTTTCACTTTCACAATATTTTCTTGAACTTTGTGAAGAAATAAGAGGGACGCAAAAAAATTAGATGGGGACTCAAATTTTTCAAATGGGTTGCGTCCCTGGGACTCAGAAATTTTAATGGCTAGCGCGAACACTGGATAACCATGTTAATATAATAATATGAGATGACCATGTTAATTAATAATATGAGCTGACTATGTTTATGTAATACTATAAGATGGCCATGTTAATTATAATAATATGAGATGGTCATGTTAATTGTAATACTATGAGATGGTCATGTTAATTGTAATAATATGAGCTGACCATGTTAATGTAATACTATGAGCTAACCATGTTAATATAATATTATGATATGACCATGTTAATATAATACTATGAGATAACCATGTTAATGTAATACTATGAGATGACCATGTTAATGTAATACTTTGAGATGACCATGTTAATGTAATACTTTGAGATGACCATGTTAATGTAATACTATGAGCTGGCCATGTTAATGTTATACTATGAGCTGGCCATGTTAATGTAATACTATGAGATGCCCATGTTAATGTAATACTATGAGATGACCATGTTAATGTAATACTATGAGATAACCATGTTAATATAATACCTTGAGAAAACAATGTTAATATTATACTATGAGATAACCATGTTAATGTAATACTATGAGATGACCATGTTAATGTAATACTATGAGCTGGCCATGTTAATATAATACTATGAGATGATCATGTTAATGTAATACTATGCGATAACCATGTTAATGTAATACTATGAGATAACCATGTTAATATAATACTATGAGATGACCATGTTAATATAACACTATGAGATGACCATGTTAATGTAATACTATGAGATAACCATGTTAATGTAATACTATGAGATGAACATGTTAATGTAATACTATGAGATGACCATGTTAATGTACATATTGTGATGCTTCATGAAAATGTTGGTTGTTGAATGGAAAAACCAAAGATTTAAAGAATTTAAACTTTGTCCCAATGGAGGTTATGGCCCACACTTTTTTTTAGAAAAGTTGAAAAAGTCATGGAGAATGATTTAAGTAACATAAATGTATAAATCAAAGTTATTTTTGTGGAAAACTTTGCTGAATTCAAATATGTTATAAAACAAAGGAAATGTATGTCATGTAGGCATGAGTATGCAAATCTCACGAAAAATGAGATTTAAAGCTATATAGAGCTGACTCATTTATTGACTAAACACTAAAGATGATTATGACAGGGTGTTTTTGTGCAGAATCACGAAATTCAATTTTTTTTATTATTTATATTTTCAGGATCAAAGCCTCCAGAGGAACTTCTAAATAATGAGAACATCATGCTACATTTTATGAGACCACCCCCAGATATTGTACAAAGTAAGTTATATTCTTTATTAGTTGCTTAACGGTCATTTATACATTTATTAGATTTATTGTTTTTATCGCACCCTTGGGTGCTATATTGTGATCAGTCTGCAGATTGGGCGGGCGGGTATGTGTGCCTTTGGACAGGCTTCCCGATAAACCTTGGCTAAGGTTTCCAGCCAGACCGTTACAGGGATTCATCTGAAATTTTCATGGATGCTTCAGATGTGTCTACGAATGAAAGCCAAGAGCTGATTAGTTTTTTTGGCATTCTGGGTAAATATTAAGGTGGCCATTTTGGTTTTCCATCATAAAATCTTGTCTGTCTAGGCTTGTCTAGAGGTTTCCAGCCAAACAGTTTCATAGATTCATCTGAAATGTCCAGGGATGTTTCTACTTATGAAACTTAAGGACTGATTAGTTTTTGGGCATTCTGGGTAAATTTTAACATGGCCAATTCAGATTATCCGTCCTGAATTCTCGTCTGTAAAGGCTTGTCTACAGGTTCCCAACCAAACCGTTTAAGGGATTCATCTGAAATTTTACAGTTAAGAACTGATGAGTTTTTGGGCAGTCTGGGTAAATGTTTGGGTGGCCATTTTGAATTTTCCATCACGGAAAATGTATTCTATTCATGGATGTGATCCTGTTCACTCTGTCTTGTTTAATCATGTTTTGGTAGGTCTTTCCCCTGAGGAACCCTGGGGTTGTCACAATTCCCTAAGGGATGGAATGTTGCCGGATCTGAATAAGTTGAAAACAATCCTTTGCAGTGCTTTATTGTAGCATTATGCATGTTGATTATGAAGGGTCAAAAAATAAAATGCAATTGGCGCGAAAATTCTGAATGAACTGTGTTCGTTTTTTTGATTTTCACTGTTCGTATTTTGTTGATGTTCTTCTCTGGAAATATTTTTGCTTGACAATAATCAGAAAATGTGTATTTTGGTGACATATTCTGTCACGTAAAAAAAACTGGCGTGATTGCAATTTCTTCAGCAAATGCGTGACAAATATGCAAATTGCAGTTGACAGGCCTGTGAATTTTCTATAAGTCTGTGTACATGTACATGTTCAACTTACAATCATATGTAGTTATCTTACAGTTCTTTTATTACAGAGCTGCCTAAAATGTTGATATATCTGAGTAAGGTGGTTTGGCAAGCCACAGCTCTACTTTGGCTTTGTAGTAAAACCAGGAGGTACAAACATATAATATTACAAGTAAGTAAAATGGAAGATCAATGTTATGACGTGATGTTAAATAATTAAATAATTCAAGGTTTCCTCTCCTTGGCTCACCAATTAGAATAGAAATGTCATTTAGACTCTCGATCTCCCAAGTTAAACTACATATATACATTATTCCATAACTATTTAGATTCACAACAACACAGGGAAATATGTCACCTGTAATGAACAATAACACCAAATCTAACTAACTCGTTGCTGTTTCTTTGAAATCTTTCATTACTTATTTTATATTGAATGTTTATGTTCCAGAACCCCCCATCAATTCCAACAATGGCAGTGATGCTGCTGGTCAGCTATATACAGGGGAGTAAGCTGCTTATAGACTGGCATAATTACGGATATACCATTCTTGCGATGGCAGTTGGCAGTAAACACCCTTTAGTCAAAATTGCTAAGTGGTAAATACAAATTATCAAGCAATTGTAAACATCAGTTTTGGAATATTTTATGAACTTGTTACCATTGTTAATTGTAGTGATATCTTATGAACGTCTATACAACTCGGACAGTAATTCCCAAAGGGACTGTATTCTCTGTTATTTTTTGCAGGTATGAGCATAAACTAGGGAAGTTCTCAAAACACAACATTTGTGTCACCAATGCTATGAGGGAAGATCTCAAAAGCAATTGGGGAATAAGGTATGCCCATTAACAAATACTTATATTCACTTTATAGTCTTAATTGAAATTCTCTTGTAGCCAATTAATATTTTACTAATTGAGATATTTCAATTTTAGATGAATTATTCAATTATTCAATTATTTTTCTAAGTTGTAATATTGAGAATGTAATATTTAAGTTTTTCAAAATATACTGGAACTAAAAATTTTATGATTCATTCACAATTCTTTATATTTTTATTTTTTAGTGCTGAAACAGTTTACGATCGGCCTCCAGAGAAGTTTAAAGAATGTGACACTTCAGCCAAACATGAGCTGTTCATAAAACTTGCTGAGAGTTATCCAGTCTTTCGGCATAGGTAAATAATTGAATTGTCTTAGAATCCATATTTACAAATAGACAAATCATCCAGTGAATCATTCCAACTTTTAGTTATGCTAATAACATGGTACAAAAATTATTAAAGATACCAAAAGCATACTAAGACAAGGCATTAACATGATACTGTACTTCCAGTATTTCTATGCATGCGATTTAGTTTCACCCTTTTTGCAAAAAATAATTGTTGCGAAATTCGCAAATTAAATCCTTGGGAATTTGTTATTATCTGGAACTCTGATGTGTTTTGTTTTGTGTAAAACATTTGTCCTGTGTTATTGGGTGATAAATGGGATACTTGCAACAATGTTTCTTACACTGACTTATTATATCAGAAAATGATGATGTAATAGAGGTTGGTTTGCAGCTTACTGTTCTCCAAAATCTAGAAATTATAAATCTTATTCACATATGACACTGGTTTAAGTGTATCTACTGTTCAAAAGGCAACTTAGTTTACAAAGCTTGAGGATATATAGAGAATAATGAAATTTGAACTTGAATTTAAATGTATTTTCATGGGCTTGTGGAATATTTTCAGTGGTATTTTCAAATTCATCATGAAATCAATTGTTAGAAAATATAGATGGTACAGTTGTAGTAAAACCAATAAAGAAGTTGATGAAGTGA
The DNA here is from genome assembly GCA_903813345.2 of Owenia fusiformis. Classification (NCBI taxonomy): domain Eukaryota; kingdom Metazoa; phylum Annelida; class Polychaeta; order Sabellida; family Oweniidae; genus Owenia; species Owenia fusiformis. Next base: position 1,292,612 of record CAIIXF020000009.1, read on the forward strand.
TGTTTATTTGCAATTTCACTCTCAACTTCCAGTATTAATCTCTTGACTTTAGTAGGAAACCAAAGCATTTTTCCTTTTTGCCAGTTTTTGATATTTTACAAGGGACAACAAGTGATGCACAGTAACATAAATGTAGAGGGCATTTAGATTATGTTCTGTGTATGATTATCCCTCTATTCTTCCAAGGTCATTTTTTGTGAAGAGAAAATTAGAAACCATGCTGCCCTGGCTAGTCTAAATGTTAATAGACTAAAACTGTAAAATAAGAATAATATAATAATAAAAATAGAATAAGTGTACAAAACACTACAATACAAATCAATCACTATATCTTTGCTATGCTAGATTTGCTAAAGCTGATTTAGATTTTTGATAAAATTGGTTCATTTATTGTAAATTACTATAAGTGATATACATAAATACAAAAAAAGTCAGGTATAAAAAACCAACAACAATTTGGGAGATTTCAGTTACTTTTACAGAAATATATTTAGAATTTCATTTACAGAATTGTCCCTTTGAAGTTGTGCACTCTCATTAAACATAATGCTTAATTACACTCACCTTAATGAGATTTTAATGACAGGTTAATATGTAAATAAATCATAAATGATAATTTAAGTGTTGTGGGAGTTGCATTGTTTAGCACTTTAATAAATCAATTGTGTTTCTATTGATTTTTGCATTTACCTCAAGTAATACATTGAAGATTGGATCAATAACTAATATGTTTATTAATGATATTATAAAAACATATATTACAATTCCCGATGTATCATACAAATCGGCCTAATCTATTTGTATATTTGTGCCCTAGTAATTTCCCAAGCTTTATGAATATTTTATATAAGCTTGTAGTTTCCAGTGAATAAAAAGATGGAGCAGCGAGTTGGATAATTCTCATTTTCTACAATATCATGAGAAAGCAAATTGAATTAATTTACTTATTGAATATTAATAAGCTTAATAAGCTTCTCTTTTACACGTAAGCTTTATTATTTTGTCTAATTTATTAGTCACCCCTCGAATCACACTATTATAGCACCAGGACCTACTTGATAGCTGATTATGTGTTACAGATCTGATTCCTCAACATCTACAGCATTTACAGAGCAGCTTTCCGATGGTAGCATTCGGTTATTGCCCACTAGACCTGCCTTGTTAGTTAGTAGTACAAGTTGGACTGATGATGAGGACTTCTCTGTGCTTCTTCATGCCCTGGATAGCTATGAGACAGTAGCAGAGGATACGGGAGATCTACCAAAAATTATATGTGCAATTACAGGTATCTATCAAATAGGCTATACCTGGTATATATCAATTGAGCAATTAGAGGTATGTTTTAAATGTGCAATACCTGATATGTATCAAATGTGCAATACCATACATTTGCATATACATGTAATAGGTCTAATATATTTACTTCCAGTTGCATATGTCCAGTGATATCCTCCAATGACACATCCTTATGCCATCCTTTTGCCATCCTCATGTCAACCTTCTGTCATCCTTATGTCATCCTCATGGCATCCTCATGTCATCTTCATGCTACCCTTTTGTCATCCTTTTGTCATCTTCATGTCATCCTGTTATCCTCATGTCATCCTCATGTCATCTTTATGTCTATGAGGCACATAATTTTCTCTTCTTAACAAAAATAATTTTCACCTCAATCAAAATCATTATATCCTTTTACTGTAAATGGTGTCTCAAAGTTCATGATATCCTTTTAAGTGGTGTCTCAAAATTATGTTACCCTTGTGGTTTTAGGTAAGGGGCCTAATAAGGCATACTACAAAGCAATAATAGAGGAGAAGTTCTGGACGCACATCCAGGTTGTCACTCCTTGGTTAGAGGCAGAAGACTACCCTAAACTACTTGGTAAGTGTAAGCACTAAAGATTTAGGCAATTAAACATAGAAGGTGACCCATCAAGATGGCCAACATTTTCTCAAATATATAACATTCAACATTTAGGAATCTCAACCATGAATAACACTTTAAGGTAATATGAGGAAAATGTGGATCCCATTTTAGGGTTCACTTTATATTTTAATTTTTCCTATTCATCTCCAATATTTCAAATTTTAGAATTGCTTACAATTTTGATAATTTTCTATATAGAATAGCATACTATTAAGTATCACCAGCCTGTATTTGAATGTGACTTTGTATTGCAGGTTGTGCTGATCTAGGGGTATGTCTCCACATGTCATCCAGTGGTCTAGATCTTCCCATGAAAGTAGTTGACATGTTTGGCTGTGGCTTACCAGTTTGTGCAGTACATTTCAATTGGTTAGTAAACATTACATCTCCCAGAATATTCATGTGTTGTCAAATACTGCAAATATAGTCAGTTATCACTCATCAGGTGTCACTGCACATTATTTTGGCCTAATTTTAACATGAGAAATTGTCAAATTATTCAAACTGTTAGAAATGAATTAAAATCGAGAAAACCTTAGAAGAAGTGAATTTAAGTTTTTATAAATTATTGAGAATCGGAGCCAGAAAACTTACCAGACATTGTTCAAATCTTTCGGAAAAGCAAGAGTGAATTTCAATGATTGGTTACCAAATGGTATCCAAATATAGGCATGCTGAAGTAAACTGTACTCAGAAAGCTGATCTTTACTTCTTTGTGATTTTTATAATTAAAATGTTTATTTCATCGAATTAATGCAAATAATATGGCATTTTACATTAAATGTTCAAAAAGTAAATGATATATTTTGCTTTATTTTAGTTTGGATGAGTTGGTGCAGCATGATAGCAATGGTTTAGTATTCCATAATGAACAGCAGTTAGCTGAGCAATTACAGGTAATGTCACAATAAGTACTATCCCAACATGTCACAGTCAGCATAATGTGACAGTCAGAATGATAGCAATGGTTAAGACTTCCATAATGAACTGCAATTAACTGAGCAATCACAGATAATGTCACAATTTATTTATGTCACAGTCAATATTATGTCACAGTCAACATTATGTTACAGTCAACATTATGTCACAATAAACATAATGTCAATGTCATCATTATGTCAATGTCATAAAAATATCACAGTTGACATTATGTCACAGTCAACATTATGCTACAGTCAACACTATGCCACAGTCAAGATGTCAATCTCATAATTATGTCACAGTCATTATGTCACAGTCAAGATTATGCCACAGTCACGATTATGGTACAGTCTTTACTTGTCACAGTTAGCATAATTTCAAGGTCATCATTATGTCACAGTTGTCATAATAATGTCACAGCTGACATTATGTCACTGTCATCAGCAAAAAGCATTAACTACATCTTCATTGTATAAATTATAAAATTAGCATCAACGACTGTATATAAAAGTTTGAAAATAGATGTCAGATTTATCAGCATTTTGTGAACCATGTTTAATCTAAATATTTCAGATGATACTTTAAATCAGTTTAATTTTGCAACATTGCTGTTTGCCTATACATTTTTACAAAACCGCTTCATCAAAATGTCTAGAATAGCTGACGATGTTATGAAAATAGCAGATTTGCTGAATAAAATGCTACAAATTCAATTTACAGTCTCTTTACATGATATTAATTTATGGTATTTAAACATAATTGAATATGTATTTCAGGATCTCTTGTCAAACTTTCCAAAGCAGCAACAAAAATTGGATAAATATCGTGAGAATCTGAAAACATTCCAGAGTAAAAGATGGAAGGAATGTTGGCAGCAGACAGTATTACCTTTGCTCAAGTCATAAACGAACAGAATCTCAAAGAGTATCTCTCATTCACAGAAGAGTATAATGCCTCGCCATCAATTTTATGGAAAAAATATTAATTTTGATCATTTTTCAATTGATGCATTGAAAATCTATTTATGTGTTTGATATGTGTATGATGTATTATTACTCAACTAACTCAAATTTGCCCCATCTATTTAAATTCACCCCACCTCAAGGCAGAATCACATCTAGCAAGTATTCCATTCCTGAAGAGTACTCTTGACAACATTTGTTTCAATTTTAGAATATTTTTGGCTCATGTCATTCCTTGTCCTGTCTATTTTCTTAAAATTCCCAAAAGGTGTACTGTATTTGAGGAAAACTGAAGAATTTTACAACAATGCATTCGTTTTTTTTGGGAGAATTTAAACATCTTTCCCCATTTTAATAACCAATTTATAACATATCTTGGATCTTTTGGGATATATTATATTTGAGATTGTAACAAACATATTGAATGGTCGCCTCAACGGATTGCTTGCACTTTTGTTACCCCCTATTGATCTAATTCTGCCTTTTAGATACTTGCTACTTCATCTCTTCAAATTTATTCAAATTTAGAAAAAACATATGTTTACATAATTATAATAGTTGCTATTATATCAACTATTATTATGTAATAATAGTCGTAATCAATTATAATTGTCATCAACTATTATACAAATAGTGACTGCAATTGAGTGAAACACTATTTCCCGAAAATATGGCAGAGACTATTTGTTTTTCATATACCATTACATGTATCAACAATGGTAAACACTCAGGTTTATAGTGCCTAACATGCCTAATTGGACAGAAATGCCAAAATATGAGAAAATTGTATTCAAATTTAAGAGAGAAGTAGTTTGAATGTACATGGCCAGGTGTACACTGAAAACACATAAAAAAGTAAAATTATAAAACATCTTTGTTATTATCCCAGAATGCTATAAACGAGCACATTATTTTCATGGAAAACTAGAAGGATATCAGTTACAAGGTTCAAAGTAAAGAAAGGAGTTAATGTCAGCTCAAGCTGCAGAAAAACCAGGGCATCTTGTCTTAAATGACTTTGACATCTCATTAATATCTTTGATACATGTCATAAGAGGTCACTGTCCTTAAATCTGATTATCACAAATGATTGTACAGTTTTGATTAGCTCTTTATAATCACAAATGAACGAGACTTTAAATGTGAGGTCATTAGAACTATATAATATAAAATGGAGATAGTGATAGAAAAGATCCCAAGGAAATGATAACTATACAGATTGGATATTAGAATATAATATAAACCACATTCCTTCAAATATAAGTAACAGGATTCTATTACTGAATGTGTTGCAATCTCCATTTAATTGAAAAGAGACAGACATTGTATTTTATTATGTCACCACCAAAAGTGGTGACATATTGTTATGGTCTCCGTTTTTTTGCGACGGCGGTTGGTGGTTGGCGTCCGGCGGTTGGTGGTTGGCGTCCGGCGTATGTAACAATTTCTTACAACTTCCTATAACTTAACAAATACTGTTTAGACTGACTTCAATTTTTTTCTAAATCATCTACTTGTTCTCAGAAGTTCAAATCTGACTTTAGATTTGACATTTGACCTTCAATGACCTTCTCAAGGTCAAAAAGGTCTTTTTTCAACTTGCTTCACATTGACTAATTTTTTTTTCAAAATCATCTACATGTTCTCAGAAATTCAAATCTGACTTTAGATTTGACATTTGACCTTCAAATCTGACTTTAGATTTGACATTTGACCTTCAATGACCTTCTCAAGGTCATAAAAGGTCAAAAAGGTCTGTTTTCAACTTGCTTCAAATTAACTAAATTTTTTTTTCAAAATCATCTAAGTGTTCTCAGAAATTCAAATCTGACTTAAGATTTGACTTAAGATTTGACATTTGACCTTCAATGACCTTCTCAAGGTCAAAAAAGGTCAAAAAGGTCTGTTTTCAACTTGCTTCAAATTGACTAAAAAAATTTTTCAAAATCATCTACGTGTTCTCAGAAATTCAAATCTGACTTTAGATTTGACTTAAGATTTGACATTTGACCTTCAATGACCTTCTCAAAGTCAAAAAAGGTCAAAAAGGTCTTTTTTCAACTTGCTTCAAATTGACTAATTTTTTTTTTCAAAATCATCTACATGTTCTCAGAAATTCAAATCTGATTTGAGATTTGACATTTGACCTTCAATGACCTTCTCAATGTCAAAAAAGGTCAAAAAGGTATTTTTCAACTTGCTTCAAATTGACTAATTTTTTTTTTCAAAATCATCTACATGTTCTCAGAAATTCAAATCTGACTTTAGATTTGACATTTGACCTTTAATGACCTTCTCAAGGTCAAAAAAGGTCAAAAAGGTCTGTTTTCAACTTGCTTCAAATTGACCAAATTTTTTTTTTCAAAATCATCTACATCTTTTCAGAAGTTCAAATTTGACTTTACAAGTTCTCAGAGGTTCAAAAGGTATTTTCCAACTTGCTTTAAATTGACCACATTGTTTTAGGTGGTGACGTTTTGTCATGTTAATGCCTTGTACGAGGGTTGATCCAAAAGTTTCGAACCGTTTGCTCTAAAAATCTTAATATTGTATGAATATTGTTCATATTTGGCCACAACCACCCCATATATAGTAGTTTCATTTTGTGTAAAAATAAACAATAAATTTGACCAGCAACATAGGTGTCTGGTTACCATAGCAACACGACAACAGGGTAGGTGGAGCAAGAGTACGACACAGTTATCCTGATTCAACTTCAATGGAGCTTATCATTCAAAGATCAGTTACAAAACCTTATCAATCACTTATAAAGTTGTAAACTAGATTACTTTTATGAGGTATGTTGATTTATTTTGAGTCAATCAATAAGTTATGACACTTACTCGGTTTAAAAATGTTTTCCAAATGCTTAAAGGCCCAACTACAGCCCCATCAGCCATATTCTTCTGATATGGCACAATGTGACTTTTATATGTTTCCTGAGGCCAAGAAACCACTGCGTGGCATCCATTTCGATGACGAAGCTGACCTTATCCAGGCATTCACTAATAGCGTTTTTGCTACAGCTAAAGGTGAACTTCACCATGTATTTCAGAACTTGTTGAAACGCTATAAGAAATGTGTAGCGCATGGTGGTGACTATTTTGAAGGCGAATGAACTTATAAACTATAATTACCTATTGTAGGAGATTTTATTGGGGTGAAACTCCACGAATTGAAATGATCTGAAATATGATTGCTGTAATTCGGAATAAAGTTTTATTTATTCCAGCTCCACCTACCCTGTTGCCATGTTGCTATGGTAACCAGACACCTATGTTGCTGGTCAGATTTATTGTTTATTTTTACACAAAACGAAACTACTATATATGGGGTGGTTGTGGCCAAATATGAACAATATTCATATAATATTAAGATTTTTAGAGCAAACGGTTCGGAACTTTTGGATCAACCCTCGTATATGATGTGTCATATTTACATTGCCACCCTGGATTGCCACCCTTTCCATTGTACCACTGTTTAAAAAGTGTTTGGGTGTCTCAAAAAATGTACCCAAAAGTATATCAACAGCATAGACAAACCAATCAATATTTTCAGAATTTTTTGCATGGTCTTGTAGATAAAAGATGAAAGTTCTTTCCCCTATACACAGTTTTTAATTCAGTTTTGCCTTTTTTTGATACTTTAACCCGTTACCTTTTACACCACATATTCAATGTAACGTCATATTGACAGTCTGCATCCTCACTACTACATTGTTCATCACATTTGCTATTTCTGGTGGAATGTTTTGATTTCTGTTCTGTGAATGGTCCTTCAAATAGTCTCAGAATAAAAAGTATGGGCCGTCAAATATGGTGAATACATACACAATGTCTTATAGCCCCCTTATACAGAGAGGTCAGACATTCAAGAAACTGCATTGGTTGGGATTCTAGTGTAGCCTTTGTTGTGTGTATCAATTTGAGACCACTGTGTTTTCATTTGGATAACATTTGGTCTCCAGGCTAGCCTGCGTAACTCTGGAAGGTAACTCCTGAATCATTTGCTGATAATTGACCTGATTCTCTGTGTTTGTTCTGTCATTGTCATCCTCAAACATCTTTTTCTGTGGCTATTTGAAGGAGTGTTTTTAATTAATGCTCATTCCATGCAAAAGACCTAGGGCAACATTCAAAGAGTAATCTAAAACATTCCACCGGAATTATTATCAAATGTGATAAACAATGTAGCAATGAACAATATGAGGTTAAATTGATTATGTGGTGTAAAAGGTAAAGGGTTAAAGCATCAAAAAGTCAAGACTGAAATAAAAATGGTGTATTGGGGAGAAAACTTTCATGTTTTGGCTACATGACCATGCAAAAAATGTCTGAAAATATTGATTGGTTTATCTGTGCTGTTGATATACTTTTGGGTATATTTTTCTGAGACACCCTGTACATCAATATTTCAACCACCAACTGTGCTGTATAAATATAATACCCTTTTGGATAAAAATCATATCTCTCAAAAAGCATCTGTAGGTACATTTTTATTATACTATTTGGTTGTTTATATGGTCATCTGGTATGTTGTATGTAAAGGTTAATAAATATGGGTAAATTGAAACTGTATAGTTATGTTATTTTATTTTATCACTTCGGTAGGGATAAAGTGGAGCCCTCCATCCCTCTGTCAGTCCATCCATCCATCTGTCTGTTTGGAAGAATTCTAGTGAATGGATTTTCTTCATATTTGGTGGAAAGGTGAATATTGGTGAATAGTTGTACTCCAAAAAATGGTCAAGATTGCCACCGCTTTAAAAATGGTGGTAATTTTTTGTGAAAGTTTTTTTCGCAATAATATTCTCATCTTTTCAAAGTATGGCTATATTACATGTATATTCAAATTGAAAGAAAAGGGTAGATCACAGTTATGGTGTTTTTTCCAATTTCAAAATGTTTTCAAAATGGCTGCCTATGGCCCCCCTATAAAAAGGTACAATATTGTCGTCACCTTGACAGGCAGGAGGGCAGGTGGAGTCTCACTTTCTTGTCATCACAATTCCACGAAATTTTCACACATGTTACGTGGTAAGAAGTTCTAGAGCTGATTAACTTTTCAGTGGCCATCTTGCATTCTGGTGGCCATCTTGGAAGTTTTATGATAAATCTTGTCATTGCAATTCCAGGAAAACCACTGAACGGATTTACTTCAAATTTTCACACGTGTTACATGGTAAGAAATTACCTTTTAAGAGTTTTGAGATAAATCTTGTCATCGCAATTTTAGAACTACTGAATGTATTTACTTCAAATTTTAACACATGTTACATGGGAAGAAAAGCTGATTAACTTTTTGGTGGCCATTATTGCATTCTGACGGCCACTTGGAAGTTCAAAATCTTTTCATCACGATTCCAGGAAAACCACTCAATGGATTTACTTCAAATTTTCACATATGTTGTTACATGGTAAAAAGAGCTGATTAACTTTTTGGTGGCCATCTTGTATTCTGGTTGCCATCTTGGAAGTTTTAAGATAAATCTTGTCATCACGATTGCTGGAAAACCACTTAATAACGGATTTACTTCAGTTTTTAGCTCACATGGTGAGCTTTTGCAATCACTCACTTGTCTGTCTGTCCGTCCGTCCGTCCGTCCGTCCGTCTGTCTGTCCATCAACAATAGAGGCACGTTTTAAAACCTCTGTCGATAGGATTCCTGTTTTAAGTTATTTCTGTTCTCCTATGACTCCTGGTTCAAAAGCTCGCCTATTTTCAAAATGGCCGTCACTTTTGTCTCACGAAATTCACTTTTGAGCCATTTCCTAGCTTTACAAATAATTTCAGGTGTCCTACACTGTAAAAATCCATGTCAATGTAAAGGGTAGATATATGTTATAATATTGTTACAAAAAATCAGCGAAAAATTATATCCATTTTTTTATTTTCAGCCATTTTAGTTAACATTGATTTGTCTATCTGACTCGCGAAATCCAGTTTTCGTCAATAACAGTGGCACGTTTTAAAGCCTCTGTCGATAGGATTCCTGTTTTAAGTTATTTCTGTTCAACATCAATACAGAAAACTCCCCTATGACTCCTGGTTCAAAAGCTCGCCTATTTTCAAAATGGCCGCCATTTTTGTCTCGCGAAATTCACTTTTGACCCATTTCCTAGCTTTACAAATAATTTCAAGTGTCCTACATTGTAAAAATCCATGTCAATGTAAAGAGAAGATGTATGAAATAATTTTGTTACGAGAAATCAGCGAAAAATTATATCCATTTTTTTATTTTCAGCCATTTTAGTTGTCCATCTGTCTCGCAAAATCCACTTTTGGACCATTTACCTTAAACCCTCTGTTGTTAGGATTCCCGTTTAAGTTAATTTTGTTCAACATCAATACAAAAAACTCTCCTATGACTCTTGGTTCAAAAGCTAGCCTATTTTCAAAATGGTCGCCATTCTTGTTTCGCGAAATTCACTTTTTGCCCATTTCCTAGCTTTACAAATAATTTCAGCTGTCCTGCATTGTAAAAAGCCATGTCACTGTAAAGAGTAGTTGTATGAAATAATTTTGTTACAAAAAATCGGCAAAATATTATATCTGTTTTTTTATTTTCAGCCATAATTTCAGCTGTCCTGCATTGTAAAAAGCCATGTCACTGTAAAGAGTAGTTGTATGAAATAATTTTGTTACAAAAAATCGGCAAAATATTATATCTGTTTTTTTATTTTCAGCCATTTGGTCGTTAACATTGAATTTTTCATCTGTCTCGCAAATCCTCTTTTGGACCATTTACTTAAAACCTCTGTCGATAGGATTCCAGTTTCACATTATTTTTGTTCAACATCAATACAAAAAAACTCCCCTTTGACTCCTGGTTCAAAAGCTTGCCTGATTTCAAAATGGTCGTCATTTTTGTCACGCGAAATTCAATTTTGGCCCATTTCCTAGCTTTACAAATAATTTCAGGTGTCTTGCATTGCAAAAAGCCATGTCACTGTAAAGAGTAGTTGTATGAAATAATTTTGTTCCAAATAATTGAAAAAAATTATATCTGTTTTTATTTCATCAATTTTACTTAACATCGATTTGTCCATCTGTCTCTCTGTCAGTCCAAAATAGTGGCAAGTGGCTTGAAATAATTTTGTTACAAAAAATCAGCAAAAAATTATATCCGTTTTTTTCTGTCACCATGTGAGCCCAGTACCCACGGTACTAATTTTTTACACATGTTACAAATTCTACAACTGATTAACTTTTTGTCAGCCATCTTGGTCATCAAGCCCACACTGCTATGTTTTAGGTACGGTATTATTCACCCTGTGCCTTGTTATGTTTATTTGTGACATTTGGACACCATCCCTTAATATGTTGACATTTGGTCACCATCCCTTAATGTGTTGACATTTGGACACCATCCCTTAATGCGTTGACATTTGGACACCACCCCTTAATATGTTGACATTTGGACACCATCCCTTAATGCGTTAACATTTGGACACCATCCCTTAATATGTTAACATTTGGACATCATCCCTTAATGTGTTGACATTTGGACATCATCCCTTAATGTGTTGACATTTGGACACCACCCCTTAATGCGTTAACATTTGGACACCATCCCTTAATGTGTTGACATTTGGACACCATCCCTTAATGCGTTAACATTTTTGGACACCATCCCTTAATGTGTTGACATTTGGACACCATCCCTTAATGTGTTGACATTTGGACACCATCCCTTAATGTGTTGACATTTGGACACCATCCCTAATGTGTTGACATTTGGACATCATCCCTTAATGTGTTGACATTTGGACACCATCCCTTAATGTGTTGACATTTGGACATCATCCCTTAATGTGTTGACATTTGGACACCATCCCTAATGTGTTGACATTTTGACATCATCCCTTAATGTGTTGACATTTGGACACCATCCCTTAATATGTTGACATTTGGACACCATCCCTTAATGTGTTGGCATTTGGACACCATCCCTTAATATGTTAACATTTGGACACCATCCCTTAATGTGTTGACATTTGGACACAATCCCTTAATGTGTTGACATTTGGACACCATCCCTTAATATGTTGACATTTGGACACCATCCCTTAATGTGTTGACATTTGGACACCACCCCTTAATGCGTTAACATTTGGACACCATCCCTTAATGTGTTGACATTTGGACACCCGCCTTTAATGTGTTGACATTTGGACATCATCCCTTAATGTGTTGACATTTGGACACCATCCCTTAATGTGTTGACATTTGGACATCATCCCTTAATGTGTTGACATTTAGACACGATCCCTTAATGCGTTAACATTTGGACACCATCCCTTAATGCGTTAACATTTGGACACCATCCCTTAATGCGTTAACATTTGGACACCATCCCTTAATGTGTTGACATTTGGACATCATCCCTTAATGTATTGACATTTGGACACCATCCCTTAATATGTTAACATTTGGACACCATCCCTTAATGCGTTAACATTTGGACACCATCCCTTAATATGTTAACATTTGGACACCATCCCTTAATGTGTTGGCATTTGGACATCATCACTTAATGTGTTGGCATTTGGACATCATACCTTAATATGTTAACATTTGGACACCATCCCTTAATGCTTTAACATTTGGACACCATCCCTTAATATGTTAACATTTGGACACCATCCCTTAATGTGTTGGCATTTGGACATCATACCTTAATATGTTGACATTTGGACACCATCCCTTAATGTGTTGACATTTGGACATCATCCCTTAATATGTTGACATTTTGACACCATCCCTTAATGTGTTGACATTTGGACACCAGACTTTAATATGTTTACATTTGGACACCATCCCTTAATATGTTGACATTTTGACACCATCCCTTAATGTGTTGACATTTGGACACCATCCCTTAATGTGTTGACATTTGGACACCATCCCTTAATGTGTTGACCTTTGGACACCATCCCTTAATGTGTTGACATTTGGACACCATCCCTCAATGTGTTGACATTTTGACACCATCCCTTAATGTGTTGACATTTGGACACCAGACTTTAATATGTTGACATTTTGACACCATCCCTTGATGTGTTGACATTTGGACACCATCTCTTAATGTGTTTACATTTTGACACCATCCCTTAATGTGTTGACCTTTGGACACAATCCCTTAATGTGTTGAAATGTGGACATCATCCCTTAATGTGTTGAAATGTGGACACCATCCCTTAATGTGTTGACATTTGGACATCATCCCTTAATGTGTTAGCATTTGGACACCACCCCTTAATGCGTTAATATTTGGACACCATCCCTTAATGTGTTGACATTTGGACACCAGCCTTTAATGTGTTGACATTTGGACATCATCCCTTAATGTGTTGACATTTGGACACCATCCCTTAATGTGTTGACATTTGGACACCATCCCTTGATGCGTTAACATTTGGACACCATCCCTTAATGTGTTGACATTTGGACACCATCCCTTAATGTGTTGACATTTGGACACCATCCCTTAATGTGTTGACATTTGGACACCATCCCTAATGTGTTGACATTTGGACATCATCCCTTAATGTGTTGACATTTGGACATCATCCCTTAATGTGTTGACATTTGGACACCATCCCTAATGTGTTGACATTTTGACATCATCCCTTAATGTGTTGACATTTGGACACCATCCCTTAATATGTTAACATTTGGACACCATCCCTTAATGTGTTGGCATTTGGACACCATCCCTTAATATGTTAACATTTGGACACCATCCCTTAATGTGTTGACATTTGGACACCATCCCTTAATATGTTAACATTTGGACACCATCCCTTAATGTGTTGACATTTGGACACCATCCCTTAATGTGTTGACATTTGGACACCATCCCTTAATGTGTTGACATTTGGACACCATCCCTTAATGTGTTGACATTTGGACATCATCCCTTAATGTGTTGACATTTGGACACCATCCCTTAATATGTTGACATTTGGACACCATCCCTTAATGTGTTGACATTTGGACACCACCCCTTAATGCGTTAACATTTGGACACCATCCCTTAATGTGTTGACATTTGGACACCAGCCTTTAATGTGTTGACATTTGGACATCATCCCTTAATGTGTTGACATTTGGACACCATCCCTTAATGTGTTGACATTTGGACATCATCCCTTAATGTGTTGACATTTAGACACGATCCCTTAATGCGTTAACATTTGGACACCATCCCTTAATGCGTTAACATTTGGACACCATCCCTTAATGCGTTAACATTTGGACACCATCCCTTAATGTGTTGACATTTGGACATCATCCCTTAATGTATGGACATTTGGACACCATCCCTTAATATGTTAACATTTGGACACCATCCCTTAATGCGTTAACATTTGGACACCATCCCTTAATATGTTAACATTTGGACACCATCCCTTAATGTGTTGGCATTTGGACATCATCACTTAATGTGTTGGCATTTGGACATCATACCTTAATATGTTAACATTTGGACACCATCCCTCAATGCGTTAACATTTGGACACCATCCCTTAATATGTTGACATTTGGACACCATCCCTTAATGTGTTGACATTTGGACACCAGACTTTAATATGTTGACATTTGGACACCATCCCTTAATATGTTGACATTTTGACACCATCCCTTAATGTGTTGACATTTGGACACCATCCCTTAATGTGTTGACATTTGGACACCATCCCTTAATGTGTTGACCTTTGGACACCATCCCTTAATGTGTTGACATTTGGACACCATCCCTTAATGTGTTGACATTTTGACACCATCCCTTAATTTGTTGACATTTGGACACCAGACTTTAATATGTTGACATTTTGACACCATCCCTTGATGTGTTGACATTTGGACACCATCTCTTAATGTGTTGAAATGTGGACATCATCCCTTAATGTGTTGAAATGTGGACACCATCCCTTAATGTGTTGACATTTGGACACCACCCCTTAATGCGTTAACATTTGGACACCATCCCTTAATGTGTTGACATTTGGACACCATCTCTTAATGTGTTGACCTTTGGACACCATCCCTTAATGTGTTGACATTTGGACACCATCCCTTAATGTGTTGACCTTTGGACACAATTCCTTAATGTGTTGAAATGTGGACACCATCCCTTAATGCGTTAACATTTGGACACCATCCCTTAATGCGTTAACATTTGGACACCATCCCTTAATGTGTTGACATTTGGACACCATCCCTAATGTGTTGACATTTTGACACCATCCCTTAATGTGTTGACATTTGGACACCATCCCTTAATGCGTTAACATTTGGACACCATCCCTTAATGTGTTGACATTTGGAAACCATCCCTAATGTGTTGACATTTGGACACCATCCCTTAATGTGTTGACATTTGGACACCATCTCTTAATGTATTGACATTTGGACACCATCTCTTAATGTGTTGACATTTTGACACCATCCCTTAATATGTTAACATTTGGACACCATCCCTTAATGCGTTAACATTTGGACACCATCCCTTAATATGTTAACATTTGGACACCATCCCTTAATACGTTGACATTTGGACACCATCCCTTAATGTGTTGACATTTGGACATCATCCCTTAATGTGTTGACATTTGGACACCACCCCTTAATGCGTTAACATTTGGACATCATCCCTTAATGTGTTGACATTTGGACATCATCCCTTGATGCGTTAACATTTGGACACCATCCCTTAATGCGTTAAGATTTGGACACCATCCCTTAATGTGTTGACATTTAGACACGATCCCTTAATGTGTTGACATTTGGACACCATCTCTTAATGCGTTAACATTTGGACACTATCCCTTAATATGTTGACATTTGGACACCATCCCTTAATACGTTGACATTTGGACACCATCCCTTAATGTGTTGACATTTGGACATCATCCCTTAATGTGTTGACATTTGGACACCACTCCTTAATGCGTTAACATTTGGACATCATCCTTTAATGTGTTGACATTTGGACATCATCCCTTAATGCGTTAACATTTGGACATCATCCCTTAATGTGTTGACATTTGGACATCATCCCTTAATGTGTTGACATTTGGACACCACCACCCCTTAATGCGTTAACATTTGGACACCATCCCTTAATGTGTTGACATTTGGACACCAGCCTTTAATGTGTTGACATTTGGACATCATCCCTTTATGTGTTGACATTTGGACACCATCCCTTAATGTGTTGACATTTGGACATCATCCCTTAATGTGTTGACATTTAGACACGATCCCTTAATGCGTTAACATTTGGACACCATCCCTTAATGCGTTAACATTTGGACACCATCCCTTAATGTGTTGACATTTAGACACGATCCCTTAATGTGTTGACATTTGGACACCATCTCTTAATGTATTGACATTTGGACACCATCTCTTAATGTGTTGACATTTGGACACCATCCCTTAATATGTTAACATTTGGACACCATCCCTTAATGCCTTAACATTTGGACACCATCCCTTAATATGTTAACATTTGGACACCATCCCTTAATATGTTAACATTTGGACAGCATCCCTTAATGTGTTGACATTTGGACATCATCCCTTAATATGTTGACATTTTGACACCATCCCTTAATGTGTTGACCTTTGGACACAATCCCTTAATGTGTTGACATTTGGACACCATCCCTTAATGCGTTAACATTTGGACATCATCCCTTAATATGTTGACATTTGGACACCATCCCTTAATGTGTTGACATTTGGACATCATCCCTTAATGTGTTGACATTTGAACATCATCCCTTAATATGTTGACATTTGGACACCATCCCTTAATGCGTTAACATTTGGACACCATCCCTTAATGTGTCGACATTTGGACACCATCCCTTAATACGTTGACATTTGGACACCATCCCTTAATGTGTTGACATTTGGACATCATCCCTTAATGTGTTGACATTTGGATACTATCCCTTAATGTGTCGACATTTGGACACCATCTCTTAATGTGTTGACATTTTGACACCATCCCTTAATGCGTTAACATTTGGACACCATCCCTTAATATGTTGACATTTGGACACCATCCCTTAATATGTTGACATTTGGACACCATCCCTTAATGTGTTGACATTTGGACATCATCCCTTAATGTGTTGACATTTGGACACCACCCCTTAATATGTTGACATTTGGACACCATCCCTTAATGTGTTGACATTTGGACATCATCCCTTAATGTGTTGGCATTTGGACACCATCCCTTAATGTGTTGACATTTGGACACCAGACTTTAATGTGTTGACATTTGGACACCATCCCTTAATATGTTGACATTTGGACATCATCCCTTAATGTGTTGGCATTTGGACACCATCCCTTAATGTGCTGACATTTGGACACCAGACTTTAATGTGTTGACATTTGGACACCATCCCTTAATATGTTGACATTTGGACATCATCCCTTAATGTGTTGGCATTTGGACACCATCTTTTAATGTGTTGACATTTGGACATCATCCCTTAATGCGTTAACATTTGGACACCATCCCTTAATGTGTTGACCTTTGGACACAATCCCTTAATGTGTTGACCTTTGGACACAATTCCTTAATGTGTTGAAATGTGGACACCATCCCTTGATGCGTTAACATTTGGACACCATCCCTTAATATGTTAACATTTGGACACCATCCCTTGATGCGTTAACATTTGGACACCATCCCTTAATATGTTAACATTTGGACACCATCCCTTAATTAGTTGACATTTGGACATCATCCCTTAATGTGTTGGCATTTGGACACCATCCCTTAATGTGTTGACATTTGGACACCAGACTTTAATGTGTTGACATTTGGACACCACCCCTTAATGTGTTGACATTTGGACACCATCCCTTAATGCGTTAACATTTGGACACCATCCCTTAATGTGTTGACATTTGGATACTATCCCTTAATTTGTCGACATTTGGACACCATCTCTTAATGTGTTGACATTTTGACACCATCCCTTAATGCGTTAACATTTGGACATCATCCCTTAATGTGTTGACATTCGGACACCACCCCTTAATATGTTGACATTTGGACACCATCCCTTAATGTGTTGACATTTGGACATCATCCCTTAATGTGTTGGCATTTGGACACCATCCCTTAATGTGTTGACATTTGGACATCATCCCTTAATCTGTTGGCATTTGGACACCATCCCTTAATGTGTTGACATTTGGACACCAGACTTTAATGTGTTGACATTTGGACACCATCCCTTAATATGTTGACATTTGGACATCATCCCTTAATGTGTTGGCATTTGGACAACATCCCTTAATGTGTTGACATTTGGACACCATCCCTTAATGTGTTGACATTTGGACACCATCCCTTAATGTGTTGACATTTGGACACCAGACTTTAATGTGTTGACATTTGGACACCATCCCTTAATATGTTGACATTTGGACATCATCCCTTAATGTGTTGGCATTTGGACAACATCCCTTAATGTGTTGACATTTGGACACCATCCCTTAATGTGTTGACATTTGGACACAATCCCTTAATGTGTTGACCTTTGGACACAATTCCTTAATGTGTTGAAATGTGGACACCATCCCTTGATGCGTTAACATTTGGACACCATCCCTTAATATGTTAACATTTGGACACCATCCCTTGATGCGTTAACATTTGGACACCATCCCTTAATATGTTAACATTTGGACACCATCCCTTAATGCGTTAACATTTGGACACCATCCCTTAATGTGTTGACATTTGGACACCATCCCTTAATGTGTTGACATTTGGACACCATCTCTTAATGTGTTGACATTTGGACACCATCCCTTAATGCGTTAACATTTGGATACCACCCCTTAATGTGTTGACATTTGGACACCATCCCTTAATGCGTTAACATTTGGACACCACCCCTTAATGTGTTGACATTTGGACACCATCCCTTAATGCGTTAACATTTGGACACCATCCCTTAATGTGTTGACATTTGGACACCATCCCTTAATGTGTTGACATTTTGACACCATCCCTTAATATGTTGACATTTGGACACCATCCCTAAATGTGTTGACATTTAGACACCATCCCTTGATGCGTTAACATTTAGACACCATCCCTTAATATGTTAACATTTGGACATCATCCCTTAATGTGTTGACATTTGGATACCATCCCTTAATGTGTTGATATTTGGACACCATCTCTTAATGTGTTGACATTTGGACACCATCCCTTAATGCGTTAACATTTAGACACCATCCCTTAATGTGTTGACATTTGGACACCATCCCTAATGTGTTGACATTTGGACACCATCCCTTAATGTGTTGACATTTGGACACCATCCCTTAATGTGTTGACATTTGGACATCATCCCTTAATGTGTTAACATTTGGACACCATCCCTTAATGTGTTGACATTTGGACATCATCCCTTAATGTGTTGACATTTGGACACCATCCCTTAATATGTTAACATTTGGACACCATCCCTTAATGTGTTGGCATTTGGACATCATCACTTAATGTGTTGGCATTTGGACATCATACCTTAATATGTTAACATTTGGACACCATCCCTCAATGCGTTAACATTTGGACACCATCCCTTAATATGTTAACATTTGGACATCATCCCTTAATGTGTTGACATTTGGACATCATATCTTAATGTGTTGACATTTGGACACCATCCCTAATGTGTTGACATTTGGACACCATCCCTTAATGTGTTGACATTTGGACACCATCCCTTAATGTGTTGACATTTGGACATCATCCCTTAATGTGTTGACATTTGGACACCATCCCTTAATGTGTTGACATTTGGACACCATCCCTTAATGTGTTGACATTTGGACATCATCCCTTAATGTGTTGACATTTGGACATCATCCCTTAATGTGTTGACATTTGGACACCATCCCTAATGTGTTGACATTTTGACACCACCCCTTAATGCGTTAACATTTGGACATCATCCATTAATGCGTTAACATTTGGACACCATCCCTTAATGTGTTGACCTTTGGACACAATCCCTTAATGTGTTGACATTTGGACACCATCCCTTAATGCGTTAACATTTGGACACCATCCCTTAATGTGTTGACATTTGGACACAATTCCTTAAAGTGTTGACATTTTGACACCATCCCTTAATATGTTGACATTTGGACACCATCCCTAAATGTGTTGACATTTGGACACCATCCCTTGATGCGTTAACATTTAGACACCATCCCTTAATATGTTAACATTTGGACATCATCCCTTAATGTGTTGACATTTGGACATCATCCCTTAATGTGTTGACATTTGGACACCATCTCTTCATGTGTTGACATTTGGACATCATCCCTTAATGTGTTGACATTTGGACATCATCCCTTAATGTGTTGACATTTGGACACCATCCCTTAATGTGTTGGCATTTTGACACCATCCCTTAATGTGTTGACATTTGGACACAATTCCTTAATGTGTTGACATTTGGACACAATCCCTTAATGTGTTGACATTTTGACACCATCCCTTAATCTGTTGACATTTGGACATCATCCCTTAATGTGTTGACATTTGGACACCATCCCTTAATGCGTTAACATTTGGACACCATCCCTTAATGCGTTAACATTTGGACATCATCCCTTAATGTGTTGACATTTGGACACCATCCCTTAATGTGTTGACATTTGGACACCATCCCTTAATGTGTTGACATTTGGACACCATCCCTTAATGTGTTGACATTTAGACACAATCCCTTAATGTGTTGACATTTGGACACCATCTCTTAATGTGTTGACATTTGGACACCATCTCTTAATGTGTTGACATTTTGACACCATCCCTTAATGTGTTGACATTTGGACACCAGCCTTTAATCTGTTGACGTTCGGACACTAATTTGCGATCAAAACTTTTCAGTGCATATGATTGTCTTACCTTTGACTTAAGATTTTTCATTTTTTGCCTCTTCTCCATTTGGGTTGTCATTATAATCAATATGGTAAATGAAGGAAAGACATAACACACATTAAAAAACTTTAATTGTGGAAATTGCCAAAGTTAGAAATATAGAGTAAGCTGTTTTTTCCCATCCCCCTGAGCAGGTGTCCAGAATCCGTACCTCCTTCTTTCCTCTGACGGTAGCCTCGCACCATTGACTTATCAAGTAAGAACATTAACCAAATATCTGAACCCTGGAACCTGCGGTTAAAAAGAAAAGATATTCTGGTCTTGCACGCTGTAGGTACAATTCAAACGCTTACCATTCAAACAGTGCTTGAAAGTTTCAAAGTAGGACATCCCACATCCCTCTTTGTTAAAATCAGATTTGAAGAGATGGGGCGAAGATTATGCCAATTTTGTAATCCAGAGATTGATGATCTTTCCTATTGTTCTATTTAGAGTTCCCTTGAAGGCAATGATGAACAATTGTTTTTCACCATTACACGTCCTTTAATGTTCAGAGCAAATGATGTTGGCTACTGGGAATGAAATTGAAGACATCAAGCAATTTTTATATAATATGTTTGTTTCACCATAATCCTAATGATACCACAGAATATAGCACTGATCAATATCCCTAGCAAGTTGCATTATCAGGCTGCATTATTGTGTTCTGGGTGTCTCCATGGCTCTGATACAGGTAAAGTTATGGGGGTCTTAAACTGGTGCACACTACCCCAAAGGAGGGAACAACACATTCTTAACTTCATGTACAAAGTAATCAGAAACCAGGTACCCTCCTATGTATCTTCAATATTTGAAGAATTCAAAAATCCAGCTACCAGAAGAACAAGCAATACAGAAGTATACCAAATTCCTATAAGGTCAACTGCCCAATTTATTAAATCCCCTATTCCTAATGCAATATCACTGTGGAACAAATTACCTAAACCTCTTTTAGAATATGCCTTAAAATTTTCCCTACCATCGTTCAAAAAAGAAAGTAATAAACACTTTCTGCCCAAGAGAATAATCAGTTCAACGTCCCTGATTAATTTAACAAGGTCTCAAGAAATCACTCTCAACAGAGCTCGTGTAGACTTATTTTTGAAAGCAAGACTTTTTGCACACCAATTTACATTTATAGACTCGGCTCATTGTTCTTGTGGCAAACCTGAAACACTAAAACATTTATTTTTCAAGTGTCCTCTATGCCAAATTAATAGGCATGCCCTGATGGAAGAGGTCAACAATAACTTCTATAATAAGATCAGCCAACTAACAAACATGGATGATAAACTTAATTTTCTCTTATATGGTGACGAGGCACTATCCTTAGCAGAATTAAGTAAACTTCTTATCATCGTCAGCAACTTTCTCCATGACAACAAGACATAGCAAAGAGGTCTCATCTAAGCCCTGGAGAACTCATAATATATTTATTTTGTTTTTTACACATCTACTTGGCACAAACCCCTCTGGTCCCTGGGATACCCTTCGATGCACAGTCGTCCTCAAACAGCTAAATATTATACTTAATTTTTTACATGTAAGTGATGGCCAACCTATAATGCCAATATGGCGATTGGTGGCCGAAAATGTATTGACTTTACCTCAATAAAGTTTATACTATAAAAAAAAAAATACCACAGAATGAACATGTATTGGTATTGTATATTTATAAACATTTTTATAAGGGCACTCTGTGTTGGTGTGTCGCTGTCTAAGTGTAATAAATAAATAAATAAGCAAATAAATCATTGAAAATATGAACAAGATCTAAAACTAGGATCTTAGCTTGTATTTTAGTGAATGCAACTAACGGCTAGCGGCTACCGGATTAACTTACTATTTTATGACCAACTCATTTCATTATGAATGGAATAGTGGCAGGTACTATTCCGACAGGCGTTGGTTGCATTCGCGAATACAAGCTTAGATTCATTATTTGACTTATTTTCCTTTATAAGCCTTTATTTTAAAGGCTTTTATCTGGAAGGCTAGCAATTCGAAAGTCATATTATACTAATAACTAATCTGCAATTTATCATATTTTGCGTGCCTATTATATTGATGGCTCTCTGATGTTGTTTTGCGTTCTTAATACCGGATATGAACATCCTGTATATATTTAAAGTTCTTTATATATTTACGCTAACCTTCAACCTAAAAATATTTTTTCAATACTAGATTGCGTACTGTACTGGATACAGTGCTTAGAATGAACTTTCATTTTCATCTGCTGTCTAACAGGTTTGAGGATGTGGAACCATTGCAAGGCACTCATTCATTCACCAGTAGCTCATTTTCTATGCAGAAACTTATTGAGGCATATAAATGTATTACTTCAAATGAGATTGTTTATTTACTTTTGCTTTTTCTATTTATTGTATGAATAAGTAATTTATAGCAGCATACAGTAAATCGGAGGAAAACGCTTTTTCATGTCTTTGCCTCAATTTTCCTTTACATTTGAATTGATTGTCTTGTATTTCTATACAATTTTGAGTGTTGACTACTAGCTACATGCCTTTTATATTATTTATTGTTGATTCCCTGTTTTTCTCTGTTTTTCATTTGAAAACATGACCAGCGGAAAAATATTGGAATAAACAAGTTATAACAGACATGCAGTCAAAGCTCCGAATGTTAGAAACCCCACAAGCTACATTTAATTGCGACCGTCGATAGACCAACTAATAATAATAATGACATGAATGAGAGCATTAATACTGTAAACACTAACAAAATTCGCTTTCTTGTGATGCGCTCAAAATGTGCTACAACTAAAAATACCTTCAAAATAAATCGTGCACAATTTTCTCGATGTGCAGTATTTAACCTCGATCATTAAGTCCGCCCCCTCTTCTATATATTCAAGGCCTGGTAAATTATTTAATGATTAACATGAATTGATTTAACCGATTTCGATTCATTTCTTGCATCAGGATGACGTTCATGATGCAATAAAAGAATATTTACTGATATGATTCAACGATTATGTTTTTTCCCTGGCTATTTTATCAATACAAAAAGCAAGGTTATGCAATAAGCTCTTCATTAGCTATGCGTGAATCGATACGTTTGAACAATTACATCTGTTTATCTGTTTTAATTACCAACCACGTTTAAATCAGCCGATTGCATTGCATTTTATTAAGACTACTCTATTCAAAATATATTACTAGTACTACAAACATTTCGTTACCATGCATCATTATGAAATCGTATATCTGTTATAAAGCACATTCCAAAATCAGTTGCAAGTACACTTCAGGTGCGTCACGGAAAATAGAAAGGTTTGCAATTTGATATGCCAGATCCAGGATCATTTTCACAAAGGAATGCATTAAAGTGTATGAAAATATTTCTAGATAATTAATATCCTAGTTTTGATCGTATGTATGTAAAAGTAAGTTTTGATTAAATGGTTGGCACTGATTTGCTTACACAAGTCCAATGCAATCTTAAAGGCGTACGTCCCTCCAAAAATAATATCAAAAATATTCATGACGTCATTGGTCCACTTGTAGGCTCTAAGAAAATTTAAGATTAATTCATAATAAAGTACGAAACTATTGATTACCGATCTTGACTTCAATTGAAGAAATAAGCATTGTTTTAATTAATGATTAAAAACAAAAAAAACTTCATCCATGCACGTTCCAAGTCTTACTTTATTGTCTTTATAATCAAAGTTAATTAAAATAGAACCAGTCTAATAAATTAATTGCCTAAATCAAAAATTGGTAACAAGTAAAGTTTATCGTGCAGAAGTATGTGGATATCTTGAATCAAAGTCGTCTGCTAGATCTCAAGATGTAGATCATAATCACATGCAAATGCCACCCCCGTCAATAAAATGTCGCAATAGTCTTGTTTTGAAAGGCAAAATACGACAGAATTTATAGTGAGTAAGACAAAATTTGAACAAACTTGTCGACTACAATAAAGCTTCGAAGCGAATTAAAAAATTGAAACAATTCATTCAAATTCATAGAGAAACGTTAAAAGCAAAACAGCCCTTGTGAATATGATTTGGTCCAGCGAGTAGTATCAACACGAAGACATACAAACAAACACTGGAAGTGTTTATATCAACTATAATTCTTTACACGTTGAATTGAAAAGCAATTGCGTCAAGTCTACAATAAGGTCTTCTTCACGTACTATTTCATTGATGTAAAATCGGACATTCTATTTAGCTATATATGCTCGGAAGGTAGGAACCATTAGCTCAGCGTTCCCTGAGCGTGCATCGGATAATTTGATGAAACACTTGGATAAAATGGTGGTTTGGATAAGACTGATTTTATCTCTCGGGATAATAGTTACTGCGTATGGACGATCGTTTGAGGGACAATTGAGCGGCGACGGTCCGGGGAGTGGCACCATATCAGAGCCACGTAGTAAAGGACACCGTCGTCCAGATAAGCCAGTGGGGCATAACGATTTGGACGACGATGATGACCCAATTGATGCGGATAAGTTGATAACGCGTTTATCCGATGGCAGAATTAAATGGACGTTTAGTGTTCTTGGAGAATTCCATCCAGATGTGACAATCACGTGCGGAAATACTAGCATAAGTAGGGATTTTATCATGTCTGAATCGGATTGGGTAAGTTACAGAAAGTGTACATACGGTATTAGCATAAGAAATATCACGGGGAGGGAGGGGGGGGGGGTTGAGAATGTGATAAACTATATGTTATTGATAATAAGCAAACATCAAAAATGGACAAGTCAGCTTTACAATGTACTGATGTGGTATATGGTATTATTCGATATATCACAGTGTATTTACGTAGTTTTTCATTGAAGCGCAACGCAACAACTTTTTTATCTATTAAATAAACATTAATCACATCAAATTGTCGTCACAATTTAGTAAGGTCAAAATTCTATCTTATGTTTTAGATTGATCCCTTGTATAGTTTGATGTTTTAATTGGTTGCTACACGAGATCATGGACAAGAGTAAAGAGTTTTGTACCATCTCAATCTTTCCATCTCTTTAGGGGAGGAAATGGTCCAGGGATAGGGGTGGGGAAAGAGTTTACCCCTTCCTAAAGTTTTACATTGTTCCAACAAATAGCTGAACAGTTTAACACTAATGTTTCGGCAGGGTGATGCCTCAGAGATGTGGCCCTCGATGGAATGAAAATTTTAGGCCTAGACATTTTCTACTGATCTTGCTTTTAGGTTTACTCTCATGGTCCAAGGATAACTTAAGACAAAGATGGAATTCTCTCTTTCAATCCGCTCCCCTTCCCAATAGCCCTACAAAAAGATAACCCCCTCCTAATAGCCCTAAATGATAACCCCCTCCTAATAGCCCTAAATGGTAATCCCCTCCTAATAGCCCTATATGATAACCCCCTACTAATATCCCTAAATAATGACCCCATGTAAACAGCCCTAAACGACAACCCCTTCCCAATAGCCCTAAATGATAACCCCCTCATAATAGCCTTAAATGATATCTTCTCCTAATAGCCCTAAATGATATATTCTCCTAATAGCCCTAAACGACAACCCCTTTCCATAGCCCTAAATGATAACCCTCTATTAATAGCCCTAAATAATGACCCCATGAACAGCCCTAAACGACAACCCCTTCCCCTATTAATAGCCCTAAATGATAGACCCCATTAATATGCCTAGATAAT
The DNA here is from genome assembly GCA_903813345.2 of Owenia fusiformis. NCBI lineage: Eukaryota > Metazoa > Annelida > Polychaeta > Sabellida > Oweniidae > Owenia > Owenia fusiformis. The sequence continues at coordinate 1,319,073 of CAIIXF020000009.1, forward strand.
AGCCCAAAATGATAACCCTCTCCCAAAAGCCCGAAATGATAAACCTCTCCTAATAGCCCTAATTGTCAAATCTTTCCAAATAACCCTTCCAAACAGCCCCAAATGATAACCCCCTCCAAATAGCCCTAAATGTTAACATAACACATATCCAAATAGCCCTAAATGTTAACCCCCTCAAAATAGCCCTAAATGACAACCCCCTCCAAATAGCCCTAAATGACAACCTTCTCCAAGTAGCCCTAAATGTCTAATCCCTCCAAATAGCCCCAAATGATAACCACCCCCTCCGAATAGCCCTAAATGATAACCCCCTCAAAATAGCCCTCAACGATAACCTTCTCCAAATAGCCCTAAATGTTAACTCCCTTCAAATAGCCCTTAATGATAACCCCTCCAAATAGCCTTAAATGATATCCCCCTCCAAATAGCCCTAAATGATAACCCCCTCAAAATAGCCCTCAACGATAACCTTCTCCAAATAGCCCTAAATGTTAACTCCCTCCAAATAGCCCTTAATGATAACCCCTCCAAATAGCCTTAAATGATATCCCCCTCCAAATAGCCCTAAATGATATCCCCCTCCAAATAGCCCTAAATAATAACCCCCTCCAAATAGGCCTAAATGTTAAATCCCTCCAAATAGCCCTCAATGATAACCCCTCCAAATAGCCCTAAACGATAACCCCCTACAAATAGCCTTAAATGATAACCCCCTCCAAATAGCCCTAAATTCACTCGAGTCTCTAGCCAATTCTTACCCTAAATGATAACTCCCTCCAAATAGTCCTACCTATTAATAGCCATAAATGATACTACTGACCAACTGTATTTCATATGTCCTTTCCTATAATGCCCCAAGGAATTTACTACGTATTTACTTTATTTAGTAGCGTATTTGCTCACAATAAATCTATTGTTACATCTAAAAAAGAAAAATCACACATTTGTAAGAAAATTAGACCCAGAGATCCTGAGTATTGAAGAGGAAATGTTGACACTAAGCCTCAACTTTTATAATGTCACAATACCTAAAACTCAATGTTTCAGCGTTCCCACGATATATGAATTAGAACTCAAATGTAGTTTTTCTATATCATGACACCTAGCTTGCATTTGAAAAGATTTATATCAAATGATACCTCAATTACTAACTGATCGTTGTGTCAGGAATCTCAATCGTAAATTCATAAATCATCCGGATATTTTATCTCTTGTTTATATTACATTTGTTGTTTACACGTTATCAAGATTTATGATAAGGATTCTTCGATTCTAAACTTTATTGCCATCTAAATGTTAATCCATTATAATTATTCACCAAATGGAAGTATAAATGCGTTTGTTCGCTGGTTCTTTTGTTGTATGTTTATTTGTTTGTTGCTTTGTGGTTCAACATATTTCAGGGCATCAACTGGGAGGTAAGTTACACGTTCTTAAGAGAACGTGACGTGACGTGACGTAGAACCATAGTCTTCTAGGGATAAGTTCTCCCCTTCCTATTATTTACATGCCCGATTTAGAATAAAAGTATGATAAGGAAAATAGTTTTTATTAGGGCCTTGGAATAACAAAAGAGATGAGAGATATAAGATATAAACACAACCAGACAAACAAACACCAAAGCACAACCGATTGTCAAACTAACACAACACAATAGGGCGCAACCCAATAATTAACCAACACAACACAGCCAACAAAACCAAACTCCATGCAACCCAATGCCCATTGTTAAATTAACAAAACACAAGTATGCATAAACAGATACCAACCGATAAATCTACAGTCAAAACTACCGTATTTTGGAAAATTTACCAGAAAGGCTACCATTTTCTGAGAAATCTACGGGTAAAGATACATTTTTTCAAAAATTTACCGCAACAACTACCGTATTTCCAAGGATCTACCACAGAATCGCCTGATTTTTCAAAATCTACCGCGAAAGCTAGTTATATTTTCCCGGGTTTTAGAAAAATCTACCGCAAAAGTACCGCAATTTTAATCAAAATCTACTGCAAATGTTCCATTTTTATTTAGGTTGGCAGTTCCGACAACATTAGTTGCATGTTAAAAATGGTAAACAAAAACGATAAAAAACGAAAATCAAGGAAATACTGACAAGATTGATTAGTTCCAAACGAATTTCATATTTTAAAACAAGGCTCTCTAATAATTAAATACAATGATAAATTAGATTGTCTGATTTCCATATTTGATGGGAGTCGTCAACCATTTCAACTGACCAACGTGGCTCATTTGTTTTAGAGTGCAAACTTCGGTTGATTAATCTAAAACAATAGATCTGACAGGACCAATATAGCCCAGGAATATCATCAACATTATTATTAAAACAATATGCATCAAAATCAGTAATGATGCTACACCTTTGAAGTATTTAGTTAATATGTCAAAATCATTCGATCTATTTCCATATGATGATACTAGGGTTAGATTAGGTCAGATCTGCAGGAAGCTCTTATTGCCATTGTAGAGTGCGTTTCTTTACTGGTGTGCTTTCCCATCTTTTGACCGCCCCCTTTCGTACTTAATATTCGCCAGAGCCTCCGTACACTTTATTGGCTGGAGTTTACTTTTACCAAAAGTTATCTGCATTAAGTCGGAAAAATGTTAGATTAGACCGAGATACAAATGATAAAAAATGCATTTGTTTTCATTTTATTACTTAACATCTCATAAATGAATCAATATTTTATAATACGAACCACCTTTTGAATATTTCAGTAAACGACATTTAACGACATTTAACCTTGAATTTCCGACATCCCATTAAAAAATGAATAGTTTCTGTTTTATTGCTTTTCATACATTTATCCAATCGAGGCGATCTTATCATCGTATGATGAATTATGGTGTCAAACGTGAGTTCAAAAGACTATAAAAGTCAATGATTTTACGAACATGCACAATAACTTGTTGCGCTCACAAGTAATATATATATAAAAGTGAATTTTATCAGAGACTGTTTTCACAAGATTCTCAGTTCTCACTAGCCTACCACGCCCACTCGTAATGGCGACCATAGCCACTTTGAAAGACATTTCTAACTGGAGAAACGTCTATGAGTTATACTACAGAGCTAGTTTCATATTTAATTTGTCATACCAGGAGATCTAGAATATACGAGGTAGGCCATATCAGGAGATCTAGAATATACGGGATGGGCCAAATAAGGAGATCTAGAGTATACGGGGTGGGCCATATCAGGAGATCTAGAATATACAGGATGGGCCATATCAGGAGATCTAGAATATTCGGGGTGGGCCATACCAGGAGATCTAGAATATACGAGGTGGGCCATATCAGGAGATCTAGAATATACGGGATGGGCCATATCAGGAGATCTAGAGTATACGGGGTGGGCCATACCAGGAGATCTAGAATATACGAGGTGGGCCATATCAGAAGATCTAGAATATACGGGATGGGCCATATCAGGAGATCTAGAATATACGAGGTGGGCCATACCAGGAGATCTAGAATATACGAGGTGGGCCATATCAGGAGATCTAGAGTATACGAGGTGGGCCATATCAGGAGATCTAGAATATACGGGATGGGCCATATCAGGAGATCTAGAATGTTCAGATTGGGCCAGTCTTAACATTAGATGCAAATGATCCATATCATGCATTACCGCCATAACAAATAATATAATTATAATTCTAAGAATTCGTATATTTCTTTAATCTATTTTTCAATATTTTGGTTCATAATTTTACTCACATCTCAAAAAACTTCATTGTAACAAGAGGCCCAGGTTGTCTTCTGTATGTAAAATCAACATTTTATCAATTATGTGTATTTTTAATATGTTTACCTTGACATTACATTACCTTTGGAGGTATTGGAAGGATAGGAATGTTAGGGGATGGGGGGGGGGGGGAGGTAGGACAATGAGGGAGTAATCAAGGGGCATGGGAGTACATTACTAAGTTATGGAGTGAAACTGAAACTGAATGGAAATGTTTCAATGATTGATATTTCCATTAACCTCGTCGATAATTCAGCTGCAATTAAAATGAACTGTACACCCTTGGAATGAAAGATCACTCTTTGATTAGTATATTCAATGCATTTTCGTAACTTTTAAATAGACGAATACATTTCATGTATACTTGTGGAATATTGCATGGAGATTTAAAGTGCTAACCCATTCATTAAAATGTCCTATCTTCCTAATTTTCAAGATTAATACACGGCATTGATATGACATTTACTTCAAGGTCTTTATTGCTTTACAACTTGATACTGTAATTAGTATGTATTAATTGCATAAATAAACAATACTTGAAAGTAGTGCAATGACTTTTTTATGATACATTAAAGAAATTGAAAAAATACCCAAGAGGATTGTTCAATAACTGGGTCTTAACTACAGTTTTCTTTATCAACAATGACATCCTTTTGGTTGTTTTTACTTACTTCTGCATAAATGTATACTCTGGGAGGAAATAACCAAAACTAAAATATTGGAAAGGGCAATCTTTGAATACAAGGTTAATGAAATATATATTATTATTAACAGCTATGGTTAGTTGTCTATATGAGTTGCAATAGTTGGTAAAGCCAACAATGAGGGCAACAGATACATAAATAAACAAATGAAAACGTCGATACCTAGATGGATGATACAGTAGCATTGCTCGCCATTGAAGATGAGCTTAACTGGTGTTATTGAAGTTCGCCAGCTTTGTAACAGTGATACAAATTAAACGTTTATTTTTATTTAAGAATGTACTAAAGATAATTAACAAAGGACATTATCGAAAGTAGATCAAAGGATAACGTGTAATGGATACTTATATTAAATCATGGTTGATCTACATCTCTTATCAAAGTAACTTTCTCTTCCATAGGGCCACGGCGTGAATGTAAAATGAAATTGTTTCAAGTAAATGTATGACCTCTCTTTGAAAGGACAATTTTAATAAATACCTAATAAATTGAATAACCGACTGTCATGAAATTATTTAAAATGGCTCGCGTGGCCTAGTTACTGTATTAATCCAACTGGTTGATTTGCCGAATGGTCAGATGTTATCATATTCCTAATTTTTCCAATTTTTCCCAATGACAAGAACCTTCCCATCGAATAGCATTATGAAATATTTCCGACATTTAAGTTTCTTAATTCAGAATTACCAGTTATATAGTATACGGTATTGATCTATAACATTATGAATGACCCCTTTCCATTCTATTTAAGGCCGAATAGTAAGAGTATGTTAATCATGAATATGATTTAAAGGCCTAGTTATTGGAACATCATGAATATATAAGCACAAATGCCAAAAGGGAAGGGTGACTAAAAACGTTAAGGAAACCCAACAAGAAAAGCGAACTGTAAGTGTAAATCTGTCATAAGAAAAGTAGACCCTATATATCCCAAAACCATGATCTAACGTGAAAAGAAACAATGTCTAACATTCCCCTCCCCTTCCAATCGAGAACCAATATCACAATCCAGGAGCAGAACACCAAGGGACATTTCATTCATACTGAAGTCATTACAATACATGTTGAAGAAAAATTGAAAAATTGATAGCCAATACTCATAACATCAAAAATAGTTGTAGATACTAGTACTCATAAAAGATAGAGTATTCAGTCTCAAATGATGTGGGATAGATAAAATCCAGTCTCGAAGTCCATAGGCAATTCAAAGAGTCAACATCCGTTCGCAAACGAAATATGAAATTATATATACAGTACATATATTTTAACACTTATACATATATTTTAAACACTGAAATGAGATTCATATGCAAAGGAAAAAAGATAAAATCTCTTTTCATGATCATTTTTTCGATATGTTATCTCATTTCTCTAACCAAGAATGTCACCGCATTTGTGTATGTAATCATTAAATCATATACAGTATGTATAATCACATTTTTATAATAATTTATATTTATATTTGTGCAATGATTGATTTCTGCATGTGATCCTATTATTATAATCTTATTATTTATATCATATTGGTATTACAGTTTTATAATATTTCATATGGTGCATATAATCACATTTATGTAATAATCCATTTCATGTATATGATCTCATTTTATAATTACTTAATATGTGCATATATTCACATATCTATAACATTTACAACATTTGTTGTAATATTTAATGTGTAATCACATTTGTATAATTCAGTTTTCTCTGAACTTGAATCAATTGTTAGGATAACACTTTGACATCAGTATTTTCACCTTTTCTTGCACATTCATACAAACACTATACCAAAACCATAGCAACCTTATCAATCTGCTAATTTTTCAGAAACACCTAGTGGCGATAATGAGGCAAGTGACATCACAAAGAAAACTGAAAGACATGGTAGTAGTGTGGAGAAACATGGCATTGGTGGAATTCTACTCTCAACTAGAAAGTGGATTTACAAATCACGAGGTACAATAAAACACACTCGACAGTGAGAATGATTCCAAACCACAGTTAAGCTTAAATGTCCTAATTAAGAATACATATTCTAACTATTGAAAATGGATTCTAGCAATACCACCAACATGAATGTACTTGTTCATATTTGATCAAAATGAGTATTTTGTGTCTATCCCCATGGTGACGTACATGATGGTGTCCCGATGCTAAGTCATAAGTCAATGGTGTATATCCCCATGTTAAGTCTAAGCACCCTTGCTGAAATCCTCATTTTCTCAGAAAAACTCAAGTTGATCGAGTCTCAACAAGTAGATTCATGAAGGTTATGGGTTCTTAAACAGGACATTGGGCTTGCTTTTTGTATATTTTGTTTGGTCTACTTACCAAAATACGATTATTGATTAAATCATGTAAGCAAATTAACAACATGACAAACCAATGCTATTGAAATGATTTCAAAAGAAAATTGTAAATGTTTAGAATTGACTTTGGGTCGTTACTTTAGCAAGCCCTATATTCTTTGTTACAGGGTAGAAGCAACATTAACGTATTGCTAATTTTTGAAGAAAATATTCAATTTTGTTGAAAAGTATAATATCATATATCTAACCAATGTCCCTGGCTTCATTGGTTACTAAATTCATTATTTTCTTTTGGAAACTTTATTACTTATTTCGAGATTCTTTATTTATCATTTCAAGGTTCTGTTTGATATGTTGTTTGATGTAAAAACTCATAACTTCATTTTGTATTTAAAGGTTCCCTTTGATGCGGAAGCTCCTAACTGTATTTCTTATTTCAAGGTTCTTTTTGATTTAAAATCTCATAACTTCATTTCTTATTTCAAGGTTCTTTTTGATGTGGAAACTAAAGGACTCTTCCAAGGAGATGTTATCCTGTCAGTGAAGCAATCACGCAAACTTCTAAAACAGGCAAAGAACAGTAGAAAAAAAGTTAAAAAACAGAAAATTGATTTTCGCAATAGAAAAAAGAACCATAGGGTTAATACAAAACTTAAACATAAAAGAGATCATAGGAGAGATGTAAGTGAAAGAGAGAGTAGGGAAACAAAAGTGAGGCGATCTATATCAAAGATTGAGAGACAATTAAATGCAAAATTAAATAAAAAGAAAATTGTTAAAACTAGAACGAAGAGAAAGATGAGAACGACGGAAAAGTGGACACTTCCCATCCCATATTTCATTAGCAAAGAAAGAAACCATTTTGGTATGTATTACGAGCATATTCTCGTGTAACTATAATTTGCTGTTGTGATGGTATATGAATACGGATTTCTGTTATTGCTTATTACTTCACTTCACTGGCTATGTAACGTTTTTGTAACTCGAAAAGAATCTTTGAAGTCATGGCCAGTGGATAAGTATATTCTCCCATCCACATAACTTGAAAAATAAAGTTCCTCATTGATTTAAGATTTACATACACAATGCTACAAACAGTTATGTTCAAGCAAATGAAACCATTCCCAATACCAAGAGTCCTCCTGAAATAGTAGTCAAGCCAAAAGAACAGCCTTCATTGGATTATTGCTCACTAATTTTCTATGATTATATTTTAGATGATACTGATAAAGACAGAATCAAGCTAGGAATAAGTCATTGGGAGCAAAACACATGTATAAGGTTTACAGAGCAGACAAAAAAGCCAAACAATTATCCATTTGTGCCTTATGTTGAGTTTCAGCCAAGCACGGGGTGAGTACTTAGGCTTAATAACATTTTTTTGTTTAGACCACCAAAACATAATGTAAAACACATTTGTATTACAATTCAAGTTTGAATATGTCAAAGATGGCTAATTGAAAATAACTTTATTTCATAACATAGTCAATATAGTGAAGCCCATTGACATCCTTGTCAATGGGCATAATTGTTCACTTTAGCATGGTTACCACAACAGGAATGTTTTGATTTTGTAATGTTATGCATTATTCTAATATAACAAATAGTAGAGGCTTTTTAATTGTTTATCGCATCGGCGGTATGATCCCATGCAAATGTATCAATGTAGATAAGGAAACAAGGTCGTCATACAATCTCGCATCCCTCATAATTCAAGAACCATTACTATACAGAAACATGATTGGAAGTTCTTCACGAACAATTCATGAATAAATATAGACTAGAATATATTATCTTGAGTAGTTGATGGCATTAATAAAAAGCTGTATTCAAATAATCACTAAATTGATCTATAGAATATGCATCTTTGAAGTCGATATAGTTATTATTTATTAAAATAGATCCGGTTCCAGTTAAACTAAGCTTACTAAGTACATCTAACTAAGGAAATAGCTGAACATTAGTGTCAACATTTACTGAGAATTTTCTCAGTACAAACAGGTGAATTTTCCTTTGATTTGCCAAAACCTTTTTTTATATTAATATTTTTGCTATAAAGAACATTTTATCATCAAAACATATTACTCCTTAGTTATATTTATTAAAATTGTAAATTATAACAATTTTATTGATACCACCCAGGACATTATTGTGGTCTGTCATCTGTATGGTTACTTATTATCTTGGTTTTATTTCCAGTTGCTCAGCTTACGTCGGACGAGATCCCTTTTCCCCAAGTGAGATATCCGTGCATCGTAACTGCCTCAAAGTAAGCTAGCAAGTAATAATAAAACACAATGTATAACATTAACCATATCATATCATATCACGTCACGTCACATCATATATAAACCTATAAATACCATTATATAAACCATATCGTATGATAATTAATGCTTGATAATTATAGTAAATACAATAAATATGTAATAAAATATAATAAATAGCATACAAGATCATAATCATATCAACCATACGTAATGTAATACAATATAATACAATATAGTATAATATAGTATAATAAAAAGAAGTTATTCACCGGGATGGATTTGATATCGGGGATATCACAAGGGTGATATATCCTGAGGGAATGCAGTGACAGAGGGAAATATTGATAACATCCGAGAAATAATCGTCATATCATCCTAAAGGTGAATACGATATACATAATATAAGCTTGGTACAATTGCACATGAAATAGGACACATGCTTGGGTTTTACTCAAGTTATTTCCATTTATGCATTTTTTGTATCATTTACATCTGTCTTCCACATTTAAGCTTTGTACAATTGCACTTACAATAGGACACATACTTCGGTTTTACTCAAGTAATTCCCATTTATATATTTGTTGTATCATTTACATCTGTCTTCCACATTTAAGCTTGGTACAATTGCACATGAAATAGGACACATACTTGGGTTTTACTCAAGTAATTTCCATTTATGCATTTGTTGTATCATTTACATCTGTCTTCCACATTTAAGCTTGGCACAATTGCACATGAAATAGGACACATACTTGGGTTTTACTCAAGTAATTTCCATTTATATATTTGTTGTATCATTTACATCTGTCTTCCACATTTAAGCTTGGTACAATTGCACATGAAATAGGACACATACTTGGGTTTTACTCAAGTAATTTCCATTTATATATTTGTTGTATCATTTACATCTGTCTTCCACATTTAAGCTTGGTACAATTGCACATGAAATAGGACACATACTCGGATTTTGGCACGAGCACACCCGACCCGACAGGGACTCTTATGTTAAGGTTGTAATCGATAATATAATGGATGATTTGATTAGCAATTACAACAAGTGGGCGATGGATGAGTCGAGAAGCAGTGGAATACCTTATGATATTGCCTCCATCATGCACTATGGTAAACAAGTAAGATAGTCAAAGATACATTCTATTTTATCAGTTATGACTGGTTTGTTTGCATGCGGACTTAGTCTTATCAATTTGCATTTTTACAATATATTGGATACTAGGAATGCCTTAATTAATACATTATTGGTATCCTTGGGCCGTTCCGAAAGGGGACAATAATCCCTGAGGGACCGTAATTCCCTTCACACCGGGAAAATTTATGCAGATGTGACGTTAACCTTTGATCAATACTATAAGCTACAAAAATAATGAAAATCAGATGAACATAATTGGAAATTAAGTTGTCATTACAATTATCAAACATTTAATAAACTGCTATATTTTACATGGAAATCGAGAATGATTGATGCTTACATACGCGCCCATTATGATAGTAAGGCGATTTATAAATGACAGGAGTAATTGAACATTCCACATTGTTGTCCGTTAATACTTAGCAAACCAGTACCACGCTTGCATTTCTCACATTGAGCAAGTTATTAAAAAAAAATTAGAGGGTTATGTTTTTGTGTCACAAAGAGGAGAGCGTTTTATGTTTAGTACTCGTTATAGTAATTTACTCCTTCCTTGTGAAAATTATGAAAATAATATATATCAACTCCATATAACTACACTTACTCTAAATTCGTCAGAACGTACACGTTAGAACCAAAACACACATAAAATATCCGTGTCTATCTTAATATTCTTTTCAGTTCTTCAGTAAGTTCAAGAACCACAACACTCTAGAGTCATTGGACCCATTGATGATGGATGCCATGGGACAGCGGACACACTTATCTTTTCTTGATGTCAAACTGGCCAACTATGAATACTGTTTAGGTAGACAATTAGTTCTCCAGATTACGAAGTATAAGGGGTTAAGCTGCTGAAATCAGTAGGTTAAACGTAAACCATTTTCATATATCAAACTGTATTAGCTCATTCAAACTCATTTACTTTACAGATTACAGTGAATATATGATGCAATATGTTGTGTTGAAACGATAATTAAGTGTTCTATTTCTTAATGCTTTCTTTGTTTTTTTCTCATGATAGATGCCTGCCCAGGGTACAATTCTCTTGCTTGGAATGACTGTCAAAATGACGGATACAGAGACCCGAATTCATGTACACGTTGTAAATGTCCTGATGGTTGGGAAGGGACCTTTTGCGATCAGGTCAAATCAAAAGAAGGTGTGATTCTATATATGTGTGTCACTTAACGATTCCTAACAGAATGAATCTTAAAAAATAAATGAATAAATATATGTTATACATAATCCCTTGTACGTATTAATCATGTACAAGTTGATTTAATTTTAGTTTGTGGAGAAAATACATTGTCAGCAACTAGTGATCCACAAAGGTTCCACTCACCAGGTTTTCCAATACCGGGGTATCCAAAAGCAGCATTATGTACTTGGCTCATACAGGTAAGATGTAAAATATATTCATCATTCTCATACTATACTATGTCAATCCTTACCTCATGTACTAGGCTCATACATGATATGCTATACAATATGTACACCATTCTTATATTATAAGATGTCAATCCTTATATCATATACTAGGCTCATACATGATATGCTATACAATATGTACACCATTCTTATATTATAATATGTCAATCCTTACATCATGTACTAGGCTAATACATGTTATGATATACAATGTGTACATCATTCTTATATTATTAAATGTCAATCCTTACATCATGTACTTGCTCATACATGTTATGCTATAAAATATGTACACCATTCTTATATTATAAGATGTCAATCCTTACATCATGTACTAGCTCATACATGTTATGATATACAATATGTACATCATTCTTATATTATAAGATGTCAATCCTTACATCATGTACTAGCTCATAGATGTTATGATATACAATATATACAACATTCTTATATTATAAGATGTCAATCCTTACATCATGTACTAGCTCATACATGTTATGATATACAATGTGTACATCATTCTTATATTATACGATGTCAATCCTTACATCATGTACTAGCTCATACATGTTATGATATGCAATGTGTACATCATTCTTATATTATAAGATGTCAATCCTTACATCATGTACTAGGCTCTTACATGTTTTGATATACAATGTGTACATCATTCTTATATTATAAGATGTCAATCCTTACATCATGTACTAGCTCATACATGTTATGATATGCAATGTGTACATCATTCTTATATTATAAGATGTCAATCCTTACATCATGTACTAGGCTATAAAGCTAAGCTAAGCTATAAACATTAGAAAATGAGAAAATTGAGTGAATACAACAATAAACTATTTATTTAGGCACCAGAGGGAAAAAATGTCATCACAAAATTTGCAGGTGACAGGTTTGTCGTAGCATTCGAGCAGACCTTTCCTACAACTTCAACACGATCGGGAACTGGGGATTACTATTGTGAAGATGACTGGGTTGAGGTCCGATACCAGTCATTGACAGAGACAGGCCCAAGGTTTGTATGATTAGTCACCAAAATGGTGTTTGATTCACAATGATTATTTACATGTATATATTGGCACAGATGTTAACAGGAGAAATATCAATGTTTGGAAAAGGAAAATTAAAATGTACTACTAGACGGAGACAAATTTGCGAACATATATTACATATGTGTTATTTACCGGGAAGGGATAACATTATGGTATAACTAGTACTAATGATGGCATCTTTGCAAATTCATTTTTTAGGTTCTGTGGATTTGTGGTAAACACCACAATGGAGTTTGTATCTAGGGGTAACAAACAGATGATTCTATTCAGGTCCTTTCACACAGATTCCTACATGACTTACGCTGGTTTCCAAATGGAATATTTCACCAGGGACAGTAAGATATTTAATGTACAATACGAGGGTTAGGGTTATACTCTATATAAATAATATTTCATCATTATTTTATCAGTTAGGAATATACAGGGTGTCAAGTAATCCCCCTGCTACAGCTAAAACCTTGAGAGATGGTACCTGCTGTGATATACCATTGGAAGGATCATCCAAAATTATGTTAACGCTCAAGTATTTTGGATGGAGTTCACCTATATTTTCACGTTGTCCTTAAATGTTAGTGTGCCCACCTCTAATAGCCTTTATTACCTCTAAATGAGAAGGATATGACCATAAGAATATATCAAATAGTTAAATATTTTCGCATTCCACTTGTCACAAAAATGTTTTGAATAAAACTGAAATTTCTCATTAGCTTTTTACCCCAACAGGAGTAAATGGCGAAGCAACTAAGCAGGTGAAAGTGTCTGGGATTATGACTACAGAGTACAAACATTATGAAGGTTTGTACAAAATAGAGGCTCGGCAAGTGAATGGTATGGCAGTCTTCAAACATATACTGGACGACTTAGCATATTTGTTCTTTGTGGATTTGGGGAAAGATTTCCAAGGTTGGGGACTGGGTGCCGAGGCAGGTGCAGATTACGCTGACATTTTTATTGAGAGCACATCTGATTACCCTGACAAGGCGAAGGGAACGTGGATAAGTTGGGTTCCTCCCGAAGAGGTATTAGAGGATCAACTCGTCGTTGAAGCAAGTGAAGGTAAACACACTGTGTATCACATTCACAATCCGAGTATGTAGATGACCTACACTCATTTACAACGTTTCCATTTCACTTCTACCTGGTCTAACAGAAACTACTGTAAAATTAAGCTTCACACTTTTACCCTAACTTTTTAGAATCTTGTGAATACATTCATTTTACCAATGTGAATGGCGCCGACGAGAATAATTTGCAAGGTGTGTATGAACTGGACCATCATCAAAGTGGATTCCCAGTGTACAGGAAAGTTACATCCGATGAGGATCTTTACTTGTATCATATCAATGGAGACTGGTTGATTGGTGACACTATTAACAGTGAAAGTGCTTACGCAGTAGCCGAGGGTGATGATACGGTTGATCCTACTAAGATATCTATCATATGGAAGATCTTTGAGGGAGGAAGAATGGTTCTACATAATACAGCTAAAATAGAATGCCACTTCGGTGAGAATATTCCTACTAAATAACTTTTAATAACTTGACATTCAAAAATTGAATCTGGTGTCCCATGTATTTGTATCACTGGGCGAAGTGACCAAATATAAACAATTTTAATCACAAATAATCAGTGAATAAATGATTATTATCTGGTTAAAACCTATTATCGAGACTATTATTGCTGGTTATCGCTGATTATCGAGACTTATTAATCAAGAATAACCAGTGTTTTCACTGGTTATTACGATAATCAATTCTTATTAATGTGTAGCCAATGGCAAAAATTCCAACTGATTATTATGTCAAGTGATTATTCACCCAACTGGTTATCGCTTTGTTTTCATTAGTAATTAAGAACGGTCTGCCATTTATGCATCTAGCGCTTCCAATTATTATCCGTTGAATAAACAAACTATAGCCTTTGTCTAGCTAAAGAATATGATTTTTTGCGAAATTGAATTTTTTATTCAAACATCATTTTTAAATTCATTATCAACCAAACAAAAAATAAAAGAAACACATTTTTAAAATTTCATTTAATGTTAGACTTTATTAAGCTGTCCAACTTCAATTACCAGGATTCGAGATTTTTTATTAGCAATTATCATGCAGCAGATATCTGCAATTGAATCAATAGTTTATACTAATTAGTAGTGATTAAAGAATATCACCAAGAAAATATTTTATCATCATGTAGAAAGTCCAATCTAAAATCTGGTAAATGTGTTGCATTTATTGAAGCAATAACGTTGCGATGAAATTCGATTGTTGGGAATAAGAAATACACATCAATACTTTTACATAATATCCAGCGTATTGAAATAAGATGTTATAACAAAGGCAATTGAAAAACTCAATCTCGGTGAAACTAGTAGTGAAACTCCCTAAATCTGTTAAAGGGAAGCCTTCATTCAAGCACTGAAATTTAAGTTTAAGAGGAAGAATTCAGTATCCTGTGTGTACACCACCCCCTCCTATCCCCAATTATTTAACTATGCTCCAATGTGTTTCATTTCTGTGTTTAATAAATGCAATCAATATGATAGTTCTATATTACTCATTATTACCGTAGAGCAAATGTACGCAAGGTTAAATTTTAATCTTATTGAATTATGTTAATTAGTTGCTTGGATGGAGATTGTTTGCTTGTTTATTAGCACGAGTCGATTGATTGCTTGATTGGCCGTTTACTCGCTAACATTCTTTCTTTGTTGCTTTGCTGCTTCCTTGGTTTCTTACATTAGAGTTTAATTAGCTACTTGCTTGGTTGGTTTGTCGGTTGTTTGCTTGATTTATTTGTAAGTTGCATGGTTTGCTTTTTTACTTGTTTAGTTTCCTGCTTGCTTGGATGGTCGTTTGCTTGGTTGCTTGGTTGATTACTTGCGTGGTTGGTTGCTGAGTTATTTATTTGAAACTTTCTAAATGTCCATAAGCGTAGCCAAGGAGGAGGGGGGGGGGGGGGTTGCGAAAACCAATAAAAATCAAAACCCGAGAAAGAGGACTCAAAGAGCTTTTAAATGCTTTTTATTTGAAGCTTCTAGCTCACTTTGGAAGGAACTTGCATCCAGTTTTTGTAAAATTCAATATAAAAATCATTTTTGGCTTGTTTATGTCATAATCGCACCCCCCCCTGTTTATGTCACAATCACATCCTCCCCCCCGACTGAAAACCGAAATATTTGTGGCAATCACACTCCCCCTGACTGAAAGCTGGCTACGCCCCTGATATCTGTTATTGGCCATCAATAAACTATATTTATATTGTGAGCATTTATGGGTTTTGATAACAATAGGCTTTATACATGTATAATTAATCAAATTTCATATTGTATCATGTTGGCTAAATCGTTTCAAGTGAAGAATTAAGAACTGTAATCGGGGTTTGCTTAGTTAGAGTCAGGGAACAAAATGTAATCAGACGGACGGATTAATTAATATTTGTTTTGATAAATGAGTATTATAGGTTATTGGCAGTATCATGGGAACCAAGTAATCGTGTATAGGATTATTTTTTGTTTACTTCAGAATTGAGTGAACCATCTGTAGTTTTAAAAACAAGGATCAATAAATACATCTAATCAAGATCAAATATTAGAAATCTATTTTTAACTGGACAAATTCTTGTTCTCGAATGTCAAACAGAACCTTCATTATCTTTTTTCATCTGGAACTTTGCTTTGAATTATTTCAATCAAACGTGTGTTGATGCTCTGAGCTAATACTTTAATTGACAAAATGTTGCAATAGGGGGGGGGGGCATTATTGTCTTTATTACATTACTTTTGTACATTATTACATACACAGTAAACGTGACCCGATCGGGGAGGCGGTTCGGGTTGTGCACAGTGCACAATTTGTTATCTCTTTATGCATGCTTTATTGCCAAATTAATATAAAAACAAGCTAGAGAAACATAAGTATTTATTTTGTATTTTGTTACCACACGTCAAAAGGCGCATTTGAAGTTCAGAAAATGTAATAAGACTTGGCTAGACATTGTGTACTTATATATTTATATGTTACATATTTATTATGTATTCAATTCGAAATTCTGTTCACTCGCACTCCTTGAACCACCCCTACCCCTTGGCTACAGGTATAAGTATTTTCGGCACACGGAGAGAATAACATTAGACTTCTGCAATGCAACTACATGTAATAAGAGAGACCTAAAATGAAAATAATGTAATGTAAAAATATACAATTGTAGTCCATCACAAAGTTCATTTATTTCATAAAAACGTCAAGGGACAATGCCTCTAAAGACTAAAATAAACAAATGTACTTCCGTAGAAACATCCTGTAGTAGAAAAAACAAATGACTTTTCATAACGGATTAGAATAGCCAGTCTGTCTAATTGTATAATATATTAGATACATTTTAAATTCCTTTATACTTCTTATCACAGACAGTGTGATCATTTTATTTAGACAAGATATTGTATTCCAGCAGTGTCATTTGTAATTAGCCCTTTGAAGTTTAATCAGTCCGATAATCAGTTGGTCGGTTATTCAGTAAAGACAAAAGTGATTATCGCAAGGCCATGCCTGTTGCCATTGTATCTAGCCTTTAAAAGTTATAATTAGGTCAGGATCAGACTGTGTCTGGTTATTAAATTAAGTCCTGACTATTTAATAAAGGAAAAAACCATCTGTTCCTTTTATTTCAGTCAAAAAATGAAAAAATACCATTGTGAAATGTACTTTTAGAAATGATTTGCTTTATTTCAAATAGACAATTTGTAAATTGTACAACTACATTTACTTTATATTCGTACATCAGTATTAATATTTAAGCTTTTGCTGCCAATATAAGCTAAACAATCTATCAAAAATTTAATTTGTCGAGTATAGAAATTTCTATACGAGAAAAATGGCTGAATGTACAGACATTTGTATATCAGACTTAAAATGTCCCTATAGAAATTTCTATAAGAAACAAGCTGCCCATTCGTATAGAAATTTCTATACTAGAGAAACGGATGCATGTGAAGAAAATATATTATGTCCGATAACTGTGCATGTTCGTATAGAAATTTCTATACGAGGCAAGCACTGTATAAATATTTCTACAGCAAACCCGATAACTACCGGCATAGAAATTTCTATACAGACAGTATAGAAATTTCTATAGCTTATCCGATAACTGTCCGTATAGAAATTTCTATACGAGGCAAGTCAACAATGTATATAGAGATATCTATATTGGGGATATGTCTGCCTGTATAGAAATTTCTATAGCATACTCGATAACTGTCATATAGAAATTTCTATACGAGGCAGGTTTACAATGTATGTAGAGATACATGTATCTATATTGGGGATATGTCTGCCTGTATAGAAATTTCTATAGGATACTTGATAACTGTCTGTATAGAAATTTCTATATGAAGCAAGGTTACATATAAATACAAAATACAAATTACATACAAAACAAATTACATAGAAATATATTTACAAGAGAAATGGCTACCTGTATATGGATGTCTATAGAATACTTGGTGACAAGACAGCCACGGGTAATAATAATGCCTTGGTCACATTTGCCCCGAATTTTACTACGGCGCCCGGCCGATTGAGTATTATGTTCAAAATTAAATAGAATTGTAAACAAAATACTCAATCGGCCGGGCGCCGACCGATGGATTGGAGCAAATGTGACCACGGCATAAGAACAAAAATATCTATCCTTATAAGTATAAAAGAGCTCCAATGACTTCTTAATTATAAACATGTACATTAGACAAAATGGCGGTCTGTGTAAATCTGTATGTTGTTACAAATCACAACCATAGTACTATAATTATAGGTTGCCTCTTTCAGAAAAAGAGCAGAAATAGAAACAGGTTTTTACTTTTACAGAAGGACTGTCTTCATAGAAATATCCACATGATACAAGAATGTGATCCGTAAAGAAATGCCTATATTGGTTGAAATACTTGTAGTTACCATGGGTATTCTTCATAAGATTATCTTAAAACATTTTTCAATAATGACAATTACAATGGAAACAACGATGCATCTCGCATTCATGCTGCATTTACCTACTGTTATCATTCTTATAGCTTATAATTAATTTCACTATATTATATCCAAGATGAACAATTAATGTCATGTTGATATTTCCAAGAAATAAAAATTGACAAGTTATTTTACACTTTATAACTACTACACTAGATTAACCAAGTCGTTTTTGCCTTAGAATGATCAATGTTCACAATGACCAAATCAGTTATAAATATATCTTCTAACAAATGCAGTATGCACAGAGTTACCTGATTTAAAATTGGTCATTTATATGATCCTACTACGCAAAATATCAGCCTATCGTCACTTCCAATATCCTGTTAGAAAACTGGTATATTACAACGAGATATGCGCATCATATCACAATGATGTGGAATGTTGCAATATTCTTGCACTGCTTTCAGAGAAATAGACTGATTGATATGCTCTCGAATATATGCTTTCAATATTGCAAGATAGAGTACATAAATCAGATTTATGTATTGATATAGGAAAATGAAGTAAAAAATTAGATCAATATAAATCTGGAGATTGATAATAAAAAGTATCCAAATGTCCTTTGTTAGATCATATGGTATAAACTGTCCCCAGGGATGAAAATGAAAGCTGTCAGGTCTGCAGCGATTCACTGAAAAATGAGGAAAAAGAATAATTAGAACGAATAGCTTCAGCAAGTGCATGGGTGTGAGGGGCTCCCTTTGCAACTTGTTATAGTATATTGGGAAATGCAATTCTTCATCAATTTAAAAAACATTGGAGCGAATTCAATGATTCTGATCATTATTTTTATAATAACATGTCTGTAACAATTTAAATTGACAATACAGAATTAATATTATGAAATTAATGTTAGCTTTAAAGCTCTTAATAAGTAGTCTTCATAATAGTTATCAAGTAATATGAAGTTTACCGATTTTCTGCCTCAACTTTGTCTTTTTTCTTTTCCCTTTCACATTTTCCTCAGAACAGGGCGGCCTTTTATTATCTTTTTTCTGAACTTCACCTAAAAAAACATGCAATTTTTTATTGATTAAATGTTTATTTTGACAACTCACACATTGTATCGAATATTTGTTTCTTTATGCACTGAATCCTCGACAAAGTTCGTTGAAATGCATTCATTTATTGACTGATGCTATATTTGAAGTTGTTTTAATTTGTACTCATCACGTGACAAATCCAATTGAAAGAGAATTTTTTTACTTTTATTGATACTGTTGGTCTGCTTTGCAACTGTTTTGCTTTGTCCCACTCTTCCAAGAGATTGCTTCTTTCTTTTGGCAGATTTGTCTGGAAGCATGATTGTAACCATGATTATGCAATTCAAATTATTTAATAGTAAATTAATATGCAAAACAAAAACAAACCCTTGCACATTGAAATATCATGCCAAGTTCTCATTTTGATTAACTTTCAAATGGTTAGGACGATATCTATACAGCCGCAAGGACCCTAATCCCTTATGAGTATAAGTGCCTATATTGTAAGAACGTGCATTTTTTATTCATAATGGATCGATGTGCACCTGGTGTTTCATATATGTGCAACCCCTCTAAACGCTTACATGTAACATTGCCAGCATGTCATGATACATACAATTTCTTATGAAAAGTTATATAAGAAAAAAACACGAAAAGATACATGGTATCGAAGTATGTGGGTATGAGGTAATATTTATGGACCCTGTTCAGTAATCTTTTAATTTTGTCCGTTTCCCATTTAAGTGATAACGCTTAAAGGTTTGAACTCTGCCATGATGACAACTGTTACCCACAAACGTTGATACATTGTCTTATTTAACAAATGATAACCGGATAGACGTGGCGATGCTACACACATGGTTTCAGAGGGGCTACTAAAATACCCTGTATTAATGAGAATACTCAAACTGCTGGGATTATCATTTTTGTTAATACGCTGTCTAAGCAAAATAACAAGTTCTTAGCAAATGATTAAGTATCAAAGTATTACATCCGTTACTCGGGATCTGAAATTTGGTAAGGTAAATTTAGAACAGATTTGAATACATAAGAGGAATCAATCTTTCGAAATATTTGATTTTAACATTTTCAAATGAAAACAAATATGAATTATTCTTTCTTTAAAGTTACGTGATGCAGTTATACCTCCTACGTGATAGGTTACAATCACGTGTTATAGAGAATCACAAAATACTTTTGAAATATATGATGTATTGATTTAATATACCTGTTCCTTGTGGTTTGTCTGCCTTTCTTTTAGCAGCTTTTTTAGCAGTCTTTTTACCCACCACAATCTAAAAAGAAAGTCCATGGTATAAATCAGATGACAATAAACGGGTTCCAACAATCATTACATCATGTAACCTAGTATGGAACGATTGGACTTTAAGGAAGATGTTTTGAATGAGATGAAATAAGAAATGTTTTATGGCAGAAATAGTTTAAACCATGTTCTCATTATGCCAGATATTATTCTGAAATTCAAAATTATCATATTCAAATTTACATTACACAGGTATACAAATGAAGGTTATTAAATCGGAGGTTTAGGATACAAGGTTACCCCGGTATATATTGAGTAGGAGAATACAATATATTTACCCTCTGGATCGAGGGTAGATTTATTTATTTTCCCAGACATATCAAAAACCGAGCTCTAAATAACTGATTTTTTCCGTATATGTACATTTATTTCATACTTGAACGTGTTATAAATACATAAAGCAGCTTTGTAAACACTTATATTTTCATCAGCGGGTAGATATAGCTATACGTCCCCCTTTGAGCGGGCATATATTTCATCTGTCCGCTGACGTCAAAATCGCCGTTCGCATATTGCTTCATTTTTGTAACATTCGCATAATGAATGTAAACAATAATGGAAAAAATGCAGACAATCGCGATCTGCTTGATGGTTTATAGAAGAGAATGGGCGTACTTATCCCTGTTAAACAAAGATTTGAGAAAATTAACTTGGATGGATATCTGACCCGGCCACTGCCAAGAAAACAAAACTGGACATGGCTATTCTAAAATAATCTTTACGGTTGGATGGACATTTTCTGAACTCCGGCCAATTTAACAACGTGGCCAATATTGGTATGGAATAAACAGATCATCCTATAGTCGGTTCATGATATCGGGATAATCCCAATATCCTGAATCTCATATACAGTACATAGGTTAATCTCTATATACATGTACATTATATTTCTGCGTGTTATTCACATACGTACATTAAACAGTACTCCTGAATATAGTTAAAAACAACCTTTGTAATCACACCACTCACCGATGGTTGTTCTTGTTCTATTTCCAACATTCTGGCAATTTCGATGGGAATGGCTGAATCTATGTTGGTATCCTCCTCAGCTGACAGTTTTGGTAACCCATCAAGCATCCACTGTTTTTTGTTTCTCAGTAGATATTGGTTCACCAATTCATCTGATGCGAGAAGGGCTCGTACATGCTTAATATACTTTTGCCACCAGATATATTGGCTGCCGTCCCTTTGGTCACTGTATAGTGGTCGTAAAAATCTTTGGTTGCGTTGTATTCCATCAATATTCAATTTCTCGAAATTTGGTGTCTGTATGTCCGGTTCTCCCTGTGGAAGCGTTTTTAAAATTGAGGGTGCCTCAACCCATGGTTGAGTATGGAGCCCCTTATAAAGTAATTTCACGCCATTTGACGTCTTAATAAATTTAAAATGCAATGGCTTGGTGTGATGTTTTATTTCATCGAGGTGTGGTTCTATCCACTTACGGAAATTATAGACGACGTTTATTCTTTGCCCGTTCTTCAATAGCGAAAGAAGATCATCCATCGTCTCTGCCTCTTGCTGTCTGAGACCATCAGCAATCTTATGGAAATATGAGTCGATGTCCTCATGGGTGTGACCCACAATCAAAAATGATAGTTCAATCTACAAAGAAACCATGTGTTCACTGTTAAGAACATTACTTACGTAAGAGACAGGATAGTGTGTACGAGCAACTGTTAGTTGTTGTTCTTTGAACGTGTTGTAATGGCGAGATAGATGTTGAGTAAAGATATCGATATTAGCATGTGTAATTTTCAAAACAATGACAATGAAAAAGAATTACGTGAAAATGAGTCACGTTTTTATCTACTGTTCAGGGATTGGAATTATTATTTCAACGAAACTCTAATTTGCTGTAATTCAATAGATGCAGATGCAGAACATGCAATAAAATAAAAACTACAAGCATGCAGTTGCAGTGACATAATTTTTGTGCGAGTTCTCAAATGCATAGTTTTACTGATTATCATTGGGGGAAATAGACATCTTGATATTAAAGCTCTATGAAGCTGAGGATAGAAAATGAAGTCATCTTTGGTAATCATTAGTTCGTTATTGAGTTAATTACCTCTTTAAAAACGCCATTCCTAATAAGGAGTTCACAGAAACCAAGCATATAGCGATTTTTGTTTTCCCTCCAACAGTTGTCAGCTTGGAGATAAAGGGTTGGTGGCAGTTTGTTACCCTAAAAATGAACAAAAATTCAATAACATGAAACGCTACTATATTAATCAGGAGGCCGTTTCTCGAAACTTTCGTTATTAACGAATCGTCATTTCAATTGTTCAAAAAGTTTTTTTCTATTTTTCGAAAGTTAACCATTTGCGATGACGTCATGATTTCTAACGATTTATTCGTTATCCATGACTGATTTAACGAGAGGGTTAGGGGTCTCGTAATATAACGATGTTGTATCTAAACAAATTATAAACCATTAAAACACATTTTTTATATGCTGATTAAACAATATAATACTATCTTTATATAATATAGTTTCAGTTTTAAGTTTAAAATAGTTTATTTTTGTGTCACTGATATTACGATATACAATGTAAAATACATAATATGCTTAACGAGCACGACAACGAGGTGGTTCGAGAAACGGAATTTGCACATTTCGTAATCAACTCGTTAATTTCACGATTCGCTATTAACGATTTGTTAATAACGAAAAGTTTCGAGAAACGGCCTCCTGTCACGCCATCGTTATTTATAGTCTAGCTTGATGCCCTATGCCACTAGACATTGATTTGATAAAAAGATAAGAAAAAGGCCACAGTCTTGAAGCAAGACCGAGTAGTTTGTAAGAAAACATGTTTTCATTTCATTAATTGGTTCGGAAAACCTACATACCATTTTCGCGGCGATGGTCTGCAACACAAGGAGAATAACGTTGACTGATAGGTTGGAATCATGCGGGTATTCACAGGTGTCAATGAATGTCTTGAACAACCTATGCCCGTGAGATATTACACCAGTGATATGCGTCTTAAGCAGGTCTCCCTGTCCAACGGATTTAGCTTTAGAGCCTATAAGATGTGGAAGTGAAGTTTTGCCTGAAAATATAAACAAATCATGCGAATGCTAAATTCAGAGATATATCTTAATTGGAATCTGTTATTTGTATTACGACCCATTGTTACTTATATGCATCGGACAATAACAAATACCGTTACACCTGTATGTTTGTTTAGGCGTCGATGACGCAAAGCAATATAGAGTATATTGCCCAGAAATATATACTATTTTTAAACGTTAAAAATTCTTTATAGCTTTCCGACAAGAATTTTAAATACGCGTTACTTCCAACGAAAATGTTAGTTCTCGACTAAAAGAAAAACTTGGACATTCGCATATACGAATGCAGCGGTAGATAATGAAAAACACCTTCAATTAATTTACCTTGATCCATGCCGTCAAAAATAATAGATAGGTACTGTGTCGGTTCATTCCTCGATAGTTCCCGTTTGTTATAATAATATTGCCTCTCCATCCTGTAAAATAAATATAAATCCTTAAAAGGATCAAAGCTTTTCTATGATCCCAGTTTTGTAATGTATATTTGGGCCTCGCCACAGGAAAACCAGTCTCATCAAAAAATTGAAATTGTGCTACAGAGCCAAAAATGTGCCAAAGATTAAGATGAAAACGTGCTAAACTCAAGTCCGTCATTTCTGTATCTGTAATGAAAAATTGTCAACACATAAGCCATGGCTCATTTGAAAGGTTTCGTTGTGCTTTTTAAGATAAACAAAAAACAAAGCATTGAAAAAATCTGTAATAAGACCCCTTTTCCTGTGGCCTGGATCATTAAGATTTATATAAAATATCATAATAATTATATCTTATCGTATTAAATATCATAGTTTTATATTAAATCGTGTTGTTAAAACATAGACTAACGCTGTGGAGCATATGGATTTGGCCCATGGTATTACGAAAATTAAGAATATGCGTTTACAATAGTTGAGTTTAATATTTAAGTACTAATAACTAATAAACACCAAAATTGTCTGTGCTCGTTACAATGAGATAACAAAGCTTGTTTATGTTTATGGTTAAAAGCGTGGGGTGGTGGAGAATGGGTGGTTTTCGAACAATAAAATACATAAAATCATCCCATGTACACACAGTGTACAGAAAGTCGGGTAATCAGAGATTATACACATAAAACATGTATTAGTTCTTTCGAATGAATTAAGTACGTAAAAAGTCCTATACATCAATGTAACTAAGGTTATCATTATCAGAGATTGTTATGTGTGAAACGCATACGCTTAGACCAGTAATTTTTCCTTCAGTCATATGAAATACATTAATGGATCAAGTGTTATAAAGGGTGTTTACTTCCTTTCTATTAATCAACTGACTATTTTATAATTTGTTTCCTTCGAATACTTTATTCTATTATCAAGAGAAATTGTGAGAGTATGTTCATCTTTTAGAAGTTGGGCCTGAACTTACTCAAACAGAAGGCGTGTGGTATGTCATGGTCGGTGACCATGACTGACCACTTACATAAATATTTCGCCTTGGGTCATGAAATCTTAATTGGAAGATGGTATCTTTTAATTCAAAAATAACATGAAGTTTAACAAAACCACACAAGATGTACGAAACGTGTATATGTTCTTCAAATTCAAATGTTGCTACATATGACCATGGGTCGGACTTTAACCATGCACTAGCGGAATAAGCCTTTGTCTTTGGCCGATACTGATCACCCCACTGTCAGATAAGAAATTACGTCATCACTTATTGCGCAGCTCTATAAAACGTCCATAAGTGTGATATTCTTAAAGAGAGAATCAGAGATAGCAATCAGGCCCAACATAAAATATTTTGGAATATTTCTGGCAAATGTCATTCCTTGTCATATCTATTTTCTAAAAATCCTAAAAGTGTACACTTCATTTCACTTAAACAAAGGTGTTTAACAATGATGAATTATTTTTATATAAGAATGGTTACCATTCTTATTATTTGGGAGCATTTAAACTTTTTTCACCCATACTGAACATGATGCAACAATCATGTATGTCATTGCTAAAAAGTGGTACTACTTACATTTGCCTATTGTTATGCTCGTTCAGTGACTGTTTAATCAGTCTTCTTCGTTCCGGGTTCAGCGTTCTCTCAAGGCGTCTGTTTAGACTCACACATTTATCACATTTAGTGAAACAGTTTGTCTGAAATAAAAACAACTTTTACTTGATATATATTCATTGATGATTTCGCCTTATTATCATATTATAGTGAAGAGGCTTGTCTCACCATGGTAAAAAGGCCAAATATCAAATGTTTAATAAAGAAGCCGTCATTTTCCAAAGTACCTGTCCACTAGTGTTTTGAGAAAGTGACCATGCTTTTGGGTGTTTGTGTATCATCAACTATGAATGACATCGCTTGACACTTCCTTACTAGTTTTCACTACTTGCAAAAAGCTGCCAATTTTAAGATCTACTTACTCCATAATATCATAATACCTTCAATGTGAACTTCAACAGCTATTAAAATGGGAAAATGCCCCCCCCCCCCCTTTGAATATGCCTGTTTAGGCTCACACAAGGGAAAATTGGGTATGTCGTATAAATTACCCAGTTTTATGTTGCACTAATAACCTGATTATGATGTTTTGATATATTTTAGCTGCGCATATCTGGTTTGTATAACAAGGTAAATGATGACACATGTGAATTTGGAGTTTCAGAAAGGTTCTAAGTATTAGTACATTTACATTTATTTGTTTAGATGAATTTATTCACTTTCAATACTTTTCAAAATAAGTATAGATCAAGTCCTTTAAAGAAGGGTGTTCCCTACGCTAAATTACAATCAATTCTACTTGACACAGAGGCGAGCCAAATAGTGAACTTGAATTATCTTGTATAAAGATGCACTTGTGAGTGTTATTTGAATTTAATAGGCTAAAATAGAGTAAGCATAATTGAGGACCATAAAATAATGAGTATTTGATAGTCTAAATCAAACAATCTGTTGGTGGTATTTTAATGTTGATGTACAGGGTGTCCGAAAAGTAAAGATACAAATACTAAAATTTTAAGAGATTTAGGAGTTTTGCAATGAAATTGCTACAGATTGTAGAGGAACATTATTACAATGTGTCTACCAACTCTCATCGCATATAGTCTAAACCGGTTAAAGTTACGGTTGTCATGGTTACGGAGGTGAGAGGTATGTGGAGCGGTACCAGATCATCGCTAAAATCTGATTAATTGCTAAAATATAACCATTTGATACAGTCTTCATCATTGTGTTTTCTATCAGTATTTTGTTTTCTTGAATATTGTATTATTGTTGCTATTATGTTCTCTTATGTATAATGGTGTCATTGATACACGTCAGAACTATGTTATGTCATCAGTGTAATCAAAGAAATATTATAGAAGTGCTTAAAATAAAAGTTCCCTGGGTTAATGAGGAAAGTCAATATTCCACCTCCACAAAAATACACCAGTTCACAAAGCAAAGCCAACAAATCTCAAAATGGAGTGTCTTGACACTAAACCTTTTTTTACAATGTCCCATATTTACCTGAAAAAGGCCCCTTTAGACTTTTACCTTAATGAGCATCCCAAAGCGATATTTGTTAGAAGTTCAGTATTCAAATGAGACTCAACTAGAAGCGAATGTTATCAGCAATCTGAAGACAAACAGCAGCGGTTTTGTCCGGTCTTTGAATCTCTGGTCAAGATGCACCATGAACATATAGATAATGTGGGGAAAACATAATACTGGATTATAGTAGTCATGTTAAATGATAAAAAAATATTAGAGTACTAATCTTCATGCTGTTGTGGCACATAATTTGATGTTTTATAGGAACAAATGGGTTGAGTGCCATGATGATAGGAATAGGAAAAAGATTTATAAAAGACAATAAAACTGAATTGTGACGCTGCTCCATATACCCCCAACTCCCGTTACCATAACGACCATAACCTTTTCATTTTGAATCTATATGTCATGACAGTTACAGGATATATTGTTGAAATGTCATTCTACAATCTGTAGCAATTATATCTCACAACAGGTAAATCTATTGAAGTTAGAGCATTTGTATCTTTACTTTCCGGACACCCTGTATTTTCTATTATTATTACGTAACATCTTTTAATTAACGCATTATAATATCGTGTAACTTCTATTGTAGTTTATTATTTAAGTTTAGTTACAATAAACTATTTGACCACATAGAAATAGTTTTGCATTATATTTATCATATTTTGCATCATTGAAAAATAGGCAGTCAAAAGAGAATGTTGGCTAAAAAGTACGTATAGCTGCACTCAATAAAAGTTTGTAATTATACAGAGTTATATTTCGAGAACTGTTAACAATCTTCGTTTGGTGAGTAGACGTATATTTCGGCAAATCATGCCCAATTTTCGACGTTGTGGTCCGAATGCACTTTTCATCGGCGTTATGAATTCTATTTCATTTTTTGGGGTTTGGGTACGGATGCAATTTTCATGGAAATGTGGGTGCATTCATAAACATTTCATATTATACATGATACATGCATGGCTATAGTTATCCAGCCATAACGGTTGAACAATTAGAGCATAGACGTATGTATTTGATGTTTTAACGATCGAAACTAGTGTCAAATATCGAAGTTTCGATATTGCTGCTGTTAGAATAGGTGTAACAAAGAGGGCCGCCCGTGTTGACATTCATTTTCATGTGCTATTTTCAGATAACCATAATTCATTCCACACATCGTCTTCATATTTCGTTTTTGCACAAAAAGTCAAAGTCTACTTCGATTTTTTTTGTAGGTCGGTAATTCTTTATAATGTACGAAAAACTAGAATATTCAGTGGTCTACTTTTTAAAATTGCAAAAATACAAAGTACACACTGACTTTAAGTCGTGATGGTATAAAAATACATGTAGGGCTTTTTAGTGAAGTTAAATGTTGCATATACCTATGAGGAAATGAAAGCATTTGTTTTTAATTCATAACATGAACTGGTTTCATATTACACTTACCTTTTTAATCTTGAGATGGGGAAACATGTCGGCCCACATACGCATAAAACTTGTTTTGCTGAAAAAGTTTCGAAATTTTTCGACTCTTTCGCTTTTGTATCGAAGGTACAATCCCTCTTTCCTCGTCTTGTAGGGAAGCATAATGTCTGCTGAATCGGGCATACGGTCAGCGTGATAAGTCGCATATTCTTCTAACCAAAATTTAGCATCATCATAGAGTGATGTTTTACTTCTGCGCCTTTGATAACCTGTTGATAAAACTCCGTTTTCGTAATCCTTCACTGATTTATAATAGAATCCTTTGCTTATATAAAAAAGTTGGCAAAATGCTTTTGAACATATTCCCAATCCACTTTCAATCATTAAAAAATATTTGCCATTGCGATGTTTTGCGTCTCTTAATTTCTGAATCAACCATTCGTGTCTCGATTCGAAATCCTTCGTCCATAAAATCTCCCTACATCTACGAGCCATGTCCATGTTCAAATTCAAATGACACTTTGAACTGCAGCATTTCTTCATATACTTAATCTGGAGTAATGAACCGTGTCTTAAGCTTTTTTCCAATATCCTAGAAACCGTTCTTTCACGTTTTGGGGCTAAAATGAACAAAATTTTATACATTTAAAATATTCAGCTGGTGATTGTGTCATTTTGTGTGATTTTTAACTTTAACTGATACATTTTCGCTGTGACTTTGTTTTCTAATTAAACACGCAATCTGACGTCTAATATCACTGAAACTTTACAAAAATACAGATTGAAATATTTAACGAAGAATTGATTTGCATTACATTTTATGTTAGATACAGTGTATAGTGTGTACTAGATATAAATGCATTAACATTTTAAACACAGTTATGAATGGGGGTCGCTAATTATCTGTTAAAATACATTGAACTTTTGAGTTGATCCCTTATATGCTAGCCTCGCATTAGCTCCGATTCATCGGGCTGCTTCAGTCCGATTGAGAAATTTGTTAGAAATCGCATTTCTGAACACAATACTCAATCGGCAGGGCGCCTATGAGAGCGGAATATAACTCACCTGTTGAGAAAGTACCGATGTTGACCTTCGGGGTAACGCTTCCTAAGTCTTCTGGTAGTAACTCTTTTAAGCTATCTATAGCAGATGTTTCGTCGTCATAATCGCTAAAGCTTTCATTCCATAAGTTGCTTTTCATCAGATTTTTGGATGGTGCAATGGGAGTACTGGTTAATTGTTTGTTTTCGTTATGCCGAGTTTTTGAAGGTGTTTTAACCGCTTTTTCGTATTTGTCATCATCGTCGCAAAAAGCGAATACATCTAGTTTTGAATTTTCAGCGCTAGTATCAGTATCATCTTGACAGATAAGTGAAATACCAAGTGGCTGATCATTATTTTCAAGAGATATTCCAAGAGGGTCTTCGTTGTTATCGTTCGCTATATCGAGGGATATTCCAAGTGGATCTTCAGATGTAGTGTTTAAAAGAAAGCTTTCACCCTGAAAATCGAAATTGATTTTTGTTTTATTTTCACTGGTTTCATAATAACTACTATTCCTTGGTAATGTTTTGGCAAAGGAAGATAAGGAAGGAAGAGTAAGTATTGTGTAAACCAGATAGAAAACACAGTACTAGCCATAAGAACACCAACGCCGGAATTTATGATTATTATGCAGTTGCAATTATTTTTGTATTTGGGGGTTTCTTGTTAGAATTGGCACATAAATTCATTACTTACCGCATTGTTGCAAGCACCGGGTGTTTTAGTTGAGTAAGTGTATCCATATATATATAAAATGAGACAAATATATAGGGTCCATCTATCCATTTTCAACACTTTCTATGTCGACTTCTGATTCGTTTTCGAATTTCCAAAGTGTCCAAACTATAGATTATTCCGTGTATTCGTCCTTCATTAACTTATTTAGTTGGCATATAACGTCAGTTACAGGTAAACAAAAGATTCACTTGCGCACGATGTGTGGACACAATTATTTTAGTTTCTGGGTGACTTGTTGGCTCTTACCCCGAGGCTATGGAATGTCATGCATTTCACGACTGGTATGCCTTATCCAATTGGTTAACTTGATACGTGTATAGTATTTTACAATCTGCAATACAGTAAAACCTGATTAATCTGAACGCCATCGGAACGAGTTAAAGGTGTCGGATTAGACAGGATTTCGCATCTTGAGATTCTGGATTTGGAAGGCCAGTTGTGATTTAGACTATTGGATTTTCTCTTTGGAAATATTGACACAAAAATAAACAAAAGCTAAATTAAAACCATTTGAGCAATGTTATGCAAAACATGTGAACTATTTTTGAAACAGTTTGAGTAAGACAAGCACATGTTTATATGAGTCACATGAGTGTTCAGTGTTCAAGTTAGGAGATGTTTGAATAAGATAGGTTTCATTGAAATGAAAGTAAATGGTTAAGCAACGGGGACCAGAGAAAGTGTTCGGATTTGAAGGTGCTCGGAATATCCAGGTGTTCGAATTAACAGGTTGTACTGTGTCCCCTCTTTACTTTTGAAATATTGTTTTGAGATGCTAGATATAGTAACCTATCGTTTCAGTTTACAAAAAATATCAACCTCTCAAAAAGTAATTATGTGTCCGGAATTTCTATGCTAAAATGTTCGATTCTAAAACCAGATGATCAAAATCAAAATCAAGGTCTCATAAATATAGCAAAGCTGTGTGTTACGTTTGTCAGGGTTGAACGGTTGTGTGACTATCTTCTGGCCTTAGCGTCATAGTTTATAGCATCAACGTTTTTACAATCTGATATACTTATACACGCATGCAGACAATTGCAATCGCTTGCAATTCCAACATGGCTTCGTTTCTGAATGATTGGCATATGATTGAAAGCGGTGGTAAAATATACCTTCAAAAAGAGTTAGAGACGGAACTCTATGAGATAAGGGGTGTTTACCAAGCAAAATTACAAAAGCAGGGCGAATATATAAAGGTTAGTAATTTCTATTAGAATTGTGCAAATCGGGTTGACTTTGGAGCAATTCATGGGGAGTAAGGCCTCCATCCCTCTTTTCTTCTAGGCTATTTATTAACCTGTAAACATAGAGAATATAAGAGAGGGGTGACTTTCTCCCCGTGGTTCAATGAGAAGGAGTTCGCATAAAACTTTAGATCATGTAAATATTTATATTCTAGAAATCGGGTGTTGACAATTGTGTCCATAAGACCTTATCATATTCTTCCAGTATCTGCAATTTTTGAGGGGAACTATATGTTGACCAAAGTATCAATCTCGCGAATTAAAACTAGAGGAAATATGGCTTTTTTGCATACATCTGTAATTTTATAACCATTTACAATAGGTATGATTTTTGTGTTTGGGAAAATAATCTCTCCTTATGCACAAATGTAAAGGTGCACACTTGTTTTCAACATATATTTCAATTACAGATGCTTATTTGGGACCATGTCCTCGAGAAAGCAGCAGACACAACCGTGCATCTGCGGTCCTTACAAACCGGAAAGAACGATTTTAGCAAAAGGTTTCTAGAGGCGGCAACTAGAGTGTCAAGAACGTTGTTCTGCAATCTTTGGGAGGAAACCGGTCGGAAATGTGAGTGTAAATACAAGTAAAGTATAAACTATGTTGCAGTGGCTCGTTATTTTGCTATTCCAACTATGTTTGAACACAACTTAAATATTGCTTGTTAAAGTTCATTAACGATATGGCGTTCCAATTTAAATGGCGTTCTGGATTTGATGTGTCATAAAATAGTATATTGCTTTTTCAGGTTTGCCCGATCCATTATCACAACAGCAGCTAAGTTCCTTTGTAGACGATGCTGATACATGTAACTTGGATTTGGTGAGTATAAGATAATTGTTCTTTTTGTTAAAGTAGGTTCTCTGGCAAGTAGCGACACAGCAAAAAACAAAACAATATTTTGAATTTTTTGAAAATTAGGCATTACCTCGATTCACCAAATATGGGAATATAATTTTACAAGGAATAATAAGTATGAACTTTTATTGAGGTTTGATTCAAACTTTGGAAATTAAGGAGAGCTTAAGAATGTGACCTTAAATTATATATTTCATATCTTGTCTCGAAAGTAAGCAACTCATATTAACTTCATATTTGCTGACATTGACAGTTCAGTATACGGAAATTATTAGCATTCGGAAGGACGCTTTTAGAAACTATAAACCACTTTGCATTTGATTACACGTGGTCCGGAAACCTAGAACAACCTTTTATTCGATATTTTAACTTCGATTAAAGTTGAAAGATACTATGCGGTTTGAAATAAACATAGCAATAATATTATGTAACCAGTGTCAGCAAAGTGTAAAACTACAATGGATGGGTAAAATAATATCTCAATACAAATGTTGACTCAATAGTGCTTTATCAGAGTGATATATCAGGTAACCTTTTTGATACAATATAAAACATGGTTCTTAGGTATTTGAGAGATCTTATTTATAAGAGGGTTGTCCCAGAAGTAATGCAGTATTTGCTCTAACTTTATCAATACTTGATATTTTTCCATGAAATTTTCAGTGAATGATCTTCTCATCTACATGTATAATTGTTACGTGTAGTTAAATGTAACTTTGGTCAAATCGCAATCTAAACATTCGGACAAAATGGTCAAACTTACTCGATCGCTTAAACCACACAGAGTGTAACTGATTAACATATTCCACGCTTTAACTTTATGAAATACGTGGGGCGATCAACAAATAACGGAAGTATACCCCTCATCTCAGAAAATACATTATAATCGTCCAGTTATATCCCTAATGATGATATTCATGAATTGAAAATTATGATATGATATGGCTAAAATAGAGGACCACCTCTTAGGTATGATACATACGAACACCAGACTTGTAATTCGACAAGGCTTAACAACCCCAAGTAATGGCCATAAATCAGCAACCATATAGCACAAGTGCCAGACTAATTAAAACCTGCTGCTGTTATCAGTGTAGCCCTGGGTTTGCTTGCGATAACTATATCATTAACACTATCATTCAGTGGCAATTCATTAATATCAATTAAAAATTAGCTCCAAATGTGTTTGTTTTCTAACTTTATAATAAACCCGGGATAATAAACAATTATTTGTCGTCAACTTGACAACAAACAACTGGTCAATCCTTCTTATTTTATTATATTGTGTAATTTATTATGTTCGTATCATGTATTGAGGATATGTATACCTAAATACCAACAGTCAATCATGCTCGCGAGAATGGTTCTATTTCTGTTCTATTCAACGGTTTGAACGGTTTCCAAACTTTGTACTGACCATGCAATTTTGACTCACATCTATAATAGTTTGTGTGTTGTGATGTTTAACCCAACTTCAACTTACTAAAAACTTACTAAACCCCAACTAAATAATCACAAGGCTGACTGGAATTTATGCATCAAACTCACATTTTAACAGTTATCAAAATGTTAAGGTTTGAAACACTTGTGCGTCTGATGGTCAATGTATTTTTCTATCTGATTTTTGTCATTGATTTTTCTGATCAGATCATTTTGATGAGAAATGAAAGTTTCATTAATATAAAAATTAAAAACCAACTTATTGAAATACATGTAAATGAAAAATAAAAAATATTGGTTATATTTTAATATATAAAACATTTGATTTGGCTTAAGTATGTTTATATACATTATACAGAGGCGAAGTCAACATTCAATCAGGGGTGGCATTTTAGAATATCCCGACAACTAGTGGGCAGAGCGATTTTATACATTTAAAGCTTTAATATTCCTCAAATTTATGCTATTCTTTGTTTCGTATGTGGTGGCTACTCCTATTTATTTAATTATAATTTTGTCACTAGTGGCTACTCATATATTTATTTAACCCTCAAACGGTTTCTGGGGTTTGAACATTCTTTGCAAAATCAGAAATACTTATTTAATCTACATAAAATTCCACCTAATTCTCAATGTATTCACTTCCTTTCAGATAAAACAAACCAGATGTAAATCACATGATAACTTTTTGTAGTACAAAGAACATCACGATCGCAAAAATTATATTCAAATAATATACTGTTATATATGAATGCTGTCAAGTGCTAAAAATGCCCCCGTTCCTGTGTAATTAGGTTTACTCATATTTTCTTGCATCCAATAAATATCGTTGTGAATTTTGAAATTTAATATCATATAAAGGAGCCTGGGCTCAATGACCTACTGGGATAGATCTCAGTGAGAAGGGTCTCATTTCTCATATACCTGAAAGGGATTATATTTTTAATTGCTCCCCTCACTCTGTACTTTCACTGACTTCGTAATTTATTGTTTTACTAATTCAATAACCTTGAATGACAATTATTGACCCAACGAGCAGTATACCTGGAATATCTTTTTAATTATTTTCCTCGCTCTGTCCTTTTACTGACTTTGTAATTTATTGTTTTACTCATTCTATGTCCCTGACATAGAATGAGTAACCTCATAGAATGTTAACCTCATTGAGCCGCATGAGGAAAGATCAGCTTTTGTTATGAAGATGATTAATTGTTTAATATTTTATTTGACTCACTAGATCCTACTGTAATTGTAGTCACTTTTCAGCCTAGGTTTTGTGGATGCAAGATGTATTATTTTTGCAACTATTTTTGGATTAAACTTCGAAATTATGCTATTTTTGAATTGGAGGATACCATCTCGCAATTACGATTTCATGATTCAAGGCGAAATATTTATGTAAGTGGTCAGTCATGGTCATTGACCATGACATACCACACGCCTTCTGTTTGAGTCAGTTTACGCCCAACTTACTAAAAGATGAACATACTCTCACAAGTTCTCTTGATAGTAAAATAAAGTATATGAATAAAACAAAATATAAAATAGTCAGTTGGTTAATATAAAGGATGTAAGACCTTTTATAACATTATTGATAAAACTATGAGGAATGAGTATTAAGTAAAAGACTTTATCATTCTTTACAAAATTAGATTTAATAATGCATTGGACCGATGGCGTTTGGCATTGCTGAATTTTTCAGAGGTGATCAGGTTCATTATGCATGGACATGTTTTAAGTATTTGGGAGATAATATCTGTCGGTCCCCGTACATTGCGAGACATAAATACATGTCAAGGAGTTAAAAATATGTATGGTTACAAGTAAATTATAAACTATCGCATGTATCGTTAAAAGTGATATGACTGAATTTTGATAATATCGCTAGGCCAATAGTATCAAAGATACCTAATCATGATTTATATGAAGTCTGTTACAACAACAGGGTACACCTAAATTCATGTTAAATTCAATTTTGGTCAGTCATACATCTAAGTTTAATTTTATCATTGGCTTCACTCTTGTACATTAGTTAAGCCATCGAGACGACATTAAGGCCAATCACATATCAAAACATCAAATAAACTTCAAATGTCCACTGTGATGACACTTTCAGACCTATTGCGGGAACAAGAGTAAATTATGTTTTAAAAACCAGTAACGCGATCAATGCCAATTCAGAATTGCCGAAATCGCTGTTCCCTCTTCAAAAGAGGAGACGCGAAAATCTTTCCTTATAAGGTCAAAATATTTCCCATGATGCAGTTCGCGGAGGAACAAATTTATACTTCCTTGTTTTCCCTCATAGGTTTAACATGGGGATTTTCACACCTATTTTTCAAACGATATCATGTATATTCGTTCATATCTCCGTACGAGGGTACAGAAAAAAATATTATAAACGATTGATCTCTTATTAATCTTAATATAACAGCTATTTTTTTCATTGTATTGATTCATAGCGTGGTAAAAACGATGATTGAAAAGTGAGAAAATATTCCGGAAGAGAAGGTCACATGATCAGTTGACTAGTCGCCATATTGGAAAAAATAATTCCATTCGACTTTCAATACTTTCATGCCAATCTTACCGCACTACAAACTGCAACATCGATGCATCAACTGAATAAAAGTATTCATTTTCAAATTACATCATAGAGTTACGTTGAAAACGTTTATTGATTAAACTCCGTATACTGACTATTAAAGCAATGACAAAGAAGAATACTTCCGATGTTGTCATTGTTTTATTTAGCGTGCGGGTGTAAAAACAAAATTGCGTAATTAGTTTGATTTAGAACTTTCGGGTCACGCAAATAGCTACGCGAAATGCATAGTGAGAAAATATTGACCAATCAAATGTTGTCCTTTTTTAGTGCTTTTTCAGTACATATTTGCGAACGTTCTGATCAAAGAGCGAATCACGAAATGTAGAATTAACTTGTGGACCAGAGTGGATCAGTTACTATGAATAATTGCAATAAGTAGAGCTATTAGTGTAATATACACTGATCACATTTCAACACGATTTAAAGATTTTTAAGATAAGAAGACTACCATGAAAATAGGGACATACAGGCATTTTATTTATATACGTTTCGTATTAACTTAGTCTTGCTACAAGACGTTGGATCCTCGCTTATATATTTCACATAGGGAATGTGTCATTGGTCGCTCGCTTGTTTTGCGATCGTCTATTTGTACTTTTTTACTTTTATTCCAGACATCTCCAGTCTCAAAAGATAGGCAAAGTCAACGTTCGATCAACCCCGTAGGGGCCAGTGGAGAAACAGATCTTGCGGTCAAGGCGCAACTTATTGGTATGCTAATAGTTTCATTTTATTTGATGTTAGCAACGCATATAATGATTAATCAACTCATCGAAATACGTATACACTTTACAAATACACATTGGTATTCCTAAATGATTTTAAGATAATCAGAGAGAACACTTTTTGAAAAGAACGATAACATTATCATTACTGTATATTTGTACTGAATCAGTTTTTGAAGTTTTATCTCCTTGAAATTTTAACTTCGGTTATTTCCCATTTGGTCAATGCATACCATTGGTCTTACACATTTGAAAATAGCTGCCTAGCTGCAGTCTATAATAATTTTGTTCAACTCTGTTTAGGTGACTTCATCACAGTCCCAATTAGATGTTTGGAGTCTCCATCTGATGTGAACCGGGTACGAGACTTGCACAGTTCACAGGTGGAAAAGATCAGAAAATCAATTGAAGCTAGGCCAGATGCCAGCTTCACCATTATGCTGGGGAACATCACATCATCTGTTCCCATAGACAAAGCAGCTGTGGAGGAAGGGCTGCACACGGTCGAAGTGATAGGAGGGAATCACACTTTGGCTGCCCTCAAAGAACTTCATTTGAAAGATGGGTGCAGTGATGAGTCAAAATTTAGCAAATGGTGCATTAAGGTATACTAAATTCTAAAAATAATAGAGTGAAAAATGTTAACATGTAAATATAACGTGTATTTTATTGATTTTATTCATATTTTAAATGTTAAAAGAGTATACTGGTCTTATAGCTGACATATGAGATTTAATGTAATCCACAGGTGTACTGGGGCTTGTCAAATACGCAGATCTTAAAACTTGGGATGGATCACAACGAGGTGATGGGGACACATCTGAAGAAAACTTATCCCGATATGGTTAAGCTTTTCAGAAGGCAGCTAGTGAAGATATTGGATACGGATATAATACCAGACGTATTGCCAAAAGAAGTTAACACGTTATGGCGGAATACGTTATGCTCAATTCTACGGATAGAGGTAACACTATGATTATATAGCTACCGTAAACGACAATCTTAATTACAATAAAAGATTATGGTATCTAAGATGTTGCACTCATACTTATCTATTATTTTAATAACCAATAAAAATGCATTATGCAACCAATATTCAGTATTATATGTACAGGTAGTGTTTTATGTTATAATTTACAATTGGATGTTGTATTTTAAGGACAAACAGAAGCTCGCAAGTAGTTACCAAAACTACACGCGAATTGCCGAGCTACCCAATGACAAATGGAACGCTGTCAATACGTTTATGAACAAATGGGAGAGGGGGGAAATTAAATCACAACCATCTGGCCAAATGAAGCAGACATCAATGATAAATGTAACAAAGGACTGCTGGCAACACGTTGTTAAGACCAACAATGGTGAAATGACATACAAAGAATTCCTTGCTGTCAAGAAACCGGGCCAGAAAAAAAGGTTGGTGTAAGTAGTCTCATCAGAATGCAATAATCTAGATATATGGTGATTTTAACCTTGCCAGAGGATATAAGTATAAATCAAACATTTCGTATACTGTATTTATAAGTCCCCTTCGTGTATCTAGCCGCGGATTGTAAGCGCAAAGCACAATTTGTATCAAGTTCATCGATGTATCCATGTACAAGGTGGTCAGAAAATGGAAACCCTGCATTTTCCTTATATCTTTGTCACTTTAAGGTTTTACTTCCTGATATATCACACATTTGTGTATCATTCAATTTCCTACCACCCTACAATATTTCATGACCATCAGACTGATAGTCACAATTTTACAGCACTTTGAATAGCATGCTTCAGATTTGGCCATTGTAGCGCTGTAGGCAAAACAGCACAGTTGTCAATGATCCGAATGGCCTGAATGACACAAATGATCTCACTTTTGAGGTTTGCAATTGTCCTGAGGTCATTCTCATAATTATACTCTATCTCTGTCATATCCCAACAGGAAGGGACAATTTAGACGATGAATACAGGTTTCCCCACAGCGCAAAAGTGGCTACTGGGCATGTTCTTTAAAGTACTGTAAAGTACTGTAACATTGTGACTATCAATCTGATGGTCATGAAATAAAGTAGGCTGGTAGAAAATGAAATGATGTACAAATGTGTAAAACATCAGGGAGTTATTTTTCAAAATGACAAAGATATGAGGAAAATGGTATTAGGGTTTCCATTTTTTTTGACCACCCTGTATTTCAGATCAAATGCTTCTTTAGCGGCACAGTATAGGATGGAAGAAGGCCTGGATGACAGTCGCGAGTGTATTGATAATGGCAGACAACTGGTAAATGTTATCAAGTATCCTAGCATACCATAGTGACAATTCACAACCGGACAAATTATGCTGGACTTTTCAATTTTTTTTACTGAAACGTCCTGTTTTTATTCTTATTAATTTAAAGATGCACACAAACACGAAATAGTACTATTGGATCGGTTGTTCGCATGTTGAAATTTAGGTTTACTTCCGAGGTCTGATATAACGGTTCTCCATTAATATTGAATTAGTTCTTGTAAAAATCGCATCGAACACTCTACCTTTACTTCTTGTGCATTTTATGTTTAGGACAGTGTTATTATTTTAAAACAGACAAATGTAATTGGAAAGTTTAATCATGGACTTTCTGTACCGGTATGTCCATGGTTCAACAAGATAAATTGTATTTCCTTTTATGTTGATAAGCACAGCTCGGTACATAGACCTTCACAATTGTAAAATGCATATATTTCAGAGCGACTACGTCAATCAATCAATCGGGAAGGGTGCCACAGATAAACAGGTGCATGATATTCAGTCTGAGCTAAAGAAGAAAGAAGCTACCGTCAGAAAGGTAAGCATTGCATGGTAAGGTACATATTCTTGAAATCCTTTTAAAAGATAGGAGAGGAAAACTAACTCTTAAACCTATACATGTTGTGAGAACAGTGTTTACTTGCATTAATATATACTGTATTGTTAACAAGGCTAACGCTATATGCAATTTATTAGGATAAACATTATATTTACAGTAATATGCAAGTTCATCTCTCTGGTTTATATACATCGAAACACGCTTATTCTTTACTTCAGATTATATGTTTCATTTCATCGAGACTTTCGACTTTTATCTCCTAGTCTTTTTCAAGATTCTAAAAATATAATACATTTACATATTTTACAGTTAGAGGAACAGGTAGATGCAGCATTAGCAAGGGCGCGTACTGCAGAAAATCTAGCCAGTGAGATGGAACTCAAGATGAACAAAGTCAAAGACAAGTATGAAAGGGTATGGTTAACCATTATTTTACGAAAACGTAAGGATTCATGCAAGAATGTGTGCATGTTTGATCCTCAGGGGTCGATACCATGTCGATGGCTAAACATTAAATTTCCAATTTATTAATTTGTTAGATACGTCTATTTAACTATGGTTTCAAAACTGTGGTACAGTATATAGAATCAATCATACAAAATAAATAATCTAAAATGAGTAGATAAAAGTTAATATTTCTTAATGCATTCTCTCTTAAATTGATGCTTTCTAAAAATTTACCATGACAATTATCAACATATCTTGTTTTGTCATGTTCTGCCCTCAAACGTGTACATTGACATGTTCATTATTTACAGCAAATTGATGAACTAAAAAGCCATCATACCGCAAAGGAGGCAGAATTGCGTAGGAAGCTGAAGGAAAAGTGTGAAAGTATGGAGAAGGAAGCTATACGCTATGCACAAACCGTGGCCTTGTTAGAGCAGAAGCTGCGACAGGTAATTGCCTTTTACTTCCTATGTCATTTTTTGATCAAGTAAGGGCCAACTAGATGTTATGAAATATATCTTCTGGGACGAGGGGTAATTGTAGTATTTTCCCAAAAGGCAAACGCGGAACTAATTCGTATGCCATGGGATTTTCGTTCAGATTGTTCTATACCTGACTGTATCAGGTATGATAACAAGAGAATAAATAAAAGTAAAATATCTACTCCACAATCCCCCTACCTCCTGTTTGCCTGGACTTTTTGGTCTCAAGTAGTACTGCTGAACTTCTGATCATTAGCTTTTAATATATCTCATACAATTTACTGTTAGGTATACCTTGTTCCAAGTCTTCTCAAAGCAAGGTGGCCAGTAGGTCAGTTTAGTAAGTTGCTTTCTTGTTTGCAAATACTTTGTATGATAATCGTAATAATTTAATCCTAAAGTTCCACCCATCAAACAGCCCTCCACAGCAATTGTCATTATCATTTATGATACTTGATTCTTGAAGTACTGAACAATATTATGAATTTAAATCAATATGACACTTGATGGGCCATTTGCTATAGCATGTTCAAGGTTCAAAGTTCAACATGACAATCAACTCTTGTAATAGCTTTGCTCATCTAAGTAGTTTGTTTGGGTAGGGGTGGAAGTAGGAGTGATTTTGTAAATAACTACAATCTCGAAATGTTACGTGATGTTGATAAGTTCTGTTTTGACCCAAACGGAAGATTGATTTTTGTACTTTATTAGCTACATATAATTATATTAGTTGCATAGATAGAGGTTATTGAAGTTACTGTGTAAATATCATACTTTAAAAGTGTCATTTGCAAATTAGTTTAAAAATACATTCTGATGACCCGTTTTATTCACTGTATATAAATGGAATTGTTATTCTTGATCAATAACCCAATACACATCATTTCTTAGGTATAACATGTACACGTGTCTCCTGGCCTATGACATTAATTTATCATTTTTAACTTCCAGATGAGAGAAAATACAACCACCCCCATCGAAGATACTCTTACAGTCACTTCTATTCCAGAGGATGATGATGCCCTATCTGTAGAAATACCTTACGGTAATAATCGAATCACTTTTCTGATATTCCCCAAAATATTTGTCAATGAAACATGTGACGACAAAAAAGACAATGGGTGTTATGAAGCATGCACAAGCCAATGGTTAGTCATTTGGTCACGCAGCTTCGAATAACTAGACTGGTGATATATCTGATTCATAAAACACATGCAAATATATACTTTGTGCTGATAATGTAGTCTCAGGGAGAATTGTGTAAAATATATCAACATTTCAATCACAATAATACTGTACCCAGGAGCAGCAAACCTGCAATTGAATACGTAACAGGTTTATATGATACGGTAACTTAACATTCAAGAGTAGAGTAATTGATGCTTTATTATGCTTTATTTACTAACTGCATCAATTGTGCATGCCTATTACATGTGATAATAACAATAACAATACAAATCATATTTTACAGAGTCCCATAGGAAACTAGGCCAAACTAAGAGAAACGTCCCTGGAGAGATATATGGGACATGTACGTGAGTTTTATTCGTTCATTCAGAACAACGAATGTCTTTGAATCATAATTCTTTAATTTAATATTTTCAAAAATGATGATATTATACTAACTAGTATTTCGATGAGTTGTGTGGGGATTTTTCTTGGTTAGCTCCGCGGAAAATGTCACATTGATTTATTATTATTAATTTTTTGTTACAAGGTGCGCCAGAAGATGCTAAGAGGAGGCGAACAGAAAAAATT
This sequence comes from Owenia fusiformis, assembly GCA_903813345.2. Taxonomy (NCBI): domain Eukaryota; kingdom Metazoa; phylum Annelida; class Polychaeta; order Sabellida; family Oweniidae; genus Owenia; species Owenia fusiformis. The sequence continues at coordinate 1,362,284 of CAIIXF020000009.1, forward strand.
GACAAACAGGTGAGTGAATTTACGTTTTAAAAGAAGAACTTAAGGTCTAAATATGTATTCTGAAAACCCTCTAGCGTTGGAAAACGTTCACGCAAATTCGTTTTTCTCAATTTAAAATCAGTATATAATAAGAATACTTGACTAAGCAAGCCGCATAATAATTTAGCTTATTTCGTATATTACAGCTATATTAACAAAATATGAATGTCCGGTAAATAGTGTAGCTGTTTTTATGTGTGCTCATTCATATGTGATATGGTAAGCCTTATTTCACATATGTAAAATGAACAATCATAAAATGCAATTTCATTTATTTATAGGCTACAAACAGCAGCGCGGAGCCACAGAGGAAAAGATACAGAGATGTATGTCCATATTTAGTTTACTCTGTTAATTTCCTTCAATTAATGATGATTAATGTTAAGATTTACACCAACAAATTATGTAGAATGATGAAAATGTATATAATGATCCTTGATATAAATAACAGAACACAAAATAATCTTGATGTTGTATATTGATTAAAGGTTAAATCTGAAATCATTAAGGATTAATTTCAAGGTTAAAATCGCATTAACTATAACACTTTTAATGGAATATTTGAAAACACTTTCGAACGCGTGAAATCGCGTCCATAATTTAAGACTAGTCTACTAGAGATTGAAATATGCTGCGATCTATATAACTTTTAAAAATGATATTTTTTATAATAACTTAAGTTCATTAACTTAATAGTAAAATGTTTTATTATCGATGTTTCCCTAATCATCCAACTAGCTTTATCAAGATTACATTTAAAGTGGAAGTACAAAGTTATATTATTTATGACGTAATAAATAATAAAACATTTTACTCTGAAATTGATGAACTTAAGTTAATATTTATATATCACCAGAGTGATAAATCTACACAGAAAATATATTTTTTATATTTATAGGTCATCTGTGCTAGGTGGCAGAGCGAAGTCTTTCTTGGAGTAAAGGAACGTGATACAGTATTTTATTGCAAGCAGGCACTTTCAACTATCAGTGATTTTAACAGTCTTATGAGGATAACAAACAAAATGAGAGTAATTAATAGAGGGGATTACGCCAAGATTGGTGAGGAAATACCCGATAATCATTATTTTGTCGTACAAGATAGATACCTCGATGCTCCAAAGAACAACTTGGTTATTCTTTTAAAAGAAAGTGAAGAACAAGTGTTATCATACCTCTCGTCTCTTGTAGCACAATTTTAATGTCTTTGAACCTCTCGCCAAATTTTAAATCACAAATAAAATATTTGGCACCCTCTCACAATCAAAAATCTATGACTTAATAAAAATCTTTGCCCAAAATTACTCACATAGTAGCAATGATGCGCCTAAACGGCCTAATGAAACAGTTACTTTACAATGTTCTTACCAGATAAACGGTGAACTCGAAATAATTTACTCTTGATTTATGTAGTCATTTTTATAATACTTAATTTTTACATTTTAAATACATTGTCTGAATTGATGTTTTCTGTAATTTTTGGCGAGGTACTTGCCTCGCCTGCCTCTTGCCTGGCTACATGCCAGTGTATATTTGGTGAGGTAGTTGCCTCGCTTGCCTTATGCCTGACTATATCCCAATGTATATTTGGTGAGCTAGTTGCCTAATGTCTGGCCATACCCAAGAAAATATGTATTTGAAAATGGTTTATAAACAATTTGTAAATTCCAAGACATTTATAAACAGACGGTTTTGCTGTTTAACATAGAAATATTGTAACATTCTATATACACTGTGAGCTTGCCTCGTATAGAAATTTCTATACGAATAGTCATCGAGTATGCTATAGAAATTTCTATACAGGTTGACATTTCCCTAATATAGATATCTATATACATTGTTGACTTGCCTCGTATAGAAATTTCTATACGGACAGTTATCGGGTATGCTATAGAAATTTCTATACAGGCTGACATTTCCCTAATATAGATATCTCTACATACATTGTTGACTTGACTCGTATAGAAATTTCTATATGGACAGTTATCGGGTATGATAGAAATCCTAAAGTTACAGTGAATCACTCCCGTAGTAAAGATATTTCTTTATACATTGTCAGCTTGCCTCGTATAGAAATTTCTATACGAACATGTACAATTACTTTAGACATTTCTCTACATGCATACATTTCTAGACTTTAGAAATTTCTATACGAATGGGTAGCTTGTTTCGTATAGAAATTTCTATACGGACAATTTCCGATCAGCTATAGACATTTCTATACATGCAGCCATTTCTCTTAAATAGAAATTTCTATAACTGACACATCAACTTTTTGATATATTTTTAGCTTTTATTGGCAGCAATAACTCAAATATTAACACTGGTGTACAAATATAAAATAAATGTTGTTATGCAATTTACTAATTGTCTATCTGAAATAAAGGAAATCATTTCTAAAATTACAGTTTACAATGGTCTTTTTCTATTTTTTGACTGAAATAAAAGGAACAAATGGTTTTTTCCTTTATTAAATAGTCAGGACTTTTAATGATTATTCTAAAAAGTTAATCGCTGATTATTATGTGTTAATTCCAACCTGTTTGTCTAGTGTATGTATTTCATACTTGAGTGGGTTTGGGGTAGATATCACCCGGGAATATATATCATATCTGAGGAGCGGGCAGGATATATTGTATATGTCCCGCTCTAGGCCAAATGCGGGCAGATATAATATATCCATCCCGCTCCCGGGAATTTTTTCAAAAGTTTAAAAAAGTTTATAAATTTTAAAAATTTAAATTTCAGAAGTTTGAAATTTTTCAAAAAGTTTAAATGTTACAATTTTATTGAATTGAGCTGAAGGGACATTATGAAAATGTTAAATATAAATTGTGCTTTTACAGTATAGGCCTATCTTGTCATTTGAAAAAGGTGGTAAAGGTTATATCTACCCCAAACCCACTCAAGTATGAGATACACCAGTTATGTACGGTCGGTTTTGGATACAGTGTTTATCCCGCGGGAAATATGTGTATCTCCATCGGTCCCTGCGGTCCCGCGTGAGATACACATATTTGCCTTGGGATAAACCCTGTATCCAAAACTTCCCAGTACATAACCCTTATGTATGTCATATAGTTTCTATATATTTTATTACAAATAGGTGACTCACCGTGTAACAAGTTAATATTCTATGGCGCACACATACATAATGTAGGAATTGTCATGGGTGAATACAAACTTACCCACCAATATCACAACAAAAGACCAGTTTACAAGCATGCAAGTGACGAATTGGATTATCTGTTTTACTTTAAATATGATTCCAATGTCACCAAGGCACACCAATGGATACTTGGATCAGATTTTACAAGAACATTTTCTTACATCGTGGATTATGCCATAAATCCAATGGATATTGATACATCAGAGGAAAATCCATTCTCCTCTTGGGAACCTTCAATCAAAGCGTTTGCTGTTGACAGAGGACTAAAAATGAAGTGTATGGATCGTAAGTAAAAGCATTCAATGTCGACATATCCATTAAAATGAATTGCATGGATCGTAAGTAAAAGCACTCAATGTCGACATATGTCTTAGAATGAATTACATGGATCGTAAGTAAAAGCATTCAATGTCGACATATCCATTAGAATGAATTGCATGGGTGGTAAATTAAAGCATTTAATGTCGATATATGTCTTAGAATGAATTGTATGGATCGTATGTAAAAGCATTTAAGGTCTTAGAATATGTCTTAGAATAAATACACGGATAGTGAGCCTTAGAATGCCTTAGAATGAATTGGAATTTGGAATTTTCATAAACATTAGAATGTTATAATATTATAATGTTATAAAAATCTTGCAAATACACAAGCTGATCAAATATACAAGATATGCATTACAAGCACGTAAGATAATTGGAAACATTTTTTGAAAATTGAGATTCTGCTTTTCAGTTTGATGCTCTGTCAGTCCATTGTGTCTGTTGTGTTTTGTCAGTCTCATTTCTTGTACCCAGTCAATCATTAATCAATTTATTTAATTCTTAAACAGGTATTGAAGTGTGCGCCAAATTTCAAATGACACTTGAGAACGCTGCCACTCTTATCGGAAACGGGACAATAAGAACAGACTACATTAGTGGAACGTATGATATTCTTGATGAGCGTGTAGGTGGAAAGCACGCATATAAACACAATAAACTACCCCTTTGGATTTACCAAAAGACGTAAAGTATTTCAAAAATGTTTACTGATTTCACTCTTATAATTGTTCATCAAATGCTTGTATTACATGCTTATATATAATTTTTCATCTTGTATAACATGCTTATATATAATTGTTCATCTTGTATAACATGCTTATATTACTAACTGTTGTAATGTTTTGACCTTAGTATACTCCACAGAGAATCAATAAATACACAGTATAAAAACTCAAAAATAACCGGAAAATCAAAATCATAACGAATCATGGGATATCATACAGGTACCCAACTGGAAGCTTTTGGCTTGTTACTCAACAACCACCATTCCCTGTACTAGGCAGCCAAAGTTGGTTATTGGCATACAATGATAACGTATTATGGCTTGAGTTTACAAACCCAAGGGGCTGGTTCTTCTATAACTATGCAGACGCAGAGTTGACTTTTAATTGTATTCGCATGACAACAACAGCACCACCTACTACAACAGCGCAATCTACTACAACAACGCAATCTACTACAACAGCGCCACCTACTACAACAGCGCCAACTTCTACAATTACCACAAGTAAATATTATGAAAAAGATTTAATGCTCAAACAATTATAATTCATATAAATATGTAATTTAAATGCAGAATGCTTATAAATTGGCTGTTTAAATGTAAATCACAAACACATTCGTGGGATGGAGAAAGAATAAAAAGTAATTGGCAGAAAAACTCAATTTTTGTGGAAAGGGAACAAATATTATGAACATTTAAATTATCATTACTCTACCTAGGAAGCGAAAGTAATGGAATTATTGAGCAATAGTTTAGAGGCTTATGTATGTATATATTTATGTTATACTTAGAAAAGTAACACGCTCCTCAGCTGATTAGGAAGCAAAGTGTAACTTATTGTAGTAGCAAATCCCGTCACCAAATGCATTTTATCAAATCACTCATTTGTTTAACCTCTAAAATAAAACTAATTTGACAACTGGTATTTGAGTATACGAAAGTGTTAGTAATTTGAATTAAGGTAATCTTGAAAATCTCATATTGACTAGATGCCCTCTGCATATGTGGTATCAGCTTATAAAGTCTTAACTAAGTCCATCAACAGGTATTTGAGTAATTAAACAAACATGCATAGAATGGACAGATGGATGGACGAAAGGAATGGTGGACACTTTCTCTATAACCCTATATTAACAAGTACCTGTAATGTATCTGAACTGAATATTCCAACATTCATTCAATCTTCGTCTTCCTAAATCCTACTTTGTATTTGCCCTTTTCAAAATATTCCAGCCAGTCTAGATGAATGTGCGGTTGGTAGTGACAACTGTAGTCCCAATGCAACATGTACTGACACAATTGCATCATATGAATGTACCTGTAAGCAAGGTTTCCAAGGAGACGGAATTACCTGTGAAGGTAATTATAGGGTTATCATTTGTATGACAATTAGTGTCAATTATTCGAAAGCACACTAACCATAAAAGGAGAAAACCAAAAAGTAATAAAACACATATTAAGAGTACAAACAGTCATTACTGTTAAATTTGGTTACATCCCTCTAAAATAGTGAGAAGACAAAGCTATGGATTGTACCATTTCCCTTCAGTAAAAAGTAAATTGTATGAAATATATAAGTGATATATCATAAACCCTTATGTAAATCAGATGAAGACGAATGCACACAAGACGTGTCCTGTCATCCACAAGCCACATGCGAAAATACACTGGGATCTTATACTTGTAAATGTCAAGTTGGCTATGAAGGCGATGGGGTGTCTTGCTCTGACGTAGATGAATGCAAAAGTGGTGAAGATAACTGTCACCCATTGGCCACATGCGAAAATACAAATGGATCATTCACTTGCGAATGCCCAAATGGTTATGAAGGCGATGGGGTATCATGCACCGATATAGATGAATGTGCAGCTGGACAAATGGACGCCCTGATGGAAACACCAGCAGGTTTACCATGCAACTCAGATGCTACCTGTAATAACACACCGGGGTCATATACCTGTGAATGTAACCAAGGATTCAAAGGGGATGGAGCAACGTGTGAAGATATCAATGAATGTGAAGATAATATGTGTGGCAAAAATGCAACATGCTTCAATGAGCCTGGTTCTTATATGTGTCAATGTAATTTGGGATTCAGGGGTAATGGATACATAGCATGTGAAAACATAAATGAATGTGAAGAGATTCAACCGTGTCATACAGCAGCTAACTGTGAAGACACAATAGGTTCATTTATATGTATATGTAAAGCTGGGTATAGTGGTAATGGAACCGTATGTAACGACATAGACGAATGTAAAAATGGTAAAGACAAGTGTGACAGTAAAGCCTCCTGCGTTAATACAGATGGAGGATTTAGATGTATGTGTTTGGAAGGATATAAAGGAGATGGCGTCACATGTACAGACATTAATGAATGTGTAGATGGCACACACTACTGTGAATTTAACACTTCCTGTTTGAACACTGTTAATGGTGGTTACACCTGTCCTTGCAAAGAAGGCTACACTGAAACCACATGTAAAGGTTAGTAATATCATTATAACTATACACTGTTATTATTGACCTTTAAAGTCCACTGTCTCATAAGCTGACATCGGCTGGTGGTTTTTAGAATATGTATTTATTTGTACCAAATGTAAACCAGTGACACTATAATAAACTATTTTAATAAAAATAAATAAACTATAGAAATATATCTTAACAGCACCAAGGAATACTCTGTAACCTACAATACTAAAAGAAAATGTTTAGGTTTTACAATTTTCAAAGTTTAATTTTTTGTCTATCCATGCCTATGCATTTGGTGGAACCATTTTCAGCTGATTGCGATCATTTACGATTTGATATGTCTGGTGAATTAATGGGTAAGGCTCTAATGGGAATCTATGACATCCAGACTAACAAGCAGAATGATCGAGCTATATACAAACACCGACAAGAGGAGTATTACCTGTATAGCTTCTTGAATAGAGGAATATATCACTGGGGGGTTGGAGTAACTGTAGACATTAATGGAACCGATGTAATACTGATGTGGGAAAGCACTGAACAGACACCGGTTGATACTGGAATGGACTGGTTTATTTGGAATAATAACACCAGCAAGTGGCGACCTGCAGCTATCAAGATAACATGCTGGCCTGATGAAACTGGTACGTTTTTAGTAGTATCTTTATTAAAAATACGAAGGGCGACACAACATAACACATACCTTTTTGTAATACCCATTATATTACGAGTCTCAAGTTCACACGCTTGTCCATTTACTGTGTTAGCTATAAATTGATTTGTTAACTTTCAGCCGTCTGTTGTGAGGATGTCAACGAATGTTTGAATTCAGAATTGAATACATGTGCACTTAATGCTGAGTGCACAAATGTTGATGGCTCCTTTGGATGTTCCTGTATGCCAGGCTATTCAGGAGATGGTATCATTTGTGTAGGTATGATTCATGTATTGAAAAATAATACATTCCGATAATAGAACACATAATCATGGTAAATCTTGTATAGTAACGCATCAGAAGATGTCGTTACACTAGTGGTGATATATCAGTATGACAAATGATTTAAGACATTCATATCTATAAATACAATATTTTTACTATGGACTTATGACTACTTATTTTCTGCATTGTATCCTTTCTGAAATGAAGGGTGTCATAATGCGATGCACGGGGGTCCAACTGTACAAAAAAAACACGTTAATTTGAATTTTAAACCAGATGAAAATCAAAGATTGTGAGTCTCATACTGCTCCACCTTCGCTCAAACCTGTGGCATACAAATCAAAAGCAAATGCCTTTTTGTTTGTACATTATTTTGTTATACAGAGTCACTCGCAGCGTTTGGGTCACCAGTTGTGAGAAGCGCTTCTCACAACTGGTTATATTTGGTGCTAGAAATGCAATATTTCCTTAAATAATAATCTGTTGAATAACCTTTTTTCTTTCAGACATTGATGAGTGTGCAACAGGTCATCATAATTGCGATGATAAAGCAAATTGTAAAAATACTATTGGTAGTTTCATATGTGCATGTATAGATGGTTATGAAGGCGATGGGTTTACATGTTCAGGTAAGAACATAAACTATATTATTTTTTGTCTCATTTGCATCATTTGATTATCCATGTTGAACATTATAACTGTAAATTACACAACATGCATATTGTACTAAATGCATGAATGTGTCATTTTTGGTCTAGATATTGATGAATGTAAAACGGGGACTGCAGATTGTGACACAAATGCAGTATGCTACAATATAGATGGAAGCTTTATATGTTCCTGTAATGAAGGCTATTCAGGGGATGGTAGAACATGCAAAGATGTGGATGAGTGTAACCCAAGTCTTTTACCATTTCCATCTTTTGGGATGAACGACCCTCTTCCTATTGGCCCTATTATAGATATTCTTAGAGCATGTGGGGCTAATGCCGATTGCACAAATACCCCAGGATCATTTGAATGTACGTGTCAAGAAGGATTTGTGGGGGATGGTTTTAAATGCGATGACATTGATGAATGTTTCGAGAATTCTCACAATTGCCATATTGACGCTGACTGCCAAAATACTGAAGGGTCATATGACTGCATTTGTAAAGCTGGATATTCTGGGGATGGAACCACTTGCAAAGGTAAACCTATTTGAATTAATCAACCAATCATTCTCAGTTCATTCACATTTTACAACACAAGTTGGTAAAAGAAGGTAAAACAGAATATAAATCGTCCAATTCAACACAGTGGCTTAAAAGTTCAAGCACAAGACATGCCTATCCATAACGAGGCTGCAAAGCTGGATAGTAAGAACAGACTGACCCACTATTGTAATCCCTTTGATCTTTTTAGTACTCATAACCATTGCGTCAGCTGTTCTAATGATGACATTTACAATTTGATGCAAAATCTATTTAAAACATTGTGTGCGGTGTTACGTAGTATTAGTATCATAAGTATCACTTATTATATGTATCATAAGTATCAATTAGTATTATAATCAGAAGTAATACTTAGTATTGGTATAATTAATTTGGTAAAGGTATTCTAGATCACGTGCAATATCACGGCTTTGTCAAATGTCACATCCCTATTTGTGTTCTTATTTCAATAGATATTGATGAGTGTGTTCTAAGAACTGCGAACTGTGACGTAAATGCAGTATGTTATAATACTAGAGGGAGCTTCATATGCACATGTAACCTAGGCTGGACAGGCAATGGTCGAGAATGCTCAGACATAGATGAATGTAACCCTAGTCTTAATCCATTGCCACCATTTATGATGATGGATCCTATACCAATAGACTTTGGGGTTATTGAAACTATTCTGAATGTATGTGGAGAACACGCTGACTGTTTTAACACAGCTGGATCATTTACTTGCCGGTGTCAAAAGGGCTATAAAGGGGATGGAATGAAATGTGAGGACATCAATGAATGTGAGGGTAATCACGGGTGTGATCCAAATGCTGATTGTATAGACATACCCGGTGATTATGAATGTAGATGCACGGATGGATTTGAAGGAAATGGTACAACATGCACTGACAAGAATGAATGTCAAATGGGGCATGGCTGTCATGCCTTTGCAACGTGCCATAATACTGCTGGTGGATATCAGTGTAAATGTAACAATGGATTCGAAGGCGATGGCTTTGTTTGCATTGATATCAATGAGTGCATGGAGGAATCTGACGATTGCCACATGCATGCAACATGTACCAACTCAAACGGATCATTTACGTGCAAGTGTAACATAGGCTATGAAGGGGATGGAATATCCTGTGTAGATATTGATGAGTGTGCAGATGGGAATGCTCCCTGTGACACCAATGCACATTGTATAAACATAGCAGGAGGAGCCAAGTGTTTATGTAAAGAAGGATGGACAGGGAATGGGTTTTCTTGCTCAGATGTTAATGAATGTCAAGTTCCAACCACTTGTGATGCAAACGCTAACTGCGAAAACAGCATTGGTTCATATACATGTACATGCAAAGCAGGATTTACAGAAAGTGGGGCCAAGTGTATTGATGTTGATGAGTGCGATGAACAAATTGATGATTGTAGTGTATATGCACTATGTATTAATAGAATCGGGACATACAACTGCACATGTAAAGATGGCTTTTTAGGAGATGGGAAAATATGTCAAGGTAATCTTTTTCAATATGTTGCTGTTGTATGAATTTATTGTATTGCATTGCAATTGTTGTTTCAAGTATTAAAATGGCTTTGTATTTGACATATTCGACTTCTGAGGTGGCTTATTGTTGTGACAGTGTTGTAATTCTATGATCGAGTTCTAAATAGTTGCAGAGTCCATAGGATTCTTTCTAGCAGAATAGTTCATGTCACAATAACCTAAATAAGCAATTTACTGGTCAATAATGGGGTATATTTGACAAGTAACTTTAATTATAGACCAGTTTGTCACAATGGAATATTTCTCTCAGACCACAATCGTAACAATTCTGTGATTTGTGGCAAAATGTGACCCATATTTTATTCTGGCCATGGCCAAAGACCTCAATTGTGACATGGTCATATATTATCACATGAATCTAGTGATCAATTATAGAATCTCACCCTGTATTCCTTAAACATCAAATATGTATATGCATGAAAGCATGATGACTTAGATCTGCTTAACTTTTATTATTGTACACGTATGTATGTTTGTTTTGTTTTTTCTTTACGCTTATAGACGTTGATGAATGTGAAGACACTATGTATGCTGATAATTGTCCAGAGAATTCTAAATGTATTAATTACATAGGAGTGTATAAATGTGAATGTGGAAAAGGGTTTTTGAGTGGAAATGACGGCACATGTGTTGATATTGATGAGTGCCAGAACAGAGACATATGTAGTGATCGTGCTACAAGTTGTTTTAACACTGTTGGGTCCTACATATGTTCAGTGAGAGGAAAGCCAACATTTTCTCCTTCATTGGATGTAAATGGTACATACCCATTATATCAGGCCCTTACATTTTCAATGGACTGGGTACAGATTATTTCACTATGTCCCTAGATAATATAATCCGTGTTCAATGTCAGCCAGTAAATACTATCTTATTCATTGGGAAATTGTCAAATGTCATGTAAGCTCCAGTTGAGCTACAACTATGTAAGCACAAATGTCATGTGTAACTATGTAAACACAAGCCCAATAAAGATATACATCCAAAAGAATTAAACTTACTACAAAAGTTCATGACGAAAAGCACCATTTCAAACAATGATCTAACATAGAAAGAAACAGTGTCTAAAGCCATACCCGACCACTCAGAAATCATTATCACACTGAAAATGTAACCTACTCGATTATATAGGTTGCAGAGTACCCGGACCTCTTGAGAATGGTAACGTTGGAGTTGAAGGATTGACTGATGAGGAAATTGAAATGGAAGGAGAAAGAAATCTACCAGATGGAAGTATTGCCAACTTCTCCTGCAGAGAAGGTTTTATGTTGTTAGGTTCGAGCTCGCGCAAATGTGTTACTGGTATATGGACGGGAGATGATCCGAGTTGCTTTCCAAGTCCAGAAGACACGAGAGGTAAAATTCAGTGCCACAATAACACATAAGTATAGTCTATAACTATGTATATACGAGAATTTAAATGGATAGAATTTACTATAATTATCTAGTATAAGTTAAAGGTTTGGGTTCATAAGGTCTTCATAAGATGCTGGTTTATCAAATAATCACGATTGGAATGACGGAGTTCAATGATTGAATCTTATGCGCCAATGTACCATGCCAGTACTAATTAATGTGGTACGACTTTCAGTCTGGATCTTGTTAATCGAAAACCATTTGAGACTAATGCTACGTACACACAAACTAATATTGTTAACTGGTGATACATGGCTCCATGCTACAGCAATGATTCAACGAGTTTACTGCTTTGACATACAAATTTCATAATATAACACATTTCAAAAATTATTTTGTTTTCACTAGAGGAGGGCATTTGTACTGAAAGAAACGTTTTCGGCATATTTTTTGTACTGGAAATCTACTTATTTTCTAAATTACATATTTCAGTATATTTATACTGATAAATGTACTGACTTTTTTCAGTATAAAAAATTTAGAACAAATAAGTACTGAAAATATAGCGACTTTTAAAGGACATTTAAAGTACAAAAATGCAATGATAAATATACCGACTTTTAAGAACAATTTTAAAGAGAAATAAATGTACTGAAAAACATGCTGACCTTTCAATTTAACTTTTTCAAAAACTTAATTCTAAATTTTAAGTATAAAAATGTACTAAAAATTATACTGCCTTTATTAAGGACATTTTAGTGCATTTTGGCATTTTGAGGAGATGACATGTATGACCTGGTTGGCCTTGGTACAGCTGGTCATTTTAATAAGTTGATTAAACATAACTCTTATAAAATCATTAAGAACAGGATGTGTATGCCATGTATGTATAGATAAAAATGCCCGAACTCATCAAGCTTAAGTTATTTACTAGAGAGGCTGCAACGAAACATTACATTGGGATTTTGATTGTTCATGACTATTTTGCTTTTTGATCGATCTATTTTTACACAGTTGAAATGTCTCGAGAAAGGATTAGACTACAATTAGATTGCATCTATCAAATGAAAAGAAGAACTTCTTGATATTTCTTTAAGGCCAACAATGTCCCAATTTTAAGGTTTCCTGATCAAGATGTCTGGAATTACACAGCTCTTGCAAACAGGAGGGACAAAGGAGACCCCCAAAATTGCTTGCTATGTCAGTGTATCAAGTAAATGTTCTAATACATCAATCCCTAAGATTGGGGATCAAAATGTCTTCCAGCTTTGATTTGTTTTATTATGGGGAATAATTATATATATATTATATTTTATATACACTTTATTGTAAAGTTATTCTAGGCCTCTGGGTAAACAGCCACGATAACTTGAACCGTTTAACCCAAGCTGGTATTTCAAACAGAGAGGTTAAATGCAGTTTCTCTCTTTTCTAGTTTGTATTCAATTTGAGCCACCAAGGCATGCAGAAGTTGCATTTACAAACGATGGCATATCCGAAGGGAGCACAGTGACAATATCGTGCAAGAAAGGATTCAAGCTTAAGGGGACTGGTATTAAAACATGTGTGAATGGATCTTGGATTGGTGCAGATGTCTTTTGTAAAGGTATATGTCTTTTTGATATATCATGATCTATAATTCTGATTAATTTTAGCAAACACCCTGAATATAAAATGACTTTGTAATGCTCATAATGCTAAATATTAAGCATAGCAAACACCCTGAATATAAAATCACTTTGCAATGCTCATAATGCTAAATATTAAGCATAGCAAACACCCTGAATATAAAATCACTTTGTAATGCTCATAATGCTAAATATTAAACCTGCACATCGCTCCAAAACGCAATATGTTGACATATATTGTTTTTACATTTTTAAGCTCTAATATAAAGTTTATGTAAATAAAAATTGTTTTTTTCTGCGTTATATCAAAGAACAATCATTTAGTTTAAAAAAATAAAAAGGCGAATGCGGGATTCAACCCGGGCCTCCCGCGTGCTAAGCGAGAATTGTACCCCCAAGACCACCGTCTTCTTATGAATGTATGAAGTAATTAAACGCTACTTATTTTGAATGCTATGATTCGGAAGTGACGTCACGTTCTTCATTTAGAAACTTTTCCAAAATCATATCGTCGGCGCCGATCGAAGCAATTCAATGAATAATCTTTGAAATGACACATTTATCGTAAGTATTTCTACACAAGATTTACCCCCATTTGTTCATCATTCTATAATCTTTCATTAAGCTCAAAATGATAAAGTTCACCCCCGAAACAACCCAAGATTGCGTTACGGAGCGCAGTCCAGCTTTAAGCATAGCAAACACCCTGAATATAAAATCACTTTGCAATGCTCATAATGCTAAATATTAAGCATAGCAAACACCCTGAATATAAAATCACTTTGTAATGCTCATAATGCTAAATATTAAGCATAGCAAACACCCTGAATATAAAATCACTTTGTAATGCTCATAATGCTAAATATTAAGCATAGCAAACACCCTGAATATAAAATCACTTTGTAATGCTCATAATGCTAAATATTAAGCATAGCAGAAACCCTTAATATGAAATATTGTAATGCTCACAATGGTATGTACAATAAATAGCAATCGGCCTAATATGAAATCGCTTCTCTGTAATGCTCATAATGGTATGTACAATAAAAAGCAAACACTCTTAACATGAAATCACTTCTTTGTAATGCTCACAATGGTATGTACAATAAATAGCAATCAGCCTTAATATGAAATCACTTCTTTGTAATACTCATAATGGTATGTACAATACACAGCAAACGCCTTTTATATGAAATCATTTCTTTGTAATGATCATAATGGTATGTACAATAAACAACAAACCCTCTTAATATAAATTAACTTTTTTGTAATGCTCATAATGGTATGTACAATAAACAGCAAACACCCTTAATATGAAATCACTTTTTGTTATACTCATAATGGTATGTACAATAAAGAGCAATCGGCCTTGATATGAATTTATTTCTTTGTAATGCTCATAATGGTATGTACAATAAACAGCAAACACTCTTAATATGAAATCACTTTTTTTGTAATACACATAAGGGTATGTACAATAAAGAGCAATCGGCCCTAATATGAAATCACATTTTTGTTATTGTCATAATGGTATGTACAATAAACAACAAACACTCTCAATATGAAATCACTTTGTTGCAATGATCATAATGGTATATACAATAAACAGCAAACGACCTTAATATGAAATATTTATATGTACAATAAATATAGCCAGAGAGCTGTTTTCAATTATGGGTATATGCACTGTACCATTGTTCTGAAAACATGTATGCTATATTATCCTATGCCAAGTAGAGTTTTATCCCGTATCCTGATTCTGAGGTTTTCATATCCAGAACCTCCATATCTCCCGCCATATCTCCCGCTTCGATGCATATCTTCCCGCTTCCGGTGCATATCTTCCTGCTTCCGGTAATGCAATAAAATGACTTTGCATATGAATGATTTGTTTATTTTTACACCTTGTACTATTGAAATGGCCATATGCCCCTGAAAACTCTACTTGGTATAGGATAAAGCAATTATGTACGGTCGGTTTGGCTATTGGGTTCATCCCTCCCTACGGTCCCTCAGGTAGATATGCTCTGGATAAACCCCATATCCAAAACCACCCAGTACATAACCCTTATATACGTTCGTGGCTCTACACGTATTTATGTGCCATAACTACGCGAATCATATTAAGATGTCCATCATTGCTGAGAAAATATTGTCTAGCTTCACGCACTTGTGACTCAAAACAAACTAATTGTATTATCATTTTTAAATTATCCATTTGGCAGTCAATCGAATATTATTAGAAGGTAAGTTTTACAAGAAGGTAACGAGATGTACAATTAATCCTTGCAATATATCGTATTAAAACCCATAGTGTGAGATACTTGATATAATGTGTTTTCAAATATCTACCAATGTTGCAGATATATAAATAAAATATCACATGAAATAACATGCACACTTTATATCAACGTATATACTGGTGAATTGTGAGAACTAAACCACGTTAATTAAGTCGTTACCACCCCCCCACATACTGCATGCTGCCTATTCCCACATCCCACATCCCTTAACCCACACCCCTACCCAAACACATTGGAGATCCCATCCCAAATAAAATCATATTTTGTCATATGTTAAAGTTAACATTTAATATAAGTAATAATTATAAGCTGGTGGAAAGAACATAATTGAATTACTAATATTGTTGTACAATGTGTAATAATTTCTCATTATCAATGATGTTTGCAATTTTCATGATTTCTGAGTTTCACATTTCTACATATGCTGAATTTATATGACTTGCAATTTGATGTGAGATGTGGGTTGTATCAGCTGTACATGTTTTACAGATATACATTTGAGAATTACAACCGGTATTTAGGTGTCTTATATATACAGGCGGTACAATTTTGCGTTATATTTCATAGCTAACTGTGACTGGCCATTAGATATAGAAGCAGTACAAAGTGGCTCTATTACAAGCCCAGAGCTTCATGCAAACAGCAAGATAACCTTCCCAGAGTCAATTCCTTTCTTCGACACACCAGGCAAGGAACTGTATGTGAGTTTTCTCTTACAATAGAAGTCCTAATCATAAACCAAAATCCAGAGGATCTTAACACTTGTTAGTATGAACAGGTGAATTAAGATGATCAGTCCAATGGTCTCGAAATGGTAATGGTCTCGAGGTAAAGGATCTAGTGCACTCTCCATTAAGATTTCCCCATGAACAAAATGAATAATTTTTTGGTGTAACATGAAGAATACGATGTCACATAATACTTTTGAAGAATATTTAAGCGTTTGGATCCACATGGGTTGAGGTTGAGGTCATTGAGTTCAGCAAGGGTGTATTGACTTGACATTGGATGCGGTCCATTGACTTAACATGTGGATATCATCAGATTCCAATGGAGGCCATTGGTTTCTATTGATTTTCACAAAAATGCCTAAAGTACGCTATTACCTTAATCGATTGCAAGTTAAATAATTCCACAATATGACACACATGGTATATCACACCAGATGTGCAAATATGAAGTTTGCAATCGATTCAGGTCATACTTCAATTTAAGAGATTATACATTTTTCATCATTTTCTCCTACAAAATGGCTATAGAAATATGCTTTGAAATCCAAAGAGTATACTGTTATGTTTCATGAATAAATAACATATTTGGATAAGATAAAGTGATGCGTAGGATGCAAATGGATTTTGACCGACACAAAAAATACTTCCTGATTTGGCATCTCTACGCCTGTACACTTTATGATTGAGTATTGGCCCAAATAAGTGATCCATTCATCAAAACAGTGCTGAAAATAGGTCAAAAATATACGAGTTTACATTTAAATGTAATAATGAAAGCAGTATATTTATTTGAAAAATCGATGAATTAATTTTATTTAAGGGGAAATCATAATGGAGAGTGCACTAGATCCTTTGTAGTAGGTGTCGTGGTTTATTTCTATAATTATATAAGTTCACACTGATATCGTATATATGTGATCAGTAAATTTGTAACATCTTGTGTTTTTTAGATCAGTGTTGATGGCTATATGAGCTTTAACAACATTTTACCAGATCTAAATACAAGTACATTCTTTGCAAACGCAGTGATAGCTCCATTTTTAGTGCAGCAGAGAGTGTCTGGTCAAAACAGTGGCGTGCATTACAAAGTTTATGAAACAATGAATGGTGATGACAACGAACGTGAAGACACACTAGACGAGCTATCATGTATAACAGGTCAGATCATGTTACACATGAAGGTACCTGACTTTGAAGCAACCACTGCGTTAGTTGTAACATGGCAGAGGATGGAGTTGGCAGATGATATAGAAAGAAATTCAGTGAGTAAATAGTGTTGGATTCTGTATAATATATATATAAATATATATGACGTAATACATTCGCATGTTTATCCATTTCTAATGGAGATCCAAGGTATAACGTCAAAATGTGCGATTTAAATTAGTTTACATGAGAATGACAATTTTCAAAATTTCATCAACGTCGTCAATTTTCGACCTATTGTAATTTAGAAAAATTGGGAAAATTTACAGGCATTGTTTATGAAGTCAAATTGAATTTCCACCTCTATCATTAGTATTTTCATGGCTGGTTATGTAAATAAGAATTCAAACATAAAGATGGTTTAACCCATAGTATAATAAGGGTGCTCGTGTTGCCAAACTTATGGAAAGATGGGGGGAGGGTGGTGGTATATATACGTTCAATTGAATTAGAATGAAATAAAATGAAGAAAAATCCGCGTATAACTTGGCATTTCCAAGTAACCGTTCAAATTTGATTGGTATTATAGATGTCATAAAAGAAGATATATGCTTGAACTTCAGAGACTGACATACCAAGCTGTCGTAGCAACTGATTTCAGTGACTCCTATCTTATATTCCAATACATCAACACTAGTATTGAGGATTCAGAGGGAGTCACTGTACTAGGGGGTGTAACAGTAGGTAATGGTGAGGATAACTTTATGATGAGGACATCTGGAACTAGGAATATGTTCGCTCTTGATGACACTGATGGGAATGGAAACAGTAGAGGTATACTGTTCGTAAGCTACTACTCATTACTTAATTTGTTATCTTATTTAAACGTATCGGTTATCATTGGCCAATCAACTTAATTAATAATTAATCAATTGACCTTCCCATATTGACAAAAAACGTTGACAATGAACCAAGGTCAACCTCAACATATTGACTTTACCAAAATAAGAAAATAAACGTTGATTTGTATGCTTCTGTATATTTAGGTCAAACCAAACCTGGAAGATGGTTTTTTAACATGACTAAGAATAGGAACTACACTTCACCAGAAGAGAAATGTATGTCATTCCTGTCAAAGGAAGATCGAAAATACATCAGGAGAAATCTGTTGAAGAACACGGAGCCATGTCCGTGTACAAATAAAGAGCTCAGGGAAAGCACCTTATTTACTCCATCCAGAACAAACAACATATCAGAGTGTTATATATTAAAGGAACCGTCTAAAGTCGGCACCGGGCAGGTAAGCATGTCATATTTATATAAAATGTGAGTCAAATAATTCTTTAAAAATATAAGGCTCTGTGCATATTATTTATTGTTGTAAACCATGACCCTTATGGAAATGTATTATATATATCGAACAAATTACATGTTTTGCGGAAATAAAAACATCATTATATTTGCACAATTAACTAAAAGGGATGAGTACAAATATCAAATAAGTAAACGTTTAAGTGACACAAACTCAACACACACATAATATCAAAGATCACAATCTATGAACTAATAGACCACAATCAAAGTGTAACACAAAACATCCTTCCAAAACATCAAGAAATGTGCACTGAAGAGCAGGAATATAATTGCAGATACATGAAACCAACCAGTTAATCTACTTTCAGGAGTGCTGTTACTATCACGGAGAAGGCAAAAGACTTGGTAAATTAGAAAGGACCGCAATAGTTGAATCTGGCTACTTCCAGCGCTACCATAGTCTAACATATCCAACTTTACATGAACATTTGGACTTAGCACCATTTCGATATTGTTGTGTACTAACTCAAAACTGTCATTTATTTAAATCTGTACGACCGATGAATAGTTGTTTAAAGAGAGATTTGGGGAATAAAAGAAAAGGTTAAAACACGTCCTTAGATGTAATATGAGTTGGTTAAACTGGTAGAAAATCAAAAGGCACATAGCTTTAACGTTTTGTAGTGGATGATTATGTATGTGTAAGGTGGTTCAGTTTAACAAACCTACAGAACACACATTTAATTTTTAGAGGTCACTAACTATTCCTGTTTTAGATACCCATTTGATACAACATACCCGTTATGATTTCCTCGTTTCAAGTTGTTACAAAAGGATCGATATTATTAAGTGGTTTAAGAGTTAATTCAACAAACATGTATGCCAAATAAAATATCCGAAAACTATATAATAACTATACAATAAAATATTTAATTAATATGGAAGTTAATAAATATGGAAGTTAAATAATTTAATTACAAACTACTCACAATGAGAAAACCCAGAGGGTAACAGTCAGTAAGTAAGTAATTCAGAAACCAAGTGCTTAGGATTAGTGCTATTGATTTATATTATTTATGTCTCAATGTTGTCATTCATGTTATTAGTTTTTGGGAGTCTCAAAATGTCAAGAACAAAAACACCGAAGAGGCTTTTCGTATATTCATTAATGAATAATAGTATATAGTGCCTATGGATGACTTTGATTTGATTTTGATTTTGTAGATATGTTTCTTAGGTATATAAACATATAGTTTGCTTTACACACGTTGCACAACTAATAGTAATACCACTTCATTGAAAACATAGATATGATTATTTTCTGCAGCATATTATGTCGTTTGTAGATGGAGTTTTAACCATTGCTCAACAAAAGGTTAATGATATATACACTGCCATGAATAACCGAAATTATCTATTGGCTGAGATAGTTATCCAATTTAAGTTTATGATTACTGTCAAATATCTGTCAAAAAGAATTTCCAAGCTAAGCAAGAAAAAATCTTGTTGTATCATAATTTCAACTAATCTAGATTCTTAATTGAACAACATATTGCAGATCCTGGCATTTGAGTGACAACCTATAAACAGTATCATGAGGAATTGTAAGAGAGGTACTTATGCAAGCCAAAATGTTAAATAATTAAACCTTCCAAAACATTTGCAAAAGAGGTTCTCGCACAAACAGTATATGACTTTATGTACTATACTACGTATTTTGAAAATTGCGAAGCACACGACTCCATGCATTTTAAATGATTTAATGCACTGATATATTGTATTATTGAGTTGTCGCCATCATTCGAAGTCTTTATATACAAGCCATACGTGGTTTAAATCATCTACTATTCATCAAGTCTAGGGTCTAAATCCGTTCTAATATATAAATAATACTTTTGTCATGCAAACATTATTCATCTCTGTGAGAATTTTGTTTTTCAGTTTGTTAGATCCTTTGTAGTTTACAAATATAATACTTTAATACCTGTACAAGCATTTTGCATATCGTCTCGCTATTATTGTTATCAATTAATCATGTGTGGATCTCGTTTATGTATACTTTCATCGCATCTAATTTATAATATTATTATTTCTTCATAAGCATGTCAAGCGTGTGCAAGAAAAGTATATGAGTACTTTGAAATGTGATATTTCTACTATAACCAAATGAACCAACAAGCATGACATCCATACTGTATTCATCAAGCATGTGGATTCCTGTATATCGTTTGTGTGGGTAATACAGATATTCTAATAATGATTGAATGTGTGAATACATGGATCGTGCATTCCTCTATTGTATTAAGGTAGTGTTGAATGTGTGAATACATGGATCGTACATTCCTCTATTTTATTAAGGTAGTGTTGAATGTGTGAATACATGGATCGTACATTCATCTATTGTATTAAGGTAGTGTTGAATGTGTGAATACATGGATCGTACATTCCTCTATTGTATTAAGGTAGTGTTGAACGTGTGAATACATGGATCGTACATTCCTCTATTGTATTAAGGTAGTGTTGAATGTGTGAATACATGGATCGTACATTCCTCTATTGTATTAAGGTAGTTAATCTTTTAAATTTCGCATTCTTCTGTTGGCAGCTTATTTTTAATAAATGTTAAAACTTGTTATTGTACAATAAAAGCACTTTGTTGTTAGTATTTACCTCATATTTATTTATGTACCATATATATTGCATTCGATCTGCAAAACATTAAACATATTATGTTACCAAAAATAAACCTCGGATATGTAAGAGCAGGAAAATTCTAAAAAACTGAACAAATTAAAGGGTTCCGATAAGCTTCCCGAATAATAGCAATATGGCGGCTCCAGGCGAATCAACTGGATCAGTCCATTTTTAAGAAATAAGAGTTTTGTAAAATCCAGTTTATTGAAATTGTCTTGGAGACAAAGTAATCCATTTATAATGATTCTGAAAATATTATTGTGAAAGTAATTGTTCAAAGAATGCATGTACAACAGTCAATATAAATCATTGTATTAGAACTGTTTTGTTTCATTTGAAGGATATTTCATATGCCAAGCTGTGTACTACGGTATGGGGATATTTAGATGTCAATTTTTCCTTATTATACACAAATAGCAGATGCCGAAACTTCACACATAAATCATGATTTGTCAAAATAAAATTTTCCTTTTATAAATGTGTGAGGATCTATAATATACCAATGCTCTATAGCGGTTAAAGGTGTTGACACAACGACCTCGAGCCTGTGGACCATTGAGTATTATCCCGGGATCGGGCCTTTTAAACTAAACGAAGAGCAACACCAGAAACGAGCGTTCGATTTGCTAAACGATATGCGTCGCCTTAAAATAAAACATCTAAAAATACCAGTCGAAAGGAAAACAAATCCCAGATATCCCATCTATTATATAACTTGTAAAGAACTGATTTTGTGAATGACCGAATTCTTGTATTTGAAAATGAACTCATTAACTCACTAAGAAACTAGATGTTACATCTCTAAAAAGTTAAAAATGGGGAAATTTTGAGTTAAAGGACATTAAGTCAAGTAACGTCTCTTGTGTGTTTTAGACGTATAACTCCCCCTCCGGCCCCTACCCCAATTCGCCCCATTTTGATTATTTTCGATTATTTTTTGTATAATACGTACACTCCCCTCCATAAGTTTGGCAACCTTTTTTCCTCATTGAACTACGTGTTAAAGCCTCTTTACCTTTGAATTTTTATTTACTTAACATGCGATGAAAATACTTATACTATTGATGGAAAACGTAATTTGACTTTAATTCCAATACCTTCAAATTTTCTCAATTTTTTATCTCAATTACAATAGATGGAAAATTGATGATAAATTTGATGAATTTTTGAAAATCGACATTCCCATGTTAACCAATGGGAAATGGTAGGTTTGCCGCAAGTCATGTGACAGAATATCCATCCATTTGAGTATTTGCAAAAAATACGAGTTAGGCAGGCAATTGAATTTGCTAACTTTATTTAACAAAAAATTGATATGTTTCTTCAGGTTCAACAAAGTTATAGGGCTTTAAAGTCAAAGTTTTTTTTCAAAAAAACTCTCCCATTGAAATAACACAGGAGGCGAAAAATTATTTTCAAAAATGACTTTGAAGCGCTGTAACTTTTATATTCATCAAATAAACTAAACACTTAGTGTTTTAAAAAGTTAGACAATTCAATTTTCTATATAAAAATTATTTTTTGCTGAATCTTTTACTGAAAAGATATCCTGATTTCTGAACCCTCCATTTCCCATTGGGTTACATGGGAATGAAGATTTTCAAAAGTTCATCAAATTTAGCATCAATTTTTGACCTATTGTAATTGAGGAAAAAAATTGAGAAAATTTGGAGGTATTGGAAATAAAATCAAGTTACGTTTCCATCAATATTATAAGTTATTTCATCGCCGGTTAAGTAAAAAAAAATTCAAAGGTAAGGAGGCTTTAACACGTAGTTCAATGGGGAAAAAAGGTTGCCAAACTTATGGAGGGGAGTGTACATTCTCCTCACCCCTCCGTCCATGTTTTCCGATTACCGTGCTTGACATTAAGGCATGTTGAAGAATAAATCAAACATTGGAACCAGTACTCTTGACATCTTAAACAGTTGTGGATTCTAATAATCTGGTATTCTTTGTATCTTGAAACCTGTAACAATTAATGAATCGATGTAACACAATGTTCTGATATCATACTCTTTATAGAGTCTCAATCATGTTTAATTCATTGCAAATTAAACATTCTTGTACAAATGATCCAAATTATAAATACAATGTCACCATGATCAAATATTTCATATAAAAGAGATTTCTTAAATATGAATTCTTAGATTAATGAAGTATAAACTGTTTAAATGTTAATTGTTCATATATGTAGTTACATGAATTAGATATAATAACCAATGTCAAATGATCAATTTACCAGAATACTTCACTTACTGTCATGGGGACCCATGCATTAATTGTTCTTGCAAAGTTAAATTTAATATTGATTCACAATACATGTATGCGTAGCTATTAAACTATGTTCCGCATTGATTAGGCAAACAAACCGTAATTAAAGCATGTCGTGTATTTGTGAAGTAATTGTGTTATTATGATAAATGTGGAATGGGTCTTTGTTATTTTCACATGTATTTTTTTCCATGAGAGATATTTACTGCTGTAAAATCATTATTTGTTAATACTCTATATTCTTGTTTTCTGCAGAACCGCATTTAATGGGTTTTTGATTGTTAAGGCTCACTTGGTCTTGTTTATGTTAGTAATCTTCATATTATGTGCACGATATTGGCATGAAAGTATATCATGTAAAGGATTCTGGCAAGTCAACATATTGGTACTTTTACACTTTTACTATTTTGTCAGGGAACATGGGAAGGGAATCATTTTACACCACCAGGGGTCACTTTCCATGGGGGGGGGGGGCTGACCTGTGTTTCCTTCTATAGAATACAATACTACTTGTGGCGATTATTTCCTGATTTTTGGTATCTTGCTTTCTAACAATGCTACTTTAATTCTACTTGGTGCTATTGGCGTTAAGCTATTTTTCTTTTATATAGATACAATACATTTAATGAAATTTCATACTTTATTTAAGATACTTCCATTATTTCTAAATGAGTATTTAATGATAGGTAGTGTCATACTGATTATGATTTTTCATGTTATGTTCAAATGTTGCCCATTGTTGACTGTCTTGTTGTACATTTGTTGCACATATTGCAGTTTATATGTTTAACTCTCAACTCTCGTATATTTATAAAAAACTCATAATGCTAAGTTGATAAGCATGTTTGGAAACCATAAAATTGAAAATTAACTATCCACTGGCGTATAAAAATTGATTACGTATTTTCCTACAGGTTTAAATAAAAATACACTTTCTATACAGTTATCTGCATCAATAACTGATTACATTTGGATATACGAGTATAAATTGATAAAATTGCATATGCCGAATATATTAAAAGCGTCAATGCTCATTTAAATACCTGCCAGGGTTATGTACACATATAGCAATAATCAATGATAAACCTAAAATAAATACATTATTAAAAATGTATGACATGCTAACTCACTCTTTTTCTGTCAATAATAGAGAATAACTACTGGGTTGTTAAACAACTACTTATATATGGATGATTCCAAGAATTAAATAATATTAACAAAGAATGTTAAATTCGTGGAATGCTGACTCGGATAAACGCAAACGATGTTGGATATTAATATACATGTTGTATGTAAGCAGTGCCAAGAGCCTGGGAGATGTAAATGTGCAAGTTAAGGGGACAGCCTCAAAGGGAAATCCAATTGTGGAAAATGCAGATGGTACTGCTGAACTGGACCTATTCGATTCACAGCACGAAGATGAAAATGAGAGTACCGACAGTGACGATGACATGGGGGAAATTGAGTATGTGATAGCTGGACTTAACCTGAAAAGAAAAACAAAGTTATCGAGAAATGAATGGGTAAGTATAAGCAAAAGTAGCTATTTTCGTCGATAACCATGTGAGACAACTTTCGAAAACTACATCATCGTAAGCCTCAAATAAATATTTCAATAAAGATATGAAAAAAGCATTATGTCAATACTTTAGTAAGACAGTCCAAATAATATCATTTTATAATTAAAACTAAAAAATCAAAACTATTTTCCCTATCATTATGGATCAAAGCTTTACTAATTATAACAATTTAATTGGCTACATAGTGATTCCGATAGTTATTGAAAATTAAACCAAATGAAAATGTATTCATGCATTCAGATATGTCTTTATCATATATACACCAGAATTAATTTAAAAAATCATCTGTAGAATGAATACTCTAAAAACATTGTATCTATAATAGCTCTATCTCACAGAATGCTATGTGGTTTGAAATTGTCTCAGTATATTTGTTTGTTTTTTAGCTAAATGCATTCGATGCAACTGTTAGTGAAGTTGACACTACAGTATGTATTGTATACGTCGGGTAACGTAACGTAACATAACGTTATGTTATGCTACGTTACATAACATAGTAATTTGTCTTTTCATGTTATTGAAAAAATATAATTATTATTTCATTCTTTCATTTCACACGATGCATCCTTTGGGATATCACGATAATATACCCACTTGGAAAAGGAATTATATGCTTAGACTGTTGACGCCGACTATTAAGACTCATATCCTGTATCCGTCTATATGTCATGTGTGATAAACGTTATCGTTATATTAATCATAATCATCTGTCCCAATCCCTTTTCATATTTAAGCCAGATATTTTTATAATAAACAACAGAACTATTAGATATAATGTACCCCATACGAGTTTTTGATGATAACGTTGACCCGTGATTTTAAACACTCCCCCCTATACTTTTGTTATTAAATTTACCACACATAAACTAGAGACAAGTTCCAACCTTGGAATTATTTGTTTTTATTTTACTTCAACAACAATATAATCGCAAGCAACTGAACCAAATGTATTATTGCTTTTTAACCTATTTGACGTCATAAAATCAAATTTAAGCATTGCTGAATTTAACAAATTTATTTACTTATTACTTATGCGAACAATAACACTCTGTCAAAGTAGGCCTCTATGGTATTTTTGAATTGTCAATCGGCAGTCTGTCTATGAATAAGACAGGTCCATCTATAAGGTCTTATTTTGGGAATGTTATCTTTGCCCTAAATATATAGTTTCCCCATTGTTGTCATGGTTGAATCACAAATGCGCTACAGTCATTACGTCATGTTCATCGAAACAATGTAGCAATCTGGTAAAACATTGGCTACTGCGTAATATTTTGAAATCACTGCCATTTAATCATTATAAACCTATGGCTCAAAAATATTCCAATGTTGGAAAGTATCTCTGTCTAACGTGTGTTAGTTGAAATAACAAACAGCACCGGAATATAAAATATAATAAAAATATAATTAATAGTGTTCAAATCACAGGTCAAAGATACTATCAAAAACTTGTGTGAGGCAGTATACATTTGATAAACAATATTTTGCAATAACATGTTCCCGTGCGAACGTACATAAAACCTGCTAACAAAACGCATTTCTTAATTGGGAATGATGTATCAATACTCATTAAATGCCAGAACAGTTTCTATAAGATCACCCAAATTGCGGTTCCTAAAAATTCGGCGTAACAAAAACTAAATGGATAATTTGAAAACATCGGGATTGCTAAAATTAAGAAAACAGGATACAACAGTTCGAAATAATCATAGGAAAAAAAAAATTTCTAAAGATAAATTGTGAGGAATATCGGGATATGAATGATTCCAAACATTGTATAATCAATGGTCCTCAAAATGTTATTAAGCCATTGGTGCTACGATAATTTGTTTTCATAATTGACACTGCTTACGTGTACGTCCATAGTTTTACAGCTACGATCAACGGTACGATTTAATCTATGTCAAACAATTCTACTTCAAAGCTTATTGGTGAATCAGCGTAATCTTGCATTTTACCATTACATACTGTCTTTTCAAAGTATCCATAACTATTTTAGGGGATTATACCGTTTTTTTATCATCGGCTTGTTTTTCATTGTCACTAATTTCACAATTTTATTCAATTTAAAAGACCACTTGTAAACTTTTTTGAACCATTTGGGTGTGCAGTAATGTTGTATAGTTATTACTTTAGCTTGCTCGGACTGGGGCGATAAAGGAGGAATGTCGGTACATCGACATGATTCCAAATGTTGCAAGATCAAAGTGTTTCAACGTGTTACTAAAACGTTGTATGCACCGAGAAAACTGGTGTTTTGGGGTAATGTATACCACATTCTACCCGAAATATTTCAATGGTGATTTAAAATCGATTTATTCTTAAAGTGAGATGATGTATGCATGAAACATGTAGATACTTATTGCGCCAACCTGGTCTCAATTTAGAGGTAATCGAAGTAAGCGCTAAATCAATCCGGATTTCCCACGATTTAAATCGAGACTTAATATCTGTTGCGGCGGCTGTTTTAAAGTTGTATCACGTTATACGAGTTACTGTGAAAAATGAAGTGACTTGTTAATAAAACAGGATCTTAAGTTTTTAACGAAAATCGGTAGAGCATCTCGTATCGATAGTTATTAATGAAAAATCGGGATTTAAAAAAGGATAACCCCCGATCCAAATCGGGATTTGGCAGCTGAATAGCTGCATTGATTTGTTAGTCCAATGCTTTTGTATTAGTCTAGTTATTATGATTTATATTTAATTCAAGACATCAATCTCTAAATAACACTAATACTAGAATACTTTTCTTTTTAATGTATTTAGTAGTTTTTTTTAATTTTTTTATTTCAAAGAATAAGCATGTTAAAGCAATTGCAAAAACAATTACAATGCAGTTACATGCTTAAACATATCTATCGCAGGTTCATTTTGTAAAATACAATGTAAAACAAAAATAACTCCAAATAGATAGTGAACTAAAGTTCACTTGTTGTAGTCAATAAAAATACGTTTTGAGCTAAACTCTCTGTTTACAATACATTTCAAGGCACTAGGATGACAAAATATAACCATTAACAATGATATAATAATTTGTTACACACACTCACGTCGGACACAAATACTTGTTTATTGGTCAAAACTGTCTGTCATTACCACACCTCGGTGGTGACATAAATGTGACATTTGATAATGCAGAAACATGACTATAATGTAATTATACTTACATTTATAAATTCAATACAAAAATACAAGTAAGAGTTCAAAATAATTTAATAAATTAAAACAGATGTTCAAATTAATTATCTATTCATATTTAGACATTTTATACATTGCAGAAGAAGCTAAAGAAGATAATACAATCACATTTATATAACCAAACTTTAAATGAGAGAGTGATTGTATGGAGGAACATGGCAAAGATGAAACGACGACTTGCTA
Organism: Owenia fusiformis; assembly: GCA_903813345.2. Classification (NCBI taxonomy): domain Eukaryota; kingdom Metazoa; phylum Annelida; class Polychaeta; order Sabellida; family Oweniidae; genus Owenia; species Owenia fusiformis. The sequence continues at coordinate 1,391,120 of CAIIXF020000009.1, forward strand.
AGAAACTGGGAATAAAAAAGGTAAATATAACAACGACATAAATAAATAAACAAGACCTACCAAAACACCAAAGGAAATGGTACATTAAAACGATCACCGGATTTATAAACTATATCGTGATCATATTGTAGTGCAATTTAACATATTTGCTTCAATCTATAACATTTGTGAGGTAACTCCTCAATTTAACGTTGTATTTATAGGTCACATTTGATATTGAGAAGGAGGGACTATTTCAAGGAGACATCATACTGAATGCCAACCAGGCAAAAGAGATGTTAATGGACCAGACGATACTAGATGGATTAGAGAATAAAGGTGCGCATAAAAAGGAGGCACATCGAAATAAAAGAAGTTCAACTGGCAACAGTGACACGAGGCACATTCGAGTAAAAAGAAAATTAAATGTTTATGCTGACACATTTGGGAGAAATATCAATTACATGATAAGCCCGGATATTGGTGAGTAAAATATTCTTAATATAATAATATTACTTTAAATGTGCATAATACTGTTTTGGTTGTGTGTTAGTATCAGGTGAAAATCAAAATCAGGTGTGAATGTAGAGAGTCACAGAGAAACACCGAAAGAGCATTATAAACCACGATATGCAAGATACAATTGAACATCAAGATGCAAAAATCTGAAAATTCATTGATCATTGACTAAAAGTTGTTATGTAAAGGCAACGAGACTATAGCAATAAGTATAAACTATGGTTAGTGTATCATTTCTAGTTTTATAATTGATTAATAACTACCACTACACATTTATGATATTGATTGACGAGCAGGGTTTTTAATTCATAGAAAAAACGTCCATACTGTAACAACCCTGGTTGCTTCGTTTTGCTTTTACGTCTCAATTCATTTATATCACATATTCTTTCAATTAATTGTAAGGTTTACAGGGTTTTCTAAACTTTTCATAACAGTTATATAATTGTATTACGACTCAGAATACTATAGTCAATCAGAGAAGGGCTTTCAAGAACGGCAGAGGTTTGCTTATATACACACGTAGATTATCGCAATTGTGAATATTTTCTAATCATGAACATGTGTGTATCTTTTAGATCCATTCATTATCTTCAAGAAAAGTATATAATATAATGATAATTTAGTTAATCAGACCTTAGAAGTGATATTGAAGGGGCAATGGACCAATCAACATACTTTTTCAAAAATGTTGACCTAATTTTCACCAAAAATACAACCTTTTATTATATTGTTGAATGTATACTTAGAATGTGCTTTGAGGCATGCTAGATTTCCTAAAAGGAAAAGTTGATTGCTCCAGGGACTTCAAAGATATTGAATTTGGATGACAATAATGAACTGAAACCAATGGATAACATGAGATTTTTCAATGGAGAAATAACACTTATCTTAAAGTAATTACGTTTTTCTTTCAAGAACTACTTGATAAATCAAAATAAAGAATAGTAATGCATTAAACATTGTAAAAAATGATTGCATTTTTGGTGAAAATCGGGTCAACATCTTTGAAAAAGTGTGTTAATGGTTTGATTGCTAGTTGAATATCTTCGAGTTTGTTGGACTTTATTATTTCTGTATATAATTTTCTTTGAGATAATGAATTGATTTAAAAGATAAACCCGTCTTCATTGTCAGAAGATGGTCATAATCCAAGATATAACCTTTTGCAATTATTTGCGATAACCTACGTGCTCCTTTTATATGTGCTCTTTAAATTGTAGGACTTTTAAGTTCTTAGTTAGGATAAGATAGAAATCTAAGTCAAGGGATCTTGTTTGAAAACTTTGAGAAATACAAGAACATCTCTTCTAGTTGCTTTTGATTCTAATCAGTACATACTCCATACGTATATTGTTGTATTGTATTTTTGTTTACCACCAGTTAAAGTGAGCAATACCTCCCGTATATGTACGGTCGTAATTTACGTAATTAACATTAAAGATAGACCCAGAAACTCCTCCTTGAAGGAGCCCTGTGTTCTTTAATATGCACTTATACATAGACATACAAGTACACACCACAGCATTTTGTATGAGTTGTGAACCACTCAGTCAAACACCCTGAAGTACTTCACGCAAACAAGCAAATAAGTCTTGCCTGAACCGGGGATCGAATCGTGCTACCGCTGAGATATACGGGTAAATATAGTAAATGTATATGTAGTTACATAATATACAAGTATATATTTTAATTCAAATTATGTTTTTGTTATCATTTGGTAAGACAGTTTTGCCAGTAGAGAAAACGATAACGACCGTACCGTGTCGCACTCCATAGTCAAGGTCATACTCTACCATCAGTTTTCAAACATTCACTATTTTTAACATCTCATATTGTCACGTTATGGCTAGACCAGTATAACGCATTTGTTACAATACCAATATTGTAATGTGAACAAAGTAGTTAAGCTTACTTTATTTCGTTAAATAACGGTTGGTGTAATTCTAGCTAATTATTCTCACTAAAAGCAAGGTAGGCGACGAATTATATTACATAATACTATATTTACATAACTGTCTAAAACTGTATATTTGTACATCCATGTATCGGTGCACATATGGTAACACAGGCCCTTCCAGACAGCGGTGCTTTTGAATGCCAGTCAGTATTTGCATTATCTAACAATCATATAGATACTGTACATATATAGTATATACCCATAATTCATTATTCAGCAATACAGAGGTAATGATACGGTACATATATAGTATATATCCATATAATGCATTACTCAGCAATATAGAGGTACAACACAAAGATGTGATATTAATGCACTTGACTCTATAAAAATATGGAAAAAGAGTTGATGAAATTTGTATCAATATCACATTAATGTAAATACATTCATACTATTCTTTTGAAAAAAGGTTTGTAATTATACAAAAATAAATACAATTTAAATTTATTTTGAATATGGGTTTATTCAGACAAATCACAAGGTGGAGCTTTTAATAATGGAGGATATGTAAACCTATTCTTAGTCTAAGAAGGAATCTCCCAATGAGGCAATAGGGTCATCAAGTAAAATGATGAATGTATAATTATTATCAGGTCTAGGTATAATATATACACACATATTCAAGTCCAACTCAAATAAAGGCCTTCAATGTAATTTTGAATGATCTTCAGATTTTTGTCTGTTTCATATCATTTGAGACTGAATGCTATTATTATTACTATATGCTGTTATTTGATGGTATGAGTATCTATTATTAATAGATCTGATCTTTCCAGTTCCACTAAGTCCTATCACCTTTGAGACATCAAGGAATCTATATTATATTTGCTGGGATGATGATGTCATATATTGTTCTTTTTCAAAACTAGCAATAAGTAAAGCATATTTTTGCTTTGCCAGATTGCTACAAACAACCAATTACACCATCAACCTAGCTAATATATCTTTGCTTCTTTCATCAAGGTGGCAGGATTTAAAGGAAAGGTAATTCTTAAACATGTATTGTAATGCCTTTAGTATGAAGGAAATGTCGCTTTGGGTTATGGTCCAGGATAGTGATAATGAAACTTTCAGTTAGATCATGGTTAAGGATAATTGGGGTTCGTTTTCCTTAAATGTCCTCTTAAATGATTGTTCTTGCTGTGTTCTGTAACAACTTTGGTCCTATTCCTTAGAGCAATTGTGCCTTAAGGCGTTTTTGGACTTTTATCTTTTCAAGTGCATCCTTTGTCCAACTAACCTTCCAATGGTGCTAACTTACTTCCTGCGAAAGCTATTTGAATTTTGATATAATAGCTTTCCCACGGAGCATTTGGACAGCTCAGTGATCGTGACCTTTGAAATCGAATTAAGTAGATCCGCGGCTTACGTTTGGTCTCTAACTGTGTCTTACATCAGTATCATCATTCCGTGTAAGTATTGGAGCGCTGGAGTACTTCTTTTTCGATCAAGACTTGTAATTGTTAGGTCGAGTGAATCGTTTTACTGCCAAATTCCAATATGGCGGTTTCTGCTCGGACATTTTCGTAAATCTCCGGAGGTTGTCCGAACCTAACTAATTCTCAAAATTCATTTCGTTCGTTGCGTATCTCGCACCTAGCAAACCGCCATATTGGAAATAGGTCTGTAAAACTTTAACTCGATGAACAATTTACAAGTCTTGATCGAAAAAGAAGTACTCCAGCGCTCCAATACTTACACGAATTGATGATACTGATGTAAGACACAGTTAGAGACCAAAAGTAAGCCGCGGATCGACTTAATTCAATTTCAAAGGTCACTATTGATCAGCTGTTCACTTCTCCGTTTGAGAGCCATAAGTTTCAAAATCTAACATGGCTCTCGAAGTGAGTAAGTGCTAACCAGCACAAAAATTGTCAACCAAATCCGTTTACGTTTAGACTTCCATGTATAAGAAAATATTATCCACACATTGTATCCACTGTTGTATATTGGTAAAAATGAATGTTTGACTTTATACTTGTTTTGCTTTTGTAGCTACAGATTTATTGATGATATTTTTCTGTATGTAGGGCATTATTTTTTCTTCAAGGAATTGATTTATATATTTTTCTTTATTTTTAGGCTTGTCGTTTCAGGTTCCTCTTGGATCTCAATTCAACTGTTGAGCTCCACATTCAGTATTTGACTATTCCCGTTTATCATCCGTACTACTAGGCTGTTGGCTCTCACAATCATTGAACTACTTTAACACTCCCAGGATTGCCATGTCCATAGCCACTTCCCGAGGCGCAAATAATATCGTAGTATCTGCGGACGGTATTTCAGTAAAAATTGCATAGATTTGAATTTATATTTGTTTTGGATAACGTTTGCAGTTTAAGATTGATTGATCATATTGCTGTATATGTTAGGACTTTATTTACTCTTTTTAGGAATTCATTTTAGTGGTTTCTTTAATTATATGCATGCGTTTTAATTTTTAGGCTCATTATTATATATTCCCATCGACTTTAACTTGGCTGCTGCGTGAGCTCTATATCCGGCATTTGTCTTTTTTATCACAATCATTTGTGGACTAGTTCTGTTGTCCCTCATATATCCATTGAAGTACTGAGCACTCCAAGCTTTGCCCATAGTTACTCGCTATTAAGCTCCAAAACTGACAGTTGACTCCTTTTGTTTACCATAAGCATCGGCGCACTGTTGAAGCCTACATCTATTAGATTGCTGAACACTTCAAGAATTTCCCACTTTGCTGTTGAGCTCCATATCCTGCATTTGACTGTTCTTATTGTTTACCGCACTGGAGTATTGTTGGACTTTTGGGTATGAATATCAATGGTAAAACAATAGTTATGGCAAATAGTCAAATGCCGGATATAGAGACTGCAGTCCAGCAATGATTATGGTAAACAAGAACAGTTAAATGCCTGAAAATTGAGCTTAACAGCCATGTGGCTTTGGAGCATGGGTTGGGCAATATTCTGGTAGGGCTCAGCACTCTAATGACTTTGGGAGCCAAAAGTCCAGCAATGAATATGGTAAACTAGAACAGTCACAAAAATAATTTCTTTATAGAAGGGAAAATAATGTCTTAACGGCCTAAACAATAGGCCTAAAGATCGATCAATCTGAAGCTGTAAAAGTTATCCAAAACAAATATAAAGTAAAAGATATGCAATTCTTCCTGAAATACTACAATGGCAAAAGGTCCACAAGTGTGTGGATAATAATTTGCGCTACAGGGAAATCTAAAGCCGATTTGGTTGAAAACGTTTGTGCTTGGTGTGCGATCAGGAGACCATTCTTGCAAAAAACAAAAGATGAAACACCTTATTGTGCCTACACATCTGAAGCAATACACCGAAATGCTAAGATAATTTCTAAAATTAAAGGGATAAAAGCTGATATTTTATATTTTATAGTGATGCAATACATGAGATATGCCAGGGGAGTTTTTCTGGCGATATATGAAATACCCCGAAATGACAAAGGAATTGCTGTTCAACACTGCTATCCTTGATGTTCATAATTTGTATTGAATATTTCAAGTGTTTACTCCACAAGATCTTGTTTAGATTTCAACGTAAACTTTCGATGGCGCAACACTTTCACTACCTCTTGTACAGGAGGGCCAAGTACAACAAAGAAAGACATAATGAACAAATATACATGAGTGAAGGTTATCCAGTTGTAGAAAGAGGAGTAATCCATGGTGGGGAATGAGGCTAGACTCCCTGGAATGATAACAAGGATAATGAGTAACACAATTGAGCAACCAGCATATGCAGTGTTCCTAGCCTTTGTGAACATATAATGCATCTGTTTAAAAGAAGGTCGATGTTTGAATTCTATCTCGCTTGCTTTTAGTTGTCGCTTGTATAGTTCAGTCCATGGGTACATCGGGTTGTCAATAGCCAGAGTCAGTTTCCAGACGTCTTCCGCTTCTTGTTGAGTTTGTCTCCAGTTGGTCACAAGTGAGATAAGAACACACGTGATTAGACTCACACCAAAGCTTACACAACAACCGACCAGCACACTGGAATTAGAACGAATTCACGTCAAACTATAACGTAAAAAAGTGTAACCATATGGTTAATTAATGGATAATGTTACGAAAGTCCTACTTAATGTCGACGCAAAATGTTAATCACCATAATACGACAAAATTTAAACAATGTTGTTGTCACACATAACTTGTATTAAATGTGTATGAGTAAATCCAAAAGGCATTTTTAGATTGTCGCAATCATATTGTAAAATTATGACCAGGTTTACTTGCCTATTCTCCTGGACTGTATTTTTGAGAAAGTTGTCCACTGTTGATAGTCCTTCAGGATATGTGCTGGCTGTGACTAACATAGTGAGCCAACCAAGTATCAAACCTAGGGCATTACCTAAAATACGCGTCCAAAATAATCTTGTAATATATTTTTGCAACTTAAGCTTATCACTCATCTTCATACTAAAAGTACGAACCAACATTAATGTTTCAGAACTGATAATGACATGAAATATTTGTATTTAACCATTCGTTGTTGCATAAATATCTATACAATTTTACAATCATCATTTTCATATTCTGTCAAAATGTCGGCACGAATTAAATAGTTAAAAAGCTACAATGAAAATGAACTACCAAATTGCGATGTCAACTAATGTTGCAATTGATTACCGAGACCTCTAGTTTGCTTCCTTTATATTTTTAAGTATTGAATGTCAGTGTTCGTTCGTTATCCCATTTTTTGTGTTATAATATTATTTGTAATAAGCCACACGGTGAACAGAATCGCACCCTTGAACAGAATACACTTTTCGGGATGGAAAATCCAAAATGGCCACCTTAAAATTTATCCAGAATGCTGAAAAACTAATGAGTTATAAATTTTCATAGGTAGAAACATCCCTGAAAATGTCAAATGAATCTCACAGACGGTTTGGCTGGAAACCTGTAGACAAGCCTTCACAGGACAGGATTTTAGGACGAAAAATCCAAAATGGCCACCTTAACATTTACCAATATATAAGCACTAGCGCCAAAGGGAAAGGACCAAAAGTTGTAATGGAACTTAGCAAGAAAAAGCAAACTCTAAGTGCATACTATTTAAGAAAAACAAACCCCATATAGCCCAAAACCATGATCTGGCGTGAAAAGAAACAATGTCTAATACCCTCTTTCCCCCCACCATTTAAGAATCAATATCACAATCCTAGACCAGAAGACCAAGGGACATTTCATTCATACTGAAGTCATTACAATACATGTTGAAGAAAAAGAATGCCGAAAAACTAATCAGTTCTAAACCTTCATAGGTAGAAACATCCCTGAGAATTTCAAATGAATCCCTCAAACGGTTTGGCTGGAAACCTGTAGACAAGCCTTGACAGACAAGATTTTAGGACGGAAAATCCAAAATGGCCGTCTTAACATTTATCCATAATGTCGAAAACCTAATCAGTTCTAAACTTTCATAGGTAGAAACATCCCTGAGAATTTCAAATGAATCCCTCAAACGGTTTGGCTGGAAACCTGTAGACAAGCCTTGACAGACAAGATTTTACGACGGAAAATCCAAAATGGCCGCCTTAACATTTACCCACAATGCCGAAAAACTAATCAGTTCTAAACTTGCATAGGTAGAAACATCCCTGATAATTTAAATGAATCCCTCAAACGGTTTGGCTGGAAACCTGTAGACAAGATTATTCGGGACGCCCGCCCGCCCAACTGCCCGCCCGCCCGCCCGCCCGCCCGCCCGCCCGCCCGCCCGCCCAGCAAACTGATTACAATATAGCACCTTAGGGTGCGATAAAAATTGTTTGTAGTCCATATATTGTTTCCCAAAAAGGAGAGATTTAAAAGCTGATTGTCAAAAGTTGTGTCTTATTCTGACAACTGGTCAAATCATTTCAAAATCACCTAAATAAATTAACCCCGCTGTCGGAATTTGTTGTATATTAACGTTAGCAAAGTAACTCTTTAATACTATTCTTGTTAGGTTTGGAAAGGAGTACAAAGATCGAACCAGTCGGGAGTACTAAGCTGTTGAGAGGAAATTATGGGAAACTTTTAAGTATTATTTGTATAATTTTAGTAATTGCTTCTTTGTAAATCTAAGTACTTAATTGCTGTAAGAAACTTAACAAGAAATGTCAATAAGAATAAGTTTGAACTGAAGACAATTTAAAATATTTTATAGATAATCTTTATATGAGTATATCCCGATTGTAATTTAAACTGACCTGCAATGACACCAGCTCCAGATGTTTTACTCCATAATACGGATAACACAACAGTTGGAAAACAACAAATCGATGAAACAGTTCCAGTTTGAAATGCCCAGTTCAAGTCAATTGTTGTCTTTTTGATGACCATTCCCATTGGAACAATTAAAATTGTAACAACAAGAATTGCCCATGTTTTATATCCTGAAAGATTACAAAACATTTACAGACATATTTCACGCAAAATTAAACCAATATTGCAAATTATTTACATACAAAGAAATAATATACAATACCCCTTTCCTCAAATATGCCAAAATAAAAAAATATTTTGACCCTGTTGAGATCGATCGATCCTTAATAAACCACTCAACTATTCAATTGAATGGGTGTATACATTCTAAAGTCACTTTGTATAATTGATGAATGGTGATTCTTTGGTAACAAGTTACATGTTGTACATATATACTTTTGAACACGGAAAAAAGTTCTCCCACGCTTGTTTGCATTTACAATACTCATTTAGTTTGATATCTTAATAAGTGTCTACTTAATCTTACTTCTTAATATGTCTTGATATTGTCTATATTTGCCATGAGTCTGACATCCGTACATGTGCGGGATGCTGTCTGAAGACTCCCTGATCATTATATCGTCGTCTCTACAACCCGCACATAAATTTGGAATAACACACTTGCATTCGACTGATGATTCCGGTGACTCTGGTTGTGCATATGGTTTGTCACATAATGGGCAAAGGTCTATGTTATGATCCTTCCTACAATATAATCATAATACTAATTAACCTTTTGATGTAGGTTGTTAATTTGAACAGATTAAAATAGGTCTTGAAAGCAAAACAGCGGGCCTTTTTATACAATTTAAGATATTACTATTTTAAGAGTCAATGAAAGGTGGTTATACAATTTATGTAAAAAGCTTAGGAGTGGACCTAGTAATTCAGCAAAAATATACATTTTTGCTTCGTTAGTTACTGAGAAAAACTTCTTCAAAAACTGAAATGCAAAGAGATCCGATTTTGTATAAGACAACTAACCCCTACGGTTCCTACATTTATCCCTCTGTGGTGGTATATTTGGTATTGTAGTATAGGACTTAGATGAAAACATATTTAAACTTGTTTTTAAAGTGTTTTTTTTCTTTTATTCATGTATATGTTTCTGTTTTTTAAAACTTTGTTTAGATCATTTTACAATATTACAATATCTGCAAAAATGATAATTAACTAATTTGATTTTTGAACATTATTTCAATAGTTTACAAATATAATATACCATAAGTTATTTAATCACTAATTAAAATAGGTATAGCTAGTGTCTTGTACCTTATAGCCAACGATTCCAGTCTTATACTCTTTCAAGCTTAATTCATTCTTAAAATGATCAAGTACATAATTTTCGAGTTGATCACATTAATAACTTTGTGACATTGACAGGAAAGAACAAATGTCTATAGTCTTCTACCTGTCCAGAAATATCACACTTATCATTAACACTTATTTTCCATCTAAGAAGTACGAGGGTTGCTCAAAAGGTTTTGCGAAAATATATCTAATTGTGAGAATAATGGACCAATCTTGTTCATAGTTGGTTTGAATGTGCCCATGTGTTATTCCCTTACACTGTCAAAGTTTCATTTATATACACCTACTACTTAAAATTTTACGATTGATGGTGACGGTGATGACGCTACTGTCAATATCATTTTGTAAAAGTTAACTTAAGTAAGACATGAAGATCAATGTACCTAAGAATGCTAGATTAACTTATATAAACTGTCAACTTGAATTCAAACAATTTCAAGTATTGTTCTCATGGCAAATGTAAATCTTATCTCAATATTTCCCATCTTGTCTTTTTTGGTCATGTCGAAGAATGACCGTAAACTTACTCTTCAAATATCTTGAACAAATGGACCCCATTGGTTCAAATTTTTAAGTTTATGTTAGTTAATAATGTCGTAGGAAGTATATTGCTTATGGTCCTGAAAGTACTTATAAGCTTGGTAAGAAGGGTAATACTATATCTGTATCAAATTTCACATTAAAATGTTAAAATCTCTTGAGAAGCTATCGTGCAAAACCTTTTGAACGACCCTTGTAATCGCATGGTAAAATGTAATGTAAAAGTTTGTAATTAAAACTAGCCACTTTTTTATTCTTGGATTGCTGAAATAGTATCCAAGTCTGTTGAAGCAATGGCTGACTATTTTGAATTTCACAAAGATTAACCCAAAATGATTCCAAATATGTTTTAAAATTTGTTGTTTCAAACATTATTGTGCCATATCACCATATATCTAATTTCTGCAAAGCTTACGTTGTGAGTGTTTGATTCTGAGCCTCCAAGAATACTCCAAGCATGGGGAATAGCTGGGTAAACTTGAGGCAAGACATTAAAATAACTAAATATATTCTTAGGTTTTCCATAAGTAGATCTAAATAGTAGAGTATCTGGGAGTCAAGTTTAACTTAATATCTCTCTTGCTAAAATTTTCCAACTTGCTTGTTTATTTTGTGGAAAATTATTTAATTGATTAAGACCTATCATATGCTATATTATTCTAATCAAAAGGCAAGACAGATAAAGCATTTGTAACATGTAACTATTGAGGTAAGAACCCTTGTCTAGGTTTATTATGTTCATCACTTTGAGACGTTGTACATCTTTTATACCTTGAAATTCATCCAGTTGAGACCTCTTATTTCACGATTCTTCCATTTTTAATGTTTCGGAAACAAAAAACCTTAAAACACGGTTGAATATGTTGTTCAACTTAATTCTTTACTACAAGTCCAAATATAGAGTGAGAAATGTAAGAACCATTGGGGTGAGCTAAAGTTATATGAAGTATTACTAGGTCCACTCCTAAGCTTTTTACATGAATTTTATAACTACCTCGTTTTGTTTCATAGTCAAGTTTCATAAGAACTATTTGTGCAAGTCGTTCTTAAAATGGTTAATTATTAATGTTATTTCTATGTTTCTCTTGAATTAGATAAAAAGATCAATGGTATTCAAAGAAATTAAAAAAATACCATAGATAGAGGTGTGCATGGGAGTGGGGGGGGGGGGTTGTAACCCTTCAATATCGGGTACCATGGGATACGATATGGCAATGTTAACATCAAAATAAGTAAAGTAGTCATCCTGTAGGTATACAACTGTAATTAGAAATTTGTTTAGCAAGATTGCACGGAACCCCACTTCCTACTTAACTAATACTCTGTTTCTCTTTGAATCTTACTTGAATGGATTAATATATGTCTGGTATATATCATAGATGATGATTGATGCAACAGCCATCACCTCTCCAGAACCCGTTGACATCAGAGCCATACAAACCATAGACAGAATCATCACTTCACCCCACACACCCATCACACTGTGTAAAACAGCAGGGGGAACAATTCCTAAGCGTAAATAAAATGAGACACTCTCAATAAATAAACACAAGGAACGCATGCTTTTCGAACTCGGCCCAATGCTTCCTGTTCCCATACGACTAGCTCGACAACACAAAAATTGTTTAATTAGTCGATCTGACTAGAGGCAGTGGATGTAATCAAAACATCTCGCATTTACTATCCATTGTCATAAAATACCTAGTAGAGCTATTTAATACTTCCAACAAATCCAGTTCTTTTGTGAAACAGATAAGCTACTACTTTTTGTAACTTGAAAATGTGAGAATGTGGGCAGAGTTAACTGAATTGGCACATTTCGCTCAAGGACCGAACGTTGTATTGTAACCTTGCAAGGAAAACAAAAACTAAGAATGCTAGGAATGACAAACATAATTACCCTACTCTCTTTGGTCAGCAGTCAGTCTGCTCATCTTTCAAGACTTAGGCTGTGGAGCAACATGATTGTTGTAGCAAGAATGAAGGATATGATAAACATAATTACCCTGATCTGTTTGGGCAGTAGACAATCTGTCTGCTCCACTTTCAAGACTTAGGCTGTGGAACAACATGATTGTTGTAGCAAGAATGAAGGATATGATAAACATAATTACCCTGATCTGTTTGGGCAGTAGTCAGTCTGTCTGCTCCACTTTCAAAACTTAGGCTGTGGAGCAACATGATTGTTGTAGCAAGAATGAAGGATATGATAAACATAATTACCCTGATCTGTTTGGGCAGTAGTCAGTCTGTCTGCTCCACTTTCAAGACTAAGGCTGTGGAACAACATGATTGTTGTAGCAAGAATGAAGGATATGATAAACATAATTACTCTGATCTGTTTGGGCAGTAGTCAGTCTGTCTGCTCCACTTTCAAGACTTAGGCTGTGGAACAACATGATTGTTGTAACAAGAATCAAGGAAATGATAAACATAATAACCCTGATCTCTTTGGGCAGTAGGCTGTCTGTCTGCTCCACTTTCAAGACTTAGGCTGTGGAACAACATGATTGTTGTAGCAAGAATCAAGGATATAATAAACATTATTACCCTGATCTGTTTGGGCAGTAGACAATCTGTCTGCTCCACTTTCAAGACTTAGGCTGTGGAACAACATGATTGTTGTAACAAGAATCAAGGAAATGATAAACATAATAACCCTGATCTCTTTGGGCAGTAGGCTGTCTGTCTGCTCCACTTTCAAGACTTAGGCTGTGGAACAACATGATTGTTGTAACAAGAATCAAGGAAATGATAAACATAATTACCCTTATCTCTTTGGGCAGCAGTCAGTCTGTCTGCTCCACTTTCAAGACTTAGGCTGTGGAACAACATGATTGTTGTAACAAGAATCAAGGAAATGATAAACATAATAACCCTGATCTCTTTGGGCAGTAGGCTGTCTGTCTGCTCCACTTTCAAGACTTAGGCTGTGGAACAACATGATTGTTGTAGCAAGAATGAAGGATATGATAAAGATAATAACCCTGATCTCTTTGGACAGTAGACAGTCTGTCTGCTCCACTTTCAAGACTCAGGCTGTGGAACAACATGATTGTTGTAGCAAGAATCAAGGATATAATAAACATTATTACCCTAATCTGTTTGGGCAGTAGTCAGTCTGTCTGCTCCACTTTCAGGACTTAGGCTGTGGAACAACATGATTGTTGTAGCAAGAATCAAGGATATAATAAACATTATTACCCTGATCTGTTTGGGCAGTAGACAATCTGTCTGCTCCACTTTCAAGACTAAGGCTGTGGAACAACATGATTGTTGTAGCAAGAATGAAGGATATGATACACATAATAACCCTGATCTCTTTGGACAGTAGACAGTCTGTCTGCTCCACTTTCAAGACTTAGGCTGTGGAACAACATGATTGTTGTAGCAAGAATCAAGGAAATGATAAACAGAATTACCATCATCATCTCTTCAGGCATCAGTAAGTGTGTCTGATCCACTATCAAGGCTCAGGCTGAGGAACAACATGCTTGCTGTAGTTGCAAGAATATAATGAATGATTAACATATTGTAACGTCTGGCCTAATTTGTGGTAGTGTGGATGTTGTTATTAATCAGACCAGGTTACTTCGTAGGATACTTGGTACACGTTAAATGTACGCATGAATAAAGAGACACAATATTTAATATAAAATTAACAACATATATTCTGGCTTCTTACGCCTCAAAAATAATACAATATAAATCGATAGTTAATCAATGTTTCAGTTTCAGAGATGCTGTTATCAGAGTCCTTTATGCAATACTACTTGTATATTTATAGTAAAGTGTCTATCACAAATGTTTATAGTCTTGTCCTGAACAGCAATTCTCATATATGCACATTTATCCGAAGTCCTTTAACTGAAGTTGCATGGAACTCTACTAAGTTCCTCAGATGAGCAATGAATATCCTAAGTCCATCAACCAAAATATGAAGTTCATCTAACTAGCGATGACTATTCCAAGTCCTTCAAGTTGGCAAATTCATCAAGTAATGGATGTAAGAAATCTAGAAAGTTCCTCTAGCCAGCGATGAATATTCTAAGTCCATCAAGTTATAGATGTGTGATATCTACAAAGTTCCTCTAATCAGCGATGAATATTCTAAGTCCATCAGATATATGCGTGAATATTCCTTAAGTTCCTCTGGGCATCAAACTCCAGGCAACTATTGTGAATATTGGCTAAGTCCCTCAATATATGCGAATAATCCTCTAGATTATATCCTCTAAGTGGATCTACCTAAAAATCTGCTAAGTCCATCTACAGGTGTGTCGAATCTGTCTCAAGATCCTCGAAATACCTCTGGGTAAAATCCTCTAAGTCCCTCAATGGGTTTGTCGAATCTGCCTAAGATCCTCTAAGTATACCAGGGTAATATCCACTAAGTACCGCAGGTTAATTCCTCTTAAGTGCCTCTCAGTATTTGTAGAATCTGCCTAAGATCCTCTAGGTACATCAGGGTAAAATCATCTAAGTCCCTCAATATATGTGATGAAAATCTTCTAAGTTCATCAGATATATGCGTAGAATTAGCCTAAGTCCATCAAGCGTCAATTCCTGGAGGCACACAGGTCTGTCCTCGCTCAGTTCCAGCTAGAAAATGCCTGCTGAGTCACCTGGTCGTCTCTATTTATACCCCAGACATGTATGTAACATGTACTAGGTTTTGCACACGAACCTATCAAGTGATTAATGGGCTGATGCAATACCTAGGCCCCTGGACAGGACAAGACTGGTGTACAATTATTATGATGCAATCAGGATATGAATAGTGCAAAATAACTGGCTTCATTTAGGACTCATAATCTGTGCTATCTAATGTAACATTAATACATGTTTAGTATATAATTAACTAGATAAATGTATAAACTAAATAAATATAACATAAACCAATCTTCATTGGTTATTATCATGCCGAAATTGACCGAAAAAACTGGTAATTGAATGTAGGTCAAGATAGCTCTTCAATAGTAAGGTGAGAAAAATGTAAACAAATGAAAGCAAAAAGAAATCTCACAAAATCGAACAGTTTACATGATTCTGCCTACTCCTTTAGTGTCACATACATTCATGTAAGTATACTACTTGTCAAACAAACTGAAAAACAGTTTCCAAATGTGTTAACTGTAAGCGAACTGATAAAATGGCACAGGACTACAAAGAACAGAAAATTTGAAAAGTAAAAATTTGTTACACTCCTCCCATCCAATGATTTTGGTGTTAACAACACCAAGCCTAAGTACACAAAAGATAACAAATTTTTCCTAACTAGCTATAATACAAACTAACAAAATGTGTTTAACCCCGGGGTTAACTAACTACCTCTTTATGTAATGTACAATTAAAGTTGTCTAAATCTGGTTTATCGCAAACCTTAACACAAGTAACTATCTAACTATCTAATAATTTCCATACAAAAGTAACTTTTCACAAGTTACAACCCTATCTAAGTATCATGATCTCTACTAAGTATGACAAAATTATACTTAAGCTAAATGTCCTTTCAGGAAATAAGTAACCCAGGCTCTGCACTCAAGCTAGTTTCATGTTCGGAGAATAATGATAGTTTCGCCAATCACTATCCGTATCACTTCTTTGTCGAGTCCTGTGGTACCTTCCCCTGTAAACTTTTGCTCGTGGCACTTTAACTGGACAAGAACTGGTTATGCACACATTACTGGAAGGATTATAGTCGTAACCATCTCTGTCACTGGCATCTTTGCACAATACCTTGCCCATGGTATCTCTCTGTCCTCTAAACTGGGAACTATCTGCTTTGTCCAAGGTCACTCTCTTAGGTGATCGTTGTGGTTGTGACACCTCTCTTGTAGGTTCTGGTCCAGCAAACCTCCTGTCCTCGATTTTTCTGTGTTGGTCAGTTGACATTTTGACATCAAGATCTTGTTCTTGAGCAACTTTGGAATTTCTTGGTCCCATAGTCATTGTACACCGACCATAGTCTAATATGGCTCTAGAAGCTGCCAAGAAATCTGTACCCAAAATCCCATCGAACTGAATGTCAGCCACCACTACAGTTAAGGTTTCTTCATGATCATCAATACTGACACCTATTTGTATAACACCTTTTACACCTAATGCTTCTCCACCAGCTTGTACAATGACCTTCTTTGGTGGCTCCATCTTGGGTCTTTTGTGTTCAGGCATCTTTCGGTAAACCTCTGAACTGAGGATAGTGCTAACCGCCCCAGAGTCCACCAAGAATGCAACATCGGTGTCACATACTCTCCCATTGGCAACTATCTTCTGAGTGTCTTTGAAGGACTTTACATTTTCCCCCTGTAACGATTGGAATCTCACTGTTGCTACTTGGCTAGATTTCACTGGGGTTTCTTTAGTCTGCTCTTCTGCACGTTTTCTTGAGTAACAATCTGCTATTTTGTGACCAATCTTATTACAATAAAAACACTTAAATTTTCTAACAGGTTGACCAGTCGTCTCAGGTTCAGTCTTATTCGGTTTGGCCAGTAATTCAATCATTCTTTCTAAGTTTCGACTACACTCTGCTTGTATACTTTTCTGAGTGTCCAACTTAATGCCCTCAACTAGCTTGAAAAGTTTTTGTAGTTCATCATCTTTATCCTCCAGGGCATTTACTTGGCTCCACTTAGGTTTTTGGCCCTTTCGTATCCTCTCAGATTCGATATATGATTCTTCTTTAAGGGCTACTTCAATGGCTTTGTCTAGTGTACTGCAATCCTTTGTACGTATAGCCCGTCTTATCTCCTCCTCAAGTATAGCCTGCTCGAAGCTGCGTCTAGCCAGACGGTCTTGTGCAGTTCGGCTCATTTCAGGGTATGCCAAGGACGTAAGTCTCCTTATATCTTGGCCTAAACTTTGCAAGGTTTCCTTAGGCTTACGAATTCGACCTACCAGCTCAGCCTCGTAAACTTCGGCCTTGCCCCCAGGACCAAAGCGTTTTTCTAAAGCCAACAGAAGTTGCTCATAGCTATAATCTTGGCCCATCTCCAGAACCATTTGCTGGGCAGGGCCACGGAGGCTTGTGGCCAAGAATCGTCTCTTGTCTTCTTCCGTCCAATTGTTTGCCTCAGCACAAATTTCAAAGTAGGCTCTATAGTCCTGCCATGGTGTAGTCCCATTGTAAACATCTGGCTTAATTCTGCTTTTACTGGCCTTTTCAGAGTTATCTTTTGAAACTTTATCACATAGCTTCGAACACATCTTGATGAGCTCTGTAGATAGATCAGAACCATTGGTGGTCTCTGTCTTCACAAGTCCATCATCCACTGTATTATCCTGATTTGAACTAGAAGCAATCTTTTCACCAGAGTAATGTGGGAAGTTGTGAACAGAGGTGAAGTCAACATGTTCACTAACAAGCCTGTCCTCTAGCTGACTTAGTCCTCCTGGGTCTTTAGGCTGCTGGCTAAGACCTTTAGCATGGTGCTCCATCAGTTCCTCACCAGGTCTCAAGGAATTTCTATCTTGTTTAATTAGTTTCCGTGGCCTTTTTACACCTGAAGCCAGTGGGGTTTGTGTGAAACTGTCCCTAGACCTAGTGGTCAGTCGACTTCTATCTGTTGGATATTCATCCCTTCCAGCAGAAATCACAGGAGACTTGGCTACATGTGATGAATGACTTCGAAAATTACCAAGCAGTTGTGGCTTCTCTGATATATCAGGTGCACCTAACTCAATAGAAAGGCTATGCTGAAGCTTTTCAATGATAGAATTCTCCATGGTCTGTTGAAAATTTTTCATCTGACCCTCCAGGCCCTGAAACTGTACCTCTTGCTTGTCCTGGCTACATCGAACTTGTTCTGCGATCTGATGAATATTCTGTATCTGAGTCTTCTGAGACTCAGTAAGTCCTAGCATGAGACTCTTCTGGGTATTGACTACTTGTGTCATACATTCCTGTTGGGTCTCGGCTAGTTTTTGCATCTGTTTCTGTTGAGCTATCATAGCCTCACTCAATACATCCATTCTGGATTCCAACTTTCCCTGGATCCAATTTAAGTTTTGTCTCATTCTGTCCTCCCTTTCTCTTAAACTAACTGATTGTCTATCAGCTGCAGTTGAAGTGAGATGAAATCCATGCCTCCTCTGAGGTTTTTCATCATCACTACTGATGGGAGAAGTGTCTAAGACTTTCCCTGTCCAGTACCCTGTACTCCAAAGACTGGGTAATCCCATCTCTCTTGTATCCAGTTTCACAGTCTTCAGTCTGGGTCCTGGAGACTCTCCTCGTGTAAGGTCATACCCCGGCACGGGTATGGTATTATCATCCACTCTAGGGTTATCTATACCAACATTGTCAGTCTTCCGAATGGTCTCTGATTCCAGGTCTGTCATGTCCTCCACAACTGAAGGAGATGGAAGATCCTGCTCTTTCTCCATGCTCTTAATATGGCATCAATTCTTATATCATATCTCGAAATTCACACAATCCCACCGCTGCCACCAGTGTAACGTCTGGCCTAATTTGTGGTAGTGTGGATGTTGTTATTAATCAGACCAGGTTACTTCGTAGGATACTTGGTACACGTTAAATGTACGCATGAATAAAGAGACACAATATTTAATATAAAATTAACAACATATATTCTGGCTTCTTACGCCTCAAAAATAATACAATATAAATCGATAGTTAATCAATGTTTCAGTTTCAGAGATGCTGTTATCAGAGTCCTTTATGCAATACTACTTGTATATTTATAGTAAAGTGTCTATCACAAATGTTTATAGTCTTGTCCTGAACAGCAATTCTCATATATGCACATTTATCCGAAGTCCTTTAACTGAAGTTGCATGGAACTCTACTAAGTTCCTCAGATGAGCAATGAATATCCTAAGTCCATCAACCAAAATATGAAGTTCATCTAACTAGCGATGACTATTCCAAGTCCTTCAAGTTGGCAAATTCATCAAGTAATGGATGTAAGAAATCTAGAAAGTTCCTCTAGCCAGCGATGAATATTCTAAGTCCATCAAGTTATAGATGTGTGATATCTACAAAGTTCCTCTAATCAGCGATGAATATTCTAAGTCCATCAGATATATGCGTGAATATTCCTTAAGTTCCTCTGGGCATCAAACTCCAGGCAACTATTGTGAATATTGGCTAAGTCCCTCAATATATGCGAATAATCCTCTAGATTATATCCTCTAAGTGGATCTACCTAAAAATCTGCTAAGTCCATCTACAGGTGTGTCGAATCTGTCTCAAGATCCTCGAAATACCTCTGGGTAAAATCCTCTAAGTCCCTCAATGGGTTTGTCGAATCTGCCTAAGATCCTCTAAGTATACCAGGGTAATATCCACTAAGTACCGCAGGTTAATTCCTCTTAAGTGCCTCTCAGTATTTGTAGAATCTGCCTAAGATCCTCTAGGTACATCAGGGTAAAATCATCTAAGTCCCTCAATATATGTGATGAAAATCTTCTAAGTTCATCAGATATATGCGTAGAATTAGCCTAAGTCCATCAAGCGTCAATTCCTGGAGGCACACAGGTCTGTCCTCGCTCAGTTCCAGCTAGAAAATGCCTGCTGAGTCACCTGGTCGTCTCTATTTATACCCCAGACATGTATGTAACATGTACTAGGTTTTGCACACGAACCTATCAAGTGATTAATGGGCTGATGCAATACCTAGGCCCCTGGACAGGACAAGACTGGTGTACAATTATTATGATGCAATCAGGATATGAATAGTGCAAAATAACTGGCTTCATTTAGGACTCATAATCTGTGCTATCTAATGTAACATTAATACATGTTTAGTATATAATTAACTAGATAAATGTATAAACTAAATAAATATAACATAAACCAATCTTCATTGGTTATTATCATGCCGAAATTGACCGAAAAAACTGGTAATTGAATGTAGGTCAAGATAGCTCTTCAATAGTAAGGTGAGAAAAATGTAAACAAATGAAAGCAAAAAGAAATCTCACAAAATCGAACAGTTTACATGATTCTGCCTACTCCTTTAGTGTCACATACATTCATGTAAGTATACTACTTGTCAAACAAACTGAAAAACAGTTTCCAAATGTGTTAACTGTAAGCGAACTGATAAAATGGCACAGGACTACAAAGAACAGAAAATTTGAAAAGTAAAAATTTGTTACAATATTTACCTTCATCTACTTGAGCAGCAGTCAGTATATCTGCTCCATTTTCAAGACTCAGGCTGTGGAACAGCATGCTTGTTGTAGTTGCAAGAATCAAAGGAATGATAAACCAAATGAATCCTGCTATCAGGAAACCAATCACTCCTTAAAACAATAAACAACAGGATTCTAATGGCAACTTGTTAATAAGAATGAGTATCAATATCAAGGGGGTATACAAATGATATTACAAAACACATCAATGTAAGCATGCGTTTTGTTAGGGTAAATGAAGAAGATTTTACAGATAGAAAAACATTATACATGTACACAACTCATCTGCAGTATCCAATATAATGATATTATACTTTATTGTACTATATTATATACAGGGTAAGCCAAAAAGGTAGCCCAAAGGAATCCGAATAGCTCAGTAATCTTGTATTCGTTTGCAGTCATATTTGTAACAATCACACCTTGTTAAGGTTTTGTTCATTCAATTAAGTTCTGTTGGTCTGTTTAAAATAATCACGGTTTAATGCCGCGCTTGTCTTTAAAGGCAAATTTTAACTCATCGGGTTAAATTTTCTTACTACACGCTCACGGATATCTTATGTAATTGCTCTCATTTTCCCTTGTATCTCTTGTTTCGACTAGTTGATGCTTCCTGGGTTAGTGATATACATATTATCTTTGAAAAAGCCCCACATATAAAATTCTGGGGGTTCATTTTGGTATTTTTTGTTTGGGTTACCCTTTTTCTTGCTCACCCTCTAATTTTCTAGGTGAAATATATTTTTATTATTTCAAAGAAACGTACTGCCACAACCTGATCAATATGCAACCATGTTTAAATTTGACCAAACTTTGGCATATTATTTTTATACTCTTGATTTACACAATCGAGTTACCTTGTAGAGGCTTAGCTGCTATTCTCATTTGCCATGATGCTTGATCACAAAATGTAACGGAGGAAGCCAAAAATATTCCAATGACTCCAAAAATGACAGCGCCTGTTGACCTAAATGTTAATAAGCTTCTTTGTTCATTTCCATCTGGTCCTAGCACACAGGTCAGTTGACCATGTAGTCTTTCCAATGACCCAATAGAATCTTCAGGATGCAGATAGAAGACAGTTGATGTAATCACGAGAAGCATGATGTAGATCAAAGCTGTGTTAAAATACGAAACATAAAATGTCGCGCCAAGCCCTCCCACAAGAGAGAAGGAACCGAATATGAAGGCAATTAGCAAAATCGCTAGCTCTGTAGACATTGACTGAGCTGTTGAAGTGAACGTAGCAGTTCCAGCCAGAATCAAACATGTGAGGATTACCATGTTTGTAACCAAGGCAAAGAATGTCGATACTATATGTGCGCTGCTCCCAAACCTAGCATAAATCACCTGCCAAAAGATTGAATTTCTTACAATTATTAATTGGTAACTTAAATATACACGACTGCAATGAGATCACAAGCCCACACTCATATAAACAGTCACGTGTATGCTAATATTAGTACTTATCAAATTACACACTATATTGGAGAAATGATCCATAGAGCAAATACGAAGTGACTTTTAACATTCCATATACAGATTGGTCATTGTAATGATATAACAATGTATACTTTTAGATACTATAAGACACTAGTTACCTGGAGAAATGTCTTGGCACCAGGGGCGCGAGTCTTGAAGTGAACAGATAGCAGTGGAAATAAAATTACATTAGTCACAACACCCACTGCATACCAGAATGACCCTGCCAACCCATACTGTAATAAACATGTTTCAATTTACAATTTTACAATGAAGGACACAAAATATATTGCGCCCGAGAAAATAAATATTTCATGAAGACCCGGGAATTGAAATGTATCATTTTGAGGGATATCAAGACGTGCAGAATATCAAAAAGCTTAGTATGCTAGTTCATGTCTTAGTTTAGTTGCTATTCATGTCATAAATATTCATATATTCGACATCACCACAACACAATGCTAAATGAAGCGAGTCAACGCACCTGACTTTATGCAGATTGTCTCACAGGTTTAACAATTATTTTGCTCTCCCAAAGAGATCATTGGAACGCATGCAGTGACATACAATAATATCATGTATCACATGAGTATCAATACCAAATCTAGTACACAATACCTTTGTGGCAATAGTAGCACTCTGAAGCAAATCTGCTGGCCAGAATGTCTGAGAGGCGGCAGATACTGCAATCAGGGCAATTGTAACATTTCCTGTAAGATAGATACAATATATTACATTTGTATGATAGTGATATTGTGATACTACAATCACCCTTACATTCCCTGTAAGATACATATAAGATTATTAGATTTGTATGATAGTGATATTGTGATACTGTAATCAGGGCGATTGTTACATTTCCTGTAAGATACATATACGATTATTGTATGATATTGATATTGTGATACTGTAAGCACCCTTAAATTTCCTGTAAGATACATATAATATTATTACATTTGTATGATAGTGATATTGTGATATTATAATCAGGGCGATTGTTATATTTCCTGTAAGATACATATAAGATTATTACATTTCTATGATAGTGATATTGTGATACTGCAATCACCCTTACATTTCCTTTAAGATACATATACGATTCTTACATGTAAAGAAATAATGTCTAACACCCCATTCCCTCTCCAATACAAGATCTTAATACAAGATACGTTACGACGACGATACATAAAACTGGAGACTTTAAGCTTGCAATGTTTTTCACAACGAAACATTAATATTACATTAAGTCTGATACATGAAAATGGTTCCGAAGACTCTGGAATATTTTGCAATCTTAAAAGTCAAACTTTTACTTTTTAAATTTACTTGCCTCCGGCATCAAATGCTGTATCCACTCGATCTTCATCATGGAATAT
The DNA here is from genome assembly GCA_903813345.2 of Owenia fusiformis. Lineage (NCBI taxonomy): Eukaryota > Metazoa > Annelida > Polychaeta > Sabellida > Oweniidae > Owenia > Owenia fusiformis. The sequence goes on from CAIIXF020000009.1 coordinate 1,414,710, forward strand.
GTACTTTCTAAGCAGAAAATGCCCCAAGCTCAACAGCAGGGCAAATCCACCGAATCCAACTGCAATAATTAGTGCCGATTCCCATTCTTTAAGAGTTGCAAATGATGTCTTCGGCTCACTGAGGAGAAACAACAATAATATGGTTGAATCATTTCACCATAGTACGCCTCGAATGCTTTTGATTGTAACTTTGACAAGTGATTTGAATACTTTACCCTGTTCGTTTTGTAATAAAAGTTGGCACATATAATCTAGACATGATTTACAATGTTTGACATTTTGATTTCACTGAATGTGAGTCCATTATAACAACTTGATATCTAGATTCAGACCTACCAACTTTAAATGAAAATTTTGCGGAAGATTAAAACAGGTAATGGTATTTTGCAGTAAATCATTCCAGAAATCCGGAAGTTTTTTTCTACCAAAAATGAGCAAAAATGTAGCCATTAAGTTAAGAAAAGGGGAATTATCTCGGGTGTTTTTTAAAGTAGATTTTGCGCTAATTTTTTTAGAAAAGACAGCGGTATTTGCAATAGACTTTGCAAAAACGGTCATTTTTTCCAGTAGATTTGTGACTGTAGTTTAATATGGTTTAATCCCGACTAAGGTAGCAACATAAAATAATGAACCGTATCTTATTTTTAAAAATGTCCAGCTATTACAAAGGAGAGTGCATTATTTTTCTATTTCAAAGAATGCACACTTGGCTAGCTATTCAAAATTAGAACACAAATGTGTACAACATGTCCCCACCAATGGGTGATCATATGTACTGCAAATCCTGAATGAAAAGACAAGATTCCAAGAGAAAAATCAGTTCCACTATTTTTATCCTAAGAATCATTCCTGAAAATTTAAAATTGATTCCTCAAACGGTTAACCTGAAAACGCGCAGACAAGATTTTACAGACAAGATTTTAGGACGGAAAAATCCAAAATGGCTGCCTTAACATTTACCCAGAAGGCTGAAAAACTAATTAGTTCTAGATTTTCATATTATAAATCATTCCTTAAATTTGAAATTGATCCGTCAAACTGTTATCCTGAAAATTGGTAGACAAGCCTTCACAGACACAATAATAGGACGGAAAAGCCAGAATGGCCAACTTAAATTTACGTAGAATGACGAAAAGTAATCAGTTCTAGATTTTCATACTAAGAATCATTCCTAAAAATTCGAAATTGATCCCTCAAACAGTTAACCTGAAAATGCATAGACAAGACTCCACGGACAAGATTTTAGGACGGAAAATCCAAAATGGCTCCCTTAACATTTACCAAAAATGCCGAAAAACTAATCAAATCTAGATTTTCATACTAAAAATCATCCCTGAAAATTTGAAATTGATCCGTCAAATGGTTATCCTGAAAATGAGTAGACAAGACTTTACCGACACAATTTTAGGACGGAAAATCTAAAATGGTCACATTAAAATTTACCCAGAATGCCCAAAAATTAGCCAGTTCTATATTTTTATACTAAAAACCACCCCTGAAAATTTGAAATTGATCCGTTAAACAGTTAACCAGAAAACGCGTAGATAAGACTTTACAGACAAGATTTTAGGACGGAAAATCCAAAATGGCTGCCTTGACATTTACTCAGAATGCCAAAAAACTAATCAGTTCTAGATTTTTATTCTAAGAATCATCCCTGAAAATTTGAAATTGATCTATTAAACAGTTCACCTGAAAACGCGCAGACAAGACTTTACAGACAAGATTTTAGGATGGAAAAATTCAAAATGGCTGACAATAAAAAAGTGATTATGAGTTTTTGCTGATTTCTTTTTAAAAAATTATCACATATAACTACTGTTAACAATAACACAGGCCTTTACAACATAGTACATCTGAAATTATTTATAAAGCTACTAAATAGTAAAGTATGAAAACTCAAAAACACCATTCAAAATGATACAAAGTATTATCGCGCGCCAACTTTTCTTAAGACATTCAAAATGGCTGCCATTACTGAGCTCACAGGTCCAAAACCTAATTAGATGTAGAATGAAGTGAGTTGAACAAGATGTTAAAGTTAACATTACGTCTTAAGTCTTACGATTGACTGTCACCATACCTGCCAACCTAAGACCCAAATTTTGGGGTCGATTTTTTTAAAATTGCTGTATTTTTGCGGTATATTTTTTCAAAATGCGGTAGATTTTGCTGTATTTTTCAACATAAATGCGGTAGTTTTTGCGGTAGATTTAAAAAACGGTAGTTTTTGCGGTAGATTAAAAAAACGGTAGTTTTTGCGGTAATTTTTTTAAAAAACTGTGGTTTTGCGGTATATTTTAAAAAAATACTGTAGTTTCAGAGGTTTGGGGTAGATTTTTGAAGAAAGTGTAATTTTGCGGTAGAAATTTAAAAAAGCGGTAGTTTTACAGAAGATTTAGAAAAAATGCGGTCGTTTTACGGTAGATTTTTAAAAATACGGTATTTTACGGTAGTTTTTTGAAAAATCGGTAGTTTTGCGTAAGATTCTGAAAAATGCGGTAGTTTTACGGTAGGTTTTGAAAAAATGCTGTAGTTTTTTGAAAAACCGGTAGTTATGTGGAAGATTTTGAAAAAATGCTGTAGTTTTACGGTAGATTTCGAAAAATGCGGTAGTTTTTATGGTAATTTTTTTAAAAAACGGTACTTTTGCGGAAGATTTGCAAAAGATGCGATACTTTTACGGTAGATTTTGAAAAAATGCGGTAGTTTTTGCGGTAGTTTTTTGCGGTAGTTTTTGCGGTGGATTTCTAAAAAACTAATGAATAAAACAGTATGTTAACACTGTTATCACACCCAACTAGTTCCCACCAGGTTTTCGAAAACGGGCTTAAACTGTGCACGAACGGATTTAACGTACTAAGAACCCACTAAGAACCGTTTGGGATCTGTTACAAACTTCATGAAACTACTCGAACGAGTAGGTCCTCCAGCACTTAGAGCATGCTCAAAATTTTCTGGTGATCGTCATGTTCTGCAATCAGCACGAGTGATAACGTACTTAAGACAACCTGGACGCACTGGGGACACACTACGAACGGAAGTGTCGTTCTTCAATCCTACTAGGGACGTATTACGACGTTGTGTAGTCAGGCGTAAATTGCAGCCGTGAGTACCCAATCTAGTCCGTTTGTAGCTCGATCATTCTGTTCTACAGACCCAACTCGACCTAATAAAAATAAATGCGTTCTGCACGGATTAGGGACACGATGTTTACTATTTAAGAACGAGTTCAACCGTATGGAAATTTGGTGGATAATTCAGTAACATATTAGGACGTATTGAGAACGAGGTACAACTAATTGTCAACTGGTTTAAACTGAATAAGGACGTAATTGAACTGCTTGATTACGTTGTGTAGACCAGACGAACGCACAATTTGACCCCATCTAAACTTTATACTAACGTACTGCAGACGGAATAAAGACGAGATGAACGTATTAAAAACTGCTTATGAACGAATTAACAAAAATAGCTATCACACCAGAACCAGTTGTCACTGCGTTCTGCAAAACGTTGCCGAATCGGTTTTAAACTGTGTGCGAACTGAATGAACGTAGCTGCAACGTTCTACGGTTTGTTTACGAACTTCATGGACTTTCCCGGACGGGGAATGTGATTTAGAATTTTGAATCGATTCAATATCCTGCCGATACCTTATATTCGGTTTGGTAAAGGAATATTACAGGGACAGTACAGAAAGACTTCAATCTTAAGCATTTTCAAACAAAAACGGGAGATTTTACGGTAGTTTGAACAAAAATACTGTTGATTTTAGCAGAAATACGGTAGATTTTCAAACATTTACGGTAATTTTCAAAAATTTACGGTAGATTTTACGGCCGTTCTCATGAAAAAACGAGTTCTTAAATAAATTTACGGTAGATTTCCGAAAAAATACGGTAGATTTTTTTCGGGCGTTTTTACGGGGAAAAAATGGCATTTTTTACGGTAGTTTGTCATTTTTTACGGAAAAACGAAAAAGTTACGGTAGATTCCCGTAAAAATACGGTAGGTTGGCGGTATGGTCACACAAAGGAGTGCACTAAAGTTGAATTAATCATACCCTATTCACTATTCTAATAGTTGATGGAATTGTTTTTATTCTCCTAAGGTACTTCCATGCCAAAGGGGACATTTGCATCATAAAATGAAGTCCAAATGTAGTTAACCCACCTACTATATGCACTTTTTGTTTACAAAAACATGTTTCCTACGCGTAAGCATATTCTACATAAGGGTTGCACCAGCCCGATATATGAGAGTGCGGAGGTTTTCAAATATATTCTGATGCCAGTGAAGCTTATACATTTTCGCACGTTTTCGTACTATTCCTGCATACGTTTTCACTTGTTGAGCACTTGTCAACATTACCATTTATTAATTTTTGAGGGATTTAACAGGGGTCCACAAAAAATAAAAAATATTAGATTTTGATATTTGTGAAGTTTACAACAGATAATCTACTTATGAATCGGTTGTTGGGATGGTTATTAGCATGACATATTGATTTTATCTGTTTAATTGAAGATAAGATCACCTGTCTGACTATATTTTGCATTTAAAATGATTAAAATTAATTGTTCCGTTTAGTTCACTTTCTTTTAACGTCATCTTGTTTTTGTTGATCCGCCAATTGTTTTGATATGTTTAAATGATAAAACATATATTCCTACATACGTTTTCACATGTTGAGCACTTTTCAACATTACCATTTACTTATTATTGAGGGGTATGACAGAGGTCCACAAAAATACAAATATTAGATTTTGGTATTTTTGAAGTTTACAAAAGGATTATCTACTTATAAATCGGTTTTTGAGAAGGTTATTAGCATGACTTATTGATTTTATCTGTTTAATTGAAAATAAGATCGTCTGTCTGATTATATTGTTCTATTTTGTTCACTTTCTTTTAACATCATCTTGTTTTTGTTGATCCACCAATTGTTAAATGATATGTGTAAATGATAAAACATGTATTATCACATACATTTTCACCTGTTGAGGACTTTACCGTTTACTTATTATTGAGGGGTTTAACAGGGAGGGGTCAACAAAAATATTAGATTTTGATAGTTTTGAAGTTTACAACAGATTATCTAGTCATTAATCGGCTTTTGGAAAGTTTACTAGTATAACAAATTGATTTTATCTCGATGTACATTAGATGTTCAAGAGACCAATAAACTTATTTATTAATTATTGAGGGGTTTAACAGGGGTTCACAAAAAAATATAAAAAATATTAGATTTTGATATTTTTGAAGTTTTTTTGGAAAGGTTATTAATATTAGTATGCCATATTGATTTTATATGTTTAATTGAAACTAAGATCGTCTGTTTGACTATATTTTGCATTCAAAATGATAAAAAATAATGGTTCCATTTAGTTCACTTTCTTTTAACATCATCTTGTTTTTTGTTGATCTGCGTTGTTAATGATATGTTTAAATGATAAAACATATATTCCTACATACGTTTTCACCTGTTGAGGACCTGTCAACATTACCGTTTACTTATCATTGAGGGGTTTAACAGAGGTCCATAATAATGAAAAGTATTAGATATTGACACTTTTGAAGTTAACAACGAATTTTCCACTAATGTATCGGCTTTTGGAAAGGTCATTAGCATGACATATTGATTTTATCTTTTTAATTGAAAATAATATCTTCTGTCTGACTATATTTTGCATTCAACATGATTAAAAATAATGGTTCCATTTAGTTCACTTTCTTTGCACACAATCTTGTTTTCGTTGATCTGCAAATTGTTTCTGCCTATATTCATACATACGTTTTCACCTGTTGAGCACTGAAACACAGAGCACTGTTTACATTTTAAAACCTTGGAAAAAGCATTTGATCACATATAATATTGCATTTAAATCATAATCTAAGATGAGTTAGGAATTTATTCCCACTATTTATAAAAATGGATTTTAACATCAATAAAGCATGATATGATGTTGGGTGAAAGGATATATGATTTTTGCGATACGGGCTCTACAAGCATCTCGACAAGCAAATAACTTTAGTAATAGAAAAGCCTTTACCCTGATTATTTTATTTAGTAGAAAATAGACTGTCCTATGAGGCAATGCTAGAACCCAAAATTTCTCTTGAAATTAATAAATACCGTCTCGCCCAATATTTTTTTCTCGAATAGGTATTCAGCCATTATCAGCTGCTGATCATCAATATTTTTGATTAATATTGCCCGCAGAAATGACGTTATTAGAATTATTGCTCAGGTCGATATAGTAACAAATGCCACCTAAACTAGCACTAATACCACTAAAACATGCCCCGCAAGTTGGTAATAATAGTAATTGATCCGAGAACTATCCACAAAATATTCTTTTTTTATATATTTTTGAATTAATCTTGAATTAAATCTTCAATAAATGAAAATCTGAACCACTTTAAGATATTCAAAAAATTCAGTGTGCCATGTTTATAGTATTCACATATCAGAGATGATCAAAATCGCTCCACAATTTTTCGAGTTATAGTAAAATATGTTAAAATGGCGGCTATGTTTAAAATGGCCGCCTTCTCCCAAAAGTGTCATTAGACAGTGTGCCATTCTTATAGTATTCACATGCCAAATATGAACGAAATCACTCCACTACTTTTCGAGTTACAGCAAAAATCGTAAAATAACAAGTAAGGGCCACCATTTTTCAAGATGGCTGCCATGTGCTTCTTTAATATCTGCATTTCTAGCTTTATTAATGTCCTATATCATTTTTTTCATTTAAAAGATATTGCTATTACAGTTTTACATATTGCACCTAAATAACTGTAAAATCGGCACTAAAATGGCCGCTATTTTTAAATGAGTGGCCATTTTGAAAATCGGCTTTCGAACAGAACTTCTACCCCCATAGGGTATATGTGTACAAAATATGAACAAAATTGGGCCAACAGTATTTGAGTTATTGCCCGAACGGACGTACGTACGTACGGACGGACAGACGGACGGACGTATATCCCTCCGAACTTCGTTCAATTGGATAACTTTTATAAAATTAATTCAAATTGTTAGGACATGATACTAAGCTTATAAAGTAAAAATTTGATTAGTTACACCAACCATTGTGATTTTAGAGCCCATTGTTATCTCATTTTACAGTTTAAATTGTATAAATCTTCTTGCTGTCAACGTATTTATAATAGTCTACACTTATTTAATGCCTGTTTATAATGATAGCGAACATTACTGTAATACTGAAATCATATAAGTAATAAAGATCCCAAAGTAGAGGTCAATGTCCCCTCCCCCCATTTGTGACATTGGGTTATACGAATTAGGTTGAAGACATCAGGATGAAACCTGTTTTCATGATTAATACACCTCAATGATGTAATTTAATCGTAAAAATGTACTAGCTTTTCATCTAAGAACTATCCGGAAAAATATTTAATATTTGTAAAATGGACCCCTGCTGAAATCGTTCATAAATGAAGTTCTGCAACTTTGTATGGTGCTCAAAAATTCATAAATGGTCAATGTTATAATCCTAACTAAAAAAGCAAATTAAAAACATGAGGCTGTAACAATAAGCTTTAAAAAAAATTATCCAGTGTTTGATGAGTTATACCCCCCACTGTGAACATGGATTCCATTTTGATCTAATTTTCAGGTGAAATTTTACATTATGCTCTCGATATACAATAATTCATGCTTTTTGTACTTATTTATTATCTATTCACAAGAAATCTTTTAAAACAATTATTTCTTTAAAAAATGGACCCCTGCTTAAATCTCAAATAAATGATAAACGGTAATGTTGTGTGATCCTCAACAAGCAATACCATATTCAGTGATATTAAACCTATCAATATAATCTATAAAAATGATTGGAACTTGAACAGGAGGTAATTTCCAAATATTTGTCAATTCCTTTATCACTATATATTTGAAACCGGTGATTGATATATGCGTAAAATCTCTCAGGATTAATCTGTTTCTCATTGATAATATTTCGGACTACGGAACAACAGATTATTGGTCTCCAAACTGTTTCTACTTTAAAATTTGGTTTAACTTCGGGCATTTCGTTTAAAGGGTGACGCATATCGTTTAGCAAATCGAACGCTCGTTTCTGGTGTTGCTCACCGTTTAGTATAAAAGGCCCGATCCCGGAATAATACTCAAGGGTTCACAGGCTCGAGGTCGTTGTGTCAACACCTCTAACTGTTATATAGCATACGTATATTATAGATCGTCACATATTTATAAAACGGTGATTTTTATTTGACAAATCAATTCCACATTTATGGGTGAAGTTTCAGGATTTTCTATTTGTGTATAATAAGGAAAAATTGACATCTAAATTTCCCCATAACGTAATAGCACACAGCTTGGTATAGAAATATCCTACAAATGAAACAAAGCAGTTCTAATACAAGGATTTATATTGGCTGTTGTACATATTATTTGAACGCAATCACTCTATGGATAATGTTTTCAAAATCATTATAAACGGATTACTTTATCTCAAAGACAATTTCAATAAACTGGATTTTACAGAACTCCCCTTATTTCTTAAAAATGGACTGATCCAGTCGATTCGCCTGGAGCCGCCATATTGTTTTTATACGGGATGCTTATCGGAACCCTTTAACAGAAGGAAAAAATAAAAAAAATAATACTGGATGATTTTCTACAATAAGTTCATGAGTCTCAAGTTATTTTTGACTAATCTGCGTCATCTGGTGTCACGTAAAACTCACAGGAAGTTATTTGTTATCATACTGGTTTGTTTATTTTTCCAAGGGTTTTATTTCGAATATTACTTTCTCTAACCATAGCACATAGACAGGATCTGTTTGAAGTCCTAATCAGACTGACTTGTTTAATCTTTGGCTTTGTTTTAATGACTTTGGTTTGTTTATTGTTTGAGTTAAAGATTTTAAAGATATCTACAAAGTAAGCTGATAGGTATACTGGGATTTCAAATGATCAATTTGAAAATAAATAAAATTTTCGGTCATATACTACGCCATAAATCATTAAATCTCGGTCTTTATTCCTTAGATGAATGCAATAAAGAGAGCCCAAAGGGCTCTTTACAAATAACTAGTTAGATATATCTTAACTATCGAATGTTACACTCTTAAAAATTATAACTTGGATTTCCTTATATTGAGAAATTGTACTACTCATTTTAAGTCAATAATTACTTAAATAATCTTGAACTACTGAATAATTTTTAAGTAATTTTTAAGTAATTCATATATGGTGAATAAACTAATACAAGGAGAGAAATTGAAATACTTACTGTAGTAATTGTAATACTCATTTACATAATTAAGCAATTAAAAAACTCAAAATGACAATATAAGTTAAACCTAAGTAAAATGAAGTAAAACTAAGTATTTAACTTTAAGTAATTTTTATACTTGGGAAATACTTTGGAAATACACAAGTATTTCATTTTTAAGAGTGTAATTTTAAAGGTTTGTTGGACTTGACTTACCTTTGATTTGATGACCGAGTGTTTTCACATTCCGTAACATTTCGTAACTCAAGGCTACAAGAAACTCCAACCAGTGATAAGAATACTACAATTCCATTGAGCTCATATACGGTCTTAGTCATTTTTAAACACGAATTTCATCAGACGTTATGACCTCTGCTTTCGTCGCCGAACGGAGGAATGTCTATTTAAACGAGGTATTAAAGCAGTATTAAACAATATATGATGAAAACCGGATATTTCAACCTTGTATAAAGATCCATTTATGTCTAAAGTTATACTGAAGCAATATAATACTATTCAAATTTGCAAAAAAGCATTCAGTAGAAAGTAAATATATTGTTTAAAATAGGGCAGTGGAATGATTGATAAAGTAACATTGTATCAGAACCAGCAGTTTAAATGTGTATTCTGATAAATAGCCAAAAGAGCACGTAGGTTATCGCAAACAATTTCAGACAATTAACTTGAGTATTGAATATGTTCTGATCATGAACATGGGTGCATCTTTTATAGCCACCTGTCACCTTTAAGAAAACTGGATATAATTACGATTTAGTAAGACCTCGCAATGGACCAATCAACATACTTTTTCAAAAATGTTGACCTAATTTTCACCAAAAATGCAACCTTTGATTACATTGCTGAATGCATAATTAGAATGTGTTTTAAGACATGTTATATTTCCTAAAAGGAAAGGTTGATTGCTCTAGGGACTTTGAAGATACTGAATTTGGATTACCAAAATGAACTGAAACCAATTGATAGCATGAGATTTTTCAATGAAGAAATAACATGGGGAATACTAATCTTAGAGCAATTCAGTTTTTCTTTCAAGAACTATTTGATACATCAAAATAAAGAAGTAATGCATTGTAAAAAGTGATTGCATTTTTGGTGAAAATTAGGTCAACATCTTTGAAAAAGTGTGTTGGTGGGTTAGTTGCAAGTAAATATTTTCAAGTCTGTTTGACTTTATTATCATTGTATATAATAATCTTAGAGCAATTCAGTTTTTCTTTCAAGAACTATTTGATACATCAAAATAAAGAAGTAATGCATTGTAAAAAGTGATTGCATTTTTGGTGAAAATTAGGTCAACATCTTTGAAAAAGTGTGTTGGTGGGTTAGTTGCAAGTAAATATTTCCAAGTCTGTTTGACTTTATTATCATTGTATATAATTTTCTTTGAGATATTGAATTGATCTAAAAGATATACCTGTCTCCATGGTCAGAAAATAGCCTTCCAATATATAACTGTCTGAAATTGTTTGCGATAACCTCTTTGTTTGCGTGAATCTTTCTGGAATAGTAAAATCATGAAACAAAAACACTCCCATTTCTTACATATATGCTGAAGTTGACACCTATTTCTTTGTAAATTGGATATTTTCTTCGTAAACATAAACATATTTTTAGAGCAAAGAATATGAAAACATTCAACTCTCCATTTGTTAAACAGTGACATTTAAAGTACTCAACAGCTCCTTTAAGCCATCTCAATATAATACACGGACGAACGCAAGACCGACTGATATATACTCCTCAAAAAAAGTTAAGGACCTCATAGGTTTACATGTTAACCCCCATATTTGTTTAACGACTGTTTTCTAAGCGGGGAACAAAAGAAATCTCAATAAAGAAAATAAATCTGTATCTTGATTCTACTCACTATAAAGTCCGCAACGTTTCAATGTTATATCTCAATTACATTGGGTCAAAATTGATGTCAAAATTTATGAATTTCATGAAATTTAACAAAAATGGCAGATCCCATGTTAAACAAATGGGGAATGGTTGGGTTGCCATAAGTCATATGAGGAAGGATCCATCCATCCGATTGCTCTCAAAATTGAGATAATTAAATTTGCTAAATTGTCTACTCGACAAAAATATGATTTAATTGTCCAGGCTTTACAAAAGTTAATGGTTTCAAATTCAATAATTTTTTAATGAACCTCTTATTGAAATAACACAGGTAGTTCAGAGAGGTGGTCAAAATTACTTTAACGCTCCGTATCACTAATTTTAACAACATAAGCAAGACATTTAGCTTGTAAAATGTAAAATCATTCAATTTTCTACTTAGAAAGTATTTCTAATAAATGTTTTGCTGAATAGATATTCCAAAATCTGAGTTGTCCCTAAGCCACCATTCCCCATTTGTTTAACATGGGATCTGCCATTTTTGTAACATTTCATGGAGTTCATCAATTTTGACATCAAATTTTGACCCAATGTAATGGAGATATAACATTGAAACGTTGCGGACTTTATAGCGAATAGAATCAAGATACAGATTTATTTACTTTATTGGGATTTCTTTCTATTGTCTCCAGCAAAGGACAGTATGTGGATAAGTGAATCAACAATGTACAATGCTCTTACGGAATATCAGGAATGAAGTAGCAGCATTACATTAGTGATGTGAACAACAGGGAAACATATGAACATGAAATGTTTTTCAAAAATGTATCACGGTGCCCATGTCAAGCTGCGCGCCTACTTAGGCGCGCAGTATGTTTCGATCACAAACTGCGTGCCTAACAACATTGCATCATTCAAGTCGGAGTCTGAATTTTGAAACGTAATTTTAAGACATTTATCCTGCATTGTTTTCTTGTTTAATGCGTTCATTCTGTGGCGAATATACGAATCTTGCAAATACTAGCAAAAACTATGTACAAATGGATCTAGGTTTTAAAACATAAGCAGATTAATGGCATTTTCGTCACTGATTTAACAGGAATTTATACGTAAATTGATCTAGCACTTTAAACATAAATGATAAATACTTCAGACTCGTTTTATATTTAATTCCTTACGTATTTATCATGTATAATTCAAAATATTTCGAGATAAAACAGATAATCGGGAGATTAAAAGGAAATAAAGCACAAACTGCGCGCCTATTTTTTGCCAGGAAATCACAAACTGCGCACATACTATCAAAACTACATATTATCATTGGACTTTCTACAGAGGCAGGTGTGTAGGTGTTTGTCATATAGCTTTGGACATTTTGCTATCGTCAGATTTTATGAGATTTTCATATTGAAAGTCAAAATGTATTACTTAGAAGTAACAATTAAGTTGGGAACGAAAAAACTTTTATTTCCAGATCATCATCTTGGTGGATGAACTCACATAGTATTTCAATTATTGGGTTCTACAATTAGATACGTATGTGCCTTACATATGGCGCTTACGTTTTCTAATAATACTAAACAAGCTTGGATAGGCAAGCAGTTTGGAAATATAAGGCACGTCGTTTGGGAAATACATGTGAATATAGGCGCGCAGTTTGACAAGAAATATGTTTAAATCACGTTTATGGCGTATTTTCGTTTGTAACAGAAACTATGCTGCTTTAATCAGATGAAGTGATCCTATATATTCTAGCACACACAGACACAATGGCTGAATAAACGGCAATTCACGAGAAAAAGACATAGATATAACTTTACACTGTAAATTTTGAACACAGAAGTTACTTAAGACCCTCTATATATTGAGATAACTAGGTTTACATCGGGAACAACATTGAGTACTATGAGTAAATTAAGTTCATCTTCACAGAATGGTACTATCTTTAGAACGAGATTAACCTTGTATTTGTCGTATTCTGGCTCTTTTGGGAGTCGTGTCCTCCCCGTCTTACATTTTGAAATATGCGCGCAGTTTGTCAGAGTTTCAAACTGCGTGCCTAGTAGGCGCGCAGCTTGACATGGGCATCGTGTGTATGAAAAACATACAGCTGCTCCGCAGAACGCGCGTACATGTTGCTATGGCAACTATACATTGAATATATTTGTGTAAAGTAAGAAATGTAATATAGTAAAATGAAGCTAACATCTTGATCTTTAATTTGTGTGAATTTCATATTGTTTCCATATCAAATAAAAAGAGAGCATAATAGAGCATATTTATCATTACTTCTCGAACACCCTGTAAATTGAAAACTGACAAATAAAATAGGTGTCCTATATTCTTGTAATAAATGAATTACAATGTCAAGTAACATTTGACGATGTTTTGAATGCATTGATATATTTCTATTGATACATTCTTATAACTTCATGCTGCAAAAATATAAAATTGATGACACCCCCTATCTTATATTTTTTCCAGGTGTAGGGGAAATAGGACTCCACCTATTTTATATGTCACTTAGTACATGTTTCATAATTGCATCTAATGTATATATGCTAAATGTGTCAACTAGATGCCTTGAGGGGGTGAGGCAAACGATGTCCGATTTGGCTGAATTTTTTTGTGCGGTCCCTACTAACAATATATCATAATGTATGAACAGCAACTTGATCAGAAAAAAAATTCCAAAAATGAAACACCCTAACTCGATGGTTAGTCGTAGAGAGAAATTCTTTGTTGCAAGGCATTGGAATTTAAAAACGGTTTAGTTTTAGAGTCTACGGAGCACAAAGGATATCTTGATGCCTTCATATTTCAGGATATATATTCAGTAAAAGATTCACCGAAAACTATTTTAATATAGAAAATCAAATTGTCTAACTTTTTCGAATTCAATTGTATTTTGCGAAAACAAAATGCAGGTATCGGAAATGATGTCAATTAATTTTTTCCAGCCCTAAAAACAGTTTTTTCTTTACACTGTACATATCATTCAAATAAGAATTCAAACATAAGGAGGCTTAAACACTCTGGTTGCCAAACTTTTGGAGGGAATGTAAATTGTATGTACACGTACAGGGTGGTCAAATAAAACGACAACCCTATCGCTATACTCCCTGATATTTGGTACATGTGTACATCATTCAATCTCCCACCAGCATACAATATTTCATGTCCAGGTTGATAGTTTACAGCACTTTAAAAAATATTCTCCAAAGTTCAATATTGTGCTTTTGGTAAACCTGCATCCGACGTCCAAAATGTTCTCACCTGACTTCTACCTGTGGAATATGCCAAAGGTAAAGTGTACAAAAAGGACCTCAGGACAATTACAGACCTCAAAAAGGAGATCATAATTTTCATTCAGGCCATACAATGTACCTACTGAGGATTGCAGCTGGGTCATAGACAACTTGTGCAGGTTTACCTAAGCGCGATGATGGCCGAACCTTGGGCATGTTGTTTAAAGTGCTGTAACATTGTAGAAGATATGCAAATGAGCTAATTTGCATAGATTTTACCATATCTGAAAGGGCATCCAACATGCTTTCATTTGGTATCAAGATTATTTAAAACGGATAAGAAATGGAATAGTTCCATAACAAAACATGTTATTGGTGATTCGAATACTGTTAATAGCAAGTATTTTATCCAGCGTCTGTTTCCATGCTAACGGGACCATTTCCAGAACTTCTCATTTAGTGGAAGATGTAGTGGTGATGCACAGCTTTCCAAAATACCAAGAAAACCAACAGGGTCAGTCGATCCTTTTTTATATTATTATTTTGCAAATCCCTACTCGTCTATTGTGATCAATCATGAAATATGGTAGGCTGATAGGAAATTGTATGATGTAAAAGTGTGTAAAGTATCAGGGTGTAATTCTTTAAAATAACCAAGATATGAGGAAAATACAGGGTTTCCTTTTTTGACAACCCTGTATGAAAAATACAGAAATGGTTTCATGTGAGGAACCCCAATAAAGGGGGAGATTTGTTGATAGCATAAAACACAGAACCCCTGGTCACCGAATCCTGACTATGCCACTGGAGATACTGATATTGTACGAGCCAATAACCAGATATTTTGTGGATGTTATGTGACAATTCTTCAATTTAAAAAGTGCTACAAGGCATCAATGATTCATCGAGTTGTTTTCAGCATTAGCCTATGGAGCTTGAGAAACGCCAAACTTCTACCATATCCAAACAATAGATCCTAGTTGCGATAGTCCGGTTGAATAGGTATGGGTAATCAATTCTAGGTTTAAAAGTCCACAAGAGACCGTGATTCCCATAGCAAAGACTGTCGTTACTAAGTTTTACAAGTCCGTGGGAATTCCGTTTCCAGATTTTTAAGTCCGGGACTCTCAAACCCAGGATTTCACACCCTGGATTCATGTAGAGCACGGTCTTGGGCTTATTTAGAGCTTGAGTTCTCTGTCCTTGTGAATTGTTGTGTTTTATGGATTATGACGACGGCTTTGCGAACGGATGTTGACCCTTTGAAATTCGACTTCGAGACAGGATTTTATCTATCCCACATCATTTGAGACTGAATACTGCATCTTTTATGAGTACTAGAATCTACAACTATTTTTAATGTTATGAGTTTTGGCTATCAATTTTTCAATTTTTCTTCAACATGTATTGTAATGACTTCAGTATGAATGAAATGCCCCTTGGTGTTCTGGTTCTGGATTGTGCTATTGGTTCTCGATTGGAAGGGGAAGGGGGATATAAGACATACAAAGACATACAAAGAAAGGTATATACTGGTTGTGTTGCAGTAATTGTGCCAACACAGCCCAGTCTATCTAGGTCAGCACAATACAGAAATAGTATACATACGATATCCCTAATTGGTTATTCAATAGTCCTTACTGAACCCCTAAGAGGTGCTTTATATCCTCTTTTGGTTCTTTGTTCTTGGTGTTATCATAATATGCACTTTTTGTGTCATAATACCCCAAATTTGTTTCATAATAGCCCCAAGCAGTTCCTTAGTATACCCAGAAAGAGCTTTAATTAGTTTCTAAATACCCATTAGTGATTCCTAATATGCCTTGTAGTGCTCTCTAGGGTCTAACAGAGCACCATAATGACCTACTTGAAACCATCATGAGCTTTCAGAGAAAGCCATGGAACAATTTAGGGTATCTAGGAAACCATGATGGAATACTGGAGCACCGCAAGTCATACTAGGAATCTCCAAGAGCTATAAATTTAAACACTTCCTGGGTATACTAGGGAATCGCTAGAGGCTACAAGAAACAAATGTGGGTGACAAAGGCACAACAAGGGCATCTTTGGGAATCACTAATGGATATTTAAGTACCAATTGTGGCTATCAAAGCACCACCAAGGCATACTAAGGAGTCACTAGGGCCGATTCAGAAACCAGTAGGGATTATTAAAACATCTCTAAGTAACTAAGGAATCAGTAAGTGCTATTTAGGAACCAATTTGTGGTAATAGAGATTTTACATTTTGGCATGCCAACCTAAGGTCCTTACCATGGCATGGGTGCACTAAGGTCCTATCACTTTTGGAAGAGTTTATTTTCATTCAAAAGGTAGTATAGGAGTCGATACATTTCATAAGCACAACATTTGAATACACACAGCTCAGTGGAGTCAGTTACTTGAATTAAAACCTAGACATTGCAAATCTATATAGTAATGTATTAGCATAGTATATAATTTATCAATTGTGCAAAAGACCCCATGCAGAACAGTTCTAGTGATAAAGACAATCTTCCCATTACAAACCAAAGGCTTTACCAAAATGCCCAAAAAATCACTATTGATTTTTCTATTATTGCAGACATTTATGGTTAGTCTATTGACTAAATTTCACAAACAGGCACACTTCTAAAAAATCTTACTTGGATATACAAATTAAGGTACTATGGAAGTTAACAGGAAATGACAAAACAAAAAATGTCAAAACCATGCTGGATTTTGAAATTATTTTGAATCAAGATAACAGAGTTCTGGTTGGACCTCCAGTCATGAAGTTTATTCCATTTGGAATAATGTTTTTAATGAATCTGAATGCCATATATTTATCTCGTAATTGTTTGTCCATTTATCTTTTGGATAGTTTCCAGGTTTTCTAATCCTTTAGCGGGTAGTGTAATTGGCATCTTTTCAATTTATATGAATGCATGGTTGACCCCAGTTTCACCAGTGTACTTTATAAAGACATTCAGTTCAGTATGTAAGACAGTCCGCAACACGTGGAAATTTCAACATTTTACAACAGTTTTACAGCAGTTTTACTTCATTTTAATACAATGGCTGAGAGTAAATCGGACATTCTTGAAGCAGGCAGGAAGTGCAGTAAGTGTAGGGGCCTTATAAGACATCATATTGGCCCTCATGGAACTAAATGTGACTTTGAAATTCAAAAAGAATATCGAGATCAGGACGTTGAAGTCGATGTTACCAATGAGATTCTAGAATTAAAGAATCTCATGGAACGTATGATGATAAGTAATGAAACTTTCAAGCAGGATGTGAAGACTGAGATGGAATCCATGAAGCATGAGATATTGCAAATAAAATCTCGTTCCAATGATAACAATGATATACCATCAACATTTTCTGTACCGTCAATGTCACCCAAGAAAGTCGTACCATCAGCCCCTGCTAAATTTTTGGGCCGTGTTCATTTACGCTAAATGCTCATATTTAATGTTTTGATAGTAAATGAATAAATAAAAGCCTACTTTTAGCCCAAACATCAGTTTTCTCTGTGTTATATTATAATGAAGTGTGTACATTAATGAAGTTTATTCCATTTGGAATAATGTTTTTAATGAATCTGAATGCCATATATTTATCTCGTAATTGTTTGTCCATTTATCTTTTGGATAGTTTCCAGGTTTTCTAATCCTTTAGCGGGTAGTGTAATTGGCATCTTTTCAATTTATATGAATGCATGGTTGACCCCAGTTTCACCAGTGTACTTTATAAAGACATTCAGTTCAGTATGTAAGACAGTCCACAACACGTGGAAATTTCAACACCCTCTTTAAAATCCCTCCCACCCAATGTTTTCATTAATTAATATAATTAATTATACATTAAAATAAGTGAAAACAAGAGATATTGTTTTTTATGTGTGTCTTTGTATGTGTTTTTATTTCATTCGTTCTAATGTATGATATGTTATTTAAGTTCAGTATGTATTATATGTTATTTTATAATCAGGCCGTGTTCATTTACGCTAAATGCTCATATTTAATGTTTTGATAGTAAATGAATAAATAAAAGCCTACTTTTAGCCCAAACATCAGTTTTCTCTGTGTTATATTATAATGAAGTGTGTACATTAAGTTTAATTAGTTCCACATATCATTTACATGACTGGGAACACAAGGAAATGGTCAGAATGACCATAAACATGATGAAATATCCTTTTCAGCCCTCTGAAAATGTGACTGAAAATAGCCAAGAGTAGGTGCTCAGGAAAGGTCACTGAAGAGAATCTTTTGACTTTTTCAGAAAATGTGCCCAATATATAACTCTAAATGATACAATTTTGAAAAAATTCATATCATTCTCAGAAAAAGAAAAAAAAGAAAAAAAAAATGAATTCAAAATCGATCTATTTTCCTTTTAACTACAGCAATTATTGTTTCAGACAATTTTTTAAAATTTCAAAGATTGTATCATTTAGAGCAATATATTAGACACATTTTCTGAAAAAAATCAAGAGATTCTGTCCATTGACCTTTCCTGAGCCCTACTTTTAGCCATTTTTCAGTCACATTTTCAGAGGGCTGAAAAGGTTATTTCATCATGTTTATGGTCATTCTGACCATTTTCCTTGTGTTCCCGGTCATGTAAATATGTTGAACTAGTTAAACTGACTGGAGGTCCAAACAGAACTCTGTTATCTTGGTTCAAAAAAATTTCAGAATCCAGCATGGTTTTGTCATTTTTTGTTTTGTCATTTCTGTTAACTTACATAGCACCTTAAATTACAAATTAAAATGTGTTGCATGAAACACGTTGATGAATTTGTTCATACAAACTGGAGAAAGTATATAATCTGGGTTCTCCACTTTCAATGAACACATTTTTGGTACTTTCTCCTGCATGTCTGAACAAATATTTTGTGTCCATTCTCCAACATGCATAAGCAAATGATTTGTACTTTCTCCACTGTGCATGAACCAAAACGTTGTTCATTCTCTTCCGTGATTTCAATATTTTGTTAATTAATCAATGTGTCAGAACGAATAAAATGTACCTAAACCAGTGAGTATGAACGAATTTAATGTACTACAATATCTATAATGTGTATGAAGAGACATTAGGCTCTTTCTCCTGTATGGACATGTATATGAACCAACACGCCTGTGTATATACTTTCTCCAGTATGTATGAACAAATATCATGTACTCCATTGTTTATAAAGACACATTTTGTATGAACAAATACAAGTACTATGTAGTTTCTCCAGTGTGTATGAACGTACAGAGTATTGGTTAAATAAATAAAGTGAAAGTACATAATATTTGCTCATACACACTGGAGAAAGTACATGATATTTGTCATTATCCCACCCTAAGTGCTTTATATGATTGTATAATAGCATTGTATAGCTGCAATATAAAACCAACACTCATCGTATATAACTCTTGAGAACGATATACAACTCCTGGATAGCGTATACAACTCCTGGGCAGCGTATACAACTAGTGTACTCTTCGACTTGATATACAACTGCTGAATTTGGATTAACCTTTTATTCATTACATATTATGGTGGGATAATAAGATCATATAATGGTTGATTCTGTATATCGTTATACTCTCGTGAGTATATGATATATTCACTCGTTCCCTTCAGTCACTCGTGAATATATCATATACTCACTTGAGTATAAACACGATATACGGAATCAACCATTATATAACCTCATAATACACGACAGTTAAAATTTATTGTTTCATATACACTGGAAAAATATAAATAGTAGTCCATACACACATACACAGAAAGTAAATAAAACAATAAAATATTGGTTTAGGCACATGGGAAATTAACCTAGTTTCGATTCATACATACTGGAGAAAGTATAAACAGAGGAGTGTGACTCTGAAAATGTGACTCAAAAACAGTTAAAAGTTGGACTTTTAGAAAGGTCACCAGACAGAATCTATTGCATTTTTGATAAAGTGTGCCAAATATATTATTTGAAATTATAGAAGCTTTTGAAAATTTGAATTCATTCCTAAAAATAGAAAAAATGATAAAACTGCTTTAGAAAGCAATCCATTCTCTTTTTATGATCACAATTTTTGTTTCAGACAACTTTTCAAAATTTCAAAGCTCCTATGACATGTATGATTTAGAGTAATATATTGGGCACATTTTCTGAGAAGTCTTTCACATGATCAGATGTTTAGGGTCATTCATTCATACAAACTAGAGAGAGTATTAGAATATTGATTAATCCAATCTGAGTAATATGATAGATAGTTGGTTCTTCAGAAAGAGAGGTTTACTTAGATTTTGAATATCAAATAGATTTGGACCAAGTGTTATAAAGAATCTGATCTTCTTAACTTACTTAACTTCGAGCACGCAGATAAATATTCAATGGATTTACATAAAATGCAGAGTTCCTGTGACAATGGCATTTATTTTTAATAATCAAGAAAGTACTTTACACCCTCCCGCCAAGTTAGGAAGAATCCAGAGCTTTCTTTCTGGTACACATCGCATCTAGAAACATGTCTGTGTCTATCATGTAAGAAGAGAGGGTCAAGGTATTCCATGATGGAGCATTTTGGAAACCCTTCTTAGAAATTGCTATGCTGAAAATGGGCTATTGGTATACATTGTGTACAAGTAATGCAGATTGCTCCGATTTTCACTACGGCGCCATGCCGATTGAGTATTTTGTTCAAAATTAAATACAATATTGAACAAACGGAGCAAATGTGACCCAGGCATCAGTGTAGTATGAATTTATTTTGTTAGGATGCCAGTCAGAGCTCTTGGTGCAAGTACTAAGTTTGCAAACATGCATGTCAACCATGGCCAATAAGTTAAGTGCATCCCTTCTATATGATAATATAAACCCTTCCTACACCTTGGTTTAGCTTTGGATCACTATGCTATTAGACAGGTTCCAATTCAAATAATTCAAGTTTTTGAGGCATTTTTTAGAAAAAGCAACAGACCTATTTTCACTAGATCAGTTTTTCATGCTGATAAAGATATTAAAAGATGACAGCTCAACGGGGTGGTCACGACACTAAATTTTGGCATTTTTACCCCCCTAGGAAAATATTCTAGGGGGTACTATGAAACTAGTTCATAACTCAAAGGATATATGAGCTATTGTTCTGAGTTGTACACCATACATTGCTAGTACAAATATGAATACTATCCTAAAGTTATGGGTTGATACCCTTATTGGTCTCAGAAAAATACAAAAAACAAGAAAAAGATACGCAATTTTTGTCTTGCCAATTTATATTTGTAGCTTCAAGCACAATGTGACAGCTTTGACAGCTCATAGTAGTATTCTAAAAACATTTCTAAGCTATGTGTGGTATTGTTATACATCTATTTTAGTTATGAAGTACTATTTTGTAATTTTAATATGACTTTATAATGCCCTACCCCTGGTAAATAGAAGAAAGTGGATGTGGTGAATTTTATCATTTTGCAGCATTAAGTTAGAAACATGTATTGATAGACACAAAATCAATAAATTCATACCATCATCAAATGTTAGGTGACATTCTAATTCATTTATTACTAGAATATCGGACTTAAGATATTTTATATGTAAGTTTTCAATTAAGTACATGTATCATAATGAAATCTAGTGAAATCACATACTAGAGAGGTTGGCATACAGTCTGGATATTGACATAAAGTCTAAACATTATAATCATCAATTGATCTCATTTGAGCAACTAGACTATGGTGGTCATCATGCACAAGTAATGTACAGTAGAACCTGCTAAGTGGAACACCTCTGTAAGTGGAACACCTCCCAAGTGGAACGCCTTTTCAAAGTCCCGTTTTAAAAACCCATTGACTTAATGTTAATTGAATCTCTGTAAGTGGAACACCTCCAAACTTGAACAGTGAACACCCCATATTGAAAAATTAACCTGCTAAGTGGAATAGTCAATTTCCATAGATTTCAATATTGATATATGTAAACAGAATTAATCTCCTTCAATGATATCTGGGTATGAAAACAGGTAATACTGTGATAATTGGCAAATTAGGATTTTAATGGATTTTAATGGATTAACCTCCTGTAGAGGTCAACATGTGATGCAACCAATAATTAATTTGATTATCAGCAAATTAAGATTTCATAAGATTTTCATTCAGAAAATTGGATTAACCTCCTGTAGAACTGGACACGTGATGCTACCACTAATTAATATCCCTTGCTGTTTGTTTCAAACTTAATAAGTAAGATTAAAAATGTCATTTAAAAACAATTGAATTATTAACAGTAGGAACAAGTCTTTAAAACTTAATTGCCTAATCCTTGTACCTGAGACTGGCACAATTAGGAGGATTAAGAATATCAGAAAACATTTTTGGCAGAATGAGGAGGATTAAGAATGTCAGATACCTTTTTGAGTTAAATAAATGGATTATTAATGGTATATACCTGCCCTGTAATGAAGGGAGAATCATATTTCCAATGATACATATAAATCCTATATTTGATTTTGTATGTTCCCTGTGAACCCAAAACCTCTGTAAGTGGAACATCTTCTAAGTGGAACGCAGAACGGAGAGTGTTCCACTTACACAGGTATTTACATAATAGTGTTATAAAGGAGCATGTAGGTTATCGCAAACAACTTCAGACAATTCTAACTTGAATTATGAATATTTTCTGAACATGAACATGGGTATATCTTTTAGATCTATTCATCATCTTCAAGAAAAGTAAATATAAATTGATTAATCAGACTTAAGTGATATTAAAGGGAATGGCCCAATCAACATACTTTTTACTAAAAATGTTGACTAATAACTGTCTGAAATTGTTTGTGATAACTTACCTGAACCTTTCCAGGTCAAATCAGGAGTGACAAAATTATTTCAACCAAATTTTTGACATGTCTTCAAATACGATAATATTTTCTTCATAAGATAGAGTGTCACTTGTGAAATTTATTGATTGACCTGAGATCTTACCATATCTTTATGACAGAGAAGCGAAATAGCCATATTGAACTTTAATGATGTTTGTTTAATTGTTGTTTGCCACTTTTCGACAATTGTCAAAATTTGGGGGTTTGGGGGAGGGGAACAATTAGGTTAAAAAATTCACCTGATTCAGACTATCCTTAAATGAGCACTGATTCACCCGAGAGCATAACTTTTTCAAAACATGTAAGTGTTATTTTTGGATCACTCACATTAATGTTTCGTCTAATTTTCCCTTAGAGTTTCATCATCATTGTCCAAATCTTTGTTGAGATATTTGAGATATATGAATGTTCCTTCCTTTGCAGTTGGAAAAGATTCGGCATTAGGTGTTATAAGTCCTAGAGCACGATAAATAAAAAAAATAACAACAAAATGACATAGAACTGATAGACGTTTTCTCCTGTGCGTGTCAGCCTTGGTCTACCAAATTGCTATTCAGTAGGAAGAAACTCATTTTTCAGTTTCCATTTTAATTTCCTGACAAATAGAGCGTAGCAACTTCTGTTTTAGAGAACAATAGAACAATAGAAAAGATTACTTTACCATAATTTTAATCATCCCACATTGTAGACATATTTAGAATTAAAAATATGAAGAGAATGACAAAACCTCTTAAAACACATTTCTTAGTAAACAAATAGTGTCGTATTCTTGTTACTATGGCAACAGAGTTTTTTCTTTTTGTTATTTTTGTCATACAGATTACCTATCATACCAGGACCAAATCCTGAAAATTTGAATTCAGTATCTTCATTACTAGTATCTTAGATATATAGGTTTCTTATAGTGTCCCCTGCAGATTTTATCGGATGATATAAGGAAAATGCTCTGAAGAGGGTTGCCCAAGGATGCCACTTAACAGTTCTGGTATTTTTGAGGTCCGAACCCTCTATTCATGGGAATAGTTAACCATTGTAAAGTTTCTCATGGTTAACTGACAGAATTGATTGTATATTCAACTAAGAAGACAATAAAATGTTAAAACCAGAAGAAAACCACACCAACTTTCTTCTATTTACCAGGGGTAGGGCACTATAAAGTCATATTAAAATTACAAAATAGTACTTCATCACTATAATAGATGTATTACAATATCACACATAGCTTGGGAATGTTGTTAGAATACTACTTTGAGCTGTTTAAGTTATCATAATTTGCTTGAAGCTACAAATATAAAATAAGCAAGAAAAAAATGACAAAAATTGCATATTTTTTTCTAATTAATTGTATTTTTCCGAAACCAACAAAGATATCAACCTATAACTTTAGGGTAGTATTCATCTTTGTACTAACAATGTATGCTGTAGAACTCAGAACAATAGTTTATATATCCTTTGAGTTATGAACTAATATTATAGTACCCCCTAAAATAATTCCCTAGGGGGGTAAAAACGCTAAAATTCAGTGTCGTGACCACCCCGTTGAGCTGTCATCTTTTAATATCTTTATCAGCATGAAAAACTGATCCAGAAAAAATAGCTCTGTTGCTTTTTCTAAAAAATGCCTTAAAAACCCTTTCCCTTGAGATATTCTGAAATTGGAACCTGTCTATATCACTATGTGGCAGAAATGCATTCTGATTGGATATAAATGATCACATGACTTAGTTCACCAAGGTATCGGGAGATGGCATGCCAAAATGTAAAATCTCTAATAAAGTTTAATCAGGGCATACTGGGTTATCACTATAAAAGGCTACTAGGGAACCAATTTGGGGTATAAAACCACAACCTGGACATACTGGGTTGTTGCTAAGGTTATTTAATGAATCAATGGGGGTTATTAAAGCACAACCAAGCAAACAGAGGAATCACAGAGGTTTATTAGGAACCATATGTTTAAATCACAACCAGGGCACTCTAGGTTATCATTATAAGGCTACCAAGGAACCAATTTTGGGTATTTAACCACAACAAATGCATACGAGGAAATTGCGTAGCGAGTGAGTGTCAATATAATATTTACCGAGGTCAATGTCATATTTCCCGTGGAATAAAATCCATATTGAAAAGCAACCATGAAATGACATTTTATTCCATAATTTAATTTTTGTATGCCCCTGTTTACAAGTAAATACATGTAGGCTAAACTATTGCTGTTAAACATTAAAACCACTCGATGCACTATAACCATTCTGTGATGAACAGCTACAAGTGTCCCGGGTAGATTCAGGATTATGATAAGTTTCAACGATTTTTTACACCAAATCAACTTTTGAGTTAATACGATTTTTTGAGTATTTACGATTTTCCCGGGAAAAAAAAGATTTTTCGAGTGTATATGATTTTAAGAGGGACAATACGATTTTATTTCCCAGCGAAAACAGTAGTATTATGGAATAAAGATATAATATGCTCCACGAATATGACACATTGCACAATAAAAAGGCTCAAATACAAAATCTGAGATATCAGTCATTTAGTTCAATGTATTTTTTAGTATCTGCAAGCAACAAACGATGGATAGAGGATGGCATCGCATATTGGGAGCAAAATACATGTTTACGATTCAACAAAGTGACGAACTTTAAACTTCCTCTAATGCTTTTCGTCTCTAACGGAGGGTAAGTCATTGCAATTGCTGTCAATATTTATGTATGTGTAAATCGTATAGACCTACGTTAGGAATAACTGGTGCTCTTGCATACAACACGGTACAGTGTATATCAATGTATCTTCACAAAAAATGTTATCACGTTATCTACAGGATACGCTCTAAAATAAAACTGCCAGATCGATTCTATGATTATTTAGCTAATGTACGTATTTTAGAAACAACCTTTACATGTAGTGAGGACTACAATCTGTGAATGATTATATAAAATTAAAAGTTGTTACCAGAGCGATCTAAACCTACTAATAAATTACGGGTTTTATTTTGAATTGACCGAGAGAGCTTGAAACGAGGATCTCATTAGATAAATATGTCATACGGGCCCAGCATACTAACGCACTTCCATATCACCATTGTGAATATATTAAAACGAGGTGATCTGAAAGTAATATTGATAATCTCTATAACAAACTACAGGCCATTGTTTTACTGAACATGTTATATTTTATCTTATCCCATTAACTAACAATACTGAAGAGCATTGCACCCATCGTTTATTATTAACAAAAATATACATACTGTAAGTTATTGAATGATTTGAAGTGCAATACAGGGTGTATTCTGCTCAAGAAATTCTGTATTGGTACGAGAAAAAGTCGATTCAATATAGAATATCGAGAGCACAATATCCTGTATTCCACTTTAAATCATCCTATAACGTTTTTATCGTGTGATCTAAGTTCAATACATTTTAATTAGGTGATTATTCATTTGAAATACTCTCTATTATCTATATTGATGCTGTTTCTCTGTACCAATATTATCTGTATTGCTACGGAGAGGACAATTTCAGTAGCAATACAAATTGGAACAGCACAAGAACTGACCAATCAAAGGGCTTCATTTTACAAAGCATACGATAAATACATGTCTTGGACTAGTACATTTCTTCATTGTATATTACTCCCGTAAAACCGTTTAGTTTATAAACCATAGCGTCCCCCAGGGCTCAATACTTGGGTCAATATCATTTCTGTTAAACATTAATAAGGCTTAATCTTTGAACGTAGGTCAGCTAGCATGAATTTTTACAAGACACCATGAAGCCTGATAAGTTAAGTAGAACCGTCAATTATTATCTTTCTCTAATGCATATTGAAACGAAGGACTATAAATTTCGTAATGAGAGGCGAATGGGATCTTTTTACATACATTGTTTGAGATTTTAACTGGTAGTTAAGAGGGTATCTTCGTCCCTCGAAGTCTTCCACTACTTAGATTTTTCTAGATTTTTGATATGCTTTTTTACTCACCAATGACTATTTATTATTCTAGGTTTATTTTGAATTGTAATTTTTTCATTTATTTTTTTAAGATTTTACTGGAGTTAATTGCTTTGATCGTTGATATGCAAGGAACAGTCTGTGATGTTGGGCATTTTGTAAACGTGTTACATCAATGTCTTTATGACAGGTTATGCTACTATTGTTAATGCACAGTAGACACATGTGTTAATTATTTGTTATAAAATAGGTTTTCAGTTGTGAGTTAATCAAATTTTTAAATGGAATCATGAGATCAAAGTACTGCTATCCCTCAAATACCACATGCGTTATATTTTCAGGTGCAACTCACCCGTTGGGCTTAAACCAGAACAATATAACCAGATCAGTATTTCACCAGGATGTGGTAAAGTACGAGCTTGCAATATCATATCATATGAAAACCAATAATAAACCATTTCCTCGTGTTACATCTAACTTACTAGGATACACAAATCGCCAAATTCAATATATAGCCCCCTCATATGCTTAAAAGTCACACTTAAAAGAGTTTGTTCGTGGCATCATTGGTTCATAAAACAGTGAACAGCTTTGTTGCCATGCGTATCCATGCACTTTTACAATTATATAAGCGGCCAAAATTTCGTTTCTGTCGGCAGAGAGAGGGGGTAGTGTCACATATTGCTTTTGAACCTCACATATGCCAGTGGGGCCACATAAATCCATAACTCGAGATAAAAAGTCAGGTGTTTGCCCTTTTGCCCATTGACTAGTATGGTGACGAGAATAGTACAATTATGTCATTTCTAAGGGCAATATAGTGAAATATGAAACAGCAAGAAAATCTTACGCATTGAACGATATCTAATTTCCCGGGGAAAATTGCCGGTCCAGAATATATTCTAGACCGGTCCATATGGACCAGCACTATGGCGTCACATATTTCTCAGGTCGATATAGTCAATTAAATGCCTTCTAAACTAGCACTAAAACCTCTAGTACTGGCCCGGCAAGGTGGTAATAATAATGGTTGTTTTGCCAGCCCACGCTTACCACCGACCACGTACAGTGACAAAATAAATGGGTGTACGCGTTAGATGTAAGTTGTCATATATTAACGATTCGAACGAAACACTGTGATGATGGTTTTAAAATGTTTATTTGAGGAATATGATGAATTATTCCACAATATGTAACATGTCTTCCCGGGAAAATAACAAGGAATGAAATTGGTATTCAAAAAATCCCGTATCAGATCCCGTATCAGCCAAAATCCCGTATTGGATCCCGTATCAGCAAAAAGCCCGTATCAGATCCCGTATCCTTTCCCGGTATATCTAATTTCTGAAATTGTTATATGCTAAATATATAGAGGATATCGTATGATTTATGAGTGATATGATTTTTATCCACGAATGAATATGATATCTACACGAGCGAGCGTAGCGAGAGAGTGCAGATACCAATATCCACGAGTGGATTAAAATCATATCACGAGTAAATCATAGGATGTTCTTTTTATTCCATAGTTAAAGTCATCATCAGCATCGTCGGAAATTAAGTGATTTAATTCGAATTTTCCAAATGATCCGGCGATGTTGACACTTAGCCTTGTTTTGAGTCTCAAGTAGCAAAAATCCACAAACCATAGCATACGGCGCCGTATGTCATGGCTAAAAAACCGTATGTTATGGTTAAGTGTAAATTTGTCAAAAATATCATATTTTACCACTGATTACAAAAATACTTTTATTTTCACATGTTATCCTATGAATATCATGCTAACTATGGAATAAGATAAGATATCACGTCATATGGATCGGATACGATTTTAGTGTCGTACACCAAAATTATCTTATGTTGTTATCCCCATATATATTTAGTATCCATGAGATAAAATTCAATATTTTCATATCTGACACTGTTTTCTTTATAGTGTACTTGTTGTGTTGTCGATGGCTGAATCATTTGTAGAAAATCTTAACATTTAGAATTTTTGTGTGAAATCATTTTGTTGTATTACTTTTGCATTTTCCCATTATGATCCAAATGTACCAATTAGCTTATAAACTTAGGATTTGTGATGAGATAACATTGTTTTCTTAGTTGGGACAGGTCGCCCATGAAATCGGTCATTCTCTCGGGCTGTGGCATGAGCATGCAAGAACTGACAGAGGAAGCTACATATCAATTCAAAGGGCAAATATAAAGAAAGGACCAACAACACTAACAAACTTTGACATTGTTTTGCAAGATAGAATGTCAGCATTAGGAGCAGCTTATGACTTTGGTTCGGCGATGCACTACGGACGTCAGGTAAATAAAAAGGGCCGAGATAATGTATCAGTGACCTTGTTAATATTTCAATGTCTAAATCTAAATTGTTTCATTATATTTCGATTTATTGTAAATAGGTATTTTTTCTATTAATGTACAATATTACATTTCAATTACAACAGTAACATGGAATGTAGATTTAAATCCCACCCGAGACATAATTAATACCATTCCCGTTAAATTTACGAGTATAAGTATGTTAAGTGGGACCCTCTTCGCTACTCTGCTCTTTCTACAAAGGGTGACCTACTTTTCAAAACAGAAGCAAATGTCTATGTCAAAAGCTGAATGGTGTGTTCTAGTATGCCATCTTTACATTAATACCACAATTTCATATACTAGAATAGTAGCAATTCGACATTCACGATCCTTTAAAACGCGGGTTAATCATGAATTGATATTCTCAATATTCCTTTAAATCAGGTCAAACGTCAAATAACAAAATTGTGAAAATCGTTAGATTTTACTTTCATAAGTCAAATACTTTGATATTATAGGCATTCTCAAATTATGGAGAGGACACAATTCTAACCAAAGATTCCGATTATGAGAGGTCATTAGGACAAAGGGTGGAGCTTTCCTTTCTTGATATGAAGATTATCAATACATTTTACTGTTCAGGTATGACTGTTTATTTCATGTCAACTCCAGGGCATTCGTTTTTGTTACATCGGTTTTGATAATGATCAATAGCAAATAATGTTAAAGATCGATAAATCACCCGCACCTGTCACACACCTGTTATACTTTGTTAAAATTAAACTGTTTTAAACGTCACTGTGAAAATGTCATTTAAACTTTGTTAAACGTTATTAATAAAATGGCACTTAAACTTTACCATGGCAATTAAACTTTAAAATGGCAATTAAACTTTACCATAAAAATGGCACTTAAACTGTTTGAAACTTTACTGTCTAAATGGCGCTTAAAATGTGTTAAACTTTACTGCGAAAATGACACTTAATTTTTTTAAATGTTGTTTTATTTTACTTTGAAAATTGCCAACGTTATCAGGTCTATCAAACATCTATCTGTAACAAATCCATGTTCCAACACACTTCAGCATTTCATTTTCATGCATTTGATTTTGATCAGACACATCTTGTTAATAAAAAGAAAAGCACATCAAACATTTGTTTCAAACAATACTATTTCATAGATATCCAGTTTTATACTATTTTTGTAGCATTCTATCACCATGTCCCTAAACTTATCTGACAATGTATTTTTCTAATACGATGCCAATTCTGGTTCAACTTTTTAGTTGATATTTTTGGCATTGTGGCTTTCAATGACAAAGGCTGAAGTGAAAGTTGCTCAGCTATGAATATTGTTGAACAGTGTCCGTCTCAAGCAAAACACTACACTAGTATTTCAAGGCAGAATCAGATTTAGCAAGATCCAATTTTAGAATATTGTGGGCTCATATCATTCCAAGTTATGTTTTCTAAATACATTTTTAATTACTTTGGAGACTTTAAATATTTTTCTGGCGCTTTGAATTCTTAATGACATCACCAATTTAAAACATCATGGATCTTTTGGGAGATATAAGATTTGAAATGTTATAAAGGAATATGGCATACAGGGTGGTCCAAAAAAGTGAACCCCTGCAACGGGCCATATTTCCCTTATTACTCTCAGGAATCCTTTCATATTTTCACATGTTGTAGAGTAGGGTCTAAATTTTTTGTTGGTACGATACATTTTTCTTAGTCTTGAAATTTGCAGAAAGCATAAGCCCTAACCAAATATTACTGAAAATGGATAAATGTGATTTTCAGCATCCGCGATTATACAACCCATCAACACCCTTCCCCTGGCATTTTTTTTAGCTGTAGTCTTAAAGAGCCATTATTTTTTGACTTTGTTTGGTTTTGAATCATGCACATTATGGTGTAAAAACTAGCATCCTACCTCAGTTAGTTGCAAAGATATTGTGATCCAAAGAAATGTTCTAAGTTTCCATAGACGAAAACTCTTCCAAGCGAAATTGCAACATACCCCTATATGATCCTGAAATGTCAATATCTTCATTAACCATGGTCCAATTCTAGTGAACGTACTATGGCTCAAAACATTGAATTTTAGATTTTCTTTTGATTTTCTAAAGATATTTGATAAAGAGCTTCTTAGACTCCTGGTCACAGGGGGCAACTTTGTCCCCTTCTATCCATTTGTGTAGGTAACATGTCCCTTAACTGTTGAACAATTAAAACGGCTTCAAAATGATCAATGAAAGTGTGAAATGTGTTTTCTGCTCAAATAGTATCCCATTTGTCATATGGTAGGGTTTTAAACTTGTATCTCTAACTGAAAGCTGTTTTAAGAATACCTAACATGTTTCAACAATTTCCATGAATTACATTGGTAAAATTTTGCACAATCGAATTTTTAGGCATGTTCGTTTAA
Source organism: Owenia fusiformis (assembly GCA_903813345.2). Taxonomy (NCBI): domain Eukaryota; kingdom Metazoa; phylum Annelida; class Polychaeta; order Sabellida; family Oweniidae; genus Owenia; species Owenia fusiformis. The sequence goes on from CAIIXF020000009.1 coordinate 1,446,653, forward strand.
GTCTTGTAATTTCTTGATTTGGTTAAAAAGTCACCGATAACTTCCATGATTGTATTGTATGTTTATTTATGCATAATGCTGTTTCTATAATGACATAAAAGATAAGTATGCCGCCTACCTTAGGAGTGACGTCATACGTTCCCGGTTGCATTGTCGCAATATTAGATAAAACTGATGTTTGGTTTTTAAGTCGGAATAAACAATAAACTCGATAATATTCCTCACATACGTGTTCATCTCGGTCACATACGAGGGAAGATCCGAAAGTTTCCGGCCTAACATAGTTCTAGTTAATGGATTTTCAAAATGATAGTGTCATTTTTCAATGTAGTCTCCCTGTACTTCGATGCACTTGGCCCATCTTCTTGGCAGCATCTCAAGTCCAGTTCTGAAGAAATCAGGAGCATGACCCTCCAACCACTGGTTAACAGCTATCTTGACCTCATAATCATCATCATCATCATCAAAGCGTTGCCCTCGTAGAGATTTTTGAGTTTCCCAAATAGGTAATAGTCACTGGGTGCTTGATCTGGAGAATAGGGTGCGTGCGGTAATAATTCCAGATGGCATTCTTCCGCTGCATCACGAGCAACTTGGCTTGTGTGAACAGGTGCATTGTCCTGTTGATGCAAAACTCCAAGACGGACTTTGTGTGGCCTGGTTTCATCAGGTTTAACTTTTAAAGTACGCAACAAAGCAGCATAATATTCTCCATTCATTGTAGTACCTCTTGGAAGGTAGTCTACTAAGATAGGACCTTCACAGTCCCAGAAAATGGTGGCCATCATCTTTTTGTTGGATGGGGTGGTGCGAAACTTCTTTGGGGGTGGGTACCCCATATGTTTCCATTGCATTGACTCATGTTTGGTTGAACTCAAAATGACGCACCCAAGTTTCATCAAAAGTGACTATTCTCTCCATAAAACCTTGTGGATCAGTGTTATACATGTCCAAATGCTCTCTTGCAACAGCAACTCGTTTTGTTTTCATGTCCTCTGTATGCATACGGGGTACCCATCTTGAGCTTAAATTTTGCATGTGTAAATGTTCATGAATTATTCTACAAACGGTACCATATGATAATCCAGTTTCTTCTACAAGTTCACGTATAGATTTCCGCCTATCTTCCAATATTGTTCGATGTACAAGATCAACATTTCTATCTGACAGGTATTCTAGAACGTGGTGCACCATCAATTGATTCCCGTCCACGTTTAAATTCAGCCACCCAAAATTTTACAGTAGAATAGGAGGGAGCACCTTCCCCATACACATCCTTAAGTCTATCGTAGATTTCCTGCCCTCCATTTTCTTCTTGATATAGAAACTTTATTACAGCTCTATATTCAGTTTTCTCCATTGTGATCACTGATGTGCAGCCACTGTGACCTGACCTCATTATGAATATTCTCAAATTAGGCTGTGACCCCTAGAGGTTAATCATATGCATAAATTATGTTCATACATAAGCAACATTTGAACTGTGGTTGCTCTCAGACATCGGGAACTATGTTAGGCCGGAAACGTTTGGATCTTCCCTCGTATATATTGGCCAGGACGCCCAACTAGTGTAGCCTGCAGGGGGTCCAAGTGATGACAATAAAAAGTCATAATGCTTTATTTAATGAAAATCTATACTTTTTAAAAGGTAAAATAAAGTTAATTGACAAATATTTGCAAATGCTACTGACTTTTCGAAATAGTGTTTTTTCTCCCCTATCCCCACTTTTTCAAATTTCACTAATTGGATTTATATTTCATTGTTATGTGGTTGTAGCAAAATCATTGACCAAGATTATGTGGGAATAATACCAATACAAGCATTTCTTTGTTTTCTTACTAAATCATTTATGTCCATCTGTTGTTCTTCGTGAAATATGAATGTTAAGGACAAAAACAGTTTGAAAGAGTAAACGACTGTGTGCTACAACATGTCCACTGAATAACTTATAAACAGTTAACACAGTATCAACTTTATATTGCAATAAGACTGCAATAGCAATCAAATAATAGTAATACCGACAGAGATAAATCAAATCAAATCATCTATATCATTATAAATGGATAACATATTTTGAACATAGATTCCTGTAAAGAGTCCCAACAATATCAGACACTCGATTGGGTTGCCTGTAAAAACAACGGCTATAGAGATCCGAACAGATGCGACTCGTGCAAATGCCTTGATGGTTGGAGTGGGCAGTTTTGTGACCAAGTGGCCCCATCTGTAGGAGGTAAGTGAGCGTTATTATGGTATCATCATGATACCATTATTACAAGGTAATTTTAAAATCATAATTATTACCACCTTGCCGGGCCAGTTCTAGGGGTTTTATTGCTAGTTTAGAAGGCGTTCATTTTACTATATCGACCTGAGCAATATGTGACGTCATTGTGGTGGTCAAGTGACCAAATGTTGAATGTTGAAAAGAATTCAGACCTGTCGAGAATGCATTAACGACCGGCAATTTTCCCCGGGAAACTAGATATCGTTCAGTGCGTAAGATTTTCTTGCTGTTTCAGTCCTGGTCGTTAACGGTGGTAATAATACTAATAACGTCATTTCTGCGGGCAAAATAGTGAAATATTGGACCTTGGACCTTCGGCCCTTGCTCCAATATTTCACTATATTGCCCTTTGAAATGACATTATTGTACCATTTCACGATTATGCTTTAATGTTGAAAATATGATATCATGATTATAAGGTATTATTAAAGTCATGATATTATGATGATATAAGTGGTGTTCTTAGGATGCATGATAACGCATAATGCCAGGGTGGAGGATAATGTTACGTAGTATTATATAAACAGATATTTGTAAGTGAATGATACTTGGATGCAAGAGTATTTTAGGAAACATGATTCATGATATCATCTTTTTGAGGATATATTTGCATTGGTGGTTGTTCATTGGCTGATATAACTTAAAGTGATGCGTTTTTAAGTATTAGATAACATATCATATTCATACCACTATACAAAAACCTTTGCACCCTTTTCATCTCCTCTAAAAATCACTGTCTAAACTTACCGTGATTTTGATTTATCTTGTTAATTTCTCATATGATCATCAGCTTTTTTTTAATGAGTTATCAAACTACTCCACGTTCATCAAGCTTTTAAAAATAAGTAAACAATTTCCCGTTTTCAGGACAATGTGGAGGTTTAAGGGAAGCAATGACCACAATCAAAGATGACATTATGACTCCAGGACATCCACGATATTACAAAATTAATACGAAATGCACATGGCTTATTACAGTTAGTTGATTTCTATAATATATTTTGCATTCTTTGACTATTGAATTAATATATTGAGTTTGAACATAAAACTCAAACTCAAATAATTGAACTGAAACTGTATATTTATTTTTTCACAAAGCATGAATATAGTAACCATTTCCAAAGGAAGAATAATTGGTGATGAACAGGATATCTTACATTATACTCTTTTCAGACACCAGATGGATATGAAGTAGTTGCAAGCTTTGTGACATTCAACCTAGGGTGCAGTTATTCAAATATGTTCATGGTTGAAATGCAATGCAAGAATGAATGGGTTGAAGTCCGACACCATAGAGTTGATGAAATGGGACCCAGGTAAGTGCTCTTCAATGTTTATTGTCCTTGCTGTTGTTTGGTATTTTCTCATTTTTGTTTATGACAAGTTATTTTATATGTCAAGTGCAAGTTATTATTTTTATTATATTCCTAAATGGTAATTTAAGTATGTATTCTTTTCACTTTTATTTCGTATGTATAGAACACTTGTAGAAACTCAATTGCATGTTTTAGGTTTTGCTGTGCTGAATTACCAACAAAAACTTTTGTGTCAACGTATAATGAACTGATGGTGCTGTTCAGAACTTTTCCACAGGCTTCTACCACATTTAGAGGAATGCAAATGCAGTATTATTCAAGAAGAAGTAAGCCTTCTTTTAGTAGGCTTTTGCAAGTACCATGAAGTACCAAATCCATGAAATCCATGAGTCGAGAGTTTGATATATTTCCAAAATATAAAGTCTTTGAAAGTAACACAATTTTATATAATCAAATCTGACACACTGAAGCAATGCACTCGCATAAAAATACAGTACTTCTAGAAAATTACTAAAAAAAGTTAGTGACCAATCATTATAATCTGTTTTCGGATGATTTTTATATCTTTGAAAACAAGATATAAAACAGGCCGTCCACGTAAAAGTCAAAATGCCCATCATTGCAAAATTTACCTTGACTCGTGTTCAACATAAGGTCGTTTACATTAAGTCAATGGGATGTGGAACTTTAAAAATGAGCCAAATGTGCAGTATTCTCTCCTTTCCAGAGGTTCTTAGGGAACCATGTAAAAAACTGTTAGTATCTGGCATAGAGGACCCAGAATTTTCCTACATGGAAGGAATCTACCACATGGATATTCTTCTTCACAAAGGTAGACCTACATATAGACATGACTATGAATTCCGGTACATCTTTTTTGATGAATATAATGATGGGAAGCAGTGCTGGTACATTGGCAACACCATTGGAAACACTGATATGGATAAGGTTTTCTTACTACTCAAAAGTCAGGTGGACTTTCCGGAAGACTCTACACTCTTTAATAAGAGATACAAAAACAAATGGGCAAAAACATCAATGGTCGTTCAATGTTTGAATGGTGGGTACATTACGCTTTAGTTAATATTAAATAAAGGAATGCCCTAAATAACAAATACATGTTAATTCTCATCTTGGTTATATCATGTTTAATAATTCCCAGCATGTTTTATGCATTTGACTTAAAATGAGTAATGTATACCTTTATAAATCATTCTTCAAATTCTAGATGTTTGATAGTATATATTTTAACAATGCGTCTGCAGTTATTTATCCATATTGGGGTATTTCATTTCTTTCCACCATTTTGAGTACCTCGATTTTTATTTTCTAGCTAAACCTCCACGGGGAATCAGACTAAGTGATATGTCATTAAATGGCTCACCGAAAATCGAAGGATATTACAAGTTAACTTCAAAGACACAATACGACCGACCAATTTACAAACATAGTTCAAACGATTTATATATATATCATAAAAAGATAAGAGAACACACATGGATGGTGGGAAAAGATATAAACAGTGTGTTGACTGGCGTCGTGGCCAAGGCAACTGCAGATAGCTCCAGTGATCCTTCACAAATGCACGTGGCATGGTCAGTAAGAGTAGGAAGCATGTTTAAAGCGGATGTAAAGCTCCATGCCACTGCCATCTACGGTATGCTTCCTGGATTGGGTTTCTACAAATCGTAATATTTTCCACTGATTCATATTTTTCAAAGTTATTTCATTTTTTCCTCAAGATCCGGACGGTAAATTTTCAAAAATATTATTTTTAACATTTTTTGTATAATCACAAGTTTTTGAAAAAGTTCTGAATTGTGTAAATGTTTTGGAAAATAAAAAAAGGTTTTTCCATTGAGAGCAACGCTAAATTAAAACATTTTTTCAGAAATAAATAAACAGTTGATTTTTCTAATCTTCAGATATTGATTGTGTTACACACATTGATTTTTCTCACGAAAATCTGAATTGTAGAAACAAGTTAGGCGACATTGAAGTTCTACCTTAAACGACACAGTCATTAAGACATCTAAAGTCTATGTCAATGCATTAGGAATGAGCACTTTTGCTTTAATTTGCAATTCAAAAGTTATCCACAAAACAGCAATGTGTTGCAAACATAATGTCCCTGCCCCCAATGAATTTCTACTTCAATAATTTTTTTCTTCAGTTGATTTAATTTTTAAAGCCAGAAAACAAAAGTCTAATGAAAATGGTGTAAAGAAAAATCAAAAATATGCAAATCGGGGAGAACGTATGTTTATTGCAGTTGCACGTCATATGCATAGGTATGGAGGGTATGTGCTACAAGGGACCATCTCAAAGGTATAATCTAAGCTTTTTATAAGAACTCAACTAGATAGTCAGTAATCACTATCACGATCATTATTTGAATATGTTTCGAGATTGATGATTACAGGGTCCATTTCCTCAATAAGATTGATTTGAAATTATCCCTGAGTATGTGCAACAGCATTAGTTGATAGGATTGTATAATTGCATTGTTTATGAAAACCTCTTTGGTCAATCCATGCATAATTTGTTGATTTCCATCGGTTGTTCACTTAAAAAATCTAATAGATTGTGTCCTGATGAATTCACATTGGAATTTTTCTTTCTAGCTCTAAAAATTAAATCAACTGAAGAAAAATTATGGAATCACAAAATCACCTAGGACAGAGGCAATCCATTTGCAACATATTGCTGTTTTGTGGATACATTTTATTGAAGCAAAAATGGTAATTTTACTGCATTGTCATACACTTTAGTAGTTCAATATCCGTATCAAGTTTGGTATTGACATATTTTGCAGGGGAATCTCATTGTTCATCAATAAAGGTGACTAGCTCAAATGTGGCTGTAGAAGACACGTATTCGTTGTTGCCGATGTCCTTTGCTGACAGACCCGTCTACTTTGGACAAAGGGACCACTCTCCCAAGGTTTGAATATATTTCCCATATGTTTTTATTTTTCACAACTTTAGTAAATAATCACCATTATTTATGACGCGATTGCACGTTTGTTTATGAGTTATTATTTGATTTAGTACATAGCTTCCAAGGCACTTCACAAATCACATAGACTTTGGCTCATCGGGGATGCAATCGGAGATATACGATTGGGAGTAGTCGGAATGGACAGTTTTATAATGGATCCGAGTAAGACATCTGGGGATTGGAAAAACATTAACAGGAGAACTCTCACATTGGATGACAGTGTATTTGTCAAAATGGAATGTTTAGATGGTGGGTGGAAAAGGGATAATATATTATTTTAATTAAAAGTATACGTAGGGATAGAGGGTACAAAGAAAACAACAAGATACCCATAGGTTTATTTTATATTTAAACGCACTCGACGTCAAATTTAAGTTCACTTCAGTATTATTAATTTTTGTTCCAAGAAATTGAAAATGAATCGGTGAATGAGTGTACGTCATCGAAGCATGACTGTCATGCAAATGCTGTGTGTACTGATACCCCTAGCTCTTACACATGTACATGTAAACCAGGGTTCACAGGCGATGGGACATCTTGCATGGGTAAACTAGTCCTTTTTTAATGTAATAACATTATGATTAACTTCGAAATTCGCTAAAGTAATCGCCATATATTTTGTTGACTTGTACATCCTAAGTATATTAAACATTGTCTGTCCAAAATATTCACACATTTACAGTATGTAACTAGAATTCTTATGGAATAAATCAAATACATGCAACACCCTTTTCAGATGTGAATGAATGCATGGAAAATACCGATAATTGTCACGTCCATGCTACATGCACCAATACACAAGGTACCTTTACATGTAAGTGTAAAGACGGTTACAAAGGAACAGGAGTCCAATGTGTTGGTAAGATAATTCTATTTAGTTTTAAAAACCGACAGCAAACAAAAATGCCAATATGAATTGTGAATAACACAGTTTTAGCACACAATAGCACCCAATTTGTGTGAAAAAAGGTCAAGGAATAAGTGTAGTTATCATAGAAAAATAGTTTATATTTTTAATCTCCTACCATCCTACTATATATTACGAGCATCGGGTTGATAGTCACTATGATACAACAAATTCAACAACAAACGCCAAGTGACCAACATCACACTGTCAGTAGAAGCCCATTTCCAATTTGATGCACTTGTAAACTCAAAGAATATATTTTGGGGGAGGTTAGCGCCTGATAAAGTATTAGAGTGATTCCTTCACATAGACTATGATAGATTTAAGGAGAATAACCCCAGGACAAAAGTAGGCTTAACCTGAGTCACGCGTGTCATTTAGGTCATGCTTGCTGAGAAATACAGTAAGGTATTTCGGAACATTTTATAATATGTAGCTTTGTCTACAATGATACAAACATACATGATACTCATCCTCTATTATTATGGTACAATTGCACATTTTATTGTCTCTTACAATATTAGTACGGTGTCTTCCCGTTTCAATTTCAAAACAATAGTTTGAAATTTTAGACTTTGCTAGAGCTTTAATACATCTATATTCTAAATTACACAATAAATAAAACTCCAAAATAGCTTTTAATTGCGTGTGTTTACAGTTTAGGGTATTCCCTTAGTTTTCCCAAGTCTTCCCTTAGCTTTCATAAGTTTTTGTTTACATATAACAATAAAATATAATTGGTTCCCTACACTTTGCTAAGCACCATACATGTTCAAATTCCAGTGAAAAAGTAAATATTTGATTTTGATGCCCAAGTTGTTTTCCCATATTGATCTAGTTGGTAATGCATAGTATAACATAATTTTGGATGTCTATGATAAGACATTTCTGTTAATTTTATCCAGTGTTTTATGGTTCTCAGCATATAAGGGGAAGTCTGTCCCATTCGCCCAATGCTGCTGCAATTTTGATCGGATACCTATATAATATTTATAAAATTGTACAAAATTTTGTATATTCAATTACACTACATCATCATATCCCCACATCTCTGATCCATAGCGCAAGATAGTCGTTCGTAGTTCGTTAACCCACCATTCTGGTTGTTGGGGTTTGTTTTTGGCATGTTTACTCGGTAATTTTTGTTTCATGCTTGCATCTGCTGTCGTGTATATATTGGTCAGCATATTTATATTTTCATTGAATCAGAAGTGAAAGGTTTTGCATCATCACACATGGTTCTTTGAAATGTTGGTTCCATATCATGTTTCCGTTTATAATATTTGTTTTTTATTAAAGCAGATATGAAATGGTATTTTTAACCTAAAGGAATCAATATAATGTTTTGATAAATGTATTTGGACATGTTTTCTCATCAGTAGTGTGAAAATTATTTCACTCTAACGATCATTATTACCACCTTGCCGGACCAGTTCTAGGGGTTTTAGTGCTAGTTTAGAAGGCATTCATTTTACTATATCGACCTGAGAAATGTGTGACGTCATAGTGGTGGTCCATATGGACCGGTCTAGAATATATTCTGGACCGGCAATTTTCCCCGCGAAATTAGATATCGTTCAATGCGTAAGATTTTCTTGCTGTTTCAGTCCTGGTCGTTAACGGTGGTAATAATACTAATAACGTCATTTCTGCGAGCATCGGCCCTCGGTCCAATATTTCACTATATTGCCCTTAGAAATGACGTTATTGTACTATTATATCTGCTTAATAAGCAATATTCGAATTGGTTGTGACGTTATTGGCCCCCACTTGATCTCTGACTGCTCCCCACGTGGCCCGTTTTGGTCCATTAGATCATGACGTCATAATACCAAAATGTTTTGTTATTTGTTTACACAACAATCCTATGGTTGCAGTGATGTTGTGATTACTAAGGAACCAATAAACCAAAGCTATATTTTGTATATGACGTTACTAATCACGTGGGGGCCAATTTGATTGATCAGTTAGTTTTCTTTCGTTATCTATGACCGTTAGCAGTTATCTAACGTTTATTTTATGATGACTATCGCAAGAACTCTACGTTGGGCTTACAATGGAGAAAACCTCATTTTTGTACCTGCAAGTTGAGAAAATCTATTTCAGTTGTCCTTTAGAAGGAATCTGCTGTGTCTGATGTTTTGCAGCTCTACATGAAATTCAATTTATATAATCACTTAATAATATGTCATATCCTGGCACTTTCTCCAACAGGTGCATGGTTTTTGATTCCAATGGAGATGTCTCCTGATTCTCATAGTTTAGCCTTGCCCAAGTCGATCTCTTTTACTTATCTTGATTTCTACTATGACCGCCTTGTACCAATGAGAAAATCCCGTGCTTAACCGACGTAATGTCGGTGAATTTGACGAATCAACGTGTCAATATCATGTTCTATTTCTAAGCTGTTCTTAATACTATCTTTCTCTTTTGATCCACTTTCTTCCAAAGTTTCTTTCTCATTACCTTGGATTCCATATAATGTTAGGTTTTTCCTTTTTGAACGTTCATTCTGTCATCCTGGTCCTTTTGTTTTAATGATATTTCATTAATTTCGTTTTTTGTGTAGTTTAAACCTGTTTCTAGGTTTCCGAGTTTACTTTCTATGTTATCGAGTCTTGATCCTATAGGTTTTGAAACCTGTCTTCTATTTTTGTCCAAAGGTCATCGTTTTTACGTGAATCTGACTGACTTGTTCCTCGGGTCTTAGGGGGAGTGCCTGGATTAAGGTCAACATCGCCTGAACATCGAAGTATAATGGCCATATACAGGGTGTCTCAAAAAAATGTACCCAAAAGTATATCAAGAGCACAGATAAACCAATCAATATTTTCAGACATTTTTTGCATGGTCATGTAGCCAAAACATGAAAATTTTCTCCCCAATACACCATTTTTATTTCAGTCTTGTCTTTTTGATGCTTGAACCATTTACCTTTTACACCACAAAATCGATGTAACCTCATATTTCAATGACAGCCTGTATCCTTACTGCTACATTGTTCATCACATTTTGATAATAATTCTGGTGAAATGTTTTTGATTTCTCTTTGGATGTTGTCCTTTAGTTGTTCTAGGTGTTTTTTCTTGGAATGAGCATTAAAACACTCCTTCAAATAGCCACAGAAAAAGATGTTTGAGGATGACGATGGCAGAACAAACACAGATAATCAGGTCAATTATCGGCAAATGATTCAGGAGTTACCTTCCAGAGTTAGGCAGGCTAGCCTGGATACCAAATGATATCCAAATGAAAACACAGTGCTCTCAAATTGATACACACAACAAAAGCTACACTAGAATCCCAACCAATGCAGTTTCTTGAACCTCTGACCTCTCTGTATAAGGGGGCTATTAGACATTGTGAGGGCCTCCCTATTCACCATATTTGACGGCCCATACTTTTTTCTCTGAGGCTATTTGAAGGACCATTTTTATGCTAAACCCAAGCTAAGAGACCTAGAACAACTTAGGACCAGCATCCGAACAGAAATCAAAACATTCCACCAGAAATATCAAATGTGATGAACACTGTAGTAGTAAGGATGCAGACTGTCATCGAAATATGACGTTACATTGAATATGTGGTGTAAAAGGTAAAGGGTTAAAGTATCAAAAAGGCAAAACTGAATTAAAAACTGTGTATAGGGGAAAAACTTTCATCTTTTATCTACAAGACCATGCAAAAAATGTCTGAAAATATTGATTGGTTTGTCTATGGTGTTGATATACTTTTGGGTACATTTTTTTGAGACACCCTATATATGGTTGGATTTATGCTGAATAATGTTCCTTTGTGAATATAATTGTAATGTAACAGTGTAACCATACTTTCAAAAAATCAAGCCTGTCTAAAATATGATAGGCTGGCAGGAAATTAAATGATCTTAACATGTAAAAAATATGACAAAGATATGAAGAAAATAAGACTTGACGTTTGACCATCCTGTAAATAAATTCCATTTCATTTACTGTATTGTTACTCTGCTACTACAGAAACATAAAAATGGTTATAGATGTTTTATTACCAGCAAGTTTTAGGTTTGTAAAAGTATTTGTCAAATGAGAACTCAAAATCTTGATATTTTTTATTGACAAAGAAAGTCATTTTAAATAGACAGTGTTTTTGAAATGTGAACGAGTGTGTATTTTTCTGTTTAGTAAATCGTGTGAACGAGTGCCTAATGAGGACACATAACTGTGATCAGCACGCCACGTGTATAGATACCTCCATATCATATATGTGTCGATGTAAACCTGGATATACAGGAAATGGAAAAACATGTACAGGTGATAAAATGTATGAATTATAACTTGACATAATCATGGGTTTAAATTATTCCTGAATATTGAATATAGAAATACAAGGGAAAAAAGAATATTTAATCGTCTTCAATGTCAAGGTATATCAAGGTATCACAAAATTAAGTAAAAATCATTGAACGTTTAAAAGAGGAAATGCAAAAACACTTTTTCTATGTCCATCAGTGCATGAAAGGGTCAAAATCCATCCACAAAGTCAACATAGTCAACGAAACACGATCGATTTAAGATTTGAACCTCATGGACCTTTTGAAGGTAAAAAAAGTGTTATCATTGGCGGGTGGCGTCTGTTACAAATTCTTACAACTTCCAATAACATAACAAATACTGTTAACACTGACTGAAAAGTTAAAAATGTCAAAAATGTATTTTTTCAACTTGCTTCAAATTAGATTATATATGATAAATATGATAGATATGAGATTCTCAAGGTAAAAAATGTCAAAAAGGTGTGTTTCAGCGTGTTTCAATTTGACCTTTTTTAAAAAAACATCTACAACTTCTCAGAAATTAAATCTGACTTTAGATCCGACATTTGACCTTCAATAACTTTCTCAAATTAATAAAGGTCAGGAAGGTCTTTTCTTTAATACAGGTCAAAAGGTATTTTTAATCTTGCTTCAAAATCATCTATAAGTCCACCTACGTTCAAATATGACTATAATTTAAGATTTGACCTTCAATGACCTTCTTGAGGTCAAAAATGACAAAATGTATTTTTCCAACTTGCTTGAAAATGGCTTAATTTTTTTTTTAAAAGGTCAAAAGGGTATTTTTCAACTTGCTTCAAATTGATTAAATGTTCTAAATGGTGGTGTTTTTTGTCATATTAATGCCTTGTTTATGTTAAACAAGTCGTGTGAATGAGTGCTCAATGAGATTGCATGACTGTAGTTCACATGCCACTTGCATAGATACGTCCATATCATATACGTGTCTATGGAAATCTGGATGTACAGGACATGGAAAAATATTTATAGGTGAAACAATGTTTCCAGTATAATTGTGCTTGTGTAATTTGTGATGCACATATTTTTTAGTGGACGTTTAAAAATGTTGAATTAAGAATCCAATATGTTATAAATGGGATCATTTTCCTCGCATAGGTCGATAGTTGTTCTATATTTATTCCGAATGGAAAGGGTAAAGAACGATAGAAACGTCTACATTTGATTACAGATGTGAATGAGTGTGCAATAAGAAGAGATAATTGTCATACGAATGCTGACTGTATAAATACCATTGGTTCATACATGTGCGACTGTAAATCAGGCTTCCAAGGAACAGGGAGATTCTGCTCGGGTACAGTAGCTATGTACTTAAAAACAAACGTTAACTAGATTATTTATACAGCCTATTAGCTATTTAATATAATTCATGGACCACAACATAATAATTCTATCGGGATATTAATCTGGCATACAAAATCGAAACGCACGTACGTATGAAATCACCCTATACAACTGCAGAAGAAGTGAGTAGCTCCCATAATTCTTTCATATTCTATCGTATTCGGGGAGTCCCCATTACGTCATCCCCCGCATCATCTCCAATCAAATCGCAGGATGCGATCACGTGAACATATCGTGGAAGTGGCGTTAACATCAGTTAAATATCATTATTTTAAACCTACGGTAATACTATTTGAGTCACTCGAGCCAAACTTGTGGAGAATACTCATAAAACTACAGCGAACATTGGTAGATTCAGTTCAATGGCAACTGAGGCCTGTTTATAACGAACGTGCCAATATGAAAGGAACCCACTTCTTTGGAACCCCCCCCCCGATACAACTTCATGTAGTTTTCTCACTTGAATAATCGTTCGGTTAGATTGTTAACGTTAGTCCGTATACCCTACTATCACACCAAACTAGTTCTCACAACGTTCTCGAAAACGGGCTCTTCTACTAGGGTCGTTTTTACAACGAGTTGAACTGTCTGAGGGCGTATTGAGAACGAGGTAGAACTAATTGCAAACGGGTTTAAACTGACAAAGAACGTATCAAAGATTGCTTATGAACGAGTTAGCAAAAATATAGCTATCACATCAAACAAGTTGCCACTGCGTCCTTCAAACCTGGTTTTAAACTGTGTGCGAACGGAATGAACGTAGCTGCAACTTTCTACGGTCTATTTACGAACTTCATGAACTTTCTAAGACGGGAAGGTGATTTTAGAATTTTGAAATGATTCAAAATTCGATGGCGACCATACCGTTCTGTAATCAGGTCATGATGACCTTCTAGACTAAGGGACGCGTTATACGACGTTGCACACCAACGTGGAGCGACCTGGACGAACTGCGAATGAGATGGACGTATTGAAGACTGTTAATGAACGAAGACGCCAATATTTTAGACATATTTCCCGACTGTAGCCAGATTGAGCCCGTTTTTCGACGTTTTCGTAGGACTGACAAGAACGGGTAAGAACTAGTTTGGTGTGATAGGGGGGTTACATAGACCACCCCGCAGCGTGTAATACACCATTGATAGTTGTATAGGTATTTTTCTATGATACATATTTTAAACAAGCTCGTTTAGTAAGATATTTGGAGCTAAATTATGTATATAAATCATGTACAGTATGTTCCAAAGGTAGCAGGACTGGTGCTTGACTATGCACCAATCGTCTTCAAAATTTCACATAATGTACTTGCACAACTTTTTCATGAAAATGTGATATGTATCATTTTTGTATACTGAAGTATGACTGTAGTATGACTGAAGGAAGTATCTAATTCAGCTATTACGATACAACATCTCTTGTTTGTTATAATATTTGATGTATAATGGTGTTGCTATACAACTCAGATTCATGATATATGATGATTTCATTATCATGATAATATTTATTCTATTTCCTGGAATGTCACAATGTGTAATAGTCTGCACAAATCACGGTTGAGTTTTTGAAAAGACCCAATTTAAAGCCAGTCATCCGACTTGATAATGCGCCTGCCCGAAAGTCAGCATTAAAGACCACTGCAGCTATAAAGGAGCTAGGTCTTGAGGTCTTAGTCCATGAACCATACTCTTCTGAACATGCAATATCTAATTTATACATAAATGGAGAATGGAATGCTAATCAGCGCGGTAAGACCTTTAAAAGATGAGAATGACCTTCTCCAAGTTGTTCAATTGACCCCGTGATATCCTCAAATGGGTTCACTCGTGTGTTTGAGTCATAGATACAGAGTGCTACTCTTGTACTGCAAAGAGGAGCCTGTTTTTCAAAGTAGATGATACATAAGAATATCAAATGATATAAAGCAAATGTAATTCCCACCAGTTGCTGCATTTCATCTGTGGTATGGGACGTATAAAATGCTTAAAGTCTGTGTAGCTTTCTGCGTGGAATGTTGCCCCGGGTATTTTGATGTCATGTTACCATAGCAACCATAACTGTATCCGAGTTTCATAATTTGTATCGAAACTTTGCAGTTTTTTTTATTACAATACATGAAAGTACATTATGTTAAAGTTTGAAGACAATCACCAGTCCTGTTACTTTTGGAACGCCCTGTACATTTGCTTTACATCATTTGATATTCCTATGTATCCTCTACTTTGAAAAAAGTAGGCTCCTTTTTGGTTCGTACAAGAATAGTATTCTGTATCCATGACTCAAACACATGTGTGAACCTATTTGAGGACATGTCACGAATGGTCGATGGACAATTTGGAGAAGGTCATTCTCATATTTAAGGGTCTTACCCCCTGATTAGTATTCCATTCTCCATACAAGTATAATTAGATATTTCATGGTCAGAGGAGTATGGTGCATGGTCTAAGACCTCGAGACCTAACTCCTTTAAGCTGCAGTAGTCTTCAACGCTGACTTGCGGGCAGGTGCGTTATCAAGGTGGATGACTGGCCTCAAATTGGCTCTTTTCAAAAACTAAACCGTGAATTGTGCAGACTGTTATACACAGAAATATTCAATGAAATTGAATAAAAATATTATTATGAAAATTATAAAATCATACTTGAATCTGAGTTGTATAGCAACACCATTACAACAAAGCAACTAATTAAACAAACAATAAATGTTGTATTGCAATAGGTGAATTAGTTACTTTCCTCAGTGATATAAAAATGTTAGATATCACATTTTCATAAAAGTTGCCCCGGGTATTGTGATGTCATGCTACTATAATAGTAACCATAACTCTTTTCACATTTAATCATTTTTTCTGAAACTTTACAATTTTACTTACAGTACTTTAAAGTACAATTTGTGAAAATTTGAAGACACTTGTTGCAAAATTGACAAAATGTCAGCACCAGTCATGTTACCTTTGGAACACCCTGTATGATATACATCATTTATTTCAGAAATCACAATCGCCAGCATTGTATTCAGTGTATATGAGTATAATGATTCCCGTTGACACCAACGTGAAATTCAGTCTCCAGTTCTAAAAACATAACTGAAGCTGATCGGTTATCTGAAGTTGACGAATTAGCGCTTGTTTTGTATGCGCGTCTTTTTAGAAAATAGGCGTATATTGATGACTTTTACTATTCCTTTTCAACTCACAGCACAGGATGGCCCAAAAAAACGTTCACATTTTTATTTCAATATAACTGTTTTTGAAAATGCATAAACTTCAATTCTGCAGGAAGTCAATTTTACAAATGTTCCCAAAGTGGGATTAATTAATCTCCAGAAGTTAAAGATAATTAAGGTAAACAGACACTGGGATTTGCATAAAAAGTACAGGTTTCTGGATAAAATTCAAAGTGACAATTATACAATTATAATGATCATGCCTCAAATAACATTTTCAGATAAGATTGACATTTCATACATTTAGCCACTGAAGCATGTTAAGTATGGTGTAAACACTTGTGTAATTTATATTTATGATAGGATTTGAATCACTTTGGAGTGTATTGAGGCTGATATGGACTATTCGATGTACTGATTCAAGATCGATTAAAACGGAACTGGTAGGCGAAAGTCTGGATGAAAATGATGTTCTCGTATTGGCTTCTAGCCTTGCCCAAGTCGGTATTTTTTTTACTTATCTGATCTTGAATTATTACCGCCTTGTACAATCCGATACATCTCCGCTGTTATTATGCTGAAATATTCAACGGTTTCGAGATTTCCATAATACCTACGCCATCAGGGGTATCGCGAAACCTTAATGATTGACAGATACTCGCGTGGACACGACGTGTGACTTCAGGCTGAATGACCAATCAAAACGTTATTGGGTTGAGCTGCGTAAACAAAACAAACTTCCCATCTACGACTTGAAATTCAATGATCTGATCGAATGTTTCTTTAGAGTTACAATATATTATGTAATTAAATGTACATTGGAAGGTAAGAGGCATTAATATAACTTAGTCATGCGATTCAATGTTGATTTAAAACTGATTTCGCGATGAAAATGCAAGAAGACCTAGTCCAATGTAGCGGGTCATGTTGTCG
The DNA here is from genome assembly GCA_903813345.2 of Owenia fusiformis. Lineage (NCBI taxonomy): Eukaryota > Metazoa > Annelida > Polychaeta > Sabellida > Oweniidae > Owenia > Owenia fusiformis. The sequence continues at coordinate 1,463,933 of CAIIXF020000009.1, forward strand.
TCGATCGGTGATTGAATCTCAGCCTACATGTTCAGCGATCGTTTCAACGTTTATTGTTGAAATCTTCTCACCTTTGGTTATCTGATCGATGCCTCGGCATCCACTAAACTCTCATTGATATTTATCTGATAAAATATTTGTATTTTCATGATGAATTCGTGCTCAGATTCGTGCAAGATTTGTTCGTGAAAAGTCCCGGTGAAAAGTGTACTTGTTTTTGACCTTGCATAATAATGAGCTAACGCTACAGGGCCGTCGTTGATTGGTTAAATTTTACCGACATCAACAAACTGTCGGAAAAGCACGTGGCTTTCTCTTCGGTACAAGGCGGTCATAATAGAAATCAAGATAAGTAAAAGAGACCGACTTGGGCAAGGCTAATTGGCTTCTAATCTATATTTAGTACTGATCTGATTTTTAAAGGACAATGGAGAAACGTATGAGTTTAATCAAGCACCAAACTGATCTTTTTGCCCAGATAAGTTTCACAGTTAAGGCAAAATTTCCCAAATCATTGTTTTCTCTTGCTGCTGAATAAGTTTTTCTTCATTTTACTTATATATCTTAAAATTCATTTTTTGTCTGGAGATTATTTTAGAATATACTGAACACTCTATCCCGTGTGTCTCTAAGGCAGATTGAATAATATGGCAATATTGTACTTTAATTTCAGGCATGGGTAATATCAGTATAAACTTTATTACTCTGAATAATATAATTGATTCTTTTATTTTTCAAATAGATCGCTTGTGTCTGTAGTTACCTTTGTTCATGAACACATAGAGATTTATATGTCCAACTTCAGGGACGATTGTTAAACTGATTTTTGCATAATCTGTATGAATCTTATTGAAATGTATGCATTTTCAAAACTTTAAATCGAAATAAAAAATGTTGACGTTTTTGGCCCATCCTGTAAATTCGGGGGTGCCTCTGATTTTCCCCGCAATAGAACGTTTTAAAAGCTGCTTTCAGGAAAAACGTTCATAACATAAAACGTTTTCTAATATTTTCTACAGAATGAATTTCTACTTTAGATATTAACGAGTGTTCAACAAGAAAAGATAACTGCCATAGAAATGCCCTTTGTACAAACACACAAGGATCGCATATCTGCAAATGCAAATCTGGCTACCAAGGGTCAGGCTGGATGTGTACAGACATAAATGAATGTTCAACACGGAGAGATAACTGCCACACTAATGCTGACTGTATTAACAACCCCGGATCATACATTTGCAAATGTAAATCTGGCTACCAAGGGTCAGGCTTAATGTGTACAGACATAAATGAATGTTCAACACGGAGAGATAACTGCCACACTAATGCTGACTGTATTAACAACCCCGGATCATACATTTGCAAATGTAAATCTGGCTACCAAGGGTCAGGCTTAATGTGTACAGACATAAATGAATGTTCAACACGGAGAGATAACTGCCACACTAATGCTGACTGTATTAACAACCCCGGGTCATACATTTGCAAATGTAAATCTGGCTACCAAGGGTCAGGCTTAATGTGTACAGACATAAATGAATGTTCAACACGGAGAGATAACTGCCACACTAATGCTGACTGTATTAACAACCCTGGGTCCTATATTTGCAAATGTAAATCTGGCTACCAAGGGTCAGGGTGGACGTGTACAGACATAAATGAATGTTCAACACGGAGAGATAACTGCCACACTAATGCTGACTGTTTAAACAACCCTGGGTCATATATTTGCAAATGTAAATATGGCTACCAAGGAACGGGGAGAACCTGCAGAGATATAAACGAGTGTACAACCGGAAGATATAGCTGCCACACACATGCAGAATGTATCAACACTGTTGGTTCCTATTTATGTAGATGTAAACGTGGATACCAAGGCGATGGACAATCATGTTCACGTAGGTACTGAATAATAGTACCCTATATTTCGAAAACATCACAGCATAGTCGTCAAACACTCCAAACTGTTTTAAAATAGTACACATGCACCATCTAAATTAAATGATATAGATTTGTCTAACTTATCCTTCGAACGAAGTTGCTACGGATAAAGAGAAGCAATCCACCCGTCCGTTCGTTTGTCCAGACAATGAGTCAAATACCTGTAAATTGAATGTTATAGGCTTATGCCTTTTGAGTGGATGACTACTGAATGAATTTTTGATATGGCCAATGAATTTAAAATGGCCGCTATTTTTGAAATAAGTAACATTTGATAACTTGATAATTTGATTACCAGTAAGTGTGATTTGGTTCAAATAGTATGCACTTGTGTCAGTTGACCAGATGGCTGATTTGGTTTCAAATAGTATGCACTTGTGTCAGTTGACCAGATGACTGATTTGGTTCAAATAGTATGCACTTGTGTCAGTTGACCAGATGACTGATTTGGTTCAAATAGTATGCACTTGTGTCAGTTGACCAGATGACTGATTATGTTTCAAATAGTATGCACTTGTGTCAGTTGACCCAATGACTGATTTGGTTCAAATAGTATGCACTTGTGTCAGTTGACCAGATGGCTGATTTGGTTTCAAATAGTATGCACTTATGTCAGTTGACCCAATGACTTATTTGGTTCAAATAGTATGCACTTGTGTCAGTTGACCAGATGACTGATTTGGTTTCAAATAGTATGCACTTGTGTCAGTTGACCCAATGACTTATTTGGTTCAAATAGTATGCACTTGTGTCAGTTGACCAGATGACTGATTTGGTTCAAATATTATGCACTTGTGTCAGTTGACCCAATGACTGATTTGGCTCAGATTTTGCATGATAATGTCAATGAGCTGCTGGATAAATTTGGTTGTGACTCCCTGAATTGTAGTAACCGGATGTTTCCATAAACAAACGGGTAAAATATTTGGATACAAATCGACATCCTTCTTGGTGAAACTGATGAACATAGAATATTTCCTCCAACGGAAGTTCATACATATACATTTTGTTATAAAGACGTAACGTATTTATAATCAGGTGGGACAAGTGCTAGTCATTCAATTTAGAACGGGCGCCTTTTAGTAAAAAATGAAGTGTAGAGTTTTGATGACTCGAATACCTGTTGACTGATGATTTGGTTAAACTTTTATGCTGATGCCTTGTCTACTCATGTCGAAATATTTAAAAGTAACTTTTATTGTTAGTACCTCAGTAGAAATACTCGATTTTGATTGGTCAACGAGCGGTGAATAATTTTAACTGTACACCGCGCAATGCATTGCCGGTGAATAATATTCCCAGCATTCCACTAAAATGACGTCATTATCAGACGATAAAATGGCCGCCGCTAGCACTAGCCGTTTCAAAAATGTTGAAGATGATGATATTATTAGTCTCTTAGAGAGTAAAGACAGTCAAAATACGAAGAAAAATCTAAAACTTTGTACAAAGCTTTTAGTGGACTTCGCCCAGGAGAGTAATTTGACTCCATTGAGTGAACTTACTGCCGATATACTGAAATACAACATGAACGTCTCGAGGGTCTGGATCCAACTTCAAGTCAACTTCAAGGGTCAGAAAAATCTAAGATATTCTTCGGACTAACAAAACAATTATAGACCTCTCCATTCGGTTTACTGTCAAAATTATATCCCTCGACTGTAAACCTCGGCCTACGGTCTCGGTTTACAGTCTCGGGATATAATTTTGACAGTAAACCTCTGGAGAGGTCAATAATTGTATATTGTAAAACGTCATATATGATAAATGGAACAGATTTGGTTCAAAGTTTACACTACTACTCGACTGTCTCTTTTAGTAAAACATGAAGTGTAGTGATTTGATAACTCAAATACCAGTTGACTGATTTGGTTAAATTTTGATGCTGATGCCTACTCAAATCGAAATATTTAAAAGTTGCTGCCATTTATTGTAAAACGTCATATATGATAGTGTACATATATGGTTCAAAGTGTACACACTGGTGATTAACATGGGTATCGATTTTGCCAAAAGCAGACAATACTACTCGACTGTCCCCCGGCTATGGCATTTATGTGTGAGAAATCGGAATCGAAACCAGTCATATTGCGATGGCGTTGTGAATGGATGTTGACATTTTGAATTGCCTATGAACTTGGAAACTCGATTTTGTCTATCCAACACCATTCGAGGTTTTATTTTAAGTGTTCTGGTTCTTGACTTCACTTAAGGAGGGGGGAGTGTTAGAAATGGTATCCTTTCATTTTAGATCATGATTTTGTGATATATTGGGTCTAAGTTTCTTAAGACATTTCACACCTAAGGATTGGTCTTGTTTTCTCACTTAGTTTCTTGCTAGGCAACTTTACAGTTTTCGGTCCTTTCCCTCTGCCACTTTTGCTTAAATATGTAATGCACTAGTATTTGTATATGTCCTGATTAGTTCTATCATGTTCTGTTAAAAACGACAAGGCATTTTTTATCTATATTTTTTTTACAACATAAGCTACACGTTTTATGCTCACCAATTGTCATAATTTTACTCACATTTTACAAAACTACCTTTACGTATTCTGAATAAAACGCCTCAAATCAGAAATCTAGTGCTAAAATGAGACTAGTTTATAATAAAAATATGATATAAATATAATATAATTATATTAAAATTACATTGATTGGTATATGTTACCAATTTATCTTCATAATTATCTTAAGGATGACGCACCAGGTCTCCTCTTTTGACCTTCCTTGTATGTTTTGAAGTCACGATTGTGTTAAGTGTATTTCATAATTCCAGAGATCGCGGTTAACGAATGTGAATTGGGTGTGGATGACTGTGGCTTTAATGCTGACTGCATAGATACTAAAAGTTCTTATATATGTCAATGCAAGCCAGGTTATTTTGGAAATGGGATAACATGTTCAGGTTTGTACTTTACTCAATTCATGCTTAAAATACACACACGTACAAAAACACGCAATTAAACACACATGGACTGAGGTACATGCATGCACATCCCGACTGAAGCTCCAATGTGTTTAATGCAGTTAACAGAATGCTATACTTTGTATAAATGTTTCATTCATTTTATTTATACGTTTCCACATTTATGCTCTATCATTCATAATCGGACAACACAAACTGCAACAGTAGACTAGAAACGAGTAGAAAAATCTTAATTTACATCATTAACATCCAAAGTGCAGTCAAAGTAATGTCATATTGGATAGGTAACATTTATTTTTAGTGGACATATTTTAATTTGGATACACAACGGTGATATAAAAATCAAAACCACCAAAACATATGAAAAACATGTACACATGTTATTGTATTATTGATTTATTTGTGTTAAATTATTCAATACATTTTTATTGGAATAAAAGCAATATAATACTGTGATCGACAAAGTCAAGATCTAGCACAAAACACCCTTCCTATATATTACCATCCAGGATTCATTACCACGATCCAAAACCACATTTTGTATCCATATGTTCGATGTATCGTGCAGATTTGGATGAATGTTCAGCTGGCAAAGACAATTGTGACAGAGAACAGATTTGTAGGAACACCCCGGGCTCTTTTGATTGTATGTGTAAACCGGGCTTTAAAAATGATAATGGAATGAGATGTTTAGGTAGTATTATTATTCATTCATTTACCTTTGTCATATAAATCATACCGTTGTATGCTGTTCTTCGATGTTCCTTGTTCTTATTTGGATATTTATTTTTCTTAACATATACGGTCGTAGATATAATAGCTAACAAATCGTGGGAAACGCGTTCCTGGCCTGTCTGGGTAGCCCAGTGGCGAATCAGGGGGGGGGGCATGAAGCCCCCCCCGTAAGGTTGGCCCAGAAAAAAAAGTTGGGTCCAAAAAAATTTAAGGCCTTAAGGCCCCAAAAAGTGGGCCTTTTGGTCATTATTGGGCCTTCTAAGGCCTTATTTTTTAATTTTAGGCCAAATTTTGAAGAAAATGGGCCTCAAATTTTCACAATTTTTTTCTCTGACCTCAAATTTGGGCCCCCCCTGTTGGTTCCTGGATCCGCCACTGTAGCCATACCAACCAAAGTCACACAACTTATCGATTTATTATTTTGCTCCAACATCAACATGGATGCTATTTGCTGTTTAAATGCTGAGCACATATATTTTTGTAGATATAAATGAGTGTGACACTAATACACATAGATGTCACAGTGACGCTTTATGTTATAACAATTATGGTTCATACTATTGCTCGTGCAAAAACGGCTACAGCGGGGATGGACTCACTTGTCTAGGTACATCTAAGAGAAATTAAACAAAGGAAATATTAGACGAATCGTACCGAAAAGTGATATATACAGTACCTTTGACCAGGCATCATTACAAAATATAATATAGATCTAAGAACTCAACCAGTCATAAGAAAATAATTCTCATTATCTCAAATTTAGATATATCGTAAAGGGACAGGATATCTTACCTGGACATTGTTTCTTTGTTTCTTTATTCCATATTGAATTGGTACTATTCTATAACAGATGACGACGAATGTATAATGGACAAGTATGACTGTAGTCCGAAGGCACGATGTATAAACACACAGGGGTCATATACATGTGCGTGTTTAACTGGTTATTGGGGAGATGGTAGAACATGCACTGGTAACTATGCACGTTTATCGACTTATCATAATTTGTATGTATAATCCTCTTCTGGTAGAATATCAGTTCAAATCGCCTAATATTTATGGCGAAGATGAGCCGGGAAGGGGAGTGGTTTTACTGTTGGTTTGTATCTGTTAATCAAAATCGGAGAGTATGGTTGAGTATACGATCTTTCTTTATGGAATGAGCGGGTTTGATTTGTTGACTTCGACGGGTAAACATCCACAACAAACTCGTTTACGAAAGTGCACTATGTTGTTATTTATGAAATTAGGCATTTGGGCTATTTACATTTTATGGGTAACCTCCCTCTGGTTTAATCAACGAATCTTATTTCTTATTTTAGATATAAATGAATGTTCAAATTCAAATATTAACAATAGGCACGATTGCTCGTCTGATGCCACTTGTATTAATACCATTGGCTCATACAAATGTAAATGTAGACCGGGATTAAAAGGAGATGGAAAATTGTGCAGAGGTATGTAATCCAAATAAGGCTACACAGAATTTATTCCATGTTGCTCTTACTTCCCGGTGAATAACACTGGGGAGTCTTTTTGACAATGAAAAATCGTATTGTTCATTCCATCCCCTTCCAAGAAAATCATAATCACCTCAAAATATATTTTGCGAAAATTGTGTTCACCTCCAGGAAATGTTTACCAAGCAACAGATTCTATTTCGTTCAGGTGGGTCGGTATAATGTTTTTCTAATTGATGTGTTAATTTGTGGAAAAGATTGTCCCAACGAAGGTGGAAAAAGAGTAAGTAGTGTGAAGTCATGTTAGCCTTTATAAAGTGACAGGCGAATTGCTGTTTGATCATCATGCTCTGATATAGATACTCATGGTTCTTAGAAGTCTGATCAATGAGTTTAATATGTTGATCCCTTTATTTAAAAAAATAAGATATTCATTCTGATCTAATATGAGAAAAGTCATGGATAGCATGGGATAAAAAGCTTATTTACTGATCGGGATGGATATGGGTTTATTCCTCGTGACAATATTATATTTCTCCCTGGCCCTTAAGAGATGTCAGTAAATAACATCTATGTATGTATTTATGTTTGTATCACAGGGACTTAATAAAATATGTACTAGGGCATCATCCGATTGACTATGAAGGATATGAAGATGTTGGCAATTTAAAGGGTGACGCATATCGTTTAGCAAATCGAACGCTCGTTTCTGGTGTTGCTCACCGTTTAGTATAAAAGGCCCGATCCCGGAATAATACTCAAGGGTTCACAGCTTCGAGGTCGTTGTGTCAACACCTCTAACTGTTATATAGCATAAGTATATTATAGATCGTCACACATTTATAAAAGGGTGATTTTTATTTTGACAAATCAATTCTACATTTATGGGTGAAGTTTCAGGATCTTCTATTTGTGTATAATAAGGAAAAATTGGCATCTAAATTTCCCCATAACGTAATAGCACACAGCTTGGCATATGAAATATCCTACAAATGAAACAAAGCAAGACAAACCGGTTTCTAATACAAGGATTTATATTGGCTGTTGTACATGTATTCTTTGAACGCAATCACTCTTTGGATAACGTTTTCAAAATCATTATAAACGGATTACTTTATCTCAAAGACAATTTCAATAAACTGGATTTTACAGAACTCCCCTTATTTCTTAAAAATGGACTGATCCAGTTGATTCGCCTGGAGCCGCCATATTGTTTTTATACGGGATGCTAATCGGAACCCTTTAAGGGATGAATTACACCAGGATGTCTCAAAAATGTAACATACAGTATATCAACAACATAGATAAACAAATCACTATTTGTTTTACGGCAATTGAGATTAACATGGAAAGTGCTCCTTTAAATAGTGCCGTTGAGAAAGAAGTCCAATGATGGCGACTGAAGAAAAATCACAGTAAACCAACCATCGTCAAATGACTGAGGAGTTCAAATTTACACAGTTGTTCCAACAATATGGGCCCCTCAACACACAGCAAGGGCCACACGATACTTTTGTAATTTTATAAACGCGCAGTTAGTCCGATCTCTCTGTATGAAAGTCATTGAATGACCTATATATATTCAATTTTGCACAATTTGACCTTTGCTCTGAGGCTTATGTTTATGCTCATCCCAAGCCAAGATACCTTACATAACCTAAGGTCAACCTCCAAAGATAAATCCAGTACATTGCAGTATAGGTTGGTTGTCAAGTGATTGTATTATAGACAGTTTAAAAGGACTATTGTGATGTGATAGGTTATGTAAGGAGTTATACAGAAATATGGAGATGTTGTCAACCCAAAGGGTCTAAATATATGTAGATGTGAGTGAGTCAAGTGACTATATTGAAATGTTATAAATGGGTCTACATAATATATAAGATTTGAAATAAGGCTGACTAGAATATGTAGAAAGTAGAAAGGCTGTATTCTTTAGAACAATTGTGCATCATACATGTTATATGATAGAAACATAACAATGAAGTGATATAGAAGCTTTTAAATTTAGAATATGTCCAGTTTTTTCAAGGCTCTGGGCCTTTAACAAAAATGATTTAATTCGATTATTTGTTATACGATACACCAAAAAAATTATTTATCATAGAGCGACATATTCGTATCATGAAATAGAGCATGTAGTCTAATGTCCTTCTACCAGCTTCATGAATGTTAAGGTGGCTGTCAGTTTATCGTTCATTTCACAACATGCATGTATGTCTTTGTATTTTAGATATCGATGAGTGTTTTACATTAGTAAGTGATGAGAGGCATACTTGTCCTCCCGAAGCAACCTGTTCAAATACTTGGGGTTCCTACACGTGTGAGTGCAGAGTGGGCTTCCAGGGGGATGGGGAAGTATGCAAAGGTAATTTGTTTTTGTAGATTATATAGTTTAGTAGGAAGGTAGGGTTCCCATGCACATTAGCTAAACACATTAGTTCTAAGCACATTTTTTCAAACCAACATGATGTCTACTTAAGGAATTAAACTCAAAGTGAATCCGGCTATGTCATTAACTGTTGAGAAAATAGGGATAGAAACCAGCCATAGTTTTCTCCCGATGAACATTGTCAATTACTGTGTTTTATGTAATGCGACGGTTTAACGATTGGATGTCGACCCTTTGAATTGTCTATTGACTTGATTTCGTATATCCAACATTATTTAAAACTTGCACTATATGAAATAGAGAATATTGCTTTGTTATAAGCAGTGTCTATTTGTAAGAATCTCTTGTAATGTGCAGTAATCAGCAAAAATACTCAGCACATATAAACAGAGACAGTACAGAGACAATACTCGCTGCATATATGGAACACTCTGTATATTCAAGTATTGCTCCTCTTTATTTGTAGAACAGCACAAATAAGCACTGATTATACGTGGAGTTAAGAATACTCAAATATATGCAAACGCAATACTCTGTAAGTGTGCAATATAGTCACACGTTATAATTGCCTCTTTCTGACTATATTAAGCTATTTCTAAGTTGCTCTGCTCATTTTATAACTGAGCATACAAATAAATAACGGACTATTTGTGCGTATTTTTCTATTAAGCATGATAAAACAACACAACTAAAGAATGTAAGTACCGTAGTTCTTTATGAATATGACTTTACCTGTGTATAATAAGCGACTACAGGATGGATTTCGAAATAATCTATTTTTACTATAATTGTGATTTTTCGACACCTTTTAAGTCACACCTGAAAAGAGAGATCTTCCTTCTAGTTATCAATAAGTTGCTAATAAAGAATACTTGTGCAAACCCATGTTTTTAATGGAGATCGCCCCCCCCCCCGACGGAAAGCTGGCTACACCGCTGAACTTGTTATCTCTACTTTTAGAGTCAATGCAACCTAATTCTTCCTGAGAAGGTATTATAATTTAACAACCTGTTACCACCGTTCGTATTAAATCATGGATTATGCATAGGAATTCAATTGTTTACTTTTTCAAATCGCTGCTTTGTTTTCCATTCCCCATTATCAAAGCAAATGGTAGTCTAGACTCTTTTGGTCATGTTTTCGATTGCATTTAAAATCTGCAGATCAATTCAGAACCATAAAATATAAATCACTGGAGCGACGTCCAACATCTTTTAATCCGCTTAATAAGTGATTCTTGCCTTTGAATTAAAGCCCATGTTAAATTCCTCCCGGTAAAGTCGGTATTTAGAAAAAAATATGACAGGTAATGGAATCGAAAGAAGATTAAATCATTTTATAGTGTTTAAGTTTCAATCAGCGTTGATTTCATTGTCTTATATAACTCATTTACAGGAGTTTTGTATTACCGATGCACTTGGTCATAGTTTGCCCGGAATAGTTTGTTTATAATAAATTGATTTAAGTTTAAATAGAAAAGAAAGAGAGTATTCTAATTTGAATTTTAGGAACTGGGTTTCAAAAACAGGCTTTTTAACTTCTATCAGTTTGAAACTGGCTTTTAATAACCCTGCTTTTTGAGAACTATAGATTGCAAATGCGGTTGCCTTCGTGTACTTTTCAATGTTTCGGTGCAGTTTTGTGAATCAAAATATCATTTTTTGATAACTTGATTATATGAGAATGAAGAGACAAAACCTGATCAGAGATACCTTGTTTCTATTTTGAATGGGACCTTGCTTTGTTTTCCATTCCCAAATACATTCACAAAACTTTAATCCCTAATTATTCAATTCTTGCAAATGAGTTAAGTTCTCACTGATATTAATCCGTTTGATATAGTTAAATGGATTAATTTCTATAGCCAGTTTTTCTAAATCCCCGTGCTACATTGTATAATTAAATCTCTTTTAAATTCAGAAATTAACCGATTATCTCTGAAGGAATGCAAAAGGTAGTTCAACATTTTAAGGATACAACTGAACAAGGTGGGCATGGATACCGGGAGGGGGGACTTTAGCTATATTATTATCAGATGTTTGGATTGTTCACTTCTAAGGATGTTATTTTAGCGAGTAATGCAATCAGACGGCTTGTGCACAATGGTGTTACCTATAATTAGTTCTGGGATGATTTTTAAATCCATGGGAAAGTAATATCTGAGATCAAGGCATTTGTATCGCAAAATAATAAACAATTGTATCAAAATATTGAAAACTCAGTATTACATGTCAAATGACAGCTCTTATTATGTGAAAATGTGAGTAAAATACACTACATCTGCAAATACATGTATGCAATCGCATTCAAACTTGATTGATTTAAATTGATTGAATGTCTAAAAAATAGCTTTAATAATATGTTTTACTTAAATCATGGTGAATGGCTTTCGAAACATTTGATTGCAACCCATATTTCAGTTTGGAACAAAATACTCAATCAGCGGCCGATGAATCGCGGCAAATGTGACCCAGACATAAGGGAGGAAAATACATTTGACCCAATAATCCCCTGCTGAATCCCCATATAGATAATATACACCAAGGCCTACACAAATATAAAATAAGGGTCCGAACAAATATTTTACAACTAGATAAGCCATTTATCTGATTAAATTATGTCTATCAATCTCTTGATTGCAGATTATTAAAGAGATACATGTATTAAGTCGGGAGGGGGTCAAGGATCTTGACGCAAGATAATACAATTCTTAAATCATCAGAATGTCATTCAGATTTACTATGAATAAGCTTGTTATTTGAATTAAAACTGAATACATCAAAAAGTGAATTATTAGTTTGTATTTTGAATGCTAAGAATGAAAAGGTAATTCTATACAAATCACAAATACTATTCAAAACAATTCCTGGTTTCAACTATCAAGGTGCTTCTCCAAACATCCGGCCCCTATGTGCAATTGTGTCAGGTAATTAGTAATTGTTTATGTTTAGATTACTTATTAGAGATGTCAAATCATGGGTTAATCAAAACAGCATTATGACTGTTCAATAGCAGCAAAATGTCGCAAAATTTAGTATTTTATGTTTTAACAATATATTTTGTTATTGAATATTTAAAAATGAGGGGATGGATATTGAGCAAACTGCATGTCTCCGAGCTATGATGCGCAAGTAATAATCGTACGTGACACGCACACAGGTGGTTGACAGGGAAACATTAAGCTTGCCAAATGACCAATGTCTGTTGAGTAGTATATAATCATAAAGCCATACTGTGAGAATGTCTACACATTGGCGCAATCATGGGCTTTTGATTAGAAGCCCATGTCGCAATTTAGCCAGTCAGCCATTTGCTCCACGCCAGACCCAGGAACACGATGAAGCCTCTCGTAAGTGAAACTTTAGCTTGCTTTTTATTTCCCTTAATGGATAGATGATTGAGTTTGATAATGAAAAAAAACACAATAAAGACACCTGGCAAATTGTTGTAAACATAAGATTTGGCATTGATCTTGATAATTTAATATATAAATTGATTGTCTTGGAAGGTCCATGATACTGTATGGCTGAACAGTATGCTATAAACTAATGTCTTTGTATCATTGAATAAAATACACAGCAGTGTCTTTGTATCTTCAGAGGAGTGTCTTCAGAGCAGTGTCTTTGTGTGCAGTGTCAAATTTCCCGCAAAATAGAATTCATGTGATAGCTGAATTTACATAGATATTGAGAAACGTGTAGAAGACACTAGGATGAAGAAGAAAGGAGTTTGAATGGAGAAAGCAGAATTCCAAGATTGAGCAATATGCGTACATTGATTTGGAGCATTAGTTCGCACCATTTTAAAGATAGAAATATAATGTTACATCATGTGCAATGCAATGTAAATATATTCGTTTAGCAATATACAGGTTTGGCCAAAACATAATGAGTAAATAATCCATTTAAAAGTAAAATCATTATTAGGCTTATCATTCGAGAGAGAATATAATTTTCAATGATTTGAAATAGGCATTCATATTTTTGCCTACAATAATTATGTATCATTTAAAGGAAGAAATATAATTACAATGCATTGTAAATATGTCTATATATGTATCAAGCGATATGAAAGGTGGATCAAAACATTCCCATCATCAAGCGATATTATTTCACGGGGCTAATAAGTTGTAACAATGATTTTCTCCCTATATCATGACATGTATACTATTTGAAGTTATTACTTATAGAGGTCGTCTCATTGGCCTACTCTGTAAATAGAAATCTAAAGAAATTTAAAATAAATTATAAAAACGTAAAAGCTGTTTATGTGCAATTTTTTCAAATCTCTTACCCCAAAAAACAAGTACAGTAAACCAAACCTATAGCTACAACACTCAAATGCTCATAAATAGGAATTTACATTAACAGATGTTTATGCCCAATTCACAAAACAGCGTCTACCAGTCCTCCTAAATAAGCAAGAATATGTCAAATATACCGATCTTGACTCTATATATGCTAATGTAGTTAGTTTATATTCTTGTGCATGTCTCAATATACTCACATGCTGCATATTACTTATATCAAAATATGCAGAAATACTCATGAAAAGTGGCATATATGCAGATCATATGCAAATATAATCAGTTTTAATTTTTATATATATCTAGTATACTCAACTGCTTATATTTGTCTATCCCAAATAAGCAGGTATATGCAGTTTCAGCGCTGCATATAATCACAAGTAAACAGCAAATATGCAAAGTATGTCTGAATATAAGCAAATATACTCAGTGACAGTACCCGTATATGCAGTCAGTATTCTCCGTGGATGTTTGTTATATGCAGCTGCATATATGTGTGTTCCATATATGCAGTTATTGTCTGCGTTCTGTCAGTGATGATTACTGGTTATAACATGCAATTTGAAGCAAATAACCACTAGAATTGCTCGTTATTTGCAAGCAATATTCGTTATTTTATGCAGTGTTGATGCTCCTATAATGATCTTAATGAGTACGTATATCCAAATCACTATTCGATTTTCTTGCTAGGTTTGTTTACAGTTTTTGCTTTTGTACATGGGCTAAGATATCTACGAATTTTGGGGTTAACATTCCTATCTCATATCCCACAGTGTCCCTTATGTAGGGTTATACTTCCACACCCTTAGATGTTAATTGGTCAATCATTTTTGTATACACGACAAAGAAAGAAATAACATAAATATACCAATTTGAGAAAAGTTTATACAAATAACTTAATTTTTTGAGGCGGAGGGGACGGGCAAAACCGTGAGCCATTTTAACATAAGTTTGGATTTTATTTTTAATTGAAAACAACAGTTATAATATTCATAAAAATAGCTTAAGACCTAGTAATCTTAGAAGAATTTGAGTCTTTGCTTTACTAATGTCTGAGAAAAAATTGATATTTCAAAGAGACGTTGAAAAATCGAAAAATCGAAAAAATATGAAGTGCAATATCTCAAATGGATGAAGTTTAGGTATACCAATAGAGGATGCGAACCATTTTGAAGTGATGGACATAATAACCCAAGACAAGGATTCAGAACGTAATGGTAACATGAAAGATATCCTTTCTCAGTCTTGTATTAAAAAGGTTTACAATTTTACCCCCTGGCGTACCCATTGTGGGAATCTCTTTTTAAGATTAATTTATTTATGAATGTTTATTTTATATTTGGCATATACAAATTACAATGTTATTGACATTGAAGAAATAAAACAAATTGCCCACAATAGGGGTGCGTTCGGGGGGGGGGTATAATCACGTAATTTCAGGTACATGAGATGACAATATTAGCTACAAATCTTTTTATATTTGTATAACAAATCTGTAATTAAAAAGGTGTTTAGCTTGGGTGCATGGGAATCCTTCCTTCCTACTGTACTTATAATATATTCCTAATTTTTATGCATTAAAATGACTTCTCTGACCTGAGTAGAATAAGCAACAAGTCATACACGAGAATCTAACTCTAACGGCGATTTGAACAACAAAGCCAAGTCGGTAATACGTAATGCAATTTATAAAAAACTACGTCATCATATTATATAGCCAACAACAAACCTACTTAGTTGTGTTACTCTTATTCAAGAGCGCAAATAGCCAGAACACTACAGCTTCATAAATAACAATACATAATATGATTTTGTAAGATTGCCTTTTTCAGATGTTAATGAATGTTCAAATTCTGATGTGAATTTAAGACATAGCTGTCATAAAAACGCATTATGCGAGAATACAGTAGGCTCCTATACGTGTACATGTAAACCAGGATATAAAGGAGATGGCAGAGAATGCACTAGAGGTAAAACAATAAAAAAATCTAAAAATGCACATGGAAATCATCACTAAGTAATACTACCATAACTCCCACAATAATGAAAGCCAATGGTTGAAATTGCATGCTGGAAAAGAAAAACTCGGGATTTAGAGAACTGTTCAGTAAAATAGTATTGTTAGATTGAAGGGGAATCTCTACATGATGGTATTACACCGTAGCCCACGAAGCATGCAAACAATATGTTTAATATTGTAGTAATCTGTTTTACTCCGTGTGTCAGTGTCAGTTGCTTTTGTACATCCCGTAACATATTCAAGTATTCAATGCATCGTTGGCTTGTATTGTGTCTGTATTGTATTACATTTCTCTGACTCAAATATGTATGAGGATTTTTTAGTAATTTTATATGGCTTCTGTTCAGCAGTGTTGTTAAATAACATGAAATATTAACTTTCTTTATCTAACAATGTTTTTGTTCAAATTCTTTATTAGTATAACAACAATTAATTCTAGAGAAAATTTCAGATGAAACATCTTTCACTTTCGCTTGCCCGACATTCAGTATTTTGAATGGCAAAGTGAAATTTCTTGAACGTGAAAACCGATCCGTAGCTAGGATAAGCTGCAAGAAGGATTACATTTTATCTGGGGAGAACAGACTTGTTTGCAAGAAAGATGGAAAATGGCACAAAGAAAAACCAATCTGTGAAAGTATGATCAAGTTCTATTTTCCTTAGAATATTTTTCTTATAGATAATAATAGTTTGAATCAAAGAGCAAGACATACTTTATTATATTGACAAGTATCTAGCGAGATCTATATATTTACTTATAAAAATTAAATGTTTATCTCATTTATATTTTTGATTTTATTCTTTTCGGAATGTTACACATTATTGTTGTCTGTTGAACGCATGTATGTTGTACATGGAACCTAAATTGTACTGGATTATATAATATTGCTTTATATAATTTGACTTGTGATTGAGTATACGCGTACTGAACAATTTGAACACATGTTGTTGCCTAACGTTGTGTTGATTGTATTATTGTATCGTCGTATTTTGCTAACAGTACCTCATTGCAGGGTGTTTCAAAAAATGCAACTCACATAATTAACAATGCATATCTTTTTGACCGATAAATGTTGAACAATCTTTTTGACAGAGGTTAAGGTAGTTTAATGTTCTTTAACGTAATGTAGTAAAAGAGCGGGTGGTTATCTCAAACAATTTTAGATGATTCTAACTTGAATTATGAATATTGAGTTGATCATGAACATGGCTATATCTTTTAGACCAATTCATTATCTCTAAGAATAGTACAGGGTGTTTCATATGTTTGGACGCACCCCTCTAAACTATTACATGTAGCATTTCAATCCTATTATGTTTTATGCCATCTTGTTCCTTATGAAAAGTTAAATATATTACAAACATTCAAAATCAAGGGGCTTTCCAGAAAAAGATACAACATATCAAAATATGCGGGTACAATCATTTTTGCAGCCAGTTCACTTTGTTGGTTACCCATCTCTAGTGATAAAGGTGGAACCAGCCATTTTATAAATCCTGTATATATATCTTTGTGAATTATTGTCACACATATAATTTATTATTATTTATTTGATGTGTAATATATGTTTTTGATCACCTTTATCACTGATGTTCTTCAGGGTTGCACTTATTGTCACGCCATTTTTGATACATGATCGTGTTATATTGTGATTCATGATCGTATCGGCAATACAATATGAATGTATGAGCGTGCATTAATGTACAGACCCGTTGAAATGGAGAATTGGGGTGTGTTGGTTGCGACTGCACTCCCTATGACACCCCTCACTTAAACTGAAAAGGGAACTTTTTATTATTTTTTTCTAATTGACTCTAACACTTTAGACGTGCATAGAAATCACTGAATAGCATTGTAACGCGTGCATACACCTACCAGAAAACAGTGAAATTAATTAGATTTTGATTTTTTTGTATCAAATACAAAACAATTCGAAAAAATCATAAAATAGTCTCCCTCCCAAAATAATTGAATAAATCCAATTCTGATTTTTTTCTTATATTTCTTACACTTAAAGTATTGGTAAAAGGATCTATCAAGAATCATCAGATGTCAAAAATCAACCTGGTATTGAACTATAGATGAACAGTGAAAATGATTTTTACCTTACCTATATTAAATTTAGAACTAAGGCGGGCTGTTTTATGTTACAGACTGAATGTGTTCATTATGTAATGATGAATGTAGGGATGACCTATGTCATAGATTGCTCAGATGTCATTTCTTTAGGGGTGAATTGAACGCCATGCCCTATTTAATAGTTTCGATTCAACCCTTCCATCTCTGTATTGAATGAATTTTTAATCTTACCAGAAGACATACAACTACATTGGCTACTAGGTAATAATATGTGTTTTTGAATTATTGGGATGACATTGGTTCTAAACTTGATTCTCTTTCCAGGAGATTTTTTAAGAAAGTATATATTACATTGAAAGATTGATTTTAATTTGTTTTATATTTGCATTGCACCCTTTGAGGTATGGCAGCGTTATAAAGGTGAATAAAACAAATACAATTGAGTTTAACTCAGTATTTTTTTCAAAACATCACTTAAAGTGAAAAATTAGTAAATAAAGCTGATCCTTGTATAACCCCTTTAATTATTCTCTTTGCCAAAATCTTATTCAATGGAATATTTAAAAAAAATTGAATATGTAAAGTAGGATTCATAATATCATTGACATTTTAAGGTCAGAAATATCCAATTTTTACCATTTTACCATTACCATTTTGTTTTTAATAAAATTACCACACCCAAATGAAATATCATTACATATCAGGATCAAAGTTACCTCTTATTTTTTATACTTACTGCTATTATTTGATTGTTTTTTTTTCAAACGCATATTTTTGACAGTAGCACCTTGGGGCAAGCCGTAGAGTCCTTTTATGCCACTATTTTGACTCCAGACGAGTAAAATGAACTGGCAATGAATCAATCTATAATGTCCATAAATCATTCATAATAATCTTGACCCAGCCATTGGTTTAGCCTACACAAGCCACTTAAAAAGCAATTTGGCGCATACTATACTATATGCTAAGTATTAAATTTAACCATCGTGAAGTTCGGCATATTAAAATCCAAACCTGTTGAATAGTTTGTGCCTAAATATACTACATTGTATAAAATGGAATTCAACCAAATGATTTTAAAATGCGTCTGAATTAGATATGCATACAATGAAGTTCAAAAAAATAATTTCAAGGATTTTTACCAAATTAAATTGGTGTCTAAATGCACATATAAAATAAAAAAAAACATAAAGAACTACAACTAGATTTTGAAATATCTTATTTACTGTTTTATCTCATACGTGTATATCTTATCCGTACTCTTTTAGGTATTCTTGAGATTCGGAACAATGACCCTAGTCCAGACACGCACTGTAGTCATTTCAAGTATGGACGAGCGGAAGGAGACAAAAAAACTAAGAAATTCACTCCAGTCAAAACAATTCGACCCATCAAATATTTTGGAGTTACCCACCATGAGATATACGTGAGTTTATCTGATAAGAATTTAATATTCCCCATCAAGTATTTTAGAGGTTAACAACGTAAAATATACGCACGTTTATCTGAGAATAATTTAATTCACCCGAAAACACGCATTTTGGAGTTGTCCACCGTGAGATATATGTTAGTTTATCTGATAATAATTCGCCAGTCAAAACCGTAAGTTGTTTTATTCCATAGTTAGCATGATATTCATAGGATAACATGTGAAAATAAAAACTGTATTTTTGTAATCAGTGGTAAAATATGATATTTTTGACAAATTTTCACTTAACCATAGCATACGGTTTTTTAGCCATGACATACAGCGTCGTATGCGATGGTTTATGGATTTTTGCTACTTCAGACTCAAAACGAGGCTAAGTGTCAACATCGCCGGATCGTTTGGAAAATTCGAATTAAATGACTTAATTTCCGACGATTCTGATGACGACTTTAACTATGGAATAAAAAGAACATCCTATGATTTACTCGTGATATGATTTTAATCCACTCATGGTTATTGATATCTGCACTCTCTCGCTACGCTCGCTCGTGCAGATATCATATCCATTCGTGGATAAAAATCATATCACTCATAAATCATAGGATATCCTCTATTTATACATTGGATAAATACGTTAGCACAGTTATCATTTAAGGATTAAAACGAATGACATATATATTTATTTTATTTAGGAGATGAATGTACCTTAACGCATGGCAAAATCGTTTAAAATGAAAATCCATAATACATAATTTTGATTTCTGTTTAACTATTCTGAAAGTGTACTTTCTCCCTCAAAATCTAATTTTCAAATAATAAAATTGATAGGGATCTCAAAATAGCAATATGTCTGTTATAAAGTAAAAAATCATATTATAGTATTTACTGTGATGTGTGTGTTGCTAGAGGTATCTTGTTTAGCTTCTAACATATACATTCACTATTTATTTAAAGAGACATAGAATACTGTACAGGATGATCACTAAGTTCTGGGAATTTATCTGTAATTTAATTATTTTTCAACGAATTTCCTTGAAATTTTCAAGGTAAATGAGGAATGTAATTTTAGGCTGGATGAAACAATCTTATTGTCATATGATATCACAATGGATAATTATTGTTACTATAGCAACATGACAAATGGCATAGCGGGTCAAGCAAAATTTGAATTCATTTTTATTTTACCCGATCCAAAAGTATGGTTAATTAATACCTATTTGCTTGACATATTTCTGTGACTTTTTATGTTTTCAAATATTTCTAACTTTGTTTTCTAAACTAACACCTGTATTGTGATATAGGAGCGTACTTTGCTCTATTTTATTATCATTCGTCAGACTCTCAAAGTCAAAATCACAACTCAAAATAGCCGGAGTTATCTTCCATTATGAATATGACCCCTCTCACTCCTCAAACTGCCCATACTACTTTAAAAGAATTGGGGTTCAAACAAGTTGGTTATGCCCCATATAAACCATATAATATTCACCACATGAAGCATCATTAGGCTTCACAACATTTGGGTGTTGAAGGTACTTGAAGCATCATATGAGAAGTCATAAGTTTGATTCCGATAAGGGACTGATTCCAACAGCTTGAGCAAATCGTCAAGGGATACCAAATGGAAGACTAGAAAGCGTTTTTATGTACTAGGTTTGTCAACAGTGCATGTGCGTCCAGGCTAGTGGAAACAGTTATAAATGAAATGATCATCTCAGCAATGAAGAATACTTCTGAATAAATGACTTCAACAGTACTATTCTGCCTTTAGTACAAGTAGTTTGAACCATCCAGGCAAGATGAATATGTTTTGCAGGAAACGTTAAGATTAACATCAGTCACAAGTTGCTGACCCGCGGGCCTGTCAATTCAGAATTGTACAATGTATATCTGCTTTCAACTCGAATGGTTGAGAAATCTTGCAATGGCAGACCAATTCCCAGAACGTAATGATCACCCTGTATATATATATTTATAATTGTATCTAGATCAGTCAGTTGGGGCATGTGGCATTCGATAGATCAGCTAGAAAGGTAGCTCCGGACAATATGGCAAACTATTCAATGATAGCTGGGTTTATCCAAAGTGAACCAGAGAGGTTCCACGTGTATCATCAAATATACGTAACACAAGCAGACATCCTTGAATGTGCTAATGCAAAGGTCGTCGCCCAATCTGCAAATGAGGAGTTTAAGGCAGAACAACTTATTGTTATAACGTGGACTAACGAAGATACTCTCTGCCCCAATTGTACGGAGGTGAGGATGTCATATCATTATCTAAACCGTTTACAAACTAATCCCAAACGTACAATAATGGCATATGTTAAGTAAGAAACGTGCAGTTGAAGACAAAAAATGCCAAACAAGACTGAAATGTAAAGATCGGAAATTAAAAAAGGAAATTATATTCTCTAGTACTAGTTCATTGTTCCTTTCATATGATTTTACTTACTGATAATTACAATTTGACGCAACGCATACACAGGGTGGTTCAAAACCATTGGACACTGATATTTCAAAAATAAACATTTATTTTTAATTAAAACATGTCAGATTATATTCCAGTTGATAGGAGAATCTCACTATACTTAATTTGGTAAATCATACCATTTCAAATATGGTTTTAAAAACCTTGCAAAATCAAATTAAATGATCACTAGCATCATTAAGACGCTGTTGAGACAATTAATTCTGGGAAGCAGTGATTAGGCGGATGAATCGAGGAACATTCTCCTTCAAATATTTGTATGGCTTCTGGGATCTATGGCTTGGAACACCATCTCGTTGCAAATGTAATGAACTGAATATGAGACCAGGAATAACTGTGTAGGACGTATTGATTCATCCATCTTAATCAGTGGCCCCCTGATAACCCAATGCCAACATCTATTTTTTTAGTGAAAATTTAACTCTGCTACAACGATTTCTTTTGCTTTTAGATTGTCATTGTTCAGTTGGCCTTAGTAACAGGAAATGGTGGATTAACATATGTCATAATGGACTACAGTATGTCCAAGTCAGCTGGTGCGAAGAATTTGGGTAAGTTATGTGTTAGGGGTTGGTGAAGACGAATAATACCTGAGTAGGCCTTTGGAACTGGAATTTCCTAATTTTAATAATTGCATCATTTATCAAAATAATTAAAGATTTCAACCAAAATAATTGTATATCAATCACAATTTGTTCCATATCTGCTCTTTCAAGTAGTATATTACACATAATTCTCTAATTTTCTTGGCTCATCTTGTATCATATGCCATATCCACAGATGAATACTCATATAGTTTTTGTAAATACATTTTCTAAATAACACCAACATTGGTAAAAAACATTGGTAAAAATGGCTTGTCCGAAGGAACATCTGGCTTGCAGTTGAAAGTTTTTGCATTGTGCCGATCCGTACATGTCTTAACTCATCCTTTATTCTGTTCAAAACAGCAAAATCAAGGTTTGCCTCATAATAGCTTCGTCACCATCCAACATCTGAATCTGATTCAACGTCCATTTATTCAAAAATCTATCTGCAGCTTTGATTCGTAAGGCTTTTCTGGAATTTCAGTCATATTTTAACATCTCAATTGCCACCTTGTTTGATGATGTCATGGTCAATCATATGTGATACAAAGTTCACTAAAGCAGTGATTGTGATGTCATTTAACTGTTCTACATTAACCATTTAAGAACATTTACTCAATTAGCAAGCATTGCTAGATTCTTGTAATGGCAAATTGCATTGACATAAAGTGAACCGCCTTTCAAAAGTTAAGTAACCATATTATCAATTATTTTTGACCAATCGAATACTATATGTACAGGGCGTTCAATAGGTATTGCTAATTTTGCTCTAACTTTTGTCCTGTTTGTTTTTTCTTCATGCAACTTTCACAACATAAGGTACATACATCTGACTTTATTCTATGAAAGTTTCAAGACAATCGAATCATTATTAAGAAAG
Organism: Owenia fusiformis; assembly: GCA_903813345.2. Classification (NCBI taxonomy): domain Eukaryota; kingdom Metazoa; phylum Annelida; class Polychaeta; order Sabellida; family Oweniidae; genus Owenia; species Owenia fusiformis. The sequence goes on from CAIIXF020000009.1 coordinate 1,487,182, forward strand.
TTATGGTTACTAAGGTAACCAGTATCATGGATATGCGGGGCAAATTTCTGACCTCACTTTGGACGACATTTTGAGTGATGAAAGCAGTATCATTTAATGTTGTTTAACTCTTGGAATATGCAGTGCAGTTATAAATAATACATTCCAGAGTCACTTCATGATCCATATTAACTTCATGAGGTGCTCAAAATAGGCAGGCACCCTTAGCGTAAATGCACAGTTGCTGTCTGGCGACCCACTCGTGGTACACATTTTTGAAGCCACCCTTGAAGTGTGTGGCTAGGGAGGTGTTCACCGCAGACATCAGCTAATTTAGATTCTGGTGCGATATTCCTCTCAGATCCATTTTCACTGGGGCGAATACAACAAAATCAAGCGGGGCCTTATCTGGGAAATATGCTGCATGGGGCAATGCTTCCATGCCAAGCTCTGTTATTGTATTTTGGACAATAGAGGATCTGTAAGCAGGGGCGTTATCCTGGTGGACCGTATAGGTCGGTATTGCTCTTTGAGGACGTTGAAGTGTAACGACCCTTGATAGCAAGTTGCGACTACAGTCCAGCTGTAGTGGCTTAAGCCTTTATAGCTCAGTGGGTAGAGCATCAGTCTTTGGATTCAAGGGTCCTAGGTTCGATTCCCACACAGGGCATTGAATTTAGCACACTTTCTTTCAATTTCTTTATCTGGCTTGTTACACTATGCTCGTTAGTTAGTCATTCCCCTGGGGTGCCCTCGGGTCATAACAGAAGTGTGTGGCTAGGGATGTGCAGTGTTCACTGCAGACATCCACTGATTGAGATTCTAGTGCGATATTCCTTTCAGATGTCATTTCACCACTGTTAAATAATACATATAATTCAAACTGACAACATCAAGATTTGACCATATCAACAGTTTTTATTCATCAAAGTGTTTATTTGATGTATAACAATAATTCACCATGTAAACCCTTAAGGTTGCCCTGCGTATCCATGACAATGATTACCCTAGTAACCATAACTTAGTCAATACTATGTCGGTTGTCCAGAAATTTGAACAGAATAAGGTCAGATATATGGTGCTTATGTTGTAAAAGTTTCATGAAGAAATATGCAAGATAACAAAAGAAATAACAAAATTAGCAATACTTATTGAACGCCCTGTATATTTAAACATATTATCTAGGTACATCGATTGTACACTCAGCAGTGTATGCAGGTGTGGCCTCTGAGCCTGGACATATAGAATATCTTATATTTAAACATATATGTAGGTACATCGATTGTACACTCAGCAGTGTATGCAGGTGTAGCCTATGAGACTGGACATATAGAATATCTTATATTTAAGCATATATGTAGGTACATCGATTGAACACTCAGCAGTGTATGCAGGTGTGACCTCTGAGCCTGGACATATAGAATATCTTATATTCAAACATATATGTAGGTACATCGATTGTACACTCAGCAGTGTATGCAGGTGTAGCCTATGAGCCTGGACATATAGAATATCTTATATTTAAGCATATATGTAGGTACATCGATTGAACACTCAGCAGTGTATGCAGGTGTGACCTCTGAGCCTGGACATATAGAATATGTTATCCCAGCATCAGGAACACGTGGCTTTAACAGATTTGCAACAATGGAAGGAAACATAAGTAGGTGTACTTACTCATTAATATGTATAAAATATGTACTTATTCAACACGTAAAAGTAGTTGTACTTACTCAACATGTTAGCACAAGTTTCAAGCTAAAAGATCTAAAAGTATTACAGAACAGACAGGAAATTGAAACAAATATATTTTGCAACCTGTCATAATTGAAAAAAGGAGACCCTCGATTTTTGGAAGAATACGTTAATAATGATTTATTGATACACAAACTACTCCTTCAAACTAAGTTTTAAACGACATCTACCTAAAATAACCAGACTGTAACATAGGTTTATTGCATTATACAAGTATGATCGAAAATATCTTAAGATGAATCAGTTTTCTATCTGAGATGTACGTAGTATGGATCCACTTAAACTGGGAATTAGAATTATTTTTTCTTTACAAATGGCTATTGTTAATGAAGCATCTCGTTGTCTTGTTATAGAAACCGGAGTTTGGTTGTATCCCTTGATCTCCCAAAGGGATTACACATGTGAGGCTTGGCTGGCCAGCGAAGACCTTGGTTTTATAAGAGAAGTGATTGTGCCAAACACACCTGCTTGTGCATGTACATTGGCTGATATACAGATGGATAACAGTTTTATACGAACGTCTGAATCCGGCGTTGCCGTGTGTTATAGTCTTATTAACGTAACTAATGAAGGATCTGGTCAGGTAAATGGTCAGAATTATATCTGACCTTAACCAGCATTTCTGAATGTGAGCAGAAGAACGTTTTTGTAAACTACCGATACAAAATGGCCTTACGGCCTTCTATATACTCTATTTTCGAACTTCAGTGTATGGTAAGGTTGCAATCACAATAGATGTAAAACAGAGGTTTTCACATATTTTTTTGACAAAGTAAAATCTAATACACTATAAAATGCCAACACACTTTTCAAATGTCTGCTAGAATTTCAGATCTTTTGAGATCTACCACAGTAATATGCCACAATAAAAAGAATAGTCATACAATTTGAAACGGACGTAATAAATCATCTTTTATTAATTTATATATCCGAAAATCTATTTTATTAGATGATACTTATTTTAATATGTAATTCGTTAATTGTAAGCAGATATGTCGACAGAGTTTCGTCTTTGGAAATAAGGCCAGATCGACTAATATTCAAATGATATCTTAGATCAATCGACCGTTTAGCATTTTCAAATATGTGCACCTGTTTCGTAATGTATTCCTTACAAGGACACCGAACTAGTTCCTTGCATGCCATGCACCATATTTTTTTTATCAACGCGGGTATCTACCTTATTCGACCTACATTTTCATATGTTGCGTGAAACATCTTTTATTAGATTTACAATGGGTTATTTTGTTTTATTCCATTATTGGGAAATTTCCTGCAATCTGATTGGTCAATGTGACTTAAATATATCCTGTATTTACACGCACTTTCCACTTAGCGTTGGATACAGACTGCACTTCTAGCTGATGAAATTGTAAAAGACAAAATGAAAAATAAAAAACAAGGCCGAAAGAATGGGATCAAAAATATCTATGAGGTTAGAAGATTGATCTGTTTCTCCGGTCCCAAGCCAGGGAAATGGACTTGATTAGGGGGGGGGGGGCGTTATATGAGTAATTATGGAATGAAAACGTTATTCAATGATTACTCGTGAATTAAATAAAATATTCTTTCCTTGAAATACAGACATTCTAGGGAAGAATATTTTCTGTATTTCACTGGAATCATTGAATAACCTCATGATATATAGTTTCTTAACAGAACAAAAGCTTTGACAGAACAAAAACGTTCGTGAATTTAATTGCCCGATATGTATTCTCCGGGCCAGTAGATAAAAAGTGCTTAAACAGTCTAGTTTGCATCCATTTAGAGTGTTGTAATCTATACCAAAATGCAATAGGAAAAATGGTTCCAACCTTTCCCAGCAAATGAGCAGCAAAGCGGTGTGAAACAATGCTTTCCATTAAAAAATGCAATCCATAGGGACGGACAAATTTGGTGATGGAACACGTTTAACCTTATCCGGTGTTTGTAGAAAAAAATCAGTGAACTAGCACTACAATTTGTAACCTCATGTGAATGTTGAATGACCAAGTGCAAGAAGCTACATTTAGTAGTTGCCAACATATTTTGGCATCCTCCTTCGAGGCATCAAAACTTGGACCCTCAAAGAAGATGGCAAAAATATAGTTATCACATACTAAGCTTACTGTTCTAAATCATTCGATTTGGATGTCTGACAGCGGAACCCAGAGTCAAGACCATATAAGTTGAAAATGTAGGTCCTATGAAGTGGATACTGGTATAAATAACAAAATATGTCGCATCTAAAATAATCACGTGAAATACTTAAGTGTGCATGAATGAACTATAGTCCCTGATCTGGACCCTCTGAAAAAAAGTTTTGTTGTCCGGTACTTTCCCACATAAAATGATTGTACCGTTTGAAAGAACAGACTTCCCTCTTAAAGAAAACACCCATTCTATTGATGTAAACAGGGGCAAAAGGCACCAAAACGGGGTTAGACAAGGTGGCATTCTGAAGTCTCACTTTCTTGTCATCACGATTCCAGGAAAACCATCAGACGGATTTACTTCAAGTTTTCACACATGTTACATGGTAAGAAGTTCTAGAGCTGATTAACTTTGCGGCGGCCATCTTGCATTCTGGCGGCCATCTTGGAAATTTTTTCAGATAAATATTGTCATCGCGATTCCACAAAAAACACATAACAGATGTACTTCAAATGTTCACACATGTTACATGGTAAAAAGTCCTAGACCTCATTATATTTTCGGTGGCCATCTTGCATTCTGGCAGCCATCTTGGAAGTTTTAAGATAAATCTTGTCATCACGATTTCAGGAAATCCAAACGGATTTACTTCAAATTTCCACACATGTTACATGGAAAGAAAATATAGCACTCTACTATACCTTGCATTTGGCTTTCATGAGCAACCCATTTGGCTTATTAGTAATGATAATATATTTGTTTTTATTTGTCTGTTCCTTATTAATGGTTTATCGGTTGAAAGTTAGATGTTGATAAGGTACTTTCAAAAATATACTAAACAATCCAATAAGACAAACAAAGTATCTTATGCATTTCTGGGTGTTAGGTATAGTAGTGTGATAGAGGTGAATAACTTTTGGGCAGCTATCTTGCATTCTGGCGGCCATCTTGGAAATTAAGGAATAAATCTTGTCATCTTGATTCCAGGAAAACAACCTAACAGATTAACTTCAAATTTTCACACATGTTACATGGTATGAAGTTCTAGAGCTGATTAACTTTTCAGTGGCCATCTTGCATTATGGCGGCCATTTTGGAAGGTTTATAGATAAATCTTGTAATCACGATTCCAGAAAAACCACTTCACAGTTTTACTTCGAATTTTCACACATGTTACATGGTATGAAGTTCTAGAGCTGACTAACTTTTCGGTGGCCATGTTGCATTCCATCGGCCATCTTGGAAGTTTTTAGATAAATCTTGTTATCACGATTCCATGAAAACCACGTAACAGTTTTACTTCAAATTTTCACACATGTTACATGGTAAGAAGTTATAGAGCTGATTAACTTTCCGATAGCCATCTTGCATTCTGGCGGCCATCTTGGAAGTTTGTAGATAAATATAAAATACAGTCAAAGCATTTACCACCAACAAAGGATGCTCTCATTCTCCATATAAATAGAGCCAACTATCAGGCCTATATTTGGCGAAACGCAAGCAAATCAATGATTGATTATCAATCCCCCACATTACATGGTTGGACATTCAAAGGGAATAAACTACAAATTAAGTGGATGGAAAACGGTCCTGCCCCACAAGAAATAATGGAGCTTGTTGCTTGTAGTTGTAAAGGAGCGTGTGACTCAATGAAATGTAGTTGTAAGAAACAAGATCTCATTTGTGGAAGTTCATGTAAGTGCCGCAAAGGTGTGTGTGAGAACTGACCAACCCATCAGCACGATGATGTTGATGAGAGCGACAATGAATTTGAACCAGTTGATGACACCATTACACCAAACGTTGAAGATCAGGAAGAAAATGAATTACTTGAAAATCTCTTACCTGACAACTGGATGAACCAACTTGTCAAAGTTGATGCCATAATATGAATTATCTCACCCTGTATATACACTGGTGACACAAGACAAAATCGTATGGAATAAATTGCAATAAGATGGTTATTAAGCTTGTTATTATGGTCTTACTAGTGGTTATTATTGAGTAATGGTACAGGTATCCGATATGGTATTGCAGCTTACACTTAAGTAATGGTACACGTATCCTTGGATTTTAGGCCCGAATACCGAGGTTTATTTTTTTGATTATCGTGTATTATTATTTTGTGTTAATATTAGTTAACCATCTAACTATTGGCTACCCTTTGCATTCGTTTGACTTCACTTCTTAAAATAGAGCTTCGTCTTCGTCTTGTAGTTTAACTACATGTAGACTCTGCACGCAGGGTAACTATTGGCATGATATTGATAACCTTGTTATATTAATATAGCGCATAGGCGTAGCCAGGGGGATGCGATGGGATGCGATCGCACCCCCCCCCTCCATAACCAATGAAAATAGAACCATTAGAAAGAAGAGAAAAGTCTTAAAATGCTTTTTTTGAAGCTTCTAGCTCGATTTTGAACGAAGTTGCACCAATTTTTGTAAAATTCAAAACAAATCTTCAAAAACATTTTTAATGCCACGATCGCACCCCCCCCCCCCCGACTGAAAGCTGGCTACGCCACTGTAACGTGTAATCAATACGCTACATTTTGTATGTTCAATTTGTATACTAAAAACTGTTATTAATCCACAGATTTAGATGAAGACAAGATAAAAATCCGAATCAAGAATGAAAAGGTGTCTAAGTATATAAATCTTAAGGGTAATGCATATTTGAATTAAACAGAGGCGGGTTAATTTATATTGTACTATGAATTACGCAATTATTCAAAATTGCAGCTAAGATGCCTGTTTTATGATACCCTGCGTGCAGAGTCTAGTTAAACTACGTATACACTAAGACGAAGCTCTCTTTTAAGAAGTGAAGTCGAACGAATGCAAAGGGTAGTTTTATGAAAAATATCACGAAAGATGTATTCTAGATATCAGTAGTATTCTCAGAAATTTATTATCCGAAACGGATAACATCTGGCCACTCAGACAAACAATCGCAGACATAGGCTAAGCTTGTTTATTTAACAGTTAGATTTGTTGACTTACCGATCCGTATTTCAATCTCCGGGAAGACGTTCTTTTCACTTTGTATTTGCGTGCAGTGTAATATAAGTTGATACTTTTGTTCAAAAATGTACTTTTAATGGCCATTTTATGCCTTTTATTTTCAAATTATGTTTTGATGTAAGTGTGAAAAGTCAAGAAACGTCAACCCCGACTTTTAATTAAAAAATGTTGGTTAATCACTTATGGCAAATCACAAGGTTGATGATGTCAACGGACCATGATCGTGGAAGGCTATCAATATCAGGTGTATATCGGATAGAAAATAAATATAGCTAATTTTTCGCACTGATATGATGATGACTATTCTGGCGAATCGGGTAGATATTTCTCAGTTTTTTTCCGATAATAAAACTATTCATTTCTATCAATTTAACAAACAGGGTCCTTTGAATGCACATTAAAACTATAAAAGTATTTATTGGGCGTACATACTCGTTCTGTCATGTTACTTTCATTTCATTTGCAAGTTGTCCACATATTAATCCAGCGTTTTGTTTAATCAAATTTCCCGCCCCTTGAGGTTTCCGACTGTAAAACTTAATATTTAATACTAACCAATGCATCAGTTAATATTTTCAGAATACAAATTTTCCATTTTTATTTCTCTGATAGATAAAGTCTCATTTTGAATCTGTTCGTGTATTAAAGAGTATGCTTTTATAATGCCGTGGTCACATTTGCTCAGATTTTCAGCACCGGCGCCCGGCCGATGAGTATTTTGTTCAAAATTGTATTCAATTCTGAACAAGATACTCAATCGGCCGGGCGCCGTAATGAAAATCGGAGCAAATGTTATCAAGTCATAACTGATGAAAAATCAAATGAGAACATGAACATGGATAATAGGGGCTCTATTACGCTGCGTGCAGAGTCTAATTATAAACTACGAGAAGACGAAACTCTCATTTAAGAAGTGAAGTCGAACAAATGCAAAGGGTAGGGTACTATAGAAGGGGATCATATAAAAGCACGATCTATTTTACAACGCCTTTAAGTTTTGTTGCCCTTTGTGCATTTCAAAAATAAAATATCTTAATCTGATTTGTTCCACCTTTCTTTTCGCTCAGTTCTGCAATATTATGTCCATATGTTGTTTAGGATTATGTCATTTGCGAAATAGCTGTAAGACATTATGAGAATGAATATGGGAGATTCCACGATAATGTTCTTCACATGATTTTATACACATACCTGCACAACAATCGCAAACAGAAGTCTTAATATTGTCCAATAAAAAATAAGAATCTAACATTTAATGATAACAAAAGGATTAATTGCTTAGTTCTCTTTGTTTTAGTCTTTGTTTTCTTAAATGCGGAAGTGTACCAACATCACCTAGATTACATAAGAGATCATCTGACAGTCTAAAATTGCTTTTAATTGCAAGTTAATGCATTCCGACCAAAATTTGTATACCTGTAATTTGGGGGGGGGGGCGATGTTACATCACATAACTACAACGTTCATATAGCAATATACAATAAGCATGTCCGTATAAAAGCTAAAATTATAAAAACTCATTTCAAAGTCATTCTGTTCATGGAAGCGTCAAGTTATGAAAAACAATGCTAAACACTCAAACAAATCGACTTGATTACCTTTGAAAACTTCTTGAGAGGAAATGGACTAATGTATTTTTCTAACTCATTAGAGCGTCTGTCTGATTGAAATACTATTTTTTAAATACAAACATAAATGATTTAATCTTGGTCAGAAGTCTGAACATTGTCCAACAAAATAATAAGAATCTAACATTTAATGATTACAAAAGGATTAATTGCTATATAGTCTTTGTCTTAGTCTTTGTTTTTCTAACGGCGGAAGTGTACCAACATCACCTTGATTACAGAAGAGATCATCTAACAGTCTAAAATTGCTTTTAATTCCCGGGTTTTAATTACATTTTATGTATAGACTTTTTGCCTCTATTCTCATTTTTAAACCTGTTTCTGTTTGCTTATTTAACAATTGTGATAAATTATTCAGTTAGTGTCGAAATCAAAACAATTTTCTACTTTATAGTCCCCTCCTCTTGCACTGAATAAATATTAAAATAAGCCAGTCTGATTGCGAATTTACAAATCCTGTAAAAGTAGCTCCAAACCGCCTTTTAATCAGAGAAAACAATAAGTTAATTCATCTGATTGCGAAAATACGAATCAATCTGATTATCTGATCCCCATGCTATTTCATCTTGATTCACAAGGTTTCGATTGTTCCTACCTGTCTCTAGACCCAGTGGAAAGCGACGACGTGCTATTTGATTCGTGCATTATCTACAAGTCAGTCGGGCAAGGGTGAAATTATTTCATTTGAAAACAGAAATAAATATCAGAACCCCTCTAGCATTACTATTCGGAAGAAATTCATAAAAAAAATAAGGTACACAACTGATGAAGGGTCGCACACAATGCACGCACCCCTGTCCTCATCCTCGGTGTTTGCCCACACACGACCACATTTGACAATTTTTCTAAAAGCGTTTTCCCCGGGAATATAGGTGTAGCGGTTGCCAGAAGTCGCACAGCTTGGGAGTCAGGGTATCCTGATCAATGCCTCAACGCCTGACGGGTCTGATATTTAGAGGGGGCGCAAGAATTATTAGGGGGCGGGGTAAACATGAAAGTTGCATAAATATCCATAGGCGTAGCCAGGAGGGGGGGGGGGGGGGGGGGTGCGATGGGTGCGATAACAATAGGCTTTATATATGCTTTAATGTTTTATTTAGCATGATGCTTTTATGTAGGCTATTAATTACAGTTCTTTTTGCAATATAAAACTGGTATGTTTATGCAAATTCCGATTGGACTAATATAAAGGGATATTGTTTCATTATGTGGACTTGAGAAAGTCCGACATACTCATTGCTTTCAACCCAAAACTTAAAATAGGAAGTTATCAAGATTCCAAGAACACGATCGCTACTTAAACAATACGTTTGTAAAATCCCGGCGATCGAAATGCAATCAAACTTTCGCAATCAGGTGCCTAATTAGTCTTTTGATCTCTAAAGTTTTACGACTGAACGTTTCAATGAACTCGTGAGAAGCAAACGCAATCATCATATAAACATTTTTGAAAAGTCAGTCTCGGAAGAATTTTCCAAGCATTCCCTGCTTCGATGCGTTTTTATTGCAAGGGCCGTTTAGCGCCGATAATATAATTCATTATAAGGCATTAGGGTTGTGCTTTATTTGTTTTATTTATATAATGTTATAAATGTGTACGACACTTTAATGAATTATTTTTAGGGTTACAATGCATATTTGACTTTTCCCTCTAAACGTTTAAAATTCATCTTTATACTTTTATACTTTTCTTAGTTTGCTTCAATAAAATTTAACATTGGATCCCAGACAGTTATCAAATTCTCAGACATTTGATTAATATAGATATTTGTACTTCCGTTGACCAGTGGTGCTGGTGTGACTGAGATTCGAATCTAATATGTTTCATTTTTATGTAAATTGAGAGGAATAAAATTTTATTTTAAGCGTTTTAACAATCTTAACGTTTGGCGTGCAGCTCAACTTAATACACAATCAAAGGTCAGAATACAGAAATAAGAACATGCCTTTTATTTGTTATTCAAGCTCCAGCAATATCCCCGTTATAAAACCAAAATAACTGCGGTTAGGTACCATATCTTGATTACAGTTAAGACAGGCCATCTCATTTTGGTATGCCAGAGCCACTCTTATCTGCCGATTGTGGAAGGATAAAGACAAAGGGGTTGCGGCTATCGCGATGAGGCCATCTTATTTCTAGGAATTATTTCTGCCTCTCATTCCTTAAACCGGCTTTGTTAAACAGTGCCAAAATATATAAGTCGGAGCCAAAAACAAGACTATTTTTATATTTAAATCCCCTCACCTTGTCAATGTCTATGCTATGCCTCAGGCCTGTCAACTTGGGAACACCTAACATGAGTGACTTGGAAATGTTGAACACCTCCCCTCTAAATGTGGACACCTTGGTCCAAATCTGAACACCTCGATCCAAATTTTGAACACCTTGGTTTAAATTTTATTACATCTTGTGAAATTTTGAACACCTCAAATTTTTCGCGATCGCTACGCTTGCGTTTCAAACATCCATCAACGGGGGGGGGGGGGGGGGGGGGGGGGGGGTAGGTACGAACATTTTCGGGACGGAATGCGTGACATATTAGTGATTCGCGTGAAAAGTCCGAACGAAATGCGTACGTTTTTTTTCGGCGTTCGTATTTTTGCTGTGTAGACGAACTTTTTTAGAAATTTTTCTACAGAAATTTTTTTGCTTGACAATTACCAGGTAAAATGCGTATTTGCGTGACATTTTCTGTCACGCAAAAATAACTGGCGTGACTTCAAATTCTTCAGCAAATGCGTGACAAATACGCAAATTGCGGGACAGTTGACAGGCCTGATGCCTGCATCTGGTTTTCCCACCTTTGGGAGGGAGCCAATATACACATAGATTACTTACTGGCCATGGACGGGGGGTGGGGCACAGAAACGAACATTCTGGGGTCATAAGGGATACTTGGGGAAGAGGGAGGGGTGGTGGTGAATAGTGAAGTCCGGGAGTGAAGTTAAGGGGTACTGAAATCTTTCTTTTGATATTTAGTGCTTGAATGGAGACTTGTTTCCACTCCCCGCATTCTAGTAGAATTTAAATATTTGATCCAAAGGAGTTATTTTAAATCAAACTTGCATTCCGATTAATTAACACTCCAATGATTGTACCGCTTCACTATTGTCTAAGATAATTATAATGAATTCACGGGACACTATAGTATATATAGTATATTTAAACTTTAGTGGTTGGATGGAGACTTGTTTCCCCATCCGGTACACTAGTAAATTTGTAAATTTTAAATATTTGATTTAGGGAGGTATTTGCAATCCAACTCTGATGATGCAAGACTAGTCAACCAAGACTAAATTATGAACTTATTATCATTTAGACTATTGAGTTCATTAAATTATAATTCCATAGATATCATATTTAATCCTGTCAACACAATAATGGTATTAATTGGCATGATATGTAGTCAGAGACGGTTTAAAAAGTTGTTTAGGTTAATGATATAGTATTAGGAAAAATCCTAACTCAAAGTTTTTGTTCTCTCGCAATCCAGAGCAAACCACTCGCCGGGCAAGCATTCTTTAAAAACGTGAAGTTTTCACCATGTTGAACAGTTTTGAAAATTGTCCAATTTGAACCATCGCCTTGTATATTTCTGTAACTGCCCCCCCCCCCCTTGACACTCGAGTGTAAGAATCCTTTCCACACTGTCAATGGTTTTACAAAATAGTTCATGTCAGGAAGGGGGAGGGGTGAGTGTAGAGAACAATCACTGACTGCGATTTGTATGATTGAACATTATACACTTATCATAAATTCGTAAAGAATAGTTTTAAAATAAACAGCTTGTTTTATTTTATGATTGGAGTGATGTATGCATAGAAGAATGACACTGGTTTTGAAATATCTTAATTATCCCATTGAATGAAGCCATCCGTCCCTCTGTCCATTTTTAAGTCATACTGGTGGACTGATTTGATTTAAAGGAGAAGTCTCGGTGTAGAACGTGTACACACTAATGGGAACGAATTTTACTCATTTCTATTTAGGATTCGTTCATATACTAGCGGGGCTTTTGAGCATTTACAAACGCACGAATTGTATTGTTTTAAAGCAACTTTTATGACATATAATGTATTTAAAGCTGACTAATTTTAGATTATATTCGGTTCAATTTTACAAATAATGAATAGTATTACAGTATATCGAAAAATATGTAATGATTTACATTAAATTGCGCAGACTGCAAGCAATGTACATGGTTGGCCAATTTGCATGCGCGTTCTTGATAATAAGAATTAAAGGTTGAACTTAAAAATCAAACATTTTCTTTTTTAAACATAATAAATCTTTAAATCAAGAAAATAAAAATAAGATTGATGATTGGACTTTTCATAGTCAACTGCGACTGTGTCGACGCATGTTTATTTACTTAGCTAATTAGATATGTAAAATTGTTAATGGCCGCAACGGATAATACGTACATGTAAGCTGTTCGGATAAGACATTTCTAAATGATTAATAACAAATGTTATTCAGCAGAATGTTATTCAGCAGTAACAGATCTTATTAGTTATTATTCAATTTGGATAATAAATCTATTATCTCGTCGTATTGATGTTTATTATATAGTGTTTCTCGTTGTGTGATCCGCTCGATTACAGGTCCTTATTCCTTATTTCATGCATTGTAGGCAGAATCCTCTCGACGTTTTTTCTCACAAACGTGAATCAGTATCATATGTCTTAGAAAATGTACAATCATGTTTGCGAAAAATAGCTCAGAAGACGACAGAATCGTCGATTTAATTCCTAACTTAAGTTACATAAAGGGTTGGGTTAAAAGTGCAGATCTGAACTTTTTTTTTCGAAATACCGTTTATGTAACTTAAGTGAGGAATTAAATGTACGATTATGTTGTCTTCTGAACTATTTGTTTGCAAATATGCACATTTTCTTAAACACATGATACTGATACACGTTTGTGAGAAAAAATGTCGTGGGAATTCTGCCTACAAAGTGTGAAAGGAAAAAGGAAAAATCATACCTTCGATGTTCCCACATTTTGTTACCGAAACAAACCATTTAGGTAACCAGCATAATCGAGTGGATCACTATAATATACTTTAGTAGTCTTTAATAATGTTAGGGAGGATGAGTTGTAAGGCATACTATGTCATGTTAGATCATGATCTATACTATTTTTATTACAATTTACCAGTTACACTTTCTCCATGCTAGGTTCTGTTATAACTTTTTTTCCGTTTCCTATGGCATCCGTGCTTTATACATTTACATTCACAATGGTTCCTTCCTGGTATATTTTTTTAGGTTTTATGACTGTTAAATTCTATAGTCTTGTTAAGACCACTTATTAAACAGGTTTATTATTACTTTTATCACTGTTAAATTATATATTCTAGTTAACAACACTTTATAAACAGGTTTATTATTACTGGTGTAACTAACACAACGAAAAAACATATAATTAATTTATTTGATTTTATATAACATGAAATTATTTTTTCTTTTCGATAAAACATTGCTTATTAGAAATATATTTAGTTGAAAACTTAGAGTAAACAATCAGTTCTATCACAAAGTTTATTTTGGTTCAGTAGATTTTTCTATACATTATTTTTATGTCACCACCACTAGTGATTGGGTGACATATTGTAATAGCTTCGAACGTTTATCTTGACACTGTTCAGTAGTTAATGTGTACTGTATACTTAACAAGGTGTGGTGACATTTTGCATGTTTCTGCATCGTCACTACTATTGAAAGCTTATGTTGATATTGTAGCTGTGTTTTTTAAGTTCTTTTTGTTGGTACAATTAGTTTCCAAACCCTATACTTATATCGATCTGACACACAGTTTTAGTGCAGGTTTAAGTGATTTTTGTTGATTATTAAACGCAAAGAGCACATGTGTCTCGAACTCGCAACATTGTGGATACAGAGCCCATTCACATAGTTTGACATGCTGGTGCTCTGAACCAGCTCGTTAGTTAATATCTGACTAAGAGACAGCTTGCTTTCCCGATGAAGAAACGTTATCTGCAGCTTTTATGAGTACTATAGTATCTACAACTATTTTTGATCTTATGAGTATTGGATATCATTATTTTCAATTTTTCTTCAACATGTATTTTAATGACTTCAGTATGAATGGAATGTCCCTCGGAGTTGTGGTCGTTGATGAGGAATTGGTCATTGAACGGTGTGGATGCTGTTTATTCCCATATTAGATTATTGTCTTGGGATATTCAGGTTTGATTTTTCTTTGCCAGTTTTACTCTGTGTGATCACCTGTCCATGAGATAATTCAACTGCATGAAGAACATTTCGTTGACATGATGCACAGTGAAAGGTTTTCCACACATTTACATTTTCGTTTAAAAGAGCTTTAATTCCGTTATATACTCAGATCAAGGCCAATTTAGCATACATTTCGCTCTCAAAAATCACTGTGCAATAATGGATTTCAAAGAAATGTTTGACGTTTTCAATAATCTTTTTTCTTTTTGATGAAATGTAGTTATTTATTCTAAAAATCAATCAATGTCATACACAAAATGCATTTAATTGGTACAAAGTACAGAAGCAGAGAAAAAATATGTATTTTAGAATATCACCATGTGTTACCCCCATTGTAGCGCCTCTTGCCCATGTTTCTATCAATATAAAACATGATATCATACACCAAATATGCATTTATTATGTGGTTTAAAATACAAAAAATAGATAACATTCTCCTTAGAATACCACCTTGTGTAACCCCACTTTACTGCCTTTTGCCCCTGTTTATATCAATATATAAGGTAGCATGTAACCTTCCTTGTAACATGTGTAAAAGTTTCAAGAAAATCAGTAACGTGGTTTTCCTGGAATCACAATGACAAGATTTATCCAAAAAACTTCCAAGATGGCCGCCAGAATGCAAGATGGCCACCGAAAGGTTAATTAGCTCTAAAACTTCTTACCATGTAAAATGTGTGAAAATTTGAAGTAAATCCGTTTGGTTTTCTTGAAATCGTGATGACAAGATTTATCTTTAAACTTCCAAGATGGCTGCCAGAATGCAAGATGGCCACCGAAAATATAATGAGGTCTAGGACTTTTTACCATGTTACATGTGTGAACATTTGAAGTACATCTGTTATGTGTTTTTTGTGGAATCGCGATGACAATATTTATCTGAAAAAAATTCCAAGATGGCCGCCAGAATGCAAGATGGCCGCCGCAAAGTTAATCAGCTCTAGAACTTCTTACCATGTAACATGTGTGAAAATTTGAAGTAAATCCGTCTAATGGTTTACCTGGAATCGTGATGACAAGAAAGTGAGACTTCAGAATGCCACCTTGTCTAACCCCGTTTTGGTGCCTTTTGCCCCTGTTTACATCAATAGAAGAGGTGTTTTCTTTAAGAGGGATGTCTGTTCTTTCAAACGGTACAATCATTTTATGTGGGAAAGTACCGGACAACAAAACCCCTTTTCTAGAGCCCTTTTGGAAATCAGATCGGGGACTACTATACTTTCTGTTAAAAACACACGAGCATGTTCTTTTTAGTGATACCTTTAAATATTACGCAATTCGCAAGCACTGCGGGCAAACAAAAATACAGCCATAATGATTATGATCAGGATGATTAATGTTTTATTACAGTTAACGCCTTGAGGCATGCGTATTTCTTTACTTTAGCGCATACTTTAAATGTCAGTGTTCCTTTAGAATAATTCAAAAAACTCTTCCATAATATAACATTTCCTAATTCCATTGTACTTGTTAAATTTCATTCTTCCTTTCACCCATAACTTTAACATTGTTTTTAACTAACATCCATATTATATTTGTAAAATCACATTTAATTGATTTGATGTATATGTTGCATTATATCGACTTTGTCAAACTGTAATTACAGGAATGCTGCTATAGAGCAAAAGCCAAGGATGGACTTAAGCCACAAGGGTCCTTAATTGAATCTGGAAAAAATGGCGGCCATTTACAACGATACCACTATACTCAAACACCAACCTTACACAATATATTTGATTTGGACACAGGAGACATATGCTGCAATGGTGCACCAACATGTAAACACTATAACAAATTAAGACCTATAAATAAGTGTAACAGAAAAACTGCTAATAGACATACATAATCAAAATAGTTCACATTGAACCTATATAAAAACATCAATAAAAGTTACAATTTGATTTTAACGACATGTTGTTCTGTGTTTTACTGATTATTAATATGGCTTGACTAATTTGACACGTTTTGGGCGATTTTGAAAAATAGATGAACCAAGCATATAGGTTTTATAGACTGCATTTGCGAATGCGATTTCCGGCTACTGGCTGCATTGTTGATTGTTATTTAATGACCAACTGATTTTTGTTTATGAAAAGAACAAGCCATGTACACTGGTTGCTGCAAAAAACTGAATTAAACCCAATAACTGACATAAATAATGGTTACATCTGTCCAGGCAGCAAGAACGCCGATTAACGATATGCAAATAGCAGAAGTATGCAGTTTTACTCTAAAAACCTAAGTTGGTGTTCGACAATCAAAAAATCCATTTATTCTCTCATTTGGCCTTATTCTAAGTATTCCCTCAATATGTAATATGTTTGGCCGATGCCTTATCTAGCGCCACCTACCTTTTGTCTGTCAATCACAGGAAACTGAATGGAAATCCCCTTCTCTCATATCACCCAAATCATTTCTCCATCGCATTCGTCTCAAATTCCGGCATGGAAGAGATTCTAAGAAAATGACGCCATCGTCATCTCTCTTCCAAAGCGCCCCGTTGGATCTACACACCTTATCTATACACGTTTGTAGTCATAGACTCTGCGGGGCGTTTTAGAAGACAACGGGGCGTTTTGGTCAATTTCGAATAGTTGCGTAGGACTTTTTAAATTGCTGCGTTTAATGTAATAAATATGTTGATGCATCGATGGAGTGTTGTAATGGGAGTCCTTGTACAAAATATAGAGGGGGATAATAAAAGAACTGGCGATATATCGGGGCTTTTTGTTGAAATCTCTGACGATTTGCATCTTCTCACATCTGGGGACCAAAACGCCGCTAAGACGAGGGACTTTGTAATCAAAGGCAATGTCTCGACTGAAAGGTATTTCTGTGAAGGTTTTAATGGAACAAGTTTGAAGAAAAACGGTGTACTAGTGTGAGACTCACAATCATCGGTTTTCCAAAGACAGGGTAGATTTGAAATCCAAATTCACGGTTTTGCGGAGAGTTTTGGTTTCGATACGCCCCGGAGAGTTAGTGCCGCATGAGTATAGGCCTAGTGAAATTAAATTCTTGAGTGGAATTCTTCAAAAAATACTTGCCGGTCTCCTGACCAATATTAAAACTATTTTAAATATTGGGCAGTTTTAAGAATATATTTGGCAATTTAAAAAAGCCAGATATGGCCAAATTACCAGCAGCTTAGAAACGATCAGATTTCAGTACAAGGTGCATAATAACGCAAAATCGCTAAATATCGGTGTAATCTGCCGTTTTAGAACTAAGTAACAATTCCCTGTTTGCTATTTTAACCATGGACTTCTAATCATTTGAAGTCCATGTTTCAACCAAGCAGCTTTATCATGCGATCACTGATCACTGTTCGTCGAATTACGGGTTGTTCGTTAAATCAACTTCAAAATTACGGGTTAATTTGAGAATTGATAGATTAATCCTGAAGCCGACACCCGAAACTGGCATTTATCCTGTGTTTTTCCCTTTGGCCAACAGGGGCCATGAAGGGAAGGGTGGGGTTGGGGAGTGGGGTTGAATTTGCGATAATTTTGAGATGTTTTTGAAGTAAGTTACAGCTAACCTATATTATACTCAAATTGAAGGAATTTGCGTATAGTATTGTTTTCTGATTTGTGCCTCGCATCAGCTTTCTTATATAAAATTTTGATAAAAAAACTCTCGGAAACTTAAATTTCCAATGGTTACATCTGTCTTAGAATATTGTGATTTACAATAGCCTAACTGTATTTGACAACCAAAGTAAAATCTTAGAAAATTATATGTACCAGCGCTTAAAACACACTAGTACAATAATAGCTTGTACGAGCTTGGCAGGGACACTTTAAAGTCGAGAAATGCATGCTCTATTCCTGTTTCATAACATTTCTAACTAGAATTCTCCCAGTACGTACCTAAGTGACCTGATTAAGCCATTCATCCAAAATTCCCAACAGAGGTATTTATTTAGAAACATCCATGATTTTAGGTTACCCCACTGCCGATTAAAAATGAAATCGTCCTCTTTTTCCTTATATTTTAGATAAAATGAACCATTCCCAGCAAGGAACGCAAAGGCATCAGCTATCTTCCTATTTTCATACACAAAAAAAACTATCCCCGTACAACCAAAAGAATCCATTATATTCCCAAGGCAAGCAGATCATCAATCAATCATTCTCGAATTCGTCTGCATCTTAGTGTCTTGATAAAACTGTCCTCGTGGCTATCTCCCGTGGAAGATATCTCAAATTGTCACTTTGACTGTCCCCTTAATGCTGCCCCATGTGTCACCCTAGTGGGATATATTGAGAACACTGGGAACTACCGGAACCTAGCAAAAATCCAATTACTTATACATGGCATTGATAACATATCCTTTGATGATAGTTATACTATTTTCATTCATGTGCATAAGTTCATTGAACACACTCGAAGATTAATCTGACATAATCTGACACAGTTATTAAGTTAACATGATTTTTATAGTGCATATACTGTAGAACCACAGATGATTATAATGGTACAAATTCACTGTTACCTTCTATGTTAAATAAAATGATCAAAGATGAAACAATACACTTGATATGCTAACTACTGATACGGTTACCACTGTAATTCAAAAGCATGTTTAAATCATTATCAATGATGGTTTTTTCCAAAATTGAAGTCAAAGACTGGATGATTTATAGCACATTTCTCATCTACTGTTTTCTGTGAAAAAAATTGAAAGCTGTTTTCGAAAAACAATTTTCGTTAAGAAATCATTACTTGAAAGTGATGCAACCTCAAATGTAATAATTTCGTCTCCAACTGAACATCATTCACCATTAAAATGTAGACTGTAATCGAATAATTGCCATCATTAAATGTTCTGAAATGTTTAATATACTCATCTCATCGACACTTATTATTCCATTCATGTAATTTTCAAGCATTATCTGCAATATAAATTGCTTAATCACAAGTGCCCTTCCCATGTGATTCAATATCTGCAGTTGAAGTATATAATCTCGAGCAGCTAAACTATTAAAAGGAAGGGCATCTTTGTTTCGCATGAGGTTTAATTGCATCATCTTGAATTTTCGATAATTCATTTAGCTGAATGAGAACTAGAAAGTCAAAGTAGGATAAGTAACATCAATTTTTTTTCCAAAATTTATAAAGCAACCGAAGAAATAGTTAAGTCTTGGAAAAACTCTCTACCATATCGTAAATTTTTAGGTCGGCTATATTTTCCTTTATAGTCGATGTGTCATTTTCTGAACGTTTGAATTTGTAAAAACACATGTTTTATAGTGTAATCACTATTATAAGGTTTTATGAAGTGATTTAGCTGGGTTGGACAAAAGACAAACTTTGGGAAAAATGTATATGCAAATTCAGGTGGCCATTATGTTAAAGCAAATTTTTGAAAGCCTTTGACTCAATTGATCGTAACCTTTTTGCTTGATCAACTTTCAAACTATGAAAATCAACTGCGGAATAGAGGTAGCATGTCATAAAAGCTATGTGACAGGACACCGACAAAGTGTCTCATTCGACCATCCTTCATTATTAATCATGGCGTGATTTAGGGATCTGTTTCTTGTTATATTATTTTTCTATCAAACACCTGCTTAAATCAAGTGATTTATTGAATTTGTCACTATTTGTGATGCCGCATATCTAGTTTCATCATACAAAACGTCTATATCTATAAATATGCTAAACTCGCATATATGTACAATATTCTTGTATATTTTAACATACTCCTATTCATTGACACTGAAGACATGGGTCCAAGGGCTATCATTTTTACTTTTTTGGATAGTTTCCACCCAAAGTTATTTTGCCAACCCAATTAAACTTTAAGAATTTAAGGAAGCCACCAATTAGTCAGTTTATTCTATTATACTGCAAGCTTGGTTAACAAAAATATTTTGAATAAATACGAAATGCCAATTATAAAATATGCTAATTTGCAAATATGCACAATATCTAATAAGTTATCCTTATCCAACACATATCTTTTAACATTACTGCAATCATTTAAGATGAAGTGAACTGACGGGGACCTGCTGTGTTCCAGTTGTGTCACCAATTACATCTACGGATTAAGTAAGTGGGACCTACTAGCTGCCAACATAGATATGGCCACCAAATACATCTAGGGATTAAGTTAGTGGGACCTGCTAGCTGCCAACATAGATGTGGCCACCAATTACATCTAAGGATTAGGTAGGTGTGACCTGTTAGCGGCTAACATACATATGACCACCAAGAATTGAGTAAGTGGGACCTGCTGCAAACATAGATGTGGCCACCAAATACATATAAGGATTGAGTTAGTTGGACTCGCTAGCTGTCAACATATATGTGGCCACCAACTACATCTAAATATTTATTAGTAAGTGGCCATTTAAAACGCCATCAGAAAATCATAACCATTTAAAACACTCTGAGAATGATTATTTGCATTATTGTTCGTTCAGGGAGAATCAACGCTGGCTTAAAATCAAAATTCAAGTTTCCAAATGTTCGACAATTTTTTGAATATCATTTTGAAGTTGAATGTGAAATAGGTGGTCATTTGGTCATTTGGCAACATATTGCGGTATCATCGGTGAATATAAAAAATTTTGAAGAGTGAGTTTCGGACAAGTAATAGACAAAAAGAGGGGCATTCTAATCATTTATGTGTATTAGGAAGAGTCGGTCAAAGGATACTCCCTTCATGATCACTGTAGTTTATGTAGTTGTCAGGGAATGTTTAAGAAGATTTGCAACTTATTGTGACCTTTGTTTTCTTTATTTCAGAGATATAGAGGTTCTTATATGAGTACCTGAGCAAGATCGTCCATTCTTGATGAGCTTTGATAATTCTTCTTCGAGTCGCAGACGAGATAAAGAAACATTATCAAAGCGAGTCAAGAATGGACGATATTGAACTTCTGAACATATCAGAAATGTGTAAATCGTGATTGCCAGTGCAACAAGTATTAAGACTCGTGATTTCGTTCGTTTAACTATGTGTAAGAAAGTCTACAGTCTATATTTGCGTGTAACATGTACCACCAGACAGATCTCCTGAAATTACATTCATATGACGTGAGACTCGACATTCACCAGGAAATGACAAACATTTTGCAATCCATGAAGGTTTTACTGCTTAATAAATGGTGAATGACAGTTACATTGAGTTCTATAAGTATGATTTGATCATGACGTCTTGATATTTAAAGGTAACTCGTGTGAAAAGTGATTACAGTGATTGAAATTACGATGTAAAGATAAAACTGCAGCTAAATATACATATAAAAAATATACATCACATATCGAAAAACATGTATACATAGTAAAGCTTTATGATCTTGTGATCGAACATTAACACACACTGATGTCCGATCATAAGTTCAAATAATAGTGGCGTTTCAACTTCAGAGTCCAATGGTAATGCTATAAGGAAGAATCGGACCTACAGGCCTTTTTATTTATACATTATTTTTCTGTTTCCGAAAATTCGATAGGTAGTGTATAGCTCTTAGTTTTTCAATGAAATCTACAACTAATTTGTTGCGGTTTTATCTTTACATCGTAATATCAATCACCGCCATCACTTTTCAAACTAGTTACTTTGAAATATCAAGAAGTCATGCTATTCTCATACTTATAGAATTTAATTTGCTTGCCATTCACCATTTATTAAGCAGTAAAAATTAATTTGCTCCCTGGGTGACAACTTATTTCAAGTTTCCTGGTGAATGTCGAGTCTCGCATCATACGAATGTAATTTTAGGCAATCTGTCTGCGAGGGTTGCGTACATAAAACAACATCAAACAATGCAGATATCACGGGTGTGTGTTATTCAATGGTATTTGTTGATATGGACAAATTTGCGATCATAGATATATTCAAATATAGTCAAATTCTGTTATTTTACCAAAGCCTGTGCTATGTGTGTTAATAGCAACGACATTTAATGTGTTCTATTTTGATGTCAACACAACTGGCTATCATGACAATCGATATATACTGAAAATATTGCTTAATATTGATTCTCAAAAGCAATTGAAAATAATAATTATCATTCATATTCTAAATGTGCTGACCTGTTGATTTAATATTAATCATCATAATAATTTATGTAAAAAATTCCCGTTCGTTCGATTTGCACCATTTACCTCCAATGACTTACTTTGCTTTATTTTTTTATAGCATTTTTGATTTCGATGAGAACTTTTCTCAAATAATATATTTGATTTACACATTTAAACTATTCTCCATGACATTTTGAAAAACTTGGGTCAAGTCTCCATTGGTGCAATGCTATGTACATTGACAGTGTCATCCATTAGTATGTCATTCGAGTTTCAGACAGATTTAACCAACAATTTTTGATAAATCATGAAATTAAGTGACTATTGTAAGTTTCTAGCATTGAAGTGAACGGAGGTCTGGCCCAAGAAATTCAAAGACAAACAAGGGTCACATCTATTATATCAGCGTTATCCAGATATTTAAGAACTTTACAATTGATGCAATTAGAGAGCTTTCGATGTACTGTAAGTTATTCGAAATAAATTATATCCGGAAACATGTACTTGCACTAGTCAGGTATAGCACCGGTGGGGAACTCTACAAGCGAAGATAGGGTGCTTTCATTCTTCAAACCACAACAAAATATTTGGCAACTATGTAGTTCGTTAGTTCCAGGTTTTGCATACATATTTCTGAGTTTATAATTAAAACAATGTCAAATCATCGAAAATATGACTGATTTTTACTTATTGAGATTGGTGTTAAAAACAAAGAAAAATGTAATACGCAGCATTTATTAAATACGAACGAGGACAAATTCGTTCTCAAATCAAAATTGCATCAATCTTTTCATATCATTTCATATATCTTTGAGATGTCAGAAAATATCCACACTGCCCTTGGGGATTAAATGCATAAGTGAATACATTCTAAAATGACTATGATTGATTAGTATTTAGCGGCAAAATTGTATGAGCAGGATGGGATTTTCGGACGACATTATTATATTCATGGCTGGCGCAGTTATAATCGTCTTATTTAAAACCTACGCATTGTGTCTACAAGCTAGTTTGTGGGAAATGCCAGATGGTACTGAAATTGTATTGCTCAATTATAAGGATATATATTCATAAATATGTATTTACAAGCGCCAAAGGAATATGACCAAAATATTTTTTGGAATCTTAAACAAACCTTTTTATTGGGTCATAGTTAAGGTTGACAAAATACTGTAATTTTTAAAATAAAGGAGAAATCCTTTCCAGTCGTTGCTAAAACTGTCATTATTTTGAAGTTTTAAGTTTTGCCACTCGAGATGCTTAGCGATGTCAGAAATGTTTAAAATTGCCATCAAACTCAAATGTCTTTTCACTCTGTACCTTTTTATGTGGATCCCGCTATGAAATCAAGTATTAGATTAGATTAGCGAGGAAAGGTTTATGTATCGTTTAAGTATGAATAACATTATCCTCAGTGTTATGGTCTCGGATTGTGATATTTGCACTTGGAATTTACTTAAGACTGGTGCACTCTCGGACATTTTGTTTTTCTGGCTATGTTCCGCAAACGTTGTAATGTTTTCCCGTTGGCGTATACTTAAAAAGAAAGGTAAAATAAAACAAACAGTCGATGCTATTTCGAAATATTTGACTTTTAGAGTAAAACCATGACAATTAAAAATATAAATAATACAATATATAAAATTAAAACATATTGCCAGAGTTGCATTTATATATTCACGTATCAATAGTTTCAAACGATACACAACGCTATTTTAAGTTTACAATGATCTTCATCAAGGATTCACACTGTGACTCTACTATATACTTCTGATTAAATAAATTTAATACAACTGAGATACATGTATACATGTAGGCTATTACATGCTTCATTTATTGTACCGTACACACATATAAATCTTTGCGGCGCTCGTGTGTCGATATCAAAACGATCACATGGAATAGTTAGCTGTCGTTCAATGAGCAAACCCAACACAATCTAAATAATGCACACCCGCTTGTTGTTTTCTTCAATTAAAATGTGTAACCTTTTGTAAAATGAACAAAATAGAAATGATTTTTAATCCTCTATACCTCTGCAGCCTTCTTCACGACGATTTTTTATTACTTGTCTGATTTCATTATTGAAGGAATTGTTGTAAACCTTACTCTTTAGAAACTTTTGGAGTAGAAAAATGTAGGTCAAAATAGGTCAAACCGAGGTCAACGTGACTGAAAGGATGTACATTTTGACATTATGAATAAATTTTCAATTTTCTTGAAAAAAATGCTTCCTCAAGGAATAATCTTATTATCCTTAAAATAAGACTAAAATAATGGTAAACGCTTTTCTAGAACTAAAACACTTCCGAAGATAGCGGGTATCTTGACATCCCATTTAAATCAATGTAAAGTGAAATTGAATAGTCAGCAATTTCAAGTTCAACTTGTTTTTATCTTTCCATTCATATTTCATGATGTACAACAAATGCCAATCAGTGATTTAGTATGCAGATGTATGAATGTGTCACTCGGTATTGTTCCAATATAATTTCGGTCAATGAAGTTGCCTAGAAACCACCTAGCAACTGTACAAACATCGAAATAATGAAATTGAAACATTGGGTGTAGGGAAGAATAAAACAATTATATTAACAATTTGAAAAAGGTTATCATCATTGTATTGGTACAAAGGTGTGCATGGACATTAAGGAATTTGCAGCAAAAATTTGCACCAAGAAGTGAATTCGTAAAGAGAACGCATTTCGCGTTTATTTGGCGATTGACTGCAAAAATGGCTAGTTTTTATGGAATAAAGCATATTCACTCCATGCAGACAGATCGCCTAATATTACATTTTTATGATACGAGACTCGACATTCACCAGGAAACGGGACTAATTAATTACCCATGGAGCAAATTGATTTTTGCTGCTTATTAAATGGTGAATGACAGTCACATTAAATTCCATAAGTATGAGCATTGCATGACGTCTTGACATTTCAAGGTTACTCGTTTAAAAAATGATGGCGGTGATTGAAACTACGATGTAAAGCTAAAACCGCAAAGAAATATTTGCAGATTTCTTTGAAAAACTCCAAAAATATATATCACATCTCGAATTTTCCGAAACAGAAAAACCATGTATAAAAAGTAAGGCCTGTGGGTCAGATTCCCCCTGGTAGCATTAAATTTGGTCTCTTATATACAGGGTGGTCCAAGGGCTATGCATTGTTTCAAGTGATATTAATCTAGATTTGTAGTACATTGAGAAAACGGCCTCGCTACACCTGGAACATACTGCGTATTTCGTACTTTCCCACATTCAACAATTTATCGCAAAATGTAACGTTGACCTAAATTTGACCTTTTTGACCTACTTTTTGAAGGACTAATTGAATAATTGTTGCAAAAAACCAACAATATTGAAATCAGACAAGTACATGTATAAGTATTGAATAAATCGCCGAGGGGATCCAAATCCCTCAACCATCGCGACTAAGTGTTATCACGGGCTTTTAATTGATAGTCTGTTATAAAAAGGGTGACAGACATTAAGCTCGTTAAAAGTGTCATATTGCTATTTATATACCATTTGTCTTCTTTTGGTTCTTAAGCATGAAATCACAAATAGTCCTAGATAAAAACAATTCCAGGTGGCAAGATTCATACTGGTTTCCTGCATGCTTCAATTCTGTATAAATCCTGACGCCTGGATATGTACAGGATATGTACATTGTGTGCCTATCCTGAATGTATCCAGCCGTCAGGATTCATACAGGATTGGCACACTGAGAGCGTATCCTGTATGAATCCAGGAGGCAGGATTTATACTGGATTCCTACATTCGCAAATCCTATATAAATCCTGACACAGAATATGTACAGGATATGTACATTGTGTGCCTATCCTGAATGTATCCAGGCGTCAGGATTCATACAGGATTGACACACTGAGTGCGTATCCTGTATGAATCCTGACGTCAGGATTCGTTGTATCCGTACACTTTTTGCGGTGCTAAAGTTCTTCAATAAATGCATGTCAAGTCACTTGCTTAGAAACATTTCACTATAACTAAAGTTCTTCAATAAATACACGTCGAGTCACGTGCTCAGAAACATATCATTGTAACGCTAAAGTTCTTCAATAATTGCATGCCGAGTCATTCGCTCAGACACATATTACTGTTACTCTAAAAGTCCCTCAATAAATGGATTCCGAGTCACATGCTCAGAAACGTATCACTGTAACTCATAAGTTCTTCAATAAATGCACGCCGAGTCACATACTTAGAAACATGTTTCTAAAGTTCTCCAATAAATGCGTGCCGAGTCACTTGCTAAGACACTTAAATTGTAACTCTAAATGTATTCAATAAATGCATGTTTAGTCACTTGCTCATTTTCCACCTGACATGAAACGAAATAGATCTAGAGTTTTAAACCCCTTGGATTTGATATGCACGATTAAATATAAGTTTATATTTCCCATCAATAACATTATAACATTGGCTACAATTCACTGGCATTTGTTGGCTGTTGTTATCTGTTATCTTCACATGTGGACAGTATTCCCTACAAACATTTTAATAATCGCAATCAATAAACCTCTATCCGTCAATGTGTCAATGAAATCATCAATTGGAAGGAGGAAACTGACTTACTTCTACCAACTTATTACCAATCTTCAAAATCGTTGAATATATCATTCACTACAATTAGTAGAACTAAAAAAATTAATACACAGGATATGTCTCACGTATGCTAGTTCATGATAGAAACTGCCACAATTAACAATACACGTATTAAGAAATGAAGCTGGCAAAGCATCTTTATTTAACATAAGAATAGGTAGTGAAAAGGATATAATAATATGTGAATTAATACAAGAAAAACAATAGCAAATGATAAGTGTTTACAAAGGATAACGATATAAAGTGAACTTTTATAAACGTGGATTACTCGTTTAATCGTCTAATTTCATTAGGTAAAATGTATATATAGGGTTACAATTTAATTTGGCGAAGAGGAAACCTCAAACAAGGATTTTCAAGAAGATTATTTTCTAGTATTAAAATCAAAACAGGATTTTCTTAAATAGATGTAAGTATTCTTTTTTCTACTTTATACTACATTGCATCATTCTTGCTTGTTTGTATTAGCGTTCCCTGTTAAGCCTCGTCACTCTTCTCAAAATAAATTGTCGATTTCAGTTCTTAATTAATTAGAAATCTCGTCATGCCACTACATATAATTATCAAACAATTCATTCTTGAATTGAATTGAACAATTGATTGAAAATAACCTGACCAAATTTAAACAACGTTTAGAAGTAACGACTATAACATATAAGTGCGTATTGTCTTGACCTTCTAGTATTGGCTACATATAGTGTAAGTTATATGATAAATTAACGACTTTAATTTTGATATTAGGGAGTTTAAGCTTTCAATGATTTTCACATCCTAAAATTGAACGGAAAATATTTAAGCGATACATTTGTATTAGCGATTGGTTATACGAATAGGTTGGTGTTTCGATTGTATATGCAAGCTTTAACTCCCTATTATATGAGCAGAATATAACTTATAGGTCAAGACAAATAATATTTTAGTAATAAATCTATTAGACCAAGGTTACACATGCACTTTTAAAGATATATAGCCAAGCTCATTGCCTGAGCGACATATAGATAACACTGTTTGGCGTAAAAATCAATGTAATCGGGCGGAGAGGGGTAAAGAGATGATGGTTGGACGTTAATAGCAATACAAACGATATATATGAAATATAGATAGTTAGCTTGTTTCTTATAGTGTAGAAAAAGCAAAGTGATCTTATTGCTTCTTCGATAATCAATCGTTTACTTTATTGAATCCTCTTTCCAATATGCTGATTTTTAATCACTACTCGATGGATACCTTAAAATAATTTCTGAAAAATCTCTAATACATTTTTGGAATTCAAACATTTTATTTTGGAAGACAATGGACAAATTTATCACAAAAATGTTCACAGAGATAGAGATGCTGTTCACCATTGAGAATGATGCATTCATTGAAAAGGAAACTGAACCCAAACGTTAATATAGACTTAGTTTATAATTGAAGTCAGCAATCCCCGGGAATGCACTGAACGAAACGTTACTTACAGAGGTTGACACATTTTGGGCTATAATGGTCTTCATAATGATTTTTGTAGTGAAAATCTTTCGGTAAATTATGATTATGGAAGTTCCAAATACCTTGCATGTGACGTATTTTTGTAAAGACGTATAAAATGGAAAATGTACGCTGAACAAAGAGAAAACTCTTCAGCTGTTATCTTTTCATTGTCTATCAATTGATCTTGATACCTAATTATCGGAAAACTGTTATGCATGTGTTATCAGTGTATTGCAAGTCATATAAAATCAAATCAATCCATTTGTGATTTATAGAAATGACTAATTCACTGCTTTGAGTTCAATGGTATAACCATGTCGATTTCCACGCATGTCGATTGTCACGGTTTCACACCATATTCGCTCATAGATGGGGTCGTGCTGGTTATTTCGTAAAATGTTTTCGTTAAAACAGAGTGGATATATTGTTTTCTTGAATCCTGTCCGTCTTTACACTAGAATGCTGCCTATGTGTAAATTACATCTTGATCGTTTTTCACAAGAAAAATGGTGATTTCAGAAATTTTCAGGTAATGCTCATTATAATTCAATCACAATTATTATCACGATTTGGAACATGCTGGTCTGATAAACTGAATCAAGGACTTGCTAAGCACATACAACTTATTTTTCTCGGATTCCTCTAATGCCGCGTGGGTGTGTTTAAACGACCATGTCGATTTTCACAGAATAAATGTTACATTTACTTTATTTGGTCTATATAATCGGTAATAGGTTGAGATCAGATACAGTGCTCTCATCACACTCGGAATGAATGTTCTCTATGCCAGCATAACCAAAATTGAAAGATGCGACCATTTATAATTGAGATATGACATGTTTTCAAAAGCGTGTTGTCCTGTTACATTGACAATTTCACGAAATTCACAATTTTGAAGCCAGGTATCAAAGCTACTTACAATCGGAACGATCAAAAAAGTATGCTGACGTAGTTCATATAAAGGCATTATATTTGAGAATACATAAAACACGATGCCCATGTCAAGCAGCGTGCCTTCTAGGCAAGCAGTTTGAAACTCTGACAAACTGCGCGCATATTTCAATATGTGAGACGGGGAGGACACGACTCCCAAAAAGAGCCAAAATACGAAAAAAACAAGGTTAGTCTCGTTCTAAAGATAGAACCATTCTGTGAAGATGAACTTAATTTACTCATAGTACTCAATGTTTTTCCCGATGTAAACCTAGTTATCTCAATATAAGGGTCTTAAGTAACTTCTGTGTTCAAAATTTACAGTGTAAAGTTATATCTATGTCTTTTTATCGTCATTTGCCGTTTATTCAGCTATTGCGTCTGTGTATGCTAGAATATATAGGATCACTCCATCTGATTAAAACAGCAAAGTTTGTGTTCAAAACGATGATACGCCATAAACGTGATTTAAACATTTTTCTTGTCAAACTGCGCGCCTATATTCACATCTATTTCCCAAACTGCGTGCCTAATATTTCAAAACTGCTTGCCTATCCAAGCTTGTTTTGTATTATTAGAAAACATAAGCGCCATACAAGGCATATATGTGTCTAATAGTAGAACCCCATAATTGAAACACTATGAGAGTCCATCCACCAAGATGGTGATCTGAAAATAAATGTTTTTTTCGTTCCCAACTTAATTGTCACTTCTATTATACATTTTGACTTTCAATATGAAAATCTCATAAAATCTGACGATAAAGCAAAATTTCCAAAGCTACATCGAAAACACCTACACGTACCTCTGTAGAAATTCCAATGATAATATGTAGTTTTAATAGTGTATGTGCACAGATTGTAATTTCTGGCTAAAATAGGCGCGCAGTTTGTGGTTTATTTCTTTTTAATCTCCTGATTATCTGTTTTATTTCGAAATATTTTGAATTAAACATGATAAATGTGTAAGGAATTAAATATAAAACGAGTCTAAAGTATTTGTCATTTATGTTTAGAGTGCTAGATCGATTTACGTATAAATTCCCATTAAATCAGTGACGAAAATGCCATTAATCTGGTTATGTTTTAAAACTAAGATTCATTTGCACACAGTTTTTGCTAGTATTTGCAAAATTCGTATATTCGCCACAGAATGAACGCATTGAACAAGAAAACAATGCAGGATAAATGTCTTTAAATAACGTTTCAAAATACAGACTCCAACTTAAATGATCCAATGTTCTTAGGCACGCAGTTTGTGATCGTAACAAACTGCGCGCCTAAGTAGGCGCGCAGCTTGACATGGGCACCGTGTAAAATGATGAGCAAAAACAGGCTTAGTTTCAGCTATGTTCAATTACATGAAAAATGTCAATTTTTAACACTTATTTGTTTTCACTGTTAAGTGGGGGTAGGAACAGTCACACTTTTAAGACATTAATATATCATGAGCACCAGGAATGATAAAGCTTTAAGTGGGGGTACGTACATTCACACTCTTTGAGACACTAATCTACCATGAACATCGGGAATGATAAAGCATTAAGTTGGGATACGAACAGTCATACTTTTTAAGACTATGAATGCTGATCCCCATCTGATATCTGATCTGAGAATATAAATCAGCACATTTTACGAGTTGAAAGACAGAGAAATGCACTATACTATAACCACGCAAGCACACTTGCATAACTACATGGGCAAAATGTATTGAACAATATCTAGTATTAAAACAAGCCAAAATCACACATGCATACATACATTGGTATAACTGTATTGGACGCTATCGAGTATTTAAACCAGCCAAAAGCACACATGCATACATACATTGGTAAAACTGTATTGAATGCTCCCTAGTATTAAAACCAGCTAAAAGCACACATTTATACATACATTGGTAAAACTGCATTGAACACTCTTTAGTATTAAAATCAGCTTCTAGCAAACATGCATACATACATTGGTAAAATTGTATTGAACGCTCTCTAATACTAGAATTAGCTAAACTCACACTTGCAAAAACATATTATGAATCTGTATTGAACACTCTCTGTATTAAAACCAGCTAAAAGCACACATGTATACATACATTGGTAAAACTCTATTGAACGCTCTATAGTATTAAAACCAGCTAAAAGCACATATGTATACATACATTGGTAAAACTATATTTAACGCTCTCTAGTATTAAAACTAGTTAAAGTACACACGCGTACCTTGATTGGTAAAACTGTATTGAACGCTCTCTAGTACAACACATGCATAAACACATTAAGAATCTGTATTAAACACTCTCTGTATTAAAACCAGTTAAAAGGACACATGTATACCTACATTGGTAAAACTATATTGAACACTCTCTGTATTAAAACCAGCTAAAGCACATATGCATACCTATATTGGTAAAACTGTATTGGACGATATCAAGTATTAAAACCAGCCAAAAGCACACATTTATACATACATTGGTAAAACTGCATTGAACACTCTTTAGTATTAAAATCAGCTTCTAGCAAACATGCATACATACATGGGTAAAACTGTATTTAACATTCTCTGTTATTACATTGGTAAAACTGTATTGAAAGCTCTATAGTATTAAAACCAGCCAATATCACACATGCATATACATTCATGGGTAAACCTGTATTGAACACTATATGGCATTAAATCAAGCTAAACGCACATATGCGTACGTATATGGGTAAAACTGTATTGGACGCTATCTAGTATTAAAACAAGCTAACAGCACACATGCATACATACATTGCTAAACTTGTGTTGAATGCTCTCAAATATTATAACCAGCTGAATGCACACATGCATATATGCATTCGTAAAAATGTATTGGTACATTCTCTAGTATTCAAACCAGCTGAAAGCACACATGCATGCATACATACATTTGTAAACTGTATTGAAAAATCTCTAGAATTAAACCAGCTAAAAGGTCACATGTATACCTACATCGGTAAAACTGTATCGAAGACTCTCTAGTATTAAAACCAGCTGAATGCACACATACATAAATACATTGGTAAAACTGTATGGGACACTCTATAGTATTAAAACCAGCTAAAAGCACCCATGCATACACAAATTGGTAAACCTGTATTTAACGCTGGTATTGAACGCCACACACGGGAATTTCGCGTCATAATTATTCCTCCGCTTGGTGCGCTGTTGTGCATAGCAACGTCCTATGCAACGTGTATAAACATCGCGCGGACGTATAAGTACAACCCGTCAGTTTTTCATGTTTGCAATGAAATTTTCTATTCAGATAGGTGTTTTAAACTATGATTTTCTTTCATAATATATATAGTTAGATAGACATGATACATATCATCGTGTTTCTAAAGAATTGCTTATTTTAATCCTGTTTATTTCAAGTTGATAGGTTCAATATTAGTAAAGTTACGGCTTCACCCTGGAGGGGCAATTTCTTCGTAAACTAAAAACCGCATCGTCAGCAAAGATTTGACGAAAACACAACATTTTTTGCGCCGGTGGCATTTTTTCATTTATGGATGAATCTTTATCAAATTTGAAACATGTTTGAGCTAAATATACAAATTGTGTCTTGGCCGAGGCGGAATTTTAAAATTCAAATTACAATTAGAGAAAAAATAGCTAACATGTGTCAAGTTTTACCGCTGATTTTCGAAAAAAATGTGATGTAATTCCTTATAGAGTTGGAAGAAAACGAATTATTTAAACTGCACAGGATAAAAATATATTAATCCAGATACATGTAAGCTTTATATACAAATCATTACATACGTTAAAGGGCATCATCAACTACTAGAAAATCGTGTGTAAAGTTGGACAATATTTGACCCGAATTGACCGGCAAAATGGCTGCGCGCTCGCAGCGCCTCTAGCGGAGGAATAATTATGACGCGAAATTCCCGGGTGTGCGCTGGTATTAAAACGAGTTAAAATCACACGGTGAGTAAATAATTCATTCTTTCTTGAATATACAATGTCCATAAAATTGATATACGTGAAATATTAAATACGTTAATCAGTTGAAGTGATTAGATGAAGACGCAATTATAATTTCTTATTACACTAATTCTAATTTGATCATTTAAAGTAATAATTAATATGTCATTTAATGTATATGATTGCTGGACATATCTGATCGTATTGTAACCAAATGCACAATTAAAAGCTCTCTATAATCTGTCAGTCTGAGCTTTAATCACTCCAGTATTGAAATCACTGTTGGTTTATGAAAACACATAATGGAATTTTGTGCTAAGGGCTGATGTACCAAAAGCACAATCCATATTATCTTCTAGACACTTTATGTAGAACTGTAACATAACTCTATAAATAGTAGCACATATAGCCTATGTACGCACTAGAGTCCATTTCACTGCTTCATTTCGTCAGTAGAACGGCAAATATAAGAAATTGGGAGACCATTGTGCAATAATATATGGAAAAGTATATTCATAATGTACATGAATGACATTTGTATATCTTGGATTGCTTCTAGTTTGGCTTATAAAGTGTATGGCCTCTTATATTTGGATGTTTCTCTGCCATGCTATTTTCAATAAGATTAACATGGCTGAAATTCTTCAAATTACAAGACGGCACAACCTTATTGCACAAAAATCTGAAATATACAAACATCATTCATGTACATTATGAATATACTTTTCCATATATTATTGCACAATGGTCTCCCAATTTCTTATTTTTGCCGTTCCACTGACGAAATGAAGCAATGAAATGGACTCTAGTTCCAAAGTGAAAGGACCGGAAATTAGATAACATGGGATGGGTTGATATTCAAAGATCTGACAGAAAAGTTAAAGTCGGTTTTAGCTTAGTAGTTGAATGATAAAATATACCAAACGTTAAGTGTCTGTAAACAACTTTTATGCCAATACCTTAAAGTGCAAATTCGATAATTTCCATTTATTTTTCTTTACACAAATAGATTTAATGGGCATTGTTTGGTAGAAACCGTATACCAACGTGTATAGTTTCGATACTGTATTCTGACTGGCCAGAACGTAATTCTGCATGACTAGTTTTGTGAAAACGCACCACAGGGCCGGGAGCTCTAATTGAGGCATTATATTTTTCGCTCATCGGAGGAAAAATCGTGGCTCCGAAGTAGTCAAAGTTGAATCATTTCCGCACTGCATTGAATGCAGTGGCATTCAACAACACTGACTCTTTATAGGCACGTTCGGATATCATAAACTCCACAAACATGTTCCAAACTTGTTCTGATCGTGATGTCATGATTTGAAAAAAATCAAACGGGTACATTTCTAAAAATTTCTTATTTTTGATATATTTAACCGTAAACTATATTGGGCCCCATGTTAATTTATCAATCTTCAAAAGACCCCCTGCAGAACAGTTTTAGAGTAAAAATCACTACCCTTCCACAAAATAGGAAGGGTTAAATTTTTTAT
This sequence comes from Owenia fusiformis, assembly GCA_903813345.2. NCBI lineage: Eukaryota > Metazoa > Annelida > Polychaeta > Sabellida > Oweniidae > Owenia > Owenia fusiformis. The sequence continues at coordinate 1,522,481 of CAIIXF020000009.1, forward strand.
TTTACCTAGTTCCAAAGCTATTGACGTTTGAATTTTGGAAAAATCCCATTGGCTGCCATTATAAACGGCTATGAATGTAGCTTTACTAAAGTGTCCCTTTCTCAAAAAATTTTTTTTTGATACGCCCTGTATATTGAGATGACATCGTCGCTCGGATCATCATCGTCGACATCATCATCGCTGATTGGTCAAAAGTCGACAAACAAATGACGTCATCAATGGCGGTTTCATAATTTTCGAAATACACTTTGAATAATACTATGTTCATTTCTGGCGTGTTAACCAATATCGTAGCTTCTCATTTCACATCAAGAAAAAGAAAGGTGTACATAATATGCCTATATCAATTAAAACATCCCATCGAAGTGTAGTATTTGATAACTAGCCGATAAAAATTCGAATGAACGGTGAATAAGGGTGGTTAGCAAGAGACGTAATGATGTCTGTCATCTTTAAACTCTGGGACCTCTTACTTAATATGTTGATTTTAGAAAAATCAAACAGGCACATTTCTGATTTTTTTATTTTTAATATATTTAGCCGTCAAAGACTATAAAAAACTATATTGTGCCTCGTGTCAAATTATCATATGTTCAACTTAATGGCTGAATATTTGTATCTGTTTTATTCTTTAAAATCAATATATTAACTACAGAAATATGCAATATTAGAAAATTCCACAGTAAACTCTTTGAGAAAAGGGCACTTTAGTAAAGCCATACTGATAGCCGTTTATAATGGCAGCCAGAGGGGATTTCCCAAAAATCAAAGGCAAATATCTTTGGAACAAGGTAAACGAAAAATTGTTCATTGTTTATAGTTTTTAACGGCTAAATATGTCAAAAATAAGAAATTTTCAGAAATGTGCCTGTTTGAATTTTTTAAAACCAATATATCAACTATAGAAATCTGCAATATTAGAAAATTCCACAGTGGAATTTTTGAGAAAAGGACACTTTAGTTAAGCCATATCGGTAGGCATTCATAATGGCAGCCAATGGTGATTTTCAAAAATTCAAAGGCAAATATCTTTGAAACAAAGTGAAAGAAAAAACTTTCAACCTTTTTATTTTGAACATAATCATGTTATTGTAACATACTAGGAGAATGCAGGCTGGAGAATGGGCATTATTACTCTAAAACTGTTCTTCAGGGGACCTTTTGAAGATTGATAAATTAACATGGGGCTCAATATAGATTTTGTAGTTTTTAACGGCTAAATATGTCAAAAATAAGAAATTTTTAGAAATGTACCTGTTTGATTTTTTTAAACCAATATATATCAACTATAGAAATCTGCAATATTAGAAAAGGACACTTTATTAAAGCCATATTGATAGGCATTTATAATGACAGCCAATGGGGAATTTCCAAACTTGAAACGTTAATATCTTAAGAAGTAGGCAAAATAAAAAATTTAACCCTTTTTATTTTCAAGATAGTCATGTTATTGTAACATCCTGGGAATATGGGCTTTCTTACTGTAGAACTGTTCTGTGGGGGTATTTTGAAGATTGATAAATCAACATGGAGCTCAGTGTAAATATGCAAATTTGTCAAGGACTGCTATTATCAACTGAGGCCAGTTTTCAACACCACTTTGTTAGATATCAAACATATATTTATTAATGACACTTATGTCAAAAATGTTTGCTTTATATATAGCAAGTGCAATTCAAGGGTTTTACTGCTTTAACTGGCTCCACCATAAACTCAAATTTGACCCCATGAGCATCGCACAGACACATGTTATGATACTTTTTTTTAAAAAGTTGCATTTTTCGGCACATCCTATACATACCAGCTTTCAGATCATATAGGACACTCAGTCTAAATGATGTAAGTATCGTTTCGAAGTTCTTTTTAATTAGCGGGTCAAGGATCAACATCCAGTCGAAGAGTCGTCGCCATAATTCCTGAAATATAATCTTTACCTATTGCCAACGGGGGCAAGTCATAGCAATGAACCAGTCAAAATGAATTATCTTAGAATGCTTTAAAACAGTCATTCGAACCACACAAACATACAACTTTAGATTCAGCATTTAGGCAAAATCTAGGGGACATTATTGAAAAAGATTGAATCGAAGACATAAACTATTTAGATACGTCTTGGCGGTTTGTTTTGATGTATTTGATGTGTTATCCGGTAATTATACTTTGGACTATTGCAGAATCGATACTCTGTTTGTTACTGACGTTTATGTTCAGTTAACTTTACACTAAATCAAATATATTTGATCAGCAAACATATTTAATTGTCCTCATGAAATCGGGTCAAATATAATTAGTTGTGACATGGGAAAATATTACAATAGCAATATGTTATGTAAATTTCTTGGTCTCTGGTTATTAGTCAAATCTGTCTTATTCCCACTCCTAAATGTCAACTTTCCATAAACTAAGCTAGTATAAGCGTAACGCTGGTAATAACTAACAATGAATTTTACATTGTTGTTTTGTTGCATGTAGATATGAGCTAATCAGATTAATATAAAAGTATAAGCGCCTATAGTTTACCTCCTTTGTTGTCAATGGGGTGGGTTTCTTGAAAATAATTTTGACTTTGGAGACCTCTAGCTTTGTTAAACATGGAGAAACATGAGTTTTTTGTCGAAATTATGTCGAATTATATTTCAAGCCCTAAAAATAGACATTAAAATCGAAACGTATATATTCTTTAGCATGTGCTTCAATTAGGGAGTTAGAGTTCCTCATGGAGGGGAGTATCGTTTTCACAATATTAAATATATACCATTTGCACTTTGTAGGTAACATTATGAAACTACCTCCAAAACAATGCGCATTTATTTTAACAATACTCATGTCATTGTTAGAAATAGTAAAAACTAACATTCCTCAAGGCCCACCACAAAGTCCACCAAAGGCCCCACCACAGGGCCAACCACAAGGGCCACCACAAGGTCAGCCAAAAGTCCCACCACAGGGGGATTCAGACAATACCGAAGTTCCAGTAGGTGGCCTAAATAAAAAATACAGCAACAACGATATAGATGAAGATTTAGGCTCAACTATTAAGATCGGTGGGCCAAAGAAATTAAAGCCAGGAGTAATGTCGGACTATCAACATTCAGACATCGTAACAAAAAATATGGATGGAACCATAAATTGGAATTGGGATAGTACAATGTTTAATGTTGAAGGTCTGACTCTTAAAGTTGGAGGTAAAACTATAAGCACGAATCAAAAATTAAAAAAGGATGACTTGGTGAGTTTATTTTAACAGCGATTTATGGAAACATTTTTTTAAAATTATTAATTCATCTTAAACTATCCGACTTTTGCCCTAATGTCCATAGGGGCAGCAAGCTGTTTCTTAGTTAGATTAAATTAACTAACGAGTTTATTCTCACATTAGATCATGGTTTTGGGATATTCGGGTTTGATTTTCGTTTGACTATTCTGGTCTTTGATGTGTAATTGGTCCTTGAATAGTGTGGGGAAGGGGGGGGGGGTTGGTGGACACTATTTATTCTCACATTAGATCACGGTTTTGGCAGGTTCTCCCCAGGAAATTTTTAGACCCCAGATTATTTCGCTGTATTGCAACTACTCCTTCCCCATGTGAGATCATAGATATCCTATTAGTATAGTTTCTAAAATGCTACTTAAGATTATCTACATATCTTAATCACAGTATACATTTCTAAAAGGTTTCTGACTTTATATTTCTTGTTTTTATCCGATTTTATGTATTCATCAATGGTTTTACAACAAATAATGTGTAAATGATTTAAAAATAGACTCCAGAGAAAACACTTTGGACCCTGGAGCAATAGAGTCTAAAGACATTAGACTCTGGAGAATGTCCGGAGTCTAAAAGCCTAGTTCGGCCCCTAAAACCCAAAATTTGGCCCAACACTTTGAAAATTCCGGCCCATTATTTTGGCCTAAAATTCCAAATTATTCCCAAAAAGATCCACTTTGGGGCGCTTCGAAGATTTTATGGGCCCTAAAACTTTTTCTGGGCCCACAAGACCCCCTTCGCTGTGCATTTTTTGATTCCAAAGAATTTTCAATAATCTTTAATCTTATTGAAAGGTATACTTTTCTTAAAATCAATTGATGTAATACAAAAATGCATTTATGTGGTATAAAGTACAGAAACAGAGTAAATGAAAGTTGTATTTTAGAATATCAACGTTTGATTGTAGTATCTCTTGCCCGTGTTTCTATCATTATAAAAGATGATACACGGAATATGTATTTATGTCAGATTATGTGGTATAAAATACAGAACATAGTAAACGTTGACCTTAGAATTCTATCAATATATTGATGTCTTAAAAGTAATTTGATACCATACACAAACTATGCCCGTTGATGTATAACGTTAAGAAATATAAAAAACATTGTCCTCAGAATACAACATTGTGTAACCACACACGGGAATTTCGCGTCATAATTATTCCTCCGCTTGGTGCGCTGTTGTGCATAGCAACGTCCTATGCAACGTGTATAAACATCGCGCGGACGTATAAGTACAACCCGTCAGTTTTTCATGTTTGCAATGAAATTTTCTATTCAGATAGGTGTTTTAAACTATGATTTTCTTTCATAATATATATTGTTAGATAGGGATGATATATATCATCGTGTTTCTAAAGAATTGCTTATTTTAATCCTGTTTATTTCAAGTTGATAGGTTCAATATTAGTAAAGTTACGGCTTCACTATGGAGGGGCAATTTCTTCGTAAACTAAAAACCGCATCGTCAGCAAAGATTTGACGAAAACACAACATTTTTTGCGCCGGTGGCATTTTTTCATTTATGGATGAATCTTTATCAAATTTGAAACATGTTTGAGCTAAATATACAAATTGTGTCTTGGCCGAGGCGGAATTTTAAAATTCAAATTACAATTAGAGAAAAAATAGCTAACATGTGTCAAGTTTTACCGCTGATTTTCGAAAAAAATATGATGTAATTCCTTATAGAGTTGGAAGAAAACGAATTGTTTAAACTGCACAGGATAAAAATATATTAATCCAGATACATGTAAGCTTTATATACAAACCATTACATACGTTAAAGGGCATCATCAACTACTAGAAAATCGTGTGTAAAGTTGGACAGTATTTGACCAGAATTGACCGGCAAAATGGCTGCGCGCTCGCAGCGCCTCTAGCGGAGGAATAATTATGACGCGAAAATCCCGGGTGTGAACCCCACTTCAGTGCCTTTTGGCCCTGTTTCTATCAATATATATCCGTCTAGGGAAGGGCATACTTTCGAGACATCCTGTATATAATGTAACATTTGCAATATATGAAATAAACAATGGTTGGTGGGCTAGGTGTATGTGGAAAAATGATTGTATGGATAATTTTCAGGACAGCATAGTTGAAGCCTTGAAGCCGTTTATGCATAACCATGACCTTAAAAGCACTGTGCAAAAACTAAAGAATATGGCAATCCTACAAAAGCTGGAGAATAATAAGGTACGTAATATATACTTAACACAAGTCTTTGGTAGGGTAAGGCATGTAATATAGACTTAATATCCGTCTAAGGAAAGGTATGTTATATAGACAAACACAAGTCTAAGGAAAGACATGCTATATCTAAACACAAGGCTTATGAAAGGCATGTTATATATACCTAACACATGTCTAAGGAATGGTGTGTAATAGAGACCTAGCCGAGGTCTAAGGTAAGATATGTTATATAGACTTAATTGAAGTATTAGGTAAGATATGTAAAATATACTTACATAGGTCTATGGAAAGGTATGTAATATAGACCTAACACAAGTATTTGTAAAGGTACGCAAAAAATACCGAACACTAGTCTAAAGAAAGATATTATGTAATACAGACATAGTATAAGTCTAGAGAAATGAATGCAATATAGACTTAACACAGGTCTGAGGAAAATACTCAATTTAAAGAACTTACATAAGTTTAAGGAGAGGTATGCAATATAGACCTTACATAAGTCTAATGAAAGGTATGTGCTTTAGACCTAACAAAAGTCTAGAGAAAGGTATGTTATATAGACCTAACACACGTCTAAGGAAATGCGTGTAATATAGACGTAACAAGCCTATGGAAAGGCATGCAATAAAGACCAAAAATTCATAAGAAACGCATGCAATACATACCTAACATAGGTCTATAGTATATACCTTACCTGAGACTTAACACAAGTCTTAGGAAATGCGTGTAATATAGACGTAACAAGCCTTTGGAAAGGCATGCAATAAAGACCTAAAAGTCATAAGAAACGTATGCAATACATATCTAACATAGGTCTATGGTATATACCTTACCTGAGACGTAACACAAGTCTAAGGAAATGCGTGTAATATAGACGTAACAAGTCTGTGGGAAGGAATGTAATATAGACCTAAAGTCATTAGAAACGTATGCAATATATACCTAGCATAAGTCCCAGGTATACACTGACTGACAGCTATGTAGATTTAATCCTAGTTATTATGTAAATATATACTAGTTGGCGCTTCTTAACATTAGATATCTAATAAGCTAATTATTTAGATAAGCCAGGCAGTGAATCTTATTGGTGTAGCTAGCGCTGTATGCCTATGCTCTATTAATCTGACCACAAGTATCACCAAAATGTTTTATTGCCATGACATTAACAAGAATTAAAATGTATCATTAAAGTCAATTAAAATTAGACTAATATTGTAAGCTCATAAAATTATTCTAATATTATTATAGATCTAAATTACCTGTATCAATTTCATTTATTTGGAGATATTAAAAAATGAAGTATTTGAATGTATGTTTGTATATGTGTGTATTTCTGGGTGGGACATTTTCTGAAATGCTTGTACATGTGTTTTGGTTTGTTTGTTGAGCTGAGGATTATAAGTATTAGTATGATAATAGAAAGGATTCATTCATTCGTTGTTCTATTTCCAATTTGTTCATTTTTATCTTATAGATTTTACATACCTGGAAACTGTTAATAACGTGCAATCTTTTGAGGATATTGATACATATTTATTGATGCTTCTGTTGTTTTGTCTCAGTGTTGAATCAATTTGGCAGTTGCAGTACTTTAACTTAAAAATACTTCAGAATTTCAAAAATGCATACTTTTGTTAAATGTATTTTATTTTGATGGAGATATTCACCTTTCCATAAAGTCAGCTCATGAATATTATAATGAGCCGCTTAAAAATCTGTGACGTCAATGAGAGAAACTTTTTCCCGCGAAAAACAAACGCAATTGAGTTAACATGTAAATCCTCGGTTGATTGCTGTAAGTTTACCTCTTCAAATGTGAAAATTATCAGTAAATTATTGACGGATTTTTATTGAACGTCAAATTGACATTTATTTATTAAGCGATTTATATATTACATTTCTGTTCATAATGAGCAAATAAATTGAAGAGAATTACTCCCTGTCAGTTTTCAATCATAATGGGAACTGCATGTGAACAGGTGAAATTATCCTAATCATTGGTTCACCAACATTATAACATGTCTCATGCATAAAAATATATAGATAGACAATATATTTTAGGTTAATCTTCAGTGCCATTTGATGAATGTGACCTGTTCAAATTAAAAACATTTGCTCTTATTCATTAAATCATTGACTTCACTCCTCCTATAATTCAATCAACTTAACACGATTACTTCCTATTTATTTCTGCAAATCATATATAAGATCGTATCTTGAAAATATTATACATGAAAACATCGGGATATAGAATTGATATATTCCAATGTATATTTCCCACTGCGTATCTCCCGATCCAAATATTCCCGGGAAAATGTTTTTTATTCAGTGTAGAAACAGTCAATTTGTTAGAATATCTTGCTAAAGCAAAACTGTCAAAATAGATCCAGCAGACCGTAAAATTGTTCTTAACCAAAATGATGGTGGATTTCTCTTGAAAATATTTTGTTAATGTGTTTTATGGAGATGGGATCGATCCTCAATAACAAAATGTCAAACAAATCGTGTTTCAATTCGATTGGTTTCGTTTGCGCGAATGTCACTCATGGTGAATTTCTGATGGAACTTCTTACTACGACATACAACAATTCAACAGGTTATTGTATGACCACTATCAGATAATTTGACCGAGTTGTTTGTAACTTCACAATTTAGATGTTTTGTTTACAGTCGCACGAGATATGTGAGCACGGGTATGTGAAGCTGATCTCAGAAGTCTTAATAAACAATAGTTCTGTCAAAAAATGATTAATTTAAATTACATAAGGTTCGGAATGAAAGTGCCCTGTCCATATTTCATGTTTGATTAAAAATTATAGTGCATTGGGCAAATAGAATCCTTTTTATTGCAGTTTTTAAAATATTCCTATGCTGGCTGTACTTATTCTTCAAAACTTTAAGTCATTGACGTCATTGATTTGACGCATTTGCATACAACCAATCAGTTCGCCGGAAATTATCGATTTTCTTTACTTTGTGGAAAGGTGAATATATTGTTTTTTCCAGATTTACTTCTTCAAGAGCAATGTATTTTACTTTTCATGTTCTTACTGTTACATAGTCAACATAATGAAAGTAGTGTTTGCAAGATTTATTTGTGCATTTCTAAATCCTCCATCTCATATAAGTACTTGCTGCTATATATAATATGTGTGTTTACCAGATTTAACTTTTAATTATTATAAGCTTATGAGCTGTTGGAGGGGGTGTCTTAGATTTAAATTTTCTCAAAGTCTCCTGGCGGAAAGTGTATCAAATCTTTTAAATCTTGCAGAAGATACACTAAACTTAAACATATTCTGGTAAAAATACCAACTTTCCAAGAGGAGAATTTTTCCTATATCAGTTTAAAGTTAATGGGCATTAAGATGATCCAAATTCGGGAAAATGGGTAGAAAAGTTCAGATGTTAAATAATCCCAAGTGAATCATAATCTCTTTAATGTCTCAACATCGAAGAGTAAATCAAGCCCTTTAGAAATAGTTTGTATAAGACTCTTACTTGGTTTTAGGTCTAGTTTTAAGGATTCAAAATACACATTAAAATGAAGAACTTCAGGCATTTTGATGCTCATTATGTTGCTAGGCAACAGCAGCGAGTGGTGATGCTATGAATATTAAGCAGGGATATAATGTTACAGTAGCTACGGGATTAAATCTGACAAAATTAGCCGAACTGGTAGCCAGTCTATATACTATAGACCTAACACAAGTCCAAGGAAATGCATGTAATATAGATCCAACGCAAAGGACGGGTGTCATTTAGGGCCTTTTTTAGCCCCCAAAGATATCTGATAATAATGCATATCATATTGAAGTAAAATCATTTGTGCTTTATAAAAATACAATTCCAGCGAATTTTGACCTTTGATATTCACACAGCAGTCATTTAAAGAGAATATACCATTTTTAGTGTTTTTACAAACATTTCTTTATTTAGTGTTGTCTAAGTAAATAATATATATATATATATAAACCAATTTAAATATATTAAAATGAAATATATGAAATACTGAAGAAAGGATTTTGTCTGGACTCACTTATTATGTAATACTGAATTGTATAACTGTTTACTGCATTAAATGTCAAGTATACTATCTGTATTTAATTTCAAATGCCTATCTCACTTAGGTACACAGGAAATGAATTTTTGAAACAAATTCAGCACAACCAAAATCATGTCCACATATATGACAAATCCAAGATGGCTGCCACAATTTTAGATCCATGCACATGTAAAGAAGTTAGAAATACACATGAACCACAAGTCCCATCCCCAATAAAATGGGACGTTTAAGGTTCTTACACATATCAACTCTATTCCTATATACGTTATATTTGTGGTAAGGCTTGTGATCTAGGTAAACTTAGCATATTCATGTACCTCCTATCATATGAAGTTAAAAACAGAAATAGTGACTTCAATTGAGAAAAAAGTATCTTATGGGCTCCATATACATTTTGAGTGGCTGTCCAGCTTAAGTTAGATGCTACTGTTAATCTGAGATTGAAAATTATGTCAAGTTTAGTCCTCAGCCTCTCATAACTGATAACCTGGAGGTAATTGTGTTGTTACTGCAAAAGCCTCTATTTCTTCATCACAAATCTACCATATTTTGCATCTGTCAAAACCCCTCATTTCATGTTAATTTTCAGACTTTTGCTTGTGCAATCTTTAAATATATATACTCAACTTGTTATTCAGAATATTTTAAGAACATTTCACGAGGTTTTTTATTTTCACACTTTTGAAAAATGACTAAGTCAGAGAATGACCTCTTAATGGCATGACCCCTTTGAGGTAAGGTACAGGGTGGTCAAAAAAATGGAAACCTTGTCGCCATTTTCCTCATATCTTTGTCATTTTCGGAAATTACTCCCTGATATTTAGCACATTTGTACATCATTCAATTTCCTACTGGCCTACCATATTTCATGACCATCAAATTGAAAGTCACAATGGAACAGCACTTTAAACAACATGATCCATTGGCCAATATTGCACTTTCGGCAAACCTGCACCCATCATCCAAAATGTTCCTACCTAACTTCAACCTGTGGTGATACACAAAAAAGAGTGTACGAGAATAACCCCAGGACAACTGCAGACCTCAAAAAGCAGATCATCCATGTTATTCAGGCCATACCTGCTGAAAAATGTAGTCAGATCATTGACAACCTTTTCAGATTTGCCAATAGTGCGATGGTGGCCACACTGGGGCATCTTGTTCAAAGTGCTGTACCATTGTGACTATCAATCTGATGGCCATGAAATATAGTTAGCTGGTAGGAAATTGTATGTTGTACATGTGTGTCAAATTTCAGGGAATAATTACTCAAAATGACGAAGATATGAGGAAAATGCAGGGTTTCCATTTTTAACCACCCTGTATATAATATAGCATTAACACAAGTCTAGGGTAACGTATGTAACATAGACCTAATACAAGAGTTGCTGTTCAAGCTTGGAATGAAACGATAGTAAAATACGTTTTTACATGCGGTCCGCTATGAGGACCGCAGAAATAAACAAATATTATAACCTTGAGTTATAATTTCTACGGCTAACCCGATGCTTGTAAAAAAACTGGATAAGCTGTATGGAGGCCGCAAGGCGAACGTAGTTTCTTACGCTCGCCATAGTTTCCTACGCTCGGCGCAGAAATTCACTGATTTAATTGATCTGCGGTCGACGTAGGCCGCCGTACGACAGATGTGACTTTGTTGGTATTGATACCATAATATCGAAAACGTTGAGAATGCATGTATAAAACACGTCATATGACTGATTGAGACTATGCATTAAAATATTCAATGATCATTGTTAAAGATAACATTTGATATACAGGGTGTCCCAGAACTCATGAGAATTTTTGAGGGAGATAAAAGGCATGAATGATTTTCCTTCAAATTTAGTGCACATAATAAACAAACATTGAGGAATAACTGACATGAATTTCAGGCACATATCTTTTATATTTCTGAATTTATTGACATTTGAATTCTACATTGCCACAAACTCTGGAGTAGTCAGATAAAACAATTTACGTCACATTTTGATAATATTTACACAACTTCTCTACTCTAATAGCATTGTTTTCATTGAATTATTTCAGCGTTTCAGTACATTAGTTAATAGGATCATACACATTCAGCTAACATATCTCCACAGAGTTATTATAGCATATTATCTGCAGTTGATGTCGTATTTTCAGCTACTCTATACACATTCCTAAATCGTCCAATCGCCATTTCTATAGGATCATCTGAAACAACATGACTCAATTCTTCCTCCGTTTCAGTGACATGGCTCACTAATCTTTGTTTAGGTCCCAAAAGAAATCAAAAGTCTAGTAGAGCAAAATCTGGCAAAGTATATGGAGCTACTATATGTATACTGTGAAGTCTCAATAGAAAGTAAAATGGATGCACTACTGACATACATGTAGTGACTTATTTACTGGTGCATTGTCAATATGCAAGATCATATTGGCTAGCAAATGGAGACATTTCTTTCAGTCCCTCAGGAACATGGCATTATGATCTTTCAGCAAACCAAATGTACAATCTATTGATGTATTGGGTCTCTTTCAAAGTTTATATATCGTTTTATCAAAATGCATTATCAATATGAGAAAAATGCTGAACTAAGCTTAGACAAAAAAAAACGTTGGTTTTATTGTTGAGAATTTGTATAAAATTGACAAATGTGACATAAACTGTTGTATTTCCCGATAACTTCGGGGTTTGTGGCGATGTAGAATTCAAATGTCAATAAATTCGGAAATACAAAAGATACGTGCCTGAAATTCATGTCAGTTATTCCCCAAAGTGTGTTTAATAAGTGTACTAAAGGAGTACGTGGGTTATCGCAAACAATTTCAGAAGGTTATATCTTGGATTATGAGTATTTTCTGACAATGAAGACAAGTTTATCTTTTAGATCAATTCATTATCTCAAAGAATATTATGCACAGTAATAATAAATTCAAACAAACTCGGAGATATTTAACTAGCAATTAACCCATCAACACACTTTTTGACCCCATTTTGAAGATGTTGACCCGATTTTCACCAAAAATGCAATCATTTTTTACAATGTTTAATGCATTACTATTCTTTATTTTGATGTATCAAATAGTTCTTGAAAGAAAAACTTAATTGCATTAAGATAAGTGTTCCCCATGTTATTTCTCCATTGAAAAATCTCATGCTATCCATTGGTTTCAGTTCATTTTGGTCATCCAAATTAAATATCTTTAAAGTCCCTGGAGCAATCAAATTTTCCTTTAAGAAATCGAACATGTCTCAAAGCACATTCTAATTATGCATTCAACAATATAATAATAGGTTGCATTTTTGGTGAAAATTAGGTCAACATTTTTGAAAATGTATGTTGATTGGTCCATTGCCCCGTCAATATCACTTAGGTCTGATTAACTAAATTATCATTATATATACTTTTCTTGAAGATAATGAATGGATCTAAAAGATACACCCATGTTCATGATAAAAAAATATTCATAATTTAAGTTAGAATCGTTTGAAATTGTTTGCGATAACCTACGTGCTCCTTTAGAGAATAATCACCTGCGCCTTATATCTCCCTCAAAAAATCTCATGAGTTCTTGGACACCCTGTATATTAAATGTGTAAACACATTAAATATTCCTCTTTGATTTTCAGAAAGTATTTAATGTTGAAAAAGATGCAAACTTTGATGGAGATATTGAACTAACAGAGGAACAGACATTAATGTTTTTAAAAAACTTTCTGGTTCGGAAAAATGGACATCATCTCCAAAATACAGCAATTCCGACTGAGCTTGAGACTAAAAAGAGAGACAAGCGTGATGTTAGAGAACCAATGGAAACATATAAAACCACGAGTAGACATAGAACAAAACGCAAAGTTAAACCGTCCGACCAATGGGATCTGCCCATAAACTACTACATTAGCCGAGTGTACAGTAAGGGAAACCATTTTGTTATAATTACAATGGTGCACATGTTTTGAGTAATGTTTTTTTGGTATGATATTTTTCTACTCAAAAATACAAGAAATTACAAAAGTTATTAAATTACCTCTACATTGCCGTCTATACTCGCATGTAAATGATTTTTTCATTGTAATGTCTCACAAACGTTCATTAAAGTAAATACAATGTTTTGAATGCCAGGAGTAGTATAACCCAGAGGAGGAGCATTACCATGTTAGGGTGTTAGAAGTAGTATAACTCGGACGAGTAACAGTTCAATGAACAAGGGCTCCAGATGAACAAGGGCTGCACGGGTGTTTATTAGGATGTCATTAGTTGTATAACTTATTGGGATTTTAGTAGTAGTTTGACTAAGGAGAGTAACAATCTAATGGACGGGGGTTAAACATGGTGTTTATTAGGTATTAAGTAGTAATATAACATAAGATTAGAGGAGTATCAAATGGAGGGTTCGGGGCAAATCAGAAATCATAATATCATTTCAGTAAAAGATTCAGCAAAAAATATTTTTATATAGAAAATTGAATTGTCTGACTTTTTTTTAACACTAAGTGTTTATTTTATTTGATGAATATTAAAGTTACAGCGCTTTAAACTCATGTTTGAAAATCATTTTTTCGCCTCCTGTGTTATTTCAATGGGAGAGGTTTTTTGAAAAACAATTTTGACTTTAGAGCCCTATAACTGTGTTGAACCTGAAGAAACATATCAATTTTTTGTTAAATAAAGTTAGCAAATTCAATTGCCTGCCCAACTCGTATTTTTTGCAAGGACTCGGATGGATGGATATTCTTTCATATGACTAGCGGCAAACCTACCATTTCCCATTGGTTAACATGGGAATGTAGATTTTCAAAAATTCATCAAATTCATCATCAATTTTCGACCTATTGTAATTGAGGAAAAAATTGAGAAAATGTGGTGGTATTGGAATTAAAGTCAAATTACGTTTCAATCAATAGTATAAGTATTTGCAAATTGTGTTGAGACAATTTGAAGGGCACATATTGTATGGTATGAGATACTTTATTTTGAGCAATGATGTCTCAAGCAGAGAAAAATTTGGAAATTTTTCATGACGCACACAGTATCATGACCATGGCAGGTCAAAAATAATCATACACACATATTTTTATCTTTAACATTTTCACAAATAACAGGATCTTAAGAGGTTCTGGACAAATCATTTGATTCTGGACTTATTTATATTTTTTTCAACGAAATCACATCCAAGGGTTGAATTTTTATTAGCTATTTAGAGAGTGAGTCCTGCCTAGTATTAATTTCAATAAAAAGTTTACATAGAACCCTATTTGAGAGTCAATCTAATACTTACATTACATTGATAAATTAAGGCAAATCCTGAAATATTTTTAAAGTGCATTTTTTATGAAATATTATCCAGCAAGTATTTAGATGAAACGGTCTTATTTAAATACAAATCATAACATGATGATATTTTTCATGAAACATTTTTCAATGGAATTCAATTGAAGGGTCAAGATAAAACGAGCTAATTTAGGTGAAAACCCTTACATGATGATGTGTTTTCATAACTTCTTTCATAAAATTCCATCAAGGGGTGAAGATAAAATGATCGAATTTAAGTGATTTAGGATCACGAGGATATGTTTTCTTTGATATTTTCTATGAAATCCCATCCAATGGTCAAGGTAAAATTTTGATTTTGATTTGGTATTAGGTCACGTGTTCGAAAGATCCATATAAGGCCCATAGAACCATATAGGAACGTCATTTTGAATGTCACGTGATAGATCCATATAAGGCTTTTAGAACCATGTATGGAAAGATGAGGGGAAGCCCCTGACACCTGTTTCACGATTTTATCCGAACGTTGTTCGGATCATTTCGGTTTTTATGCACTTCATTATTGTACCGAAGTTTGCCGATTCGATTCGTCGTATTTCGGAATCCTGGTGACAATTTTATACTCCATTGGAGTATTTTTGACCTACTTCTTATGACGGAAATTCCCGAACCTTGTTCGGATTAATCCGGATTTTCTGACCTACTTTATCTACCGAGATTTCACGAATTAACATTCGTCTCATTCCGGAATCCTGGTGACAATTTTATACTCCATTGGAGTATTTTTGATCTACTTTTTCTGGATTTTGCCCTACTTATTATATTTTGACAACAAGCAAATCAAAAAGTTCGAGATGAACGGGTCTCGATCAACTAACCTAGACAATGGAAGCCAGGCACGCTAACCATGAGGCCAACGAGCTACCGATATGAAAGAACAAAAGTATTATATATTTATACCGAGCGTCAATTCAAAATGATCCTCACTTAAATATGACTCGTCAGTTGTATCCAGAATAGTAGAACGCCTATGGCGCTAGTGAATAACCAAGTCCCAGGTTAGTGGTTCGTATCCCTCTGTGATATACTATTTTTGTTTTATTAAATACGCGAGAAAGGAGCAAGGTGTAGGTTGAAAACAAGACGTTAGTTTGTTTCAAAACAGTTTGGAAACATTAATCTCTGATAATTTAAGGTTTTCCACTCCTGAAGGGCCTCTAGATCTATGAAATTCATTAATCAAGACAGTGTAAAATTTTTAGATATATGTAATACGTTTTCATACTTTAGCCTGTGGAATCAACTAAATATTACATTTTGGATTTCATTGATATCCTGTCATAGTCCTAATTTTTTTTTGAAACATTATTTTTTCAACACTGATACAAATTTCCCTGACATTTCCCTGACATATCTACCGTTTCAAAATTCCCGGTCATCTTTGGCACTTTTGACCTAATTTTAAAATTACCTGACATTTCCAGCACTTGGAAAATCAAGTCAATTTCCCTGACATTTCCAGGTGTGTACGAACCCTGGAAATATCCCAATGGCTCGCCCTGTGAATCGCTAGCACAGATTGGATTGATTAGTGTTTCAAAATGGTGGACGAAGTGTATTACGCAGTGCAAATTCAGTCCAAAGCTTCTATAAAGGGAGTCCAACTTATAGATTTTGAAAATCCGACTCGTTTAAAGAAGAATATCAGCAGCTTAAATCATACAAAATGGATGGAGGGGGGTAGGCGATTTCTGCAAGAAAACTCAACAAATTTGGAAGATTTATTTTTTTCAAGATATTTACAACTGAATTGCCAAATGAATAGGCGCAGTGCATGGCAAAATATGTAAGGTCTTCTAGTATTTTTTTGAACTGATACGCTTCTAAGATATGAGATCTATTATAAAAGGCGCATCATCATCATCATCATCATCAACGTGCAAAAGTCAATGTTTTTGCTATAAATCAGGCAACAATGGTCTACACGACCTGTAATAAATAGGTATGAGGGGCGTTATTATCACAACACTGACATTGCTCACTTTTTAAAGTTGTTTCAATGCGTTATATGTAAATGGGCGTGTGGAAGCCCCGTGGGTGGCAATAAAATAACTCGAACTTCAAATTAAAATATATATAAAAAAGTATATTTCAAACTTCAATGTTCAAAATACAATGCTCTGTAATGTACAACATGAACTCGTACACACTACTATACCCCCATACTGTATCCTGTATTCCTTTAAAAGAAGTACAGGCTACAGGGAAGTTGCAAATGGAGGACGTTTGTTTATTTCCATAGTTCTGAATGTTTACTAGATTTTACACATATTCTAAGTGTTCTACTACACATTGTATAGATTCATCGAGCAGTTTGCAACGTATTATTACCAGAAAAGCCCAATGGACAAAGATAGAGAATACCCGCTCCATTTGCAACTTAACCGTACCCTGTATCATTTTTAAATGTGGTCACGTGGTAGGGTAGTGTGTCTTACAACAACTACTGACAAGCCAACACCTAATACAAACTCAGCTGCATGTGAGTGAGAAAGACCATATAAGGGAACAATAGATATATAAAACTGACACAGTTTGCATAGTTGAATAACTGGTTTCAATAAAAGGTGAAAAGTGAACATGGTATTAAAAGAGTAAAACTGCAATCAACCTACTTAGGGACCTGTCATATTGAGATGAATAGGGATTGATTAATATGAACAGTAATAATATAAAATGTGAAAATGACCATGTTACATATACAAAAATAACCCCATTGTTACAAAATCACAAAAAGTAAAATATCTATTCTTGTATTGCATTTTCGTTCACTGGACATATTTTAATTTGCATTGCTATTAGATACATTTTATGGGTGATTTGAAAATTGAACCACGAAAACAGATGTACTTTAAATTAAAGGGAACTTTCTACCATACCCGCCATGCTATCTGACCCGAACGAGCCACCTTGTGGTGAGATTGGTAACTACCTGCTCGCATCTGCGTTATTACGCAGAGACATAAACGTATCACAAGGAAACTATAGTAGCTAACCTATTTTATCTCTGTATACATTTTAACTGTAATACATCGTTACAAAAAAATACAAAATACCTGTATATTGATTTTTTGACCTTGACCGATTCTTGAATTGAATCGAATTTGTCCAAAGGTCTTGAAACGTAAAATACCTAAATATTTATCTTTGACCTTGGGATGACCTTGTACAAGAAACATTAATGTTGACCTCGGTTCATCTAATCATAATTCGCCAAGGGCCATAGTATCATCAAACGCCAAATACCTAGACATTGATCGTTTACCTTTGAATAAACTTAACTCTGACCTTCGGAGACCAACTTACTAAGGTTAAATGGTGTAGAAGGAGATGTCCCGACAGACAGACAAAATGACAGACAGACCAAACATGCTTTTATAGTAGGTCTCGACATCTCCTTTTGCCCTCATACTTGATGGGCCAGTGAGTGTTCTACTAAGGTCAGAGGTCAAAGTCATTCTAGGTTAAAGGCAGAATCAGATATATGGAGGTGACAAAATTACAAGCAACATGTACAATTGACGTACTTATCTATTCCTTACAATCTCAAATACAATATCTCACAAAATATTTACGATATGTTAGAAATTGATGAAGTTATAATAGATTAAAAGTGTAAAATTGTAAATAATAAGTAACCATTCTTATAGAAGAAATATACAAAAGTCATTGTTGTAAACTCTTTAGTTTTCCTGAAATAAAGTGTGCAGTTTTGGGATTTTTAGATAATAGACATGAAAAGGAATGACATAAGCCAGAAATATTCTAAAATTGAAACAATTTTTTTGTTAGACTGCTTGCTAGATCCGATTCTCTCTTTAAAATGTCAATATCTAGGTTTACGAGTTTTTACCCTTAAGATTCGACCCTTGATGAGGCATGATTAGGTAACCTGAAGTCAAGGTCATTCCTATGTAAAATATCAATATCTATGTATTTGGTGATTTAAAGTCCTTTTGGGCTGCTGTGACCCTTGGCAACCAACGATTAGGTGAACTGAGTTCAAGGCCAATGTAACTGGGTCAAGTTTGTTTCAAGATCAAAAATTAATATCTAAGTATTTGGCGTTGAAAGGACCTTGAGGGCTACAATGACCCTTGACGACACATGATTAGGTGACCTAAGGTCAAAGTCAATGTGTATTGGCCAACGTTATTTCAAGGTCACATCTAGGTACTAGTATCTGGCGTTTCACGAGGTTTCAACAAGTTCATCTCAATTCAAAAATCAGTCAAAGTCAAATTATCAATACAGGTATTTTGCATTTTATGGAGGCTGCTGCTATATGGGGACCCTTCGTGATCCACTCGAACATGCAGATTTCTAGTATTTGTAAAGATGTATAAAAGTTAAAATGTATACTTTCCATGAGCTCCTATCGTTGGATTTAAATAAGGAGTATGATTTTAAAATTGGCTAGGTCGTGGTTAAGCAACAATAGTATGTTCGAAATACCGCTGTGTAATGCCTGGATCACATTTGCTGCGAGTATTTTGTTCAAAATTGAATACATTTCTGAACACAATACTCAATCGGCCAGGCGCCGTAGTGAAAATCGGAGCAAATGTGACCAAGACATAAAACAATTGAATAAAATTGTATCAGTTTCACATTTACAGCGGTCAAAAGCATTTACAAAAAAACCGCCAGAGTTGGCATTCATATAAAATGAAACCAATCCCGCTGTGATTCATAGAAATAACTAATTTACTGCATTGAGTTCAATGTTATAACCATGTCGATTTACATGAGTGTCCGATTCATTGTACCAAATTTAAACCTTGACTGTTCTCCAGAAAGCAATAAGCTGACATATATCATATTTTACATTTTAATACAACTGAAAAGATAATAAATGTTTTAATATAAAGTTGACGTAGTTATAAATATTTTCAGCGTAAAATCAAAGCACAACCATATGATTAAAAAAATTACGCTGGGATTCCAACTGGATACAACTGACGAGTTGTATTTAAGGTGGCCTAAAGTGCTGCTTATTTTTAATAACTATTTACAAAAACGTTCCCGAGACACAATCCATTTAGGTAGGGTTTGTTTTAAAGTCGAAAAGCCCCAATAAGACAATACAAACCCAGATTAAACCCAGAAGAATGCAGATTTCATGTAATGATTTACGTTCATGTAAACAAGTAAAGTACATACAATCCCCATATAAAACACTGGTCTACGTGACATGTAAACACAGGTTCAAATTGAAATATAGAAAATTTTCAACATATCATTTGCTTCCGTGTTCTGTATGCCCCTCTACCTGCTTAATAAGGCAATGTATCTTCAAATAAAACCTTAGCCAAGTAGATAAGGGTCTCTGGAACACGTTTGTATATAGTTTTCACGGCTTTGTATAAAAAACCTCCTACCTCATACCCACCTACCCACCTACGTGGAACATGATACAATCATTGAAGGGTTCAATTTTAATGATTATTAAATCTCAAAATAGCTCAAAGTATTAACATTTCTACAATTCCGGCTTTGTTTTATGACTAGACAGATGACAGATCCATAAATAAAGGCATGTGGATGCATTTTAATGTGTAATGTCCCGAGGGCGCCCCGGGGGAATAAATAACTAACGACCGCGACCATAGGTCCAACAAGCCAGATAAAGAAATTGAAAGAAAGTGTGCTAAATTCGATGCTCCGAGTGGGAATCGAACCCAGCTGGGATGTAGTAGCAACTTGCTATCAAGGATCGTTACAAATGCTTCTATAATTCATCATAAACTAAGATTTAATAGACTAAGATCTTTAAAATTGAACCCTTCAAAGACTGTATTATGCCCCACGTACGTGAATAGGTGGGTATGAGGTAGGAGGTTTTTTATACAAAGCCAGTTTTCACAAGCAATTTTATTCCCGGACGCCCAAACGTGTCAGGAACACATATATATTTGAATGATCTTGATTGGACATCAGGTTGCAGAGAAATCGTATTTTTACTGAGTGGATTATTGAATTTCATAGATCTAGAGGCCCTTCAGGAGTGGAAAACCTTAAATTATCAGAGATTAATGTTTCCAAACTGTTTTGAAACAAACTAACGTCTTGTTTTCAACCTACACCTTGCTCCTTTCTCGCGTATTTAATAAAACAAAAATAGTATATCACGGAGGGATACGAACCACTCACCTGGGACTTGGTTATTCACTAGCGCCATAGGCGTTCTACTATTCTGGATACAACTGACGAGTCGTATTTAAGTGAGGATCATTTTGAATTGACGCTCGGTATAAATATATAATACTTTTGTTCTTTCATATCGGTAGCTCGTTGGCCTCATGGTTAGCATGCCTGGCTTCCATTGTCTAGGTTAGTTGATCGAGACCCGTTCATGTCGAACTTTTTGATTTGCTTGTTGTCAAAATATAATAAGTAGGGCAAAATCCAGAAAAAGTAGATCAAAAATACTCCAATGGAGTATAAAATTGTCACCAGGATTCCGGAATGAGACGAATGTTAACTCGTGAAATCTCGGTAGATAATGTAGGTCAGAAAATCCGGATTAATCCGAACAAGGTTCGGGAATTTCCGTCATAAGAAGTAGGTCAAAAATACTCCAATGGAGTATAAAATTGTCACCAGGATTCCGAAATACGACGAATCGAATCGGCAAACTTCGGTACAATAATGAAGTGCATAAAAACCGAAATGATCCGAACAACGTGAAACAGGTGTCAGGGGCTTCCCCTCATCTTTCCATACATGGTTCTAAAAGCCTTATATGGATCTATCACGTGACATTCAAAATGACGTTCCTATATGGTTCTATGGGCCTTATATGGATCTTTCGAACACGTGACACGTTAATACCAAATCAAAATCAAAATTTTACCTTGACCATTGGATGGGAGTTCATAGAAAATATCAAAGAAAACATATCCTCGTGATCCTAAATCACTTAAATTCGATCATTTTATCTTCACCCCTTGATGGAATTTTATGAAAGAAGTTATGAAAACACATCATCATGTAAGGGTTTTCACTTAAATTAGCTCGTTTTATCTTGACCCTTCAATTGAATTTCATTGAAAAATGTTTAATGAAAAATATCATCATGTTATGATTTGTATTTAAATAAGACCGTTTCATCTAAATACTTGCTGGATAATATTTCATAAAAAATGCACTTTAAAAATATTTCAGGATTTGCCTTAATTTATCAATGTAATGTAAGTATTAGATTGACTCTCAAATAGGGTTCAATTTTAACTTTTTTTATTGAAATTAATACTAGGCAGGACTCACTCTCTAAAAAGCTAATAAAAATTCAACCCTTGGATAAAATATGACAAGTCCAGAATCAAATGATTTGTCCGGAACCTCTTAAGACCCTGTTAAATAATAATTTTACCATTATCCGAATTTTAGTGAACTGAATTGCAATAATTAAGAAAATTGAATAAAAAGAAAATGTTCAATTTTTTTTGGCTCACCCTGTATATATAGAAGAAGTAACATTTCGATGTTAGGATGTTAGACGTATAACTCAGAAAAACATCCCCATTGAGAAGGGTTACACATGGTACTTCAGTCTATAACTCGTATGAGAAAGTGAGAATTTTATTAATATGCACCAATCAATTTAAAATGACTTAGATAATATTGCCCTCTGGGATTTGCGTACTAGGTCTTTAAATAATTTATGCATGGACATAAGAAGAGGTCAACCGATATCACATTTCAAAAAATTAGTAAGAGATTACATGAGCCCTGTCTCTATGCTTCCAACTACCAAAATGGTTAACGAAATGCCTAGACATATTGAATGTGCTTTTAACAAATCCAGAGTATGTCTTCTTTTACAATCTCAGCTAAATGCACACAGTATATCACAAGTGTTTGCGTTCCACTTTGTAAATGTGGATAAACATAAACACCTTCCCATTTTATCTTAAAATGTCCTCTGGTTGTAAACTAGAGCTTCTAAAAATGAGTCATTTTGTGAAACAACGTTTGAGCCAAATTGATCAGATTGGCTGTTTTACATGCATGTGTTAACTCATCCCTGGCCCATGGAATTATAGTATACTATATGAGTTATACCATTGCTTTGATAAAGATCCAATTTACATGTATTCATATTCGTATTGACTAAAGTTGCAGCTAATGTTTTTATAAAATTTGTCAATCAATTGCTTGTGTTTATTATTGTTAACTAAAGGAATAAATGCATGTATAAAAACATGGTATTTATTAAAATCCTAGTGATAATATAACGCAGAAGCTTAGCAGTTCCATCTATAAGGGCTGTATAGTGTGTTTATTAGGATATTAGTAGAAGTATACATCCATTGTGTGTTTATTAGGATAATAGTAGTAGGATACCTCCAAAGAGTAACATTCCAATAGCCAAGGGCTGCACAGGTTGTTTCTTAAAACGGTGTTTATTAGAACGATATTTAAAGTAGGAGGAGTAACTCAGAAGAGTAACAGTCAATTGGACAAGGATTGCACGGGATGTTTACTAGGATATTAGTGGTAGTGTAACTCAGAGAAGTAATATTCCGATGTGAAAGGCTGCAGAGGGTGTTGTAGTAGTGTAACTCAGAGAAGTACTATTCCTTTGTATAAGGCTGCAGAGGGTGTTTATTAGGATATTAGTAGTAGTGTAACTCAGAGAAGTACTATTAAACTGGAAAGGGCTAAAGAGGGTGTTTATTGGGATATTAGTAGGAGTGTAACTCAGAGAAGTACTATTCCCATGGATAAGGCTGCAGAGGGTGTTTATTAGGATATAATCAGTAGGGCAGCTCAAAGAAGAAATATTCCGCTAACTCTGTAACTCAGAGAAGTAATATTCCAATAGAAAGGCTCGGTGTTTATTAGGTTGTTAGTAGTAGTGTAACTCAGAGAAGTACTATTCCAATGAATAAGGCTGCAGAGGGTGTTAATTAGGATATTAGTAGTAGTGTAACGTAGAGAACTACCATTCCAATGGATAAGCTGCAGAGGGTGTTTATTAGGATATTAGTAGTAGTGTAACCCAGAGATTGAAATAATATTCCGATGGAAAGGGCTACAGAAGGTGTTTATTAGGATATTAGTGGTAGTGTAACTCAGAGAAGTAATATTCCGATGTGAAAGGCTGCAGAGGGTGTTTATTAGGATACTAGTAGTAGTGTCACTCAGAGAAGTACTATTAAACTGGAAAGGGCTAAAGAGGGTGTTTATTGGGATATTTGTAGGAGTGTAACTCAGAGAAGTACTATTCCTATGGATAAGGCTGCAGAGGGTGTTTATTAGGATACTAGTAGTAGTGTAACTCAGAGAAGTACTATTAAACTGGAAAGGGCTAAAGAGGGTGTTTATTGGGATATTTGTAGGAGTGTAACTCAGAGAAGTACTATTCCTATGGATAAGGCTGCAGAGGGTGTTTATTAGGATATTAGCAGAAGGGCAGCTCAAAGAAGAAATATTCTGCTAACTCTGCAACTCAGAGAAGTAATATTCCAATAGAAAGGCTTGGTGTTTATTAGGTTGTTAGTAGTAGTGTAACTCAGAGAAGTACTATTCCAATGAATAAGGCTGCAGAGGGTGTTAATTAGGATATTAGTAGTAGTGTAACGTAGAGAAGTACCATTCCAATGGATAAGGCTGCAGAGGGTGTTTATTAGGATATTAGTAGTAGTGTAATTCAGAGAAGTACTATTAAACTGGAAAGGGCTACAGAGGGTGTTTATAAGGATATTACTAGTCGTGTAACTCAGAGAAATACTATTAGTAGTAGTGTAACTTAGATAAGTACTATTAAACTGGAAAGGGCTACAGAGGGTGTTTATTGGGATATTAGTAGGAGTGTAACCAAGAGAAGTACTATTCCTATGGATAAGGCTGC
Source organism: Owenia fusiformis (assembly GCA_903813345.2). NCBI lineage: Eukaryota > Metazoa > Annelida > Polychaeta > Sabellida > Oweniidae > Owenia > Owenia fusiformis. The sequence continues at coordinate 1,547,187 of CAIIXF020000009.1, forward strand.
AGAGGGTGTTTATTAGGATATTAGTAGTAGTGTAACCCAGAGAAGTAATATTCCGATGGAAAGGGCTACAGAGGGTGTTTGTTAGGATACCTAAAGTAGTGTAACTCAGAGAAGTACCATTCCAATAGAAAAGGCTGCAGAGGGTGTCAATTACGATTTTTTAGTAGTGCAACTCAAAGAAATAATATTCCAATGGCAAAATGCTGCAGAGGGTATTTATCAGGATATCAGTAGTAGTGTAGCTCAGAATCTGATACAAGTGCACCTTATCTTGATCTTCTTATAAACATTGAATTTTGATATTGTTAATTTCCCACATTTGGATAGCAATATTCCACTTACCCAAACATATGGGGTTTATGTATCCCAGCTTATTAGATAGAGCAGGGCGTGTTCAAAATATCTAGATTTCAAATCAAGACACCATATATTAGTGATCAAGCTGTTAGGCCAAGGTTATACATGTAAAACACTTAAGAAATCCTTTCTGGCCTTTGCTGAAAAGTCATTAATTTCGAAATTTCAAGTCTACCACTTGAGAGGTATGTAATTCCGATGTTGGTTTAATAAATATACGCAGTCGCTCATTTCAAAAGAACATCAAAACTTACATTTCCAGACCAGAGTCAGGCAGCAGTTATTAAAGATGCTATGAAGATGTGGAGCGACAATACATGCATGAGATTCAGACAGCAAAGTAGTGTTGGAGCCCCAACACCCTTGTTTCATTACAATGTCAATGCAGGCAAAGGGTGAGTGGGAATTGGTTATAGCTAATATCGCCATTGGTAAATGATAATAACAGATCAAAACATCAAATTTCTTACATGTGTACTTATTGTCAAGTTAATCACAGCTAACGGACAGAAAAAGTAAACCACACTGGCGACATTTACAATTATAATTTTGTATATGGGTCACACCAAGTTAATTCGAATAAAATAAAAATTAACATGATCAATGAAGGCATCGTCAAAGCTAATATGTATCGTTTTCAAACACTGTACAATGTGTGTCACTTTAGGTGCTCTGCGAATGTTGGAAGATGGGACTCGGGGCCAAATGAAATATCCCTTGATGAAGCATGTTTATTGGTGTGTATAATGTGGAGGTGGCGTAAACTTGAATGTCAATGCCACATTGATGACGTTTACATTGACATCAATGTGGCCTAGATGTTGTTTGCACGAATACCAATGTCATATAGAGATACTACCAAAGCAATCAATGTCACATAAATGATCTTATCACAGAGACCAATATTACATAAGTGATGTTAACATCGAGATCAATGTTACACAGGTCTAGTTGGTGGACCAATTGAAGTGAAATTAGTCAGATTAATGCTATACAGCGGATGTTAACATCGTTTCACTAATATGATGCTGCTATCAAGATAATTTGAACATATGTGATCCTTACAGGTAGATCAATTTGAACATACATGTATTTCAAATAATATGTTAGCGTGTGGATAATCCAATATACAGGTAATCAATATACAATCTACAGGTTATCAATATACAGGCTTAACAATGCTATTTTACAATCATATACAACACTTTAGGTGGGGTAAGAACAGATCCGTTACCTAATGTACCTGAAGGTGCCCCCAAATCAAATATTTCATCGAAAATAATATGGAAATAGTATCTTTTATCAATTATGAATACCTCAAAAATAAAATTAGGTCATTTGGATTAAAACTAATAGTCCGGAAGAAATATGGGGTATTTTGAGGATCAATCGTTTTCTTCGGATTACAATGTTTTTTAAACTTTTCAGCATGAATATAGGGTTGGGACCTCAAAACCACGGAATGCCGGAGCGGCACCCTTGGGCAACTCTCTATGGAGCATTTCTCATACACCCCTAATAAAGTCTACAGGGGGTACTATAAGACGCCGTTATATCTCAGACACTAATAATGATATTGACTTGAAATTTCCAGGAAGTATTCATGGTATGATAATTGATCCGTATGACAAAAATTAAGAAAAAATATATATCTGTTGCTATAGCAACAGTAATAGAACACTATTTCTTACCTTAAAAATGCATTATTTTGTGTGATTTCATAATTGTCTTCATATTCTTGATTCTTAAAATATCTGAAGCACATAATATCACCCTTGGTATACGCAGCTAACGAAAATTGACTGGTACGGGTCAAAAGCTGGACCGGTACGGGTTAACGGTTTTATTTGAATTTAAAACAGCCATAACTTGCTCAATATTCACTTCCTCGTGTCTAATTTGAGATATATGATGCCTCTCGATGCTTTTAAGTACCCCCATTTTTGTGGTGTGATAGCTATATTTTTGCTAACTCGTTCATAAGCAGTGTTAAATACGTTCTTAATCAGTTTAAACCCGTTTGCAATTAGTTCTACCTCGTTCTCAACACGTCCTCAGACAGTTCAACTCGTTGTTAAAACGTCCCTAGTAGGAGTGAAGTACGACGGTTCTGTTCGTAGTACGTCCAGCTCGTCGTTAGTACGTTGTCACTCGTTCTAATTGTAGAACGTGACGACCACGAGAACATTTTGAGCATTGTCTAAGTTCTAGAGGACCTACCCGTTCGAGTACGTTCGATGAAGTTGGTAAATAGATCCCAAACGGTTCTTAGTAGGTCCAGTCCGTTCGTACACAGTTGAAGCCCGTTTTCGAGAACGTAGTGAGAACTAGTTTGGTGTGATAGAAGGGTTAAGAAAGTTAAATGTAAGAACCTGATTATCAAGTGATGTTGCCATAGCAACTGAAATGTTAGACATATTACACAAATGATATGATGAATTATTTTATCTTCACTTTTAATCATATTCACCCTTGGTATACGCAGCTAACGAAAATTGACCGGTACGGGTCAATAGCTTGACCGGTACGGGTTAACGGTTTTATTTGAATTTAAAACACCCATAACTTGCTCAATATTGACTTCCTCGTGTCTAATTTGAAATATATGATGCCTCCCGATGCTTTTAAGTACCCCAATTTTTTACAGATTTTTAAACGGACCAAAACTCTCTAAATGCGCATTTATGCTCTTTTCTCTCGAGAACGACTGTCTCATTTTCACGATAACTTTTATTTAGTACTTCTAACATATAAGATCTATTGTTCCCATTCAAGGTATGATGTAAATGACATGCTATTTACATCTTGTGAGTTTCAATGACGCGCGTTTGATTTTATAAAAAATGCCAAACTTTGTGACAAAGAATTTCATCCTGCTTGCAGCGAGAAGAAGTACTAAAAATTGGGGTACTTAAATGCATCGGGAGGCATCATATATTTCAAATTAGACACGAGGAAGTCAATATTGAGCAAGTTATGGGTATTTTAAATTCAAATAAAACCGTTAACCCGTACCGGTCAAGCTTTTGACCCGTACCGGTCAATTTTCGTTAGCTGCGTATACCAAGGGTGAATATGATTAAAAGTGAAGATAAAATAATTCATCATATCATTTGTGTAATATGTCTAACATTTCAGTTGCTATGGCAACATCACTTGATAATCAGGTTCTTACATTTGACTTTATTAACCCTTCTATCACACCAAACTAGTTCTCACTACGTTCTCGAAAACGGGCTTCAACTGTGTACGAACGGACTGGACCTACTAAGAACCGTTTGGGATCTATTTACCAACTTCATCGAACGTACTCGAACGGGTAGGTTCTCTAGAACTTAGACAATGCTCAAAATGTTCTCGTGGTCGTCACGTTCTACAATTAGAACGAGTGACAACGTACTAACGACGAGCTGGACGTACTACGAACAGAACCGTCGTACTTCAATCCTTCTAGGGACGTTTTAACAACGAGTTGAACTGTCTGAGGACGTGTTGAGAACGAGGTAGAACTAATTGCAAACGGGTTTAAACTGATTAAGAACGTATTTAACACTGCTTATGAACGAGTTAGCAAAAATATAGCTATCACACCAAACAAGTTGCCACTGCGTTCTTCAAAACTGGTTTTAAACTGTGTGCGAATGGAATGAACGTAGCTGCAACTTTCTAAGGTCTATTTACGAACTTAATGAACTTTCTCAGACGGGAATGAGATTTTAGAATTTTGAATCGATTCAAATTCGATGGTGACCATACCGTTCTGTAATCAGGTCATGTTGACCTTCTGGACTAAGGGACGCGTTCTACGACGTTGCACACCGACGTGGTGCGACCTGAACGAACTGCGAACGAGATGGACGTATTGAAGACTGTTTAAGAACGAAGAAGCTAATTATTTCAGACATATTTCCCGACCACAGCCAGATTGAGCCCGTTTTACGACATTTTCGTAGGACTGGCAAGAACGGGTAAGAACTAGCTTGGTGTGATAGGGGGGTTAATGAGTATAAAGGTGGTCAAAGATAATACTTTTAGAACATTATGTACTTAAAGATGAAACCATGTTTCTTCTGAAGTAAAAAGTCAAATAAAATTCTACAACGTTATCTTACTCCCTTACCAAAGCCCCCAAAGTTTAACAATTTGGGGAAAACAGGCAAAAAACATTCAATTCCTAGGTTCAAATTAGTAATGCATTGGGGTTCAACATCAATTAGTTTCCAAAAAACATCTACTGACTTTGCTTGATATTACAATATGAAGATTTCAATTATTTGACACTCGAAAGTATTTATAATTTAGAACACTAGCCCATAAAATGTTAAAATATGGTTGTGGTCAATTTTATCATTTAGCAGCATTCATTAGACAAAAGATCAATGCATTTAAAACATATTCATTGTAATTCATTCATTACCATAATCTAGTATATGTATAAGAGACTGCACTTTTTTATATTTAAGTTTTATATCTAGTACATGTATCATAATGAAGTCTAATGTTATCATACCGTAGAGAGGTTGGCATAGTCTAGACATTGGCATAATGTCTAATTATTACAACCATTAGTTTTTCTCATCTGAGCAATGAGACTATGATCTTTATCATGAATGAACATAGTTCTATATAATATGTAAGTTTTATATCTAGTATATGTATCATAATGAAGTCTAATGTTATCATACCGTAGAGAGGTTGGCAGAGTCTAGACATTGGCATAATGTCTAATTATTACAACCATTACTTTTTCTTATCTGAGCAATGAGACTATGATGGTTATCATGAGTGAATATAGTTCTATATAATATGTAAGTTTTATATCTAGTATATGTATCATAATGACATTTAATGTTATCATACAGTAGAGAGGTTGGCATAGTTTAGTGATTGGCATAGTGCCTAATTATTACAACCTTTGTTTTTTCTCATCTGAGCAATCAGACTTTGATGGTTATCATGAATGAGTACAATTCTGTATGTATATTTTATATAGGTATAGTACATGTATCATAATGAAATCTAATGTAATCTTACAATAGAGGTTGGCATCGTCTAGACATTGGCATAATGTATAAATAGTATAAGCATTAATTTTCCTCATCTGAGCAATCAGGCTATGGTTGTTATCTTGCACAAGTACAATTCTATATGTAAGTTTAATATTTAGTACATGTATCATAATGACATATAATGAAGTGTAACCATATAATAGAGAGGTTGGCTTAATCTGGATATTGGTATAAAGTCAACACATATAAGCGTATCATCTCATTAGTCAGGTGTTGGTGGTCATCATGCACAATTGTATCTTGATGTGTTGGGTCAGTCATTTTGGCCGCCAATGTGCAAATCATGGCAAACGTTTCTGTTATATAAAACACTTACAGGTAGTTCTCATCATCTTAACAAATAGTAGATCTAGAGTCCTTGTTAAGTTATGAGGCGTCAGAGCCAGGTGTTTGAAAACTAGCTAAAAATATTAATGTCAATCACTAAAGATGATGTCTTCAAATTTTCAAGACTCCTTACAGGCAGTTACAGCCAGGCTGTTCAGCTGGGTCATCCAAAACGAGCAAAAAGCTCTTAGTTCTCATCATGTGACTATATACGTAGAATCCTTATAAAACCATGAAGCATTAGAGCCAGATGTTGGAAAGTAGCTAGCTAGTGTGAGTGAGTGTGCTCGTGTAAGGAGGCATCTTTGAATGAGTGAGTGTGCTCGTATAAGGTGGCATCTTTGGATGAGTGAGTGTGCTCGTGTGAGGTGGCATCTTTGGGTGAGTGAGTGTGCTTGTGTAAGGTGGCCTCTTTTGGTGAATAAGTGTGCTCGTGTAAGGTGGCATCTTTGGATGAGTGAGTGTGCTTGTGTAAGGTGGCATCTTTGGGTGAGTGAGTGTTCGTGTAAGGTGGCATCTTTGGGTGAGCGAGTGTGCTCGTGTGAGGTGGCATCTTTGGGTGAGTGAGTGTGCTCGTGTAAGGTGGCATCTTTGGGTGCGTGAGTGTGCTCATATGAGGTGGCATCTTTGGGTGAGCGAGTGTGCTTGTGTGAGGTTGCATCTTTGGTATATTGTATGTTGAGTAAGTGGTTTCTGGAGTTAGTCGCAAGTTGACGATCTAACCACGAATGTTGAGAACCAAATGTTGGTGACAACTGTTCACACGTCACACTTGCAGCTGTGAGCAATGGCAAACCTGGTCAGACTTAATGCATGTTGCTGCTTGGTTGACAAATGGAAAGCCATCTTTAGCTGTTTTCAATAATAAACATTTTAGCTAGTTTTCAAAACCCTGGCTCTAAATTGTAAATGATTCTGCTGAATGGGTTGTAAAGGATTCCAATGTCTGGTTTGTATGCAAACCTTGCTAGTCTCCACTGTATGATTGCATTGGATTTCAGACTTGTACTAAATACAAGATTAACATATAAAATATATACTTAACATTTGAAGATGTTTTAATGCCTTGGTTTGTATAAATTTCTAACTTTAAATGCTGCGAAATGGTAAAATTGAGCACACCCTCTTTTCAACATTTTTTTGGGATAGGATTCTAAAATGTTTCAAATAAAATACTTCTCATCATCTAATAATTAAATCTTCATATTGTTATATCAGACAAAGTCAGTAGATGTTCCTTGAATACTAACAAGTGTTGCATCCCAATGCACTTTTAATTTGAACCCAGAAAATGAAGTTTTTTTGCCAGTTTTCACCAATCATCACATTTTTGGGGCTGTGGGAGGGGTTCTACAACTCAAAGATATACATTTTTAACAAATTCAAGTGACGACTATTTACTTCTAAAAGAGCTTCTTTACCCAGAGAACATACCTTTAGAAAAAGTGTTATTTTGGACCACCTTTATACTCATTAAAGAAAGTGAAATGCAAGAGACTGATTATCAAGTGATGTTGCCACAGCAACTGAATTGTTAGACATATTACATATATGATATGATGAATTATTTTATCTTCATCTCTAATCATGCTATGTGCTTCAGATAGTTTAAGATAGTTTAAGAATCAAGAAAATGCTGAAAACCCACAAAATAATACATTTCTAAGGTAACTAATAGTGATCTATTACTGTTGCTAGTGGTGTCAATTAACTGCTTGAGCATTAACCGGTTAACCGGGTGTTTTTACCGGTTAAAGTCGGTTAACCGGCGGGAAATTTGAACTGATAATTTCAAATGAAATCTTCATCTTCGATCTTGAAAGTTGAAAAAATTGGAAAAATGATATATTGGCGTTTATTTTTTACGTTCGTCAAGCTTTACTCGATTCTATTCATACACTACCTGACTACCGGTACCTCTAAATTACTTATCACACTGTTTTACCCTTGGAATCTCCACGAACGCACCATAACAACGAGAATTGCAGCTGATTAGTGTTTATTTTGATTTTAATTTTCTCACTACCAAAGCGAGGCTTTGACATTTTGGCGACGTTGATAGACAACAATAATAACAAAACGGACGAATTAAAAAATGCATATAATTTATTTATGAAATTGTTTTGCAATATGTAAAATCATTAAATAGAATAAATGTCTAAAACTTAGGGATTATACATGTATATGCTGATTGGATGTTTACATGTTTGGGAATTATCTAGCCTATAAGTTGAGTACACATGGCTGACACTTGAGAAACAAACAGATTAACATGCAAAGTAAGCGCGGGAAAGCAATGTGGCAGGGATTAAAGTTGCTGCTTGGATGTTTGTAAGGAGTTATCGGACCTATCACATGTATAAGTAGCTCATATGAAACTGACGCTTGGAAAACAAACAGATTAACATGCAAAGTAAGCGCGGAAAGCAATGTGGCAGGGATTAAAGTTGCTAATTGGATGTTTGTAAGGAGTTATTGAACTTATGACATGTATGAGTAGCTTACGTGAAACTGACACTTTAAAACCAAACAGATTAGCATGCAATATAAGCGCGGGAAATAACAGAATTATACACGGTCAACTAACCACCCATAAAAACACAGACCGGTCAAGGCATTATCGGCGGTTAACCGGTTAACCGGTTAATACTTGACACCTCTAGCTGTTGCTATAGCAACGGATTAAGATTTTTTCTTGATTTCCATCATACAGATTAAGCTTCATACTTAAACTAATTCCTGAAAATTTCAAGTCTATATCGTTATTAGTGTCTGATATATAAAGGTGTCTTATAGTACCCCCAGTAGATTTTCTTAGGGGGGTATAAGAAATGGTTTGTAGAGAGTTGCCCAAGGGTGCCGCTCCGGCATTCCGTGGTTTTGAGGTCCCAACCCTATATTCATGCTGAAAAATTAAAAAAACCATTGTAATCATTCAGTGCATTTAAGTTTGACTATGCAAATCATTCTATAAATCATTTTAGGGGTATGTTAGTCTACATTCAAGATCATTTTAAGTATCTTGACCATTCTTCGACGGATAAATCAAAACATCTAGCCGAAACACATTTTTTCGATTATCAGGGTCATTGCTTTCATATCACATGTTCTAATAGTATACCCCATTAACAGATATTTGAAAAACACATTTTAAGTTACATGTGATTGAATTGTTTTCATTGATTGAATTGTTGTCTAGCAATGATATAATAAAACAAATATTTCATTCTATATTCGGGCAATACCTGTTGCACTTTCAATGATTTTTGCAGCATGTATTGCCCGCAGCCCGGGCAATACATGCTGCAAAAACCATTGAAAGATGAACATGTATTGCCCTCCATAGAATGAAATATTTGCTTAGTATTACTCCTCTCTCTTATAATTAATTATTCTTTTATTTAGACATTTTGTCAGTGTACCGTATTACCTACAGAGTGATCACTTTTGAATGCAGCAATATATATAAATTATTTAAATTTATTTATTTCTAAATATATGACTTGACTTTTGGATATACGGAATAGCTATTTATGCCTATTAGATTATGTCTAAATCCATCTTCAACTTTGTGTCATTCACCATGCATATCGTAACACTATTTTAGATTGGTACTGTGGCCCATGAAATTGGTCATGCATTGGGCTTATGGCATGAACAGGCGCGTCCAGATAGGGACTCATATGTTGACGTTTTTGTTGACAATGTGAATGACCAAAACAGAGCAAACTATGCCAAGATGATGATGTACCAGTCAAAGAATCACGGTGTGAAATATGACTTAGGATCGTTGATGCATTATGGCAAACAGGTATCTTAAAACTCTTAAGATGATGCCACATTGTTTCAAATTTTCAAACGTTAATAAAATATTATAATCCTTCAGTATTTAAACACTGACAGTAAGAACGTGAATAACTCCTTTCGCATTCTGTGTACTTAATGCCACATTTTTTCACATCATACTTACTTGATTTTGGCCAGAAGGTAGATGGGTGTTTATTTGAGGGTGTATAGGTAGGTTATCGCAAATTAATATCAGAGAGCTATTTCATGGATTACGATTATTTTCTGACCATGAGACATGTCTATCTTTTAGATCTATTCATTATCTCAAAGAAAATTATGTACGTCAATAATTACAAAGTCAAACGGACTCTGATATATTTAATTAGCAATCAAGCCATCAACACACTTTTTGAACTTGTTGCCCTCATTTCCACCAAAAGTGCAATCATTTTTACAATGTTTAATACATTACAATTCTTTAATTTGATGTATGAAAAACTGAATTCCTCTAAGATTAGTTTCCCCCATGTTATTTCTTCATTGAAAAACCAGTAACAGCCCGTATTTCCTTTTAGAAAATAGAATATGTCTCAAATCGCTTTCTAATTATGCATTCAACAATACAGTAAAGTGTTGCATTTTTTGTAAAAAGTATGTCAACATTTTTAAAACAGTATGTAGATTGCTCCATTGCCCATTTAATATCACTTTGGTCTGGTGAACAAGATCATAATTTTATATACTTCACTTGGAGATAATGAACGGATCTTGAAGATACAGCATGTCCATTGTCAGAAAATATTCTATATTCAAGTTAGGATCGTCTGCAATTGTTTGCGATAACCTCCTTGCCCTATTCCATATCCACGAGTGTCCCTTTGGATCCCTTTAATTTTAATGTAGATTCATAGGAGGATTTCGATGTAATAACATTGCTAAAACAGCCTTCATGTACAAAGTGAGTTATATCGTCATGGAAATGAACAAGGAGGAATTCGATTTTGAGATATAAAAACGACTAACTTGGTAAGCATTATGATATATGAACATTCGTTGTGTAATGGCCTGATTATCGTTCGACTTTACTCACCATTTTAAAGTACACAGTATTTGGTATATTTTCAATGTATCAACCTTACTTCGGTCCAAAGCCTTCTCTATATTCCGGCTTTGAGTAGAAAGATTTGGCTGCCTTGGTATTGTAGGTATTGTAAATCATTATGTCACACGCACAGTAAATATGGCATGATAATATGAAATATACCCCTATGTATAGATTATAGATAGTCTGAATCTATTGTTATATTTGATTTCTTTAAGCGAGAATATTTTCCTCCATTTATTCACGTCCGGAAACGGAAGCCATTTTTTAGCTACAGTGAGAAAATTTCACCATGTGTCAAACTCCGAAAAGAAATTTTGAAATATCAAAATCCAGACAACGAATGCGTCATCCTAAATATAATTAATATTCTTAAAAATATTTATGAAATTTATTAAATATGAAGTTACGTCTACTCGAGACTCGAGTTATATCAACCAATCACTGATTTGTTTTTAAAAATAAATGCAAATTGTCTACATGCTTATCCTTATACTTACATCCTAATGTGTACAGGGAGAGGGATGCCGACCCTCCGGATTTTTCACCGGTACTTTTCTGTCAAGAAAAACTATTTACTTCCACTTGGATATAGACCATATAGCATACTAAATATAAATACCCTTTCAAATAAGTCATATTACAAGGTAATTGACTTAGCTACGAAGTTTTCAATATTATACTGTGGTCCGCGATTTGCGCTTCGATCCAAATCATTTGAGTAAAAAGCGTAATATGTTGTTTTTGCCTGAAAACATATTAAAATACGCGAAAAAAACTCACCCCTGCGTTAGTTTGACCTACGTTTGCCCCCATATTGACCTATTTGTTTGAGATTTTAATACTCCAACTCGAGAGTTTTGAATTAAGAAATATAGAGCAAAGAGCAGGGCTACTAGTTTCGAATACACCCCACAGGTCTAGGCACAAACGTTTTCGGTACCCCGAACGAAGAAGGAGTGTATTCGAAACTATATCTAGTAGCCCTGCTCTGAGGTCTTTATTACGATTCGAACATGAAAACTCGTCAATTTCGATGTTCATTTCCACTTTTTTCATTTATACTTCCGGTTGAGCGTTTGGCTGTTCCAATTAGTTTACTTACCTCCTGACCCCAACTTCTTTATTGACATTTCGGCCTATTTTATTGGTTTCACGCAAATCTACTACATTGGTACTTATTGTCATTAATTATCACAGCGGGTATCCATATAAAAATTTAATTTTGCGAAAAGAACGGACCATTGAGTGCACTGAATGAAACACTAGTACAGCGCTTGGGCATTGATCTCGAATTAACCCCTTTATAAAGTTTTATATGCAAGATTGGTCTGATCTGACAATCTGAAATCAAATTAAATGTGCTCTCTTTAATGTGAGAGATCTCCGATATCCTTTAGTTATACGGGTTGAATATATCCTAGTATCAAGGTAATAGTCCATGGTATGAAATCTCTAGGACGTCTAATAAAGGAGCTGGTTGCACACTATAGTGCAGTGATATTTGACCTTATATTAACATACCTACATATTTTCCCTAATTATTCTTATTATTACCGTTTAATATACTTCCGGCTTTTAGGCTGAATTATGCCTGCCATTAACAGAGGTCAAAAAATTACCAAAAAATAAAATCAACATTTTCACAATTTGGAGTACACAATGAAACAGAAAATAATACAAAATGATTTTAAATATATGATTCAGGTTTCTAAGCTATAAGTTTGATATTATTTTTCTTATCAATACCCCAAAATATGTAATCAGTGTATCAACGTTTTGTATTGTTCCTCAGGTATTGATAAGATAAATGCTACAAATGAATCACTTTTATATAAGAATGACAAATGCTTAAATTATGCTAGTTTTTGCAAACTGGGTCTCAATATGTTTTGAGATATGGACTTGTATAAGTGGTGAACATTATCAATAAAGGAGGGCCTATTGTTCTTCCTTGACTTATTGGGACCACAGCTACAATTATATTTCCCGTAGATAGATATAGCTCTGTTGCTTATAAAACAACTATTAGGACTTAGTCGAATTCATGAATAATTGAGAAAAATCGTTATCGTTATCCTCCTAAAATTTGATAGTACCCAGCGGTAAGGTAAAAGAAGAAACAGCCATCAGAAAACTTGATGATAGCCAGCAGTAACGTCGAGGAAGAATTGTAAGGCGTTCGATTGCATATGACTCTAATTGATTATTAGACATGCCCTTGGAATATATGAACATTCCAATACCTCTGTAACATTTAATTAGATATAAACCTTACCTATTTGTTATTGTATTATGTTTTATAAATAATTTGTTGTTTGACCCCGTGCAATTATATGGCAAAATTCTGGTAATAAAATGCTTTAAATTGTAAGAAAACTAATATGTTCCCAATCATAAATCACCTTAATATTCCTCACAATGTTGTTGAATCTACTTGGCTCATATTCGAAAAATCAAACAAAACCTGAAAAACAAACTTGCGTAATTACTAATTAAACACAGACATCTACAGTTAAATTATTGTATATATTTACATAATAATAATTTATTTTTTGTTCGTATGCTTAGAATAACGGTCTGTGTCTTGTAAAATGTATAAAAGTTCGAATCAAAATAATTAAGTTTTTGACCCCTTGTGATAATAGACATTTTTCGACCAGAAAGCCGGAAGTTTTTTCAGCAAATGGTATTTTAAAAGAATCAAGACATATGCACCTCCATAAACATTGCTTCAAATGCTGCTGCGCTAGTGTGTGCTACGGATCCTTCAGATTCGGAAGTCATACCGTGGTCAGTGTTCTTCAGATGATATGAAATATGTTTTGCTAAAATTGCCTTAAATTCGGGCAATATTACTTTAAGACCCATGGAGGTAATTTTCAAGCACTCTCAAATAAACACCCATGTCTCATATGTGTACAAGTGCTCAATTATACAATACATACTACATATATAAGGTAGGCGTACAAAATGGGCCATACGTTGATAATGCATGGTTCCATAACCCTTTGTTTAAACCTTTTCAAAATTCTAACATTTAAATTGAATAATGTTGTAAATAGACGGACTCATTTTCAAAGTCAAGAAACTATTCTGCCAGAAGTTTTTGCTTAATCAAAATGTTATCCTCTGAAGTGGACAAGGAATTGTTAGCAACTCGCGCCAATGAAACGGTTTGGAAAGCGGGAAAGTGCAAAAATCTAGAGTAAAACCGGATTAAGTTCAGTAGAAAAAAAGTCGGGCAGTGAACGACACAAAATAATTTTCTCCAAATAACTTGAATTTAAATCGCACAAGCGATTTTTTAGCAATTAAGACGTTTTTAGCAATTAAGGAGTGAAACTGTTTGAGAAAAATCGAAAAACACGATGCAGAACATTCATGTTTTATTTTCGAATGAGAATGTGAAGAAAATTGGCTTCACGGATGAAAATACTTTCCATTTGGGATTCAAATCACGCGTTTTTAAGCATGTTTTGATTTTGGTCCCATGAACAGAGATCTCACAATGAAAATTGAATTTAGGCTGTACATTATTGATATAAGTGTGCATATTTTTAGAAGTGGGCGTAAGAAGGTTTTGGAAATATCGACTGTCAAAATATTACCCACCCGGCAATTACATGTTTCTGAAAAATGTGACAACTAGCATTTTACCAACTTTGTACTATATACAGAACGAACATTTTGTTTTAGTTTTTCAGCATAAGTTCAAAAGATGCCATTCTTCCAAAAGATCCAAGAATGAATAATGTCCTTGGTCAGCGGGCACGTCCTTCAGAAGGGGACTTTATGGCCATAAACATGGCATTTTGTTCCAAAGCATGTACTCCTTATAGTAGTTTATATTGGAGTAAATGCCTGCATGGGGGATACAGGGATCCCAATAAGTGTGGCCAGTGTAGATGTTTAGATGGATTTGGGGGAAAATATTGCGAAGAACCAGCAAGCTATAAAATAGGTAACAACAAGCACTTAAATAATTTGGACTGAAATAAATATTTTACTGTTGTATGATTAATGAATAAATCAAGGCATACTTTCTACTTAAAATCATCTAATAAGGGACTAAATAGTAAAGGTCCAAATAAAAACGTCAAAATGCACTTAAATCATTATATGTTGAACGGCCCAAGGGTATAGGCTAGTTCTTAATGTTTACCTCTCAGCAATATCTAAAACTATTGTATCCTGGTGATTCATAGTCAGCACCATCTATCAAATATCTAAGAGATATATCTAATACAATGCCAAAGGGGGAGTGCAATGACATGTAAACAAACCAGCGATAAAATATACCCTATTTATCTGGAAACCAAAATCTAACGTGAAAAGAAATAATCCTCACATTCCCTTTTCCATTCAAATCGAGAGCCAATATCACAATCAAGGATCATAAAATCAAGGAAGATTTAACTGTAATGAAATCATGGTATGTTGGTAAAAAAAGAAAAATTGCGGCTTTGATGATCTGAAAAAATATTTTTATTTAACTTTAATTTCCTTGTAATCAGACAAAACATATCTAAGATTCTTGGCGATCTATAAATAAATATGACGCCATGTCATTGAACGGCGACTTGGCCCAAAAAGTAAACTATTTTTGTGTTAAGCCCGTTGCTTGAAAATGAACTCAAGTTAAAACATAAGGTGAAATAGTCACCAATTCGATGATTATGTCCAAATAAAGAACAAGTCAATGCACTTTCAGTCAAATAATTTAATATATATTATGAACGATAGTGATCGCTGTGTGGTTATTACCCGAAATTCTAGTCATAGATGGAGGCATACTATTATCTTGAAACCTTGGACATAATTATTTGATACTTGATTGCAAGTATGTAAATGTTTTACATTTTGCAGTGCATGCATCAGCTCACACAAATGCAGAGGTTATACATGTCATACTTCTTTTCATATTGGACATGAATTTTCCCAGATAAATGTAGTGTTTTCACTTTATGTACTTGTCTTTAATATTTGAAATGTATTTACTCAGATGGATGCAAAGATTTTAACTTCGGTACTCGCTAACATACTTGCAATGTAACAATTCAGATAAGTGCGGAGGGGAATTAACTGCAACTATACAAGTTCAGACACAAGAATCACCTGGTTATGGTGGAAAAGGATATGAACCCTACCAAGAATGCACCTGGTGGATTAAGGTTAGTTAGAACACAATAAAAAATATTAGACTGGCTGAAAACTGATGTCGAGTCTTATGAGTCTGTAGCACACACTGTGGCGTAACAAGGAGGGAAAGCGCGACGAGGCAGGAAATATAGTTATATTATAAACATTTACCTATATCAAGATTTCAAAATGGTGACCACATAACTTTCCAAAACAAATCAGGAAGATTGGAGTTGTTCACAATAAATTTAAAAAAAGATTAAATAAAAAATAATTGTATTAAAAAATTAAAAGAACATCTAGATTATTGAACGGTTCAATATACCAGGAGTTTTTAACAAAACATCGGGGTATCTCAGTAAAAAAAGCCGAAAATATGAACAAATGATTAGAAAATGATATGATAAAAATTAAATCAGTCAATTTTTGAATCGGTCAGAAATACGAACCTAAATTTTTCGCCGGAAATGTTAGCGTAAAGTAATATTTGCAAAACAAAAGAAACATACAAACAAAGATAATGACCATTGAAGACTATTAAGGCTATATTTCAATCGGTCTTCTCAAAACGCACAATTATTATTAAATGTAATTAAATCTGGTCTAATTATTTTGGACTTCTTATTCCGATATAAATATTTGTCTCTGTATATTTGCTATTGAAAAAATATTAGTTGAAATGGTAAATTATTTGATAGACTGTCATAAAGTTTATTTCTTGTGCGAGAGGCGCAGTTTAAATGTATATAGAATCAAGAAAGCAACAACCAAATATTTCTTTATTTTAGGCTCCCGAAGATCACCTGGTTGAGGTTAGGCTAATCGAGTACTTTGTTCTGCCATGCTTCCGAGACGAGTGTGTATTTGACTGGGTTGAGCTTAGAATGGACTCAATAGAGGAGCTAGGACAAAGGTTTATTAACATAGAAATATATAGCATTGTTTAAAGATTAACAATTTGTTTCATCATATAAATATGTTTATACATAATAGCTTGCCAATCGCCTTACTAGAATTAAAGGCTAAGCTGAACAACATATTAAGTACAATTTGGTTATCAGTTTCAGAAGGATTCGTAGTACTAAATCGGAAATAAATTGAAGAATCATATGCATATATAAAACTGTCAGTATGTATGTTATCATGAAGGTCGTTAATATATATATATTTAAATGAGAAGGGGACCTGGAATCTAGCCATGTGGTACCCCACTTTTGATACTGTTCATTTGTAATAAACATGGAGAGAATCCCGAAAAATTTTCACTACGGGAGAGCATATGTACTGAAAGGAGCATGTTCAGTATATAGTTGTCCTGAATATATACCTTTTAAGGTGCACATTAGTGTACACTTAAAATACTGGACTTTTGGACTATAAAATACAATAGAAATATGTACTGGAAAATGCATTGACTTTCAAGTAAGATATAAACAAACAAACATATTGTGAAAAATAAATTTTAATGCCCCTTTTAAGTATAAAAACTGAACTGGAAAAATACTGACTACTGACTGGCATTTTTAGTATAGATATAAAATGGCAGTTAAAAACATTTTCAAGTGCCAAAGTGTACTGAAAAATAAATTTAAGGACAATTTGAAGTGTGGAAATGCAATATGTTGTGTTATTTAATCACAAAGTTAACTACAATTAATGTACACCTTATACATGTATGATTTTCCCTCACCAAGGTCAATTTGGGCATTTTTCTACACAACAAATAACACAGTAGGCACATGACACGGCGTGTATACTTTTCTTCATGTTTACATTGCACCAAATGCAGACAGATCGACTAAAATTACATTCGTATGGTGTGACACTCGACATTCACCAGGACAATAATTTGTCACCCATGGAGCAAGTTAATTGTTTACTGCCAAAATAATGGGGAATTACAGCCAAATTAAAATTAATGATAAATGCTCGTATCACTTTGTTATCTTGAAGTACATATCATACTGATGTCTGATCATGAGTTCGAATTGTATTGTTTTTGATATGTGATGTATATTTCTTAGATTTTTAAAGAAATCTACAAATATTTTGTTACGGTTTTACCTTTACATCGTAATTTCAATCACCGCCATCACTAGTGAGTGCAAGCGAGTTACCTTGAAATATCAAGAGGTCGTGCTTGTTACATAATATTACTACATATGAAACAAGAGTCGAGTCATATAGTTGTTGTAATATCTATTTCTAATAAGAGCTGTTTATTGGTAGCTTACAAGCATACAAGTGAAGGGTGTGTATGTAATACAATCTAATAACAAACTATACTATCACGTGACATAGGATATGTTTTAAGAGGGGTTGTATCACAAGTACAATACAATATGAAACATCCTTCCTTTTCTGAAAGTTTGAGATAATCCCTTAATTAGAAAATATAGGTGACCTGATTTAAGTTCTCTGTTTCAATTAATTATTTAAGGTCATGGTTAAAGGTTTACTAGGATAGTTAATTAAAACATCTGGTGACCACACCATCTAAGTAGGTTGATTAATGTGACATATTCCTGGTACCAGAACTCAGTTATCAGCATTTGCAAGGAAGCATAAACAAGCTGTCAATTAAACATGATATATAATGTCCTTGAATCTTGCTATAAACCAAATACATGTATGGCTTCATTGTTTTCAAGCTTTAACATTGGAATATAAAAAAGTGTTCCTCTAAAAGTAATTTTTAGCTGCTTCATGTATGAACTCAAGAATTTTGGGTGTAACTAAGAATTTTCACAAATTAATGTTCTTAGAAGTTGTTGCTATTTTCCAGAGTTCAGATAATAATTTCATGCACTATGCAATTGATTATAAGCGATTATAATGTTTATTCTCATAGTCCTTTTCCATAGCAGTAGTCATCATATAAATCAGTTCATATCACTTTAGTATCATATTACTTTGAGAACTTTGTATCATAATCAGCCAAATAATTGGGTGGTTTTTTATCTCTACTAGGTCTGCTTTTCACAGGTGTTTTCACAGTAGGGCTATTGCTAAAGTTAGGCGTTTCCCTATTACTTTCTTGATAGATCTTTGGTGTTGCTTGTTTGGATTTTATTGGAGTTGGAGAAGAGATTTTAGTTGGAGATAATTGGACAGGTTTTGGTTCAGGGCATGATGAATTGGAATTTGAAATGGGAGGGGTTGGTTTCTCTGAGGAATATCGCAGATGAACTCTATTCCGTCTCAATAAGTCACCTTTGTCAGTTTCAACCTCATATGATCTTTCATCTAATCTTCTATGAATAGTTGCCTTTTTCCAACTTTTGTCACCTAATTTGAAAGGTTTCATTCTAACTGTCTGACCTTCTTCAAGAGGCTTCAAATCTTTGGTGTTTCTATTGAAATATTTTTGTTGTCTTTCTTGTTTATTTTTCAATTTTTCTCTGTCAATTTTGTTAAAACCTCTTGACATCAGTAGACTATTGGAAGTAGGTAACAACGTTTTAGTTCGCCTGTTCATGAGCCTTTGTGAGGGGCTACTGTCCATGTCCTGAGTAGGTGTGTTTCTATAGTCCAGAAGAGCTAGGTATATGTCAGATTTTGACTTCTTACATTTTCTCAACAGTTTTTTAGCAATTTTCACGGCTGATTCGACTTTCCCATTAGCCTTACTGTTATGTGGAGAAATAGTAAAATGATCAAAATCCCATTCATGAGAAAATTGTCTAAATTCATCTGAGATGAATTGTCCTGCATTGTCACTAATTACCTTATCAGGTATGCCATGTCTGGAAAAGTTTGCTTTTAGCTTTCTGATCACTGTAGATGACTTCATGTCAGGTATATAGTCAAGTTCAAAAAAGCTGCTGAAGTAGTCAACTGTCACTAAATATTCTTTGTTTTCAAATTCGAACAAATCAGTGCCCACATCTTGCCAAGGTCGATCAGGTATATCATGGCTCATCAGCTTTTCATTTGTCTGTGATGTTTCAAATTCTCTACAGATAGAGCATTCAGAGACAAATTGCTTGATTTCAGATTGCATGCTGGGCCAGTATATACATTCTCTAGCACGTCTTTGGCAACCATTTATTCCCAAGTGTGAAGAGTGTATTTTTTCTTTCATTAGAGGTCTGAGTTTTTCAGGAATGATAACTCGTTCACCACGAAAGATAAGACCATCTTGAACAGATAACTCATCTCTCATGTTGAAATAGGGATGAACAAGACTATGTAAGTGAATTTTTTCATTAGGCCAGCCATTCAGAATGACCTTTTTTAGTTCTTGGAGAGTTTCGTCATTTTCTGTCTTCAGTCTTATGTCATCAAGTCTTTTTGAAGTAATAGGCAGGTAAGATGCCATGTTTACTCTTTCAGTTTTGTCAGAAGAACTGTCAGACTTGAGATAAGCTCGAGAAAGAGTATCAGCCAAATACATGAGTTTACCAGGTTGGTATTTAACTTCAATGTCATATCTTTGCAATCTCATCATCATTTGCTGAAGTCTTTTAGGAGCTCGATCTAGTGGTTTTTTCAGTATGCTTTCTAAAGGTTTATGGTCTGTATGTACGACAACTTTACGTCCATAAGTCATGTGGTGCCATTTTTCCACAGACCAACATACTGCCAGAAGTTCTTTTTCTATTTGAGCATATCGAGTTTCAGTGTCTGTTAATGCTCTACTTGCATAAGCAATTGGTTGTCCATTTTGCAGAGGACATGCGCCAAGTCCAGTTTGACTTGCATCACATTGTATAGTCAGTTCTTTTGTCGGATCATAGTATTGTAAGATTGGAGTGTTTGTGACCATTTTCTTCATTTTAGTGAAAGCAGTTTCTTGAGATGGTCCCCAGTACCAGCTTACATCTTTCTTAGTCAATTGTCTGATCGGTTCAAGTACATCAGATATACCTGGGAGAAACTTTGCCAGGTATTGCACAAAGCCATTAATTCTTTGTACTCCAGTTACATCAGTTGGTCTAGGCATGTCAATCACAGCCTTTATCTTTTCAGGATCCGCCTTTAAACCATCAGCTGTCAAAAGATGACCCATAAACTTGACCTCAGTTTGTCTAAGTTTCATTTTGAGTTTATTCAAGACAATGTTTTGTTCCCGACATCTTTGCAAGAACATTTTCAGTTTTTTGTCATGGTCAATACTTGCATCTTCGTCAGTTTCACCTTGACCATAAATCAGTATGTCATCAGCTATACAGATAACACCTTCTAGGCCTTCAAGTGCCATATTGAGTCTTTTTTGAAAGATTTCACTAGAAACATTCAAACCAAATGGAAGTCTGAGCCACTTGTATCTTCCAAAAGGAGTCATAAATGTTGTCAGTTCACTAGAGTCTTCATCAAGTACTAGGTGATGAAATCCATTTTTGCAGTCAAAAATACTCATAAGTTTCTTTTTGCCTTTTGAGAGTTTGTGTGACACATCATCAAGCACAGGTAATTGATAGTGTTCACGTTTCAGAGCCTTATTCAGAGGTCTAGGGTCTATACATACCCTAATATCACCATTTTTCTTGGGTGGCAAAGCTATGCTACTCACCCATTTAGTAGGTTTGTCAACAGGTTTTATAACATTTTGAGATGTCATTTTGTCAAGCTTTTCTTTGAGCTTACGTCTAACTGAGATAGGCACAGTCTGTCTAGTCACTGTGTTCGGAGTAACAGTATCATCAGTTCTAAGAGTAACACGTCCAGGTAATGTACCAAAATCACCTTCAAACACGTCTTTGTATTCTGTACACAGGTCTTCAGCCGTCATTTTAAGAACAGGTGCTGATAAGAATTTATCATCATTTACCGTAATGAGGTCCATTAACTGTGCAGTCTTTGACCCTAAGAGAGGAGTCTGGTCATTTTCAACAACAATGAATTTTACAGAGTATCTAGTTTTTGTTTTGGGGTTTTTCAGAGTGAGAGAGACTTTTCCCCTGGGTTTATATGTAGAAGAGTTCCACATCTTAAGAGTAGTAGCAGTAGATTTGATTGAGACATTTTCTGGGACATATTTCACAGGGAGGAGATTGGGTGTAGCACCAGTATCTACTTGGAAAGTAACAAGAGATTTGCCTACCTTCATTATTGCACCCACAGAGTCCTGTTTTGTCCGAGACTTTGCCATATTTATTGATGTTAGAGCATCAACATAGTCCTCTGATGAATTGTCTTCATCTGACGAGTCTTCAACAATACGCACACGCTTTTGCTTGGGGCATTTCGCTGCAAAATGATTCTTCTCTTTGCAGTTATTACAAGTACGACCCCAGGCCGGACAGAGTTCCTTTTTGAGCTTATGGTGCGTCGTGCAGTATCTGCATTTCCCATCTATGGCATCAGTATTAGCCTTCGACTTCTTTTTCCACTTCATTTTGCGCACTTTATTCACTGTAGTAGATATAGATAGTCCTTGAATATTGTCCAAATGAAGTTGGGTACTTTCGGCACTACGACAGATGTCAATACACCGATTTAGAGTGAGATCACGTTCCTCCAGCAGACGTTTCCTTGTGGTACCTTCCTTGGAGTCTTTGATACCAAGCACAAGACGATCACGTAGTAGTGATTCACGTAAACAATCACAAAAACCACAGGTTTTCTGGAGAGCCTTCAACTCATACAAATATGTATCGAAAGATTCCTCTTCTTTTTGCTTTCTAGAGTTGAACTTATACCGTTCATAGGTTTCATTGACTTCACCAAGCGCACTATTCATAGAAGATTAGATGAAAGATCATATGAGGTTGAAACTGACAAAGGTGACTTATTGAGACGGAATAGAGTTCCTTTTTGAGCTTATGGTGCGTCGTGCAGTATCTGCATTTCCCATCTATGGCATCAGTATTAGCCTTCGACTTCTTTTTCCACTTCATTTTGCGCACTTTATTCACTGTAGTAGATATAGATAGTCCTTGAATATTGTCCAAATGAAGTTGGGTACTTTCGGCACTACGACAGATGTCAATACACCGATTTAGAGTGAGATCACGTTCCTCCAGCAGACGTTTCCTTGTGGTACCTTCCTTGGAGTCTTTGATACCAAGCACAAGACGATCACGTAGTAGTGATTCACGTAAACAATCACAAAAACCACAGGTTTTCTGGAGAGCCTTCAACTCATACAAATATGTATCGAAAGATTCCTCTTCTTTTTGCTTTCTAGAGTTGAACTTATACCGTTCATAGGTTTCATTGACTTCACCAAGCGCAAAGTCCGTGAATGCTTTTATGATATCTTCAAGTGTCATCATCTCCGCATTTGCCAATGGAAGTCCATTATAGATTTTTAGGGCATCTGCTCCTATTGCATGTTGAAATAGTGCAATCTTGTATTTTTCACTTTGGCTTTCAACATTTGCCAGTATACAATAGTTTTCCCACTGTTGTTTCCAAAGTTTCCAGTTTTCAGAGAGATTCTCTATATCCAGTTTGTTTGGAGGATGAAGTCCACTGACTTTCTGATATCTACGGTCTGCTGGTTCCGTTTCGACTTGTAATTGTTCAGCTTCAGCCATTTTGAGCAAGAGTTCTTTTTATCCAGAGACTGAGTTATTAATGTAAAATCCAGAGAGACTTTTTACATTTTTAGAGTTTTATCCAGAGAGATACAGTCAGTTCTGCTCCGCTGCCGCCATGTTACATAATATTACTACATATGAAACAAGAGTCGAGTCATATAGTTGTTGTAATATCTATTTCTAATAAGAGCTGTTTATTGGTAGCTTACAAGCATACAAGTGAAGGGTGTGTATGTAATACAATCTAATAACAAACTATACTATCACGTGACATAGGATATGTTTTAAGAGGGGTTGTATCACAAGTACAATACAATATGAAACAGTGCTATTATCATACTTAAAGAACTCAATGTGACTATCATTCACCATTTATAAAGCACTTAATTGCTTCATGGGTGGCAACGTTTTTTTCCCAGTGAATGTCGAGTCTCGCATCATGCGAATGTAACTTTAGGCGATCTGTCTCCATGGGGTGCACTGTGGTATCTACAGAGTTGAAGCAGGAGCGTATTGTTTAACGAAGATCTCTTAATGTAGATGAGAACTGTGTCTTAATTTTAGAATACTTAAAATCAGTATACTTGTCTGGGCATTTGTGTACTTCAAATTTCCTTAAATGTAAATATATATACCCGTCCATTTTTGTACTTAAAATGTCCTTTGAAAGTCAGTACAAAAGGAGTAAGTTTATGTTTTTGTATAATTTTGAAATGAAATTTGTACATTATTCTTTTCAGTACATGATTGTACTGGATTTTGTAATTTAAAAACGCTCCTTCCAGCACAAATGCGCCCCAACAGGATAAGGGTTTGTTTTATCAGTCGATTACACATACGGGAAACGAGAAACAACAATATCAATACACTTATTATTTCAGCAATGTCTCATTTAACTTTATTAATAATAAAGCAAAAAGTTAGAGATAAAAGAAGAATATGTATCCTAGACCAGAACCATGAGTGTGGAAAAAGACACCTAATAGTAAAAATTGATTCGATACCAAATGAAACCGCAATATGATTTTAGGTATTGCTGTCATCTCGAACCTTGGAAAAAGGAATACAAACACATATCAAGATTCAATGAAGCAATGGTTTTGTTGCGTTCATCCTGGACAAGGAATACTGGGTACATTTCTCCAAAATCTGGATTCAAATTTCAATATAGAGCAGTGAAAAGTAAGCAGATTTGTAAATACATACGCATTGTGTTTGAATGCAATAATATGAACATCAATTTCGGTACAGTATTATATTCCAAAAATATATTTAAGGGTGCTTTTTAAACGGTTCCAAACGTCTGGTTAACTATTGTTAAAATGGACAGCAATCCTCGTTTTGAGTCAAGAATGAACCACCATTGCTTTAGTGAAAACAGTTTTCATAAAAATGTACCGTTTACAATTTTGACATCATATCCCTTGTTTTCAAAATCATTGTATCGCTATATAATAAATGCATTATTAGAAAATGTACCGTACCGAGGCTTATGTTTATGGTACCAATCATTTTGGAATTTGCATAAATTATAAGCCCTAACGTTACATCACTTAAAATCGACAAAATGTGAACTTCAACATATGCATTTCTTCACCCCTTTAACAATCTGGACAGTGGAAATAGTTTTAGCCGGAAAAACCTAATGTTTTCTGACTTTGTTTGGTTTTGAACTCCGCAGATTATTTTGTAAAAATTAGCATCCTGCCTTCATAAGTTGCAAAATTATTGTGATCCAAAGAAATTGTCTAGGTTTCCAAAGACCAAAACATCTTCCTGTGAAATCGCAACATACTCCTATATGGTCTTCAAATGTAATCATCTTCATTAATCATGGAGCAATTCTAATGAATTATAGTTCAAAACAGTTTATACTACATTTCCTTTTGATTTTTGTAAAATATTTAGATGAAGGGCTTCTCAGATTTGGGGTCACGCGGGTACCTTGCCCCCTCTCTAACCGCTTGTGTTGGTAACATGCCCCTTTACTGTTGAATTGTTACAACTGCTTCACAATGGTCAATTTTCTGACCAAATAGTGTCCCAGTCTTGTCATATGGTATGGTTTAAACTTATAGCTCTCACTGTAAGCTTTTTAAGATCATCAAATGTGTTTCAACAATTTTAGTGAATCACATTGGTTCTTAGTCATGTTTTTAAGTCTTGTAATTTCTTAAACAATCAAGACTGAGAATGAATTAGGGCATCAACAACGATTTTAGATCTTTCTCCACAAGATGTGATAATATGAGCCAATGAGGAAAATGTAGGCTGTTGCAGGGGTTCACCTTTTTATCCACCCTGCATATAATAAAACCATGTTAAATATATGCCGATTTTATTTTAGAGACTAAAGATTCTCTTTGCAAGAAGTTAGAATTGAGTGGAGTCCAAATTGAAGCACAGAAGCACAGAGAAGGAATTTATGAGCTTGAAGCACGATTATACAATGACAATCCCGTCTACAAAAATCACTTGGACGAAAATTTCCTATATTATTACAAAGGAAAAGCTGGTCCTTCCATGTGGGCCGTAAGTCCAATTGTAGGATCAAAATATATGGGAATGTATTCAATACAGAGAAAACCAGCAGATGTGTTTTATCCAGAGAGAGCCATCGAATGGAAAAGCTCACAAGGACCAAGGTTCATGACAGAAAAGAATGTTAAATTGGCGTGTGTTCAAGGTATATTACTACGAAATAACAGAAAGGCTAAGCTTGCACTGTTTACACAACGTAAACACGAACTGAAAAAACATGAATCAATATTAGAATGATTACGATGCTACCAATTTTCAAATGTTTAGATGTTCATGTTTTCTCTTCTACCCAGAATTATAAATTCACCAACTTAACGTATAGGCCGTTATCAAGGAGTTGCAAGTCAAAACTTTGGACCGAATTTATGTGAGAATAATACAAGGTCTAAAAGTTATATTTTTTCTGATCGTTATTTCTGATCGTTATTTGTTGTATATCTTGAAATTTGAATGCTTAAGACAAAATCGAGTTGATTATCAATGTAATTTTGCTATTTGCTATCTTTGAAAGTGCATAAGTTCAGTTTTAGAAACATTGATTTTCTCAAATGCATCCTAGCATTTCTTGCATTAGCATATATTTTGATAGAAAATTCTCAATTAATCACAAAATGTGATGGAAAGACAATAGAATACGGTTTTCAACAATATCAATGTTCAAAATGACTCCCCACTTGGGACTAAAGAATTAAAAAAATGTTGCAGATTGACTTAAACAGAAAACCAGATTAAGTACTACCAAAAGCATGTTACATGCTGCGGTGTAGTCTACGCAAGAAAACTACATACGATGTATATGTGTGATAAATACATTACATGTTTTTTTTTTCGATTTCATATGCGAGCTTATATAAATTTTGTTTCATAATTACTGCCCCCAAATCAATCACATATCACATATAAAAATATAGTTTCAAAAACTGTTTTTCAAATTTGAAACTCATTTTGAAAACCCCATGTTACAAAAGCACAAAAATGATATATATTTTCTTGTATTGGACGGATAACATTTTCTTTTAATGGATATATTTTAATCCATATGCATATTAAATACATAAGGGTGATATGAAAATCTAACCACTAAATATTCAAGTTTATGGGAACTCTCTACTATACCCGCCATGCTATCTGACCCGAATGAGCCACCTGGAGGTGCATCTGGTAACTACCTACTCGCATCTGAGTTATTCTCAACGTATTGAAAAAAACGTTACAACCTGATACAATGTACTGTATATCAATCTGTAGCCATGATTCATGAAAACGTTACAACCTGATACAATGTACTGTGTATCAATCTGTAGCCATGATTCATGAAAACATTACAACCTGGTACAATGTACTATATATCAATCTGTAGCCATGATTCATGAAAATTAAAGGGGTTGTGAATACAAAACATAATTTCCATATTACGTTCCAAAAGACCAGTTTGGCCAATACTACTCTGTAGGTCGAGCTTTTTAAAAAAAGGCTTTATTACGGTGTATATATTATCGGGTCAAATGATCTCGGATTGACTGTAAATGAGAGGACGGTTTTTAAGAAATACCATTGTATATAAATATTTTTTGCAGGCTACACTTCACCTGAACTTGTACTTGTCAATGGCGGAAGCAATACTAAAGTCACAGGCGTTTATAAAAAACTACCATCATCTCCATCATTGAAACCTAAATATAAACACATATTTGAAAAGTATTACATCTTCAACCATTTGGAAAGAGAATGGCATATTTCTACTGTACTTGGAGATGCATCCTCGAGGAACTCAATATATAAAGTTGTAGACGACGCACTTGACCCATCTACAATTGCAAAATATTGGACCGGCAACAAAGCATTGACTATACAGGAAATGAAGGGAAATGGTATGTGTACATGAGTAACGCGTGTTTTAAATGGGCATATTGGTATTATAGAACAATCCATTAAAATCATGCTGGTTTACTTTGACATCCATCCTTCATGCTGCTTTAATTGCACTTAAATACAAGTCCTGACTTACGTTAAGGTTTAAGTTCAGAACGGAGGGGGTATCGCATTTGATAATTCGTGAAACAATAAATTAGTTACACCAGTTCTCGTCAGCGAGTTTGTTCTGTTAATACCAGTGCAAATTTAAAGAGGCAAGTATTCAAGAGGAAAGTATTCAATTTATAACATCGATTGTATAGGTGTCGACATCCCCACGAGGCACGGGTATTTCATAGTTTGCACATAAATTGAAACCAAGCTTGTATCACACTACTATACCTAACACCTAGAAATGCATAAGATACTTTGATTGTCTAATTGAATTGTTTAATATATTTTTGAAAGTGCCTTACTAGCATCTAATTTTCAACCGATAAACCATTCATAAGGAACAGACAAATAAAAACAAATACATAATCATTACTAATAAGCCAAATGGGTTGCTCATGAACACCTAATGCAAGGTATAGTAGTGTGTGTATTCGCGAATGCAAATTTACCTGGTTAGCCTGCTATTCTATGACAAAATCGTTGAATGGAAAATTGGCGGGGTCTATTCACATCAAAGTGAGTTGTCCATAACATAGTATGTCAACCTGATAGCCGGCATCCGATAGTTGCATTCGTCAATTCAAGCTGCAATTTTTAACAAACGCTTCCTGTTTTCAAAATTGTTAGAAACCAATACATAATCGAATGGAACAATAGAATATTCGAAGAAGTAACATGTTGAAAACTATTTAGAACAATTTTATCAAAAGGAAGTGTTTGTTCACGTCATGATTTATGCAGTAGGGTTCAAAGAGGATCATAAGCCAGAGTTACAACTCGATATCCTTTAATCTTAAATCTATGGTAGCAGGAAGAATGAATGATATTTTTCAACAAAGCTGGCGTCATTATTGTCTGACATTAACATTGCTATAAATTAAAAACCAGCATTATAAATATTTAAACTTATGGCCATTAATTAAGCCACTAATGATCCTGATCTCTTGTGTGTTCTAGATTTTTTGTTTGGCCATTGTATGATGACATAAAAGTAATGACGTGACTCCGTGGCAATGGAACCTTTACTAAATCACAGGCCGGTATCGAAAATATGTCCGCTGTGACGAAGCGTGCTATTTTGCATTGAAACGCTATGAAACCAACACAATTTATTTTTTACTCATACGTTTCGCTATAGCAAAGAAAATTACATACTCAATGCAATGGATATATCATTTGCGGGTAACTTTAACTTCTGTTAGAAGTCCAACAACGCTTAGAGTAAAGCTATCGAAAACGGCGCCGGGGTATCATACTCCAAAATGTACCATTTCTTTTATTTCTTTTTAATGGTACAATATAGTGAGGCGATAATATTTACATATGTTTTCAGCATAACTCTGAAGCTATTAATGAGATCTTGATGTATTGGGTATTTTTAATATTTTTTTTATAAAAAATAATGTTGAAATTTTTTGTCCGCTGTGACGGAGCAGTTTCTAATCTGAAATACGTTGAGAATTCAAAATTTATAATATATCTTTTACAACTACACTTTAGAGGAGCGAACGTGTCAAATCTCTTTCGTAAAGTATCCTGAAAAATGAAACGTAATAAAAGTACACAATTCAAATTCTGGGGTGTATACTAGTATACGATCTTTCTTTAAGCTTTTTTCTCAGTTTGTACTGCAATCTAACGTATTCATGGTAACTCATTAAAATGATAGTCAAATTCATTTCAGTATAGGGTATTTGCCTTTCGTAGTGCCTACTGTGGATCCATCCCCTGACATGGTCATTTTTATGGTAACTTGATTATTTTGAAGTAAAATGATTTGATGAAGATGAAGCTAAATATATATAATGGTATGAACTGTGGATTGTTCTACCCTATACAGTCATTCCAAAAGGTAAGTGGAGTGTATCTTGAAATACGAAAATGCAAAATTAGATTTTGAGATAGTTCTTTATTTAAATACGAGTTATGGTTATCTGATGCAACTACAGTAAAACATGTGTACAGTGGACACATATGGAGCCCAAAAATGTGTACCCAGTTGGTAGATGTTCACTCCATAGAGGACATTTCATACAGGAGTCAGAGGAATATTTGATAAGTAGAGGTGTTCACTAGAGAAATATGTTCATTGATACAGGTTTTACCGTTCATTGATACAGGTTTTACAGCCCAATACTTTTTTTTTAATTTTTTCGACTAAGCAAAACGATGAGGCATGAATTTCAAATAATTACAAATTAAATCTGTATTGGGATCATCTTACATACAGTAATATTATGTGGTAAAAGTGTATACATCTGTCGGAATGCAGGATGTCTGCACGCTATTTCGAATAAATTCATATTAGCCCTATTTACTCTACACGTGACATTCCAAGGCGTCTTGGTGAAAACATATTAGAAATTTTATGTTGAGTTTACACCATGTTGATTCATGTTGATTTCAGTACAATCCTCCGAAAAATGCTAAAAGTAGTCGTTTTTATATCTCAGATTTAACTTACTCCAGATCTCCCAGACTACTTGTCATAATTTAGGATAGTGATTTGAGACCTTCTCTCCTCTAAGGGTACTTTTAAAAGATACAATTTGAATCATTAATTCTTAATTTAGTTCACAGTTAAAACTGCTCCGTCACAGGGGACAATGAATTTAAATATTATTTTTTATCAAAAAGAGTTATGCTGAAAACATATGTACATATTATCGTGTCATTATATTGTACCATTAAAAAGAAATAAAAGAAATAGATATATTTTGGAGTATGATACACTGGCGCCGTTTTCAATAGCTATTACATTGTTGGACTTCAAACAGAAGTAAAAGTTACCCGCAAATGATATATCCATTGCACGGAATAAGTAATTTTCTTTGGTATAGCGAAACATATGGGTAAAAAATAAATTGTGTGAGTTTCTTAGTGTTTCTATGCAAAATAGCAAACTCCGTCACAGCGGGAAAATTTTTCGATACCGGCCTGTATACATAGGGGGGGTTAAGATTAGTGTAAAATGTACGTATACCTATCCCTATCCGTATGTTTGTAAGGCATGCCAGTTGCAAACATACGGATGGAGATAGATATACGTACAAGTTTACGGTAATCTTAACCTCCCTAATATCATAATGGCACATCCCATATCCTTCTTTTATAGTAAGTACATCATTACATAAATATAAATTTCTCTTCGTTTCCTTTTAGAAATCCCCTGTACCAAAATTGAAATAGCGGGTACGCGGAGCATACAGGCAAGAAAGATGGGCGTGTTTACAATGATACCTGAGTTAAGTGATCACCGATTAGTATATAGTCATGAGTACATGGGGATATACCTCTACTTTATAAACTTCGATGTGGATCTTCAGTACTGGCTGATTGGTAGTACTGCAGGGGAGACAAGTGCTGGTGTGAGGGGTGTATCATCCAGTGTTACACCTCTAGGAACAGATTTATGGGAGGTTTGGTCAATGTTTGACTGGGCAGTTGATAAAGATCTTACTCTAACATGTTTAGATGGTATGTTGTATGATAATTACAATTCATATTTTCATCACAGAGACCATGATCAGCCATCTTTATTATATAGATTATCAAGATACTTCAAAACTTATAATATAAAAACTATAAACCAGAAAATAATCAAATTCTTACTCCAAATCATCATATGGACAGCCAAATCGTGTGTTCAAGTTTAGGTGTATACATAGTGACCATTTGAGGTATTTATGTAGAATCCAGGTGAGGTACTTTCTAAGTGTACAATTCTTAGAACAAAATCGCAAGAATATAGTCCCGTAAACTGGAATTAGGTTATTCGCTAGTTTTCATCGATGGGAGCAGGGATTCTACCTACAAACGAGTCCTTATGTTGGCGAAGTGATATAGTATAAATCGAGTCGGAAAAGTATGTTAAACATAGTGTCAAGATGAAGGTTATATATAGGGGAAGGCAGATTTATAAATGTTTGAAATGTTTTTCAATGAATTATTTGTATACTGTTGTTCAGATATTTTTAATTAGAAACATAATGAACCAGCTGGATAATCATAATAAATTAATATTCCCAATCCGTTCAGTCTTATTGATTAAATGATTGTCAGTCGTTGGTTTGCGTAATTGGAGACAATTTATTGAAAGACTAGCACTCGTATCACAATTATTTCTAAGGTTTGATTTACCGGACTGTGTATTCAAGACACAGCTTAAAGCAAAATAGTCAGAAAAATATATTTCAGCGCAGCGGTCAAATGATTACACTTTGGAGTTTGGGGAAAGGTGAATTATGGATATGCTTGTCTGAATCACTATAACTTTAGGTAACCCTACTATCACACCAAACTAGTTCTCACTACGTTCTCGAAAACGGGCTTCAACTGTGTACGAACGGACTGGAGGTACTTAGAACCAGTTGGGGTCTATTTAAAAACTTCATAATGTACTCGAACGGGTAGGTCCTCTATATTGACACCAAGCAAGTTGCCACTGCGCTTTTCAAAACTGGTTTCAAACTGTGTGCAAACGGAATGAACGTAGCTTCAACGTTCTACGGTCTGTTTACGAACTTCATGGTCTTTCCCGGACGGGGAATGTGATTTAGAATTTTGATTCGATTCAAAATTCGATGGCGACCATACCGTTCTGTAATCAGGTCATGATGACCTTCTAGACCAAGGGACGCGTTATACGACGTTGCACACCGACCTGGTGCGACCTGAACGAACTGCTAATGAGATGGACGTATTGAAGACCGTTTATGAACGATATAGCTAATTATTTTAGACATATTTCCCGACCACAGCCAGATTGAGCCAGTTTTACGACGTTTTTGTAGGACTGGCAAGAACGGGTAAGAACTGGTTTGGTGTGATAGGGGGGGGGGTAAGAGTGATACATAGATATAAGTAGCAGTGGTAGTTTTGCACTGTACTTGTATAAGTGTACCTCTTTTGACATCCTACGATCACAGGGCTGCAAAATCCAGAATATATTCTTTCTTTTTACACCCTGCGATAAGCAGATAGCATTTCCCCGATTAAGCAGTCGTAATCTGATTGGCTGTCACAACACTGCGACAGAAATCATGTACAATTAGATCACGTGATTCAGTTTAATCGGGCGCTTCCAAATTGGTTAAAGCAGGGGGAAGAAGGAGGAACGGATTCTGGATACCTGCTTAGGAGGATGCTCTTTTGAAGGTATTGACATTTCCCTCCATTTTCCAAAGTCTTGAAATCCTCAGGTCGCTCGAGATACCCCTGGTGTCAATTTTAGCATCTAACTCCAACTCACAATTTTTCACTTGGCACCTTTTGAGGTGGATCCCGGCTATGGCATTAATGGTTGAGAAATAGATCGAAACCAGCCATAGTTTTCTCCTGATGACCATTGTGAATTGTTGTGTTTCATGGATTATAATGATGGCTTTGCGAACGGATGTTGGCCCTTTGAATTGCACATGGACTTCCAGACTGGATTTTATCTATCCCACTTAATTTGAGATCTTTTATGAGTACTAGTATCTACAACTATTTTTGATGTTATGAGAATTGGTTATCAATTTTTCAATTTTTCTTCAACTCGTATTGTAACGACTTCAGTATGAATGAAATGTCTCTTGGTGTTCTGGTTCTTGATTGTGATATTGGCTCTCGATTGGAGGGGGAGGGGGATGTTAGGCATTGTTTCTTTTCACGTTAGATCATGGTTTTGGGATACATAGGGTCTACCTTTCTTATGACAGACTTCCATTTTGGCATTTGTGCTTATATGTCCACAAGAAAGCAACGGTTATTCAATCGCACGGTGTCATATTGTTAGTAAATGATGTATTCTTAAAATGATATATAAAACATGGCAGGATTGAACAAATACCATATGATATTCGTCTTTAAAGGGACTTTAAAAATAGCTATGTTGACCAAAGTGTTAACGTTTTCGGAGTGGAAGGAATTTTTCGTTTTGAAGGGGTGTATGTATTGAACGTTTCGTGAATTACAAAATAATTCCCGGATATCCAAAATGCTTGCGACTTGACTGTCTCGTTTTTGCGTGAACTTTATTGACCAGTTGGTCTGTTGGCAGAATTGTCCCCTTGGGTGCGGCAGGTCACAGGTTTCGATTCCCGGAGGAATATATCTGATTCATTTCTTTTTTGGGTTGTTGGCTCGCTTGTTATTACGCAGAAATAAAGAGTACTTTATCCTTATGAGGTTAGTTTCATGAAAAATGTAAAACATTTCACAGTCCGCCAATATACAGTACATACAATGTATTTTACATGTATACTCCCCTCCATAAGTTTGGCAACCTTAGCTCTAATATTGAACTACGTGTTCAAGCCTCTTTACCTTGGACTTTTTATTTGCTTAACCTGCAAGTATGTAAATATTGAATTACAAGGACATAAGTAATTTGTAAATCTTGGATTACATGGACATGAGTACAACGTAAATCTTGAATTACATAGACATGACTAGTATGGACATTTTGAATTGCATAGACATGAGTAGTATGGAAATCTTGAATTGCATAGACATGAGTAGTATGGAAATCTTGAATTGCATTGACATGAGTAATATGTAGATCTTGAATTTCATGGACATGAGTAATATGTAGATCTTGAATTACATGGACATGAGTAATATGTAAATAAAAATAATTGAGAGAATGAGCATAATTAACCTTGTTTACATACATAATAAACTCTCATAAATTAGCAAATCCATTGGAATATTAACTTGAATATGTTGCTAAATGCTTTTACTATAAAATAAATTGATCATATGGATTGTGCGGTGTCATAGGGAATGCTTAAATACTTCATTAGATGTGATACCAGACTCTGAGAATCAAAGCTTAATGATCAGTAATGACTGAGTAAGATAGTGCATAGATGCAGGGATCATCAGAAAAATAATATTCACACTGATAAAAAGTTCAGTTTAGTTCGAAAAATCCTTTGCTCATACTAAATATGATCTTAAACAAATATGTTCAGTTCAGTTCAGTGTCTTTATTTCCTCCACATAGGTGAAGATTTAAACATTACATATAATTACAGACAATTCACATTAACAGATTATTTACATTTGTACATATGGTTACATATAGATTTACATTTAGAGTTTTTACATTTCTGTTTGTTTAATAACTGTTTTCACCATTAGATCAATGTAATATGCACTATTCAATAGGAACTGTTCAATTGTACCATCTTGGCAATTTTGAAGTACATCAGTAGTGCTTCCTAATAACGTTTCTACAATAATATCTTCAGAAGTGTTCAATAATTGAACTGATAAATCAATAGGTAGTATATTAACAATACCATCTAAGAGTTTCTCTCTCAAATAAATAACTCGGACATGCTGGCAGTGAAGAACAAGGTGACTGACCATATCAATTGTTAACTTTTTACATGCAAGGCATTTCGTTTCTTTTTCGGTAAAAAGTAAAAGGAGTGAAAGTAACTGGCCAAATCGCCAAGTAAACATGGGATATTTTAGACCAAGTTCCCAATAAATAATAGGCTTATACTCTATATGAACATTTGAAAAGCGTTGTAATCTTGGATTAATGTGGACAGTCTCTCGCCATGTTTTTGATTCTGTATACTGAATTTGGCCATTTACTAATAATTTCCATTTTCCTTTGTCCATAATTCTATGTTTAAAAGTATTTCCTTCCAAATAAGTTAAGAATTCTTGACGGATAACAGGATATGTATCTAAAATAGACATGACGTCACTTAAAAAACCCTGACTATGCAGATTATGGACATCTCGTACAATCGTGCTCGCAAGGCGAATTATAAATATTTTTTTTCTGTATTAAGATGTCACTTAATCTGCATAGTCGTCCTAGAAACATTAATTTTAATTTATGTATATAAGATTTCACTGAATATTGCCCAAGAGAGCTTATCACAGCTCCACTAGGTGTACGATTCACCATGCCCTGAAATCTTTTTGTTATGTGACGCTGTGTAATCTCTATTGTTTCAATTTCATTAGGACTTAAAGAATACCATAGTTCGCATCCGTACATTGCCGTCGGCATAATGATACGATTCCATATTTTAAGACTTACTAATGGGTTAAGTCCTCCATTGTACATTCCTATGTTGCATAAAGAGTTAAAACACGCTCTAGCTTTTTTATTAGTATCTATCAAGGCAGGTTTGGAAGTGAGATTTTTGTTGATAATATTGCCAACATATACTTGTTCATTTCTGGTAGGTATTGAATCCTTACCTAATGACCAGTTTGAGTTACACTTATTTAGGTTTGATTTCCCAAAGATAATTACAGCACTTTTACATTGATTTAAAGGTGGGCCAGCATGATATACTAGTCTCCAACGACAGCTGTACTTGTATACAATATCTAATAGATTTTGTAGACCACTAGCAGTGGCGGATATGACCGTCGTGTCGTCGGCTACAAGTATACATGGCAATTGTAAATCTGGTGCAATCTTAACCCCAAAAGATGACTGGCACATTTCAATTATTAGGTCATTAATGTAGATTTGAAACCAGATTGAACTACAAATTCTTCCTTGACCACAGCCTTGATTTATGGTTATCTCCCTAGAGTATTCATCATCGTACAAGACTCGAGCACTGGTATTACTATACCCTTGTACTATGAGTCTCCACGAGAGCCCATTGATACCTAAATTAAAAAGTTTTACAAATAGACCATGTCTATACAATAAATCAAATGCCATACGATTATCAAGAAATGCACAAAAAACTGTAGAGTGTCGTTCATTAAAGTGATGTAGGACTTCCTTTAAAACGTACGTTGCCATTTGGCTACCTCCACCATTTTTGCTAGCAAATTGCAAATTATGTGGAACACCTGCCCTCTCTAATACAGACATGTTTCGGTTTAGAATTATAGTGTCCCATATCTTGTTGATAACAGGTGTAAGTGTTAACCCCCTAAAATTAGTTCGTATTCTTTTGTCTTTCTTCTTACCCTTATGTAAGGAAATGATGGTACCAAGTTTTTGACTTTTTGGGACACATTCTAACCTAATCATAGTATTAAAGAGGTTTGTAATTGTTTGTATAAGCATACTCCCACCATGTTTAAAGTGCTCGTATGTTATCAAGTCATAACCTGGAGCCTTATTGGAAGAACTAGATTTAATGACGTCATATACGTCCTGTGACGAAATTGGGGCACTCATTTCTCTATCCTCATTATGATATGACTCTATGTAACATCTTTTGAAATCAGATTCTATTTTACTCATGAACTCGTTATCAAAATGTGGGTAGAGAGAAGGAGTTCCCAATTCCTCATAGTAATCTGCCCAGGCATCACGAATTTTGGCTGGATCACGGACAATTTGCCCATCAACGAGGAGCTCATGAGATTCCCTTTTTAGGTTTCTAGACTTTCTAACTACTTTATAGAAATCGTGTATATTCAAATCTGCAGCTTCCTCAAATTTTGTATCTTGAGAACGCTCATACATAATTTTAGCACGTCGTAATTCAGCCCTGAAACTTCGCTTCGCTTTTTTATATTCAATTAAGAACATGTTACATTTAGCTTTTGGTTTACCGTTACTGATCCAGACACGTCTGGATTTTCTCATTAAAGTATGTAGTTCTTTAACTCTACCAAATTTCCAAAATGGATTTAAAAAATGTTTAAAACACGATTTTGGAATTGCACTATTTGCTGCCTCTTTAATAGCATTCATAATATCAGATGTATAATGCTCAAGATCTGATTCATTCGTTGCATTGCTCATATTAATTGACCTTAATTTTCTCTTCAGTGATTCACGATAATTCATTAAATCTTCTCTGGAGGATTTATTCCACTTCAGCATTGTTACTTCGCTATACTTTTTTAAATTTTGTTCGATGCAAAATTCCATAAATATTGGACAATGGTTTGATAGAATCAGATCATGATCATCTGTGACAGAGCATCTTTTAACTAAATCCAGTTTAGAACCTGGTATCATGATAAAATCAATGAGAGACTGGTGCATCATGTCGCTACTAGTGTATGTATACAGTGGACCAGTAGTGACTTGTTGCGTATTGACACATACAAATTCGCAATCATCTAAAAACTGCTCAATATATTTGCCACGTTCATTGGGTGTTCCAAAAAATCGTGGCCCACACTTTGAGGCTGAAAGATGACCGTTAAAATCCCCAGCAAGAATAACAGTTCCTATACTATTATATCTATCACATACATCTTTCAGATCGCTAATGTATTCCCTATATTCATATGTTGATTTATTAGTAGAGGGAAGATACACACCAATTATAAAAAGTGGTTCTTTTGATAAGGTAATCTGGATACCACAAATTCTATCACTCGATATTTCTAGATCACACACATATTTAATGCTTTTTCTATAAAGTATAGCTACTCCCCCACAACCACGCCGTTTATTTACTATATCAATTGATAGGGTTTTATCACAAGCAGCGACGCTTTTAAAATCTGAGTCAATTGTATTTAAGTAATTCACATTACTTGGGTACAACCAGTGCTCCTGGATGATGCATATATCAGTTTGCTGTAGTCTCTTACACAAGTATGGGGTGCTATACATAACCCCTTGTACATTCCATGATAGGAGTTTAATTGTCATTATTAAAGATATAAATATAAGATTTATTCCCATGAATTGTCTTGTTCAGTGTTGCTCTTATAGTTTGGAATCCATTCTTTACAAAGTACACCGTCTGGCCAAAAATGTTGGTCATCTAATACAGAATGGCTATGCTGTGCAAGTACATTGATCCGTAATGAATATGAATGAGTAAGGCCAAAGTTTGAAGTATACGTTTTAAGGAGACGGACGAATGTAATTGTCACACCCTTGCTAAGGGCGAAAGATTGAATTTTCTTACTAAGATCACCAAATGGCAATTTGGATCGAAGACGCGATACGAATAAGCGCTTTATGTTTTGCCGTTTGTTACGTGGGCGTTGATATCCCGAGAATCCAATGTCGTGTTCACCTTCGTCATCGTTGTTAGTAACATCTGTGTCATTAGATTCTTGTCTGTATGAAGTTACAACAGGAATAGTATTCACCTTAGTTGTGGCTGCTAGGCAAAAGGAATGTTCACAGGGTGAAGAAGGTTTTCGTTTACCTTCACTTGTAGTAGGTGTTGTCCTTACACGTTTGGACGAGTCAGGTTTGGCCATATTGTCACCTCTTTCCTTAGTCGTATCTGCATTGACCGATGATTGCTTGGCAGAGCTGTTAGTCGTTTTTTGCTGAGGAGATGACGACATACTGTTATGGTCATTTGGGGAAGTACATATGTCAGGCACTGGACTCGTGGGATCAGTAGCGTCCATTGTTTCATGTTGGTTAGCAGTTGATACAAACCGTTTACGAGAATAAGTATCCTTAAGTTCATTAACATTCTTGTGGACAGTTCCGACTTTTCCTTCAAGAGCATTTAGTCGTTGTTTAACATCATTTTCATAACTTTGCATTTTGGATTTAAATTCAGAGACTTCGTGTTCTCTTTCTTTTAACAGTAATTTTACATGTTTTAGCTCATTTTTGGCTTTTGCCTCACAGTCTCTGATTGTTTGTTCACTTTGTTTGTATTGCTTAATTTGTTTTTGTAGGTCTTTAATTTCAGCATTTTGTAGCTCGAGGGTTTGAGAAATTTCAGCGCATGTTCCTTTAATTGTAAATATATAAGACATCATGGTCTCCATCATTGAGAAGTGGGTTGACGTAGTCGGTTGACTATGTTGATTGATGGAATCAGGGTCGCAAACATCATCATTTGAAATAAATGATCTAGCGAAGCGTGACGTATGTTCATTGTCAACTATTGGAGTTTTCGTAAATATTGACATGAGGTCTGCAACACTATTGCCTTCTGTGAATTGATAAAGTGCGTAGCAATCACTAGCAAGTTTGCTTTTGCGATCTTCACTCCGTCCACCTTTCCTTGCTATCAGCTTGAATTTAGGTGTTTCAGAGCGTTCCATTCGTGCTCTGATGAGTAGATAATCCCTGAATCCATCTATAGATAGGTTACTGTGCTCACACAACGACAACAGTCTTTCAATATACACATCTTTCGGCAGTTCCTGCAATGTTTCGAAAAGTTTATCCCATGTACGTTGTGCACTTGGGATCTGGCTTTGGGTTTCATCTTCACCAGCGCTCGAGTCAGAATATTCATGATCATTGTTACTACATGCCATCTTTCCAGCATTTATGTAGATTTTTTTTAATTCAATTGAAAGAGGGTAGCACTGGGCTTACACCGTTCCATTCCATTTCAGCAACGCATTGAGCTACTCAGGCCGATGTGACCTCGGGTATTGTTTTAATCAGCAAATATTATCAAAATAGCTATATTATAGTCTATTCCACTGGCCACTGTGATTTTTTCCGTAACTGGTCTTTAGTAAGTTAGAATATGTGGTTAGCCTACTAAATAGTTAGGAATGGCGTTTGAATGTAGAGAATCAGTTCAAAGGATTTATGTAAAAGCGTTTTACCGTTTTTCCTGTCGGCCAATGTACACTAATATATATCCAAAATGATCTCGGAACTGTCCGATTTAATTGTGCCCGAAGCTCCAAATCCTAGTTTGATCTAAATAAGCACAATTCCATATTTAATTCCAAATCTCTGCAGCAAAAAATATAAACATCTATCGACTTTCCTTGGAATATTTGACAAAACAGTTGTAGTGTCTAACATCACTCTATTGAAGCATTGCAATCATCCATTATGAGATCACACAATTCACATGACCATTATAATAGTTTAAAACAGTCAAGAATACAAGGTATTTAACAATTTGATGTGTTTCATAGCTTATTTGATAACTTATTATACATTTATACATGGTAAGTTGGGGCTATTCCTGTACGATTTTTTATTTACCCCGGGTGTTTTGGTTTCCAGTTACTATGGCAACCATTTCTTAAAGGCCCCATATAAAGTTTAAACCACTTTGGCTTATATTGTAGTCTTACCCAATGTTATCAAAGTGTGATATGTGAAACTTTTTTTTTAAATTTCAAAAAGTGGTTTTTGATAGACTTTTTGTTCCAAAATTTGTGAATTTATTTAAAACCAACTTTTAGAGGTCACTCATATCTTCTTATTAGCCACAATTCATACCAATGCATAGCATTCATCCTCCCGTGTTTTTTGCCGAAAAAATTAAGAAAATCGGTTAATAAATAAGCGAGAAATGAACTTATCAGTGCATGAAAATGGTTCTGAGAAAAATGCATTTCAAAATTTTAGTTCTCATTGAAACCAATGGTACAATGATATCTAAAACATAATTTATTCTTCCTTTTAACCTGGTTAGACAATCAACATTGTTTTTTTTATGAAAGTCTAACATATGTAGAAAAGATTGACATCGAAAAAAAATTTAATTTTTTTCAAAAAGTTTTTGGTACCTTAGTGACATCACTAATGTTTCAAAATATTTTTGATATGCTAAAACATTGAAGTGGCCCATTAAATATGTCATTTTATTATTGAAATAGTGTGTCCTTTGTTCAACCTTTGCATTGGTGTTAAAAAGATAATCTTTTTTGAAATGCATTAAGAAATATTTGATGATTAAGAAATTTCAACTTTTTTTGAAAAATGGCGGGAAATTTGAATATTTGAGAAATGAAATGCTCACAACTTTTTTTTCAAAAAAAAATTTTTCTTCAAAAATCTCTAAAATCACTTTTTAAGTCCTGACAAATAGTAAATGAATGATAAAAAAATATTTTCAAACTTTAGACGGGGACTTTAAATAATATTTCGATTATACCAAATATTTGTTGATACATTACACTCTGTTAAGCATGATAAAAGGCAAGAAGTTTAGTTAGAAATAAAAGAGTTATCTCATGAATGGGACCCTTACATAGCTCCTAAAAGGTAGAAGACACTAAATGGTGTAACACTATAAGCTGAATTTTGTCCACATAGAGCATGT
This sequence comes from Owenia fusiformis, assembly GCA_903813345.2. Taxonomy (NCBI): domain Eukaryota; kingdom Metazoa; phylum Annelida; class Polychaeta; order Sabellida; family Oweniidae; genus Owenia; species Owenia fusiformis. The sequence continues at coordinate 1,588,972 of CAIIXF020000009.1, forward strand.
GCACAATACTAAAGACATGTAAAATTGAACTGTCAAAAGAACTGAAATATACTTACCAGCTCGCCTCTTCCGGAAGTTATGATACGTTATGGTGTAACTACGGTAATTAATTTTAAAATATTGAAAAAATCACAAAATACAAGTTCTGAGGTATATATCGCCATTTTTAAGCGAATTAGCCCATACTATGACTATATATTCGCACCCCCATATACAGATATATATAAACTTCATCTTCACAATAAATTGAGCTTCTTTCAAATTTCCATTTTTTGAGATAAGTGCCATTTTCTTACAATTCAAGCCGTAAAAATAGTTGGAAAGTGCTTCCCAGTTGAGGTTAATGGCTTTTATACTTACATTAATGTATGGAGCACTTAAAATGTACTTAGAATCGTATAAATAGCTCTATTCTGTGAGATTTATTTTTGTTTTTATTTTTATATTTTTCTCACCTCATAATTGAAGAGCTCCGCTGTTGATTTACATTCAGTTACACGTATTTCCTTGAACATTTGCCATGATTGGAACAAATGATGGTTGGTTTATGTTTTATTCATTAAGTTTGTATTTGAATCTAGCTACTTAAACACAAAACATGTCTTCATGTTATGCTAAAGAGCAAAGATCGCGAATTCTAGGTGAAGCCAATTATTTTGCACAAGTCATATCCTGATTGCATCATAGTTACTTTGTACTAGTCACATCCTGATTGCATCAGCCAATTCACGTGATTTACAGTTTACACGGGTTAACCCAACTAATTGTTATAACATGCGTATTCCCATACAAACGATCTGTCTTCAAGAGAAAACTAAGATTTGTGGACATGTTTTGCTATCATTGCATCATACCCCAGTATGTCCTCTGTCAGTCAAAAAAGTTTGAATCAAAACTCCCCACGAAAATCAAAAGATCTCACCTGTTGAAGACGCCATCTATAGAAAATGTCAAAAAATGTCATTCTGATTTTGACAGATGGAGGCAGGTCAAAAAGGTCAAATTTTTTAAAGAAAATGCACCTTAATCACATCAAATCATGTCTCAGAGTTGGTCCACACATACACTTTTTCATTCATGTACTTACCAAAATCCAACCACTGGTGATGCTAATGTAATTACAATAATTGGACTATATTTTTGTTTTTATAATGCCATCTATTCGTCTTCCCACTCGGCGGAAGGATCTAATGGTTGTGTGTCTCCCACATGGTTTCAATATACATGTTATACTACTTCCGGGTAGGGAAGTGTTTTTTATACTTTAAAAACGAAGCCATTTCGATCAGTTTTTATAATCCTTGGTAGAACTGAGAGGTATTACAATACATATTTAAATTAATACACATGAGTGTATTTGATGAACTCTCAAAAAATAAAACCCACAATAATATCTTTTTTATTCACAATTTCATGTCATTGTTTCTAACAAGTCACCTCTTTCTCTCTTTTCTTAATTTTTGTCAACAGTCAAAATCGGAATTTAAAACTTGGTTTCTTTACAAGCTCTGCTTCTGTAAATACTAAATAACATGAAAAATGTTAAACCTTACATCCTACACTTATTTGATATGAAATAGGCGATCATTGATATCATTTTTGTGCTGTTAAGTGTGGATCTTTTAATTTTTTAGTCAAACTTGATCGCTGATCTCTGTCGATGTGACGTCACGCATTAAGTATGCACGCATGGGCAGTACAATACATAAGGCAATATGGCGTCTTAGGCCTATACATGAGCCAGAATGGAGGTCTGCAAGTTGAAATGAATATGTTTGTTTATGCATCAATCGATCACACATATAATCCAGACAATCTTTCAAATCATGTACTTAACATTGTAATGGATTTATTTATTTTGTGAGCTTACGTTCCCTTTAATTTTCATTGGTGAAGCAATGATTTTACCTAAAATGAGTCCCTGTCTTTGCATAGTGATATTTAAAAATCGAGAAGCAAAACCTATGTTGAATATACTGTGCATTGATGAAGTTTATATATAGCCTAGGGGAACTCAAAAATATTGTTATTATATCGGCAAATTCGCTCGAAAATGGTTGTACACCCTAGAAATTGAATGTTGTTGATTTTTTCAATATTTTAAAATTAATTACCGTAGTTACACCATAACGTATCATAACTTCCGGTAGAGGCGAGCTGGTGAGTAATTTCTATTATTTTGACAGTTCAATTTTACATGTCTTTAGTATTGTGCACATGCTCTATGTGGACAAAATTCAGCTTATAGTGTTACACCATTTAGTGTCTTCTAACTTTTAGGAGCCATGTAAGGGTCCCATTCATGAGATAACTCTTTTATTTCTAACTAAACTTCTTGCCTTTTATCATGCTTAACAGAGTGTAATACAGCCTTCTTTACTACACATTCTGTGAAAAATCTATCAGAATATATTGAAAAATAAAAAAATAGAGAGACATTATGAGAACTTTATGATATACCCTCGTACATTGAGTAGTATGTAAATCTTAAATTGCATATTCATGAGTAGTATGTGCATTTATAATTGAATAAGTAACATTTTAAATGTAAATGTTTGATACATTGTCAAACTTCACTTATTAACATTCAATTTCGTAGATACAATCGACATGAACATATTCGACGAAGTTATTCCAATAGGGAAAGATGATCCTATACCTACAACTTCTATGCCGATAACAACCAGCAAGGCAGCTAACCATTGTTTGAGTGGAAACAACAGATGTGCAAAATCAACTGCAACATGTTTATATAATGGAAAATCATACAGCTGCGAATGTAAGACTGGCTATACAGGAAATGGATTTACATGCAGAGGTAGGAAATCATCTTCAAAATAAATTGTATTGCAATTAATCAATATTCTGGCTGTAGAATTTAAAATAATTCATAAACGAACTATAGTTACCAATTCTTGAATACTCGTGTAAAGTTTTGAAAAGATTATTGAGATTCGGACAAACTACTAAGGGGCTTGTCTGATCATACATGTACAGGGCGTTCATAAAGTTCTTGCAAAAGTACTCTAATTTTTGGGTTTCTCAATCAATCTGGGTGAGATTTTCACTAAGTATACCTACACTATTCATACATTTGAATCTTGAATTATAATGAACAGGTCCATGAAGAAAAAAAGTTATGATTTTTATAGTAATATGAGTCAGGGGTAGGCGGAGCAGCATTGAAAAAAAGAAAAATATAGATAAAAGATATGGGTTAGAGGTAATTTTAACATACTTTAAAGTATCCTGGAAAATACAAAACAAGCTAATGTTGCCATGTCAACCCTATATGATGTCATCATAGTTGAAATTTCTTTGATTCATGACATCACTGATGGTATTAAAGTGACCTATATTGGTTGATGACATCGGCCTTTGTGAAAGGCAGCGTCAATTTTATTTTTGTGAAAATGGCTGCAAAATCAGCAAAATATGATGATTTGCTATTACAAATATTCAGTCGCATTGGGATGTATGTTTTACTGGGAAATTCAAGAAAACAAACACTTGAAGACATTCATAAGGTGTAGGGGAAGGAGGGTATGGCCAAAAGAACCATTTACAAAATGGACTAAGACATTTACTGATGGTAGAACAAATGGTAAGGACAATGCTAGATCAGGCCGACCAAGAACGAAATCCAATGAGGATCAGATGATGTTGATGAAAGCCATCAATACAAAGATCAATCGCAAGAAATTTTCCAGATGAGTTCCTTCATCTGTTTGAGGAATGGTAAGTAAGACAGCAGAGGTGTATAGACCACGATGGACACTATTTTGAACACATTACACTCTTGAGATACCGTTATTAAAGTAAATAGGACAAGTTAAAAACATTTTGAACATTCAAACAAAACAGATCATTTTTGCCTGCTCCGCTTACCCCCGATGCATGTGACTATAGGAACCGTAACTTTTTTTCCTCAAAGAGACATTGATTATAACTTCGGATCCCAATGTATGAATAGTGCAGGTATACTGAGTGAAAATTACAGCCAGATTGACTGAGATACAAACATTTTAGAGCACTTTTGCAAGAACTTTATCAACGCCCTGTACACACTCCCTCTTATGTGTAGTACCTTGTTTGTTGCAATACAGCTTCCCAGACGAGCGTGCCCAAGATTACAGATTCGTTGGAATACTTGCATTTTAATGTGGTTTAATGTCAATACTATTGGTTACAAATGTTGCTTAACTTTCCAACATGCATAGCAATGTTTTTCTCTATGAAAATGTTATTCATGATATCTGTTTTTGTGATTTAGTATCTGAATAGGAAATGCTCATTTAATTTTTGTGACCCCAATATTTTTTAGAAACCTATTTTCCAAAAAACATATCAAATGTTCATCCTATTTTGCACACCTCTGACCTTTCTTTATTTGAAAAATATCTTGATTTTATGTGTTTTTAAATAAAGCTACCTCTAGCCATGTTTATTGGTTAGACTCTTGTAAATTACGAAAGAGTTAAACATCAAAACGTTTGGCTTAATTATAGATTAAAGTTATAAATGGCCACTCATATGTTGATTGGAATCATAAATTCACATTATTTGTATTGTGGACTATTATAAAATTATATAATTATACACTGGAATTACCTTTGGAAACGCATGCTATTACTAAGAACTATAAACGTTCACGAACATTTGATCCATGGATTTCATACCATATTTCCAGACACCAATGAGTGTACTACTAGGAAGCATAATTGCCATCTACAAGCTGCATGTCTAAATAATGCAGGCTCGTTTACATGCAAATGTAAACCTGGATATACTGGCGATGGTGCAAATTGTAATGGTATGTCATTTAGTTTTAATCGTGCCCTTCATTTTAGTTTTGCAAACGTTTGTATTATGTTTTATGCATGTTTGTCATTTTACTTCCAAAGCTTACTTAAATGTTGAGGAGTTTTGAATTGTTTTGTCTTAAATTCCAATGACCAATTTCGACTGAAATTCTAAATGCATACTATTTTCTGCCTAAAACCTCTATGCTTCTATATCAGATGTGGATGAATGCATGATACCTGGCACTTGCTCAAGCACCCATGATTGCAAAAACAGCCTTGGGTCATATAGCTGTAGCTGTAAGACAGGCTACACTTTGTCGGAAAACACTTGCATAGGTATATAAATAATTCCATGTGAGTTCTATGGTATGTTAAAGGTAAAACATTGTGTACCAGTCGACTTTAAAATACTCAGGATTAGCTCTATGTAATGTTGAAGAACATTTCGAGCAAATATGACATCATACATCTAGCGTTTTCTTATTCCTTTGGTTCTGCAAACACTCTACTTTATATTTTTATTTATTTAGTGTTTACCGTGGTTATTATAATCAAGTCTGTTAGTCATGTCGCTTACCTAACATCTGGCATGCACTTTTGAATTAACTTACCATATTATTACATCAGATGCCGATGAATGTAAATCACGGGGTGCCTGCTTAAATAACCAGGTTTGCAAAAATATCCCTGGTTCATATATCTGTAACTGCAAGGCAGGCTACGCAAATTCTGGAAACACGTGCAAAGGTAAAAACGTGCAAAGTGAATTATACAGATTAAGTCATAAATTATACTTTCTTGAAATACAATCTAATTTTTTTTCAATTTGGTCACGAATTCTTCAACAGTCATTCAAAGAACAAAGACCTACAAATATTTACAAAAAAAACTTAGTAGTATTATATTATTATCATCCAGATTTGAATGAATGTTTGAGATCCACATCTTGTCACAGATATGCCACGTGCATAAATACTCCAGGGTCATACACATGCAAATGTAAGAGTGGATATACTGGAACTGGAAAATACTGCACAGGTAATTAGTTCAATGAAAATGTTTGACTTGGTATTGTTCAATATAATTTCTGTCTATGATGTTGCCTAACAACCATCTAGCAACGGTACAAACATCGAAAAAGTGAAATTGAAAAATTTGAAAAAGGGAGAATAGAAAAATGTTATCTAAAGTTTTGAAAATGATACCATATTTTTTTTATTATAACAGTTCGTATAGACATTCAGATATTCATGGTGTAGTTTCGATAAAAAAACGTTTTTCTCTAAAATTCTCGAAGAGATCATTTTTTGAGAGTTCTTGACCATTGACTGTCTTTTAACCGTTTATGAATTCATAAGTCAAACATGTCTTATATATTCGGCTCAAGTAAAAAGTACTCTTGGAAAAATCGAGAAGGGTGTCAGATTGACCCCCTTCCCCAGCATACTTTAGGATTAACCCTCAAACAAGTTTTCGAAATAGATCAATAAATGACAGACCGAGAGTGTATACAGTGTTGACAGCGCACTAGCTCCTTACTACTGTTTGGTTGATAGAAAAAAATAATGTGACATATAATAAATACCATTTCTGCAAAGAAATGTCATCAGATATCATTTGAAATTAGTTGAATTTAGTTCGATTATTTAGCGCTGGCATATACTTTATTCTCGTTGCTAGGTAGTTGCTAGGAAAAATAATATGACATGTAATGAATATAGCAACTTTTCTGCAAAGAAAATCATTTGACTTCAGTTGCAAGTAACTTATACGAAACAACCTTGCCATAAAATACTCATCATATTGTAGATATGATGGTTTTGCAGGTCTTGTGTTCTTATTATTTCCGTTGCCATGCAAAAATGTGACCAATAATATTACACAGTACCATCTCTGCAAAAAGGTCAGTTTTAAATAAATCATGGAAGAAGATATTTGCCAAAATTGCACATCTAATAAGAAGGAATATTGTTGCTTGGCTCTAACTTGCTAACCCCGGGGCTTCAAATTTGTATAACCTGTTCTAAAACGTTTATTTAGTACTTCAAACATACCATCAACAATAATATAATCCAAATCCTGAAGAATATGTATCATATCTTATGCCCCTTCTATATTTGAACATTTAACTATAAATATCCATTAAAGGATGGGTATCGATATGGCGAACTTTTTGAACACACGTTTCTCTTAAACTCTCATCTATATTGTTTTAGAAAACACATGAAACACTTGTTTTGTTCTTGGTATCATGTGTCCAGAGTGAAATGAAACATCTTTCCGAACCTCATTGGAACAAAACAACATAAACACAGCATGTTTAGGTCTCTCAATATTGTAATTGTACAAAGGAAATTTTGGTTGATTTTAAAAAAGTATCTTGTTAATGAAATAAAAGGTTTATCTTTATTTTTATCTATTTTGGAGGGGTTTTGTTTTAGCTTTTTGACTATAATATTGAGAGGTCTAAAAACATGTTGTATATGCTATTTTGTTCCAACAAGGTTCAGAAAGACATTTTATTTCATTCTCAAGAGTTGGTAGAAAGGAGCAAAAACAATTGCACTAGAAAAACAAAAAAATCTAACAAAAACAGATATATAAAATATTTCTAAATAATTTTCGCATTAAATTGTTGCCAATCAGTCAACATTACATAAAATACTGTGTTTTTTACAGAATGTTTTCAATGATTGGTTTAAGAGAAAAAACATTGTTGAATTCAGTTCTCCATATAGATACCACTCCTTTACCTTTTATTGACGTTACAATGGCAACAACATAACTAAGCCCCACCACCCCTATCGGGCCAAGTTACAGCCTTTGAGTATGCCAACAATGTGTCATAGGTGGCTAAACTCACCGTGATCGGCAAATTTATGAATCCTTTTCCAAGACCTGCTTACAGTCGATAGTACCCCAGACGGGTTGACTGATGCAGTCATCCTTTTACTCTATATTTGCAATGGAACAACAATTCTTATTGAAATTGTCAAGATTTATTCTAGAGACAATTTCCAACATGGAAAATAAATATTTTATCAAAATTTCAAATTATATAATTTTGACAGACTTTTTTCAAAAACACTTCATTGTCAATATAATACAGGTTTTTGCTTGAATAATTGGACTTTTAACGTCATTTCAAATATTGTCTGGCTATTGAATTTCCAGCCGCCTAAAGTCTTCCCAGATATATTTGTTGCCATATGAACAATTATGGCTGATCATTGGCCAATAAAAAACGTGTTGCTTAGTGTCTCGTTTTGTGAAGCGTTCCCTAGATTAATCCCAGAGAGAGGAGGTCAATTTCTTGTCAACTGACACAAGTTCAACCCAATCGAAATGTCCAATACTGTCCAAAATGAAGTAAAACATTACGAATTTCCAACTTCAAGTATTCCCGGCATTAGATCATTCTGATATGTTAAGAAGCTGTTTCAAATTCTATCATGAAATTGCCAGGGAAACCTGAATATCTAAGCACAAGTGTCAAAGAGAAAGGACCAAAAGTTGTAATGGAACTTAGAAAGAAAAAGCAAATTCTCAGTGCATTCCAGTCAAGAAAAAACAAACCCCATCTATCCCAAAACCATGATCTAACATGAAAAGAAACATATCTAATACCCCCTTTCCCCACCATTCAAGAACCGATATCACAATCCAAGACCAGAACACCAAGGGACATTTCAAAGCATGGTACAATTTTTCTCAAGTGGAGAAAAGGGTACGTTATCAAAGGAAACAATACAAAGAATGACAATTTTTCATTGGCCTAGCTAATGCACTGTAATAATATTTTTGACGATGACAAAAAAGAATAACAATAATCAGCCATAATTGACATGGCGTCAAATGCATCTAGAGGACTTTAGGTGGCCAACAATTCTAAAGCTAGACAATCTCTGAAATGACAGTTGAATGTTTTCGAAAAAAGCCTATCAAAATCATAAAATTAGGAATTGTGTTAAAATATTTTTTCCATGTTGGAAATTGTCTCCAGAGTAAAACATGAACAGTTCAATAAGAATGGTTGTTCTATTGCAAATATAGAGTAAAACACGACTGCATCATTTAACCTGTACGGGGTACTATATAATGATACACTGGAATTATCTTTGGAAACGCATGCTATTACTGAGAATTATAAACATTCAAGAACATTTAATCCATGGATATCATTACATGTTTCAAGACATCAATGAGTGTACTTCTAGGAAGCATGATTTCCATCTTCAAGCTGCATGTCTAAATAATGCAGGCTCGTTTACATGCAAATGTAAACCTGGATATACTGGCGATGGTGTAACTTGTAATGATATGTCATTAAGTTTTCATCGGGTCCCTTCACTTTAGTTTTACAAACGTTTGTATTATTATTTTGTATTTTGACTTCCAAAGCTTACTTAAACTTTGAGGTGTTTTGAATTGTTTTGGCTTAAATTTCAAAGAAAAAATTCGACTCAAGTTCCAAATGCGTATTATTTTATGCCATAACCCCTTTGCTATTATATCAGATGTGGATGAATGCATGATACCTGGCACTTGCTCAAACACCCAGGATTGCAAAAACAGCCTTGGGTCATATATATGTAGCTGTAAGACAGGCTACACTTTGTCGAGAGATACTTGCATAGGTAAAAAAATAATTCCATGTGAGTTTTAGGGTATGTAAAAGGTACAGATTGCTAGTCGTCTTCAAAATACTCAGGACTAGATGTATGTAATGTTGAACAACATGTTAGGTTTTGTTTGTGTTTTTCGAGCAAATATGACATCATACATCCAGCGTTCTCTAAAACTATGTAAACACTCTATATTTTTATTTGTTTAATCTTTTACCGTGGTTGTAATAATGAAGTCTGTTTATCATTTCGCTACCTAACCGTTGACATGCACTTTTAAATTAACTAACCATGTTATTACATCAGATGCAGATGAATGTATATCTCGGGGTGCCTGCTTAAACAACCAGGTTTGCAAAAACATACCTGGTTCATATATCTGTAACTGCAAGGCAGGCTACGCAAAATCTGGAAACACGTGCAAAGGTAAAAACGTGCAAAGTGAACTATAAAGATTATGTCATCATATGCATTTTTCTTGAAATACAATCTGTTTTTTTTAAATTTGATCACGAATTCTTCAACAGTCATTCAAAGATAGAACAAAAACCTACAACTATTTTCAAAAAAAACTTAGTAGTATTATATTATTATCATCCAGATTTGAATGAATGTTTGAGATCTACATCTTGTCACAGATATGCCACGTGCATAAATACTCCAGGGTCATACACATGCAAATGTAAGAGTGGATATACTGGAACTGGAAAATACTGCACAGGTAACTAGTTCAATGAAATTTTAATTTATTATTCATAATGGTAAATAGCTATTAAATCGTGTAGTAGTTGACTTTGCTTAACGGTTCCTAAAGTCTGCAACCTTTGTATGACAAGAAGTCACAATGAATGGGGGGGGGGGGCTTAATTGGACCTATTGTGATTGAAAATTACTTTCCTGATGTTAATCATGTCGATATGTTATAAACATTGTGTTCAATAAACCCTATATCTGCAACTGTCTTTATAACACTAAGTACATATGCGATTCAATTAATGTGGGTATTGTTTTAAACCTTATTCAAATACCCTTTCAGAAAAGTTTGTTTCAAAGAAGGTCAGCAAAATAAAGGACACTATATTATCTTTCAAATTTAACTAATATCATGGTAAAGTCGTTGTATAACTGAAGTTATACATTTTTCAAATGATCGCGAAATCCAAACTTGTATTTGTCTTTTGCATTCAAAATTCAAGATGTACAACAAATGACAATCAGTGATCTAGTTTGCAGATGCGTATGTTTGACTTGGTATTGTTCAATATAATTTCTGTCTGTGATGTTGCCAGGCAACCACCTAGCAACGGTACAAACATCGAAAAAGTGAAATTGAAAAAAATGAGAAAAGGGAGAATAGAAAAATGTTATCTAAAATTTTGAAAACTATATGATAATTTTATTATAACAGTTTGTTAGAATATATAAGCACAAATGCCAAAAGGAAGGGTGACTAAAAACTTTAAAGAAACCCAACAAGAAAAGCAAACTGTAAGTGTAAATCTGTCAAAAGAAAAGTAGACCCTATTATCCCAAACCATGATCTAACGTGAAAAGAAACAATAGGGAGGTTAAGATTAGCGTAAAAATATACGTGTACCTATCCCTATTCGTATGTTTGTTACGGATGCGTATAGGTAATGCGTATTGCAAAATGAGTTTAAGATTAACGTAAAAAGCTACGAAACCGTATGCTACAATTTATGATAAAAATGACATCCTAAGTATAGAATGAAAACCATGCGATGACTTATATGGTACATACCAGTACATGTCACCTCCAAGAATGTTATATACTCCAGAGAGAGTGTGGTGTAGCTGCTGTATTGGGAGGGGGTGTTACTTGTGGGCCCGCTAATGGGGCAGTGACTTAAGTCGAAATGTTAAATTTCTAGCATGATCCAGCAATGAGAGTGACCAAATAGTAAAGTTAAACAATTCAAACCACGAGAAAATGGCTGATTTCATACCTTTACAATAAGCAAAACTTATGAAGAATGTGTAAATTCAACAATTTCATGCATCATCATATGGCATCGTTTATCGCATCGATGAATGTGTTCGACCACTTAATTTCTATGCAGATCGAATGAGAAATGTTTGTTGTTACTATTTAATAGTTTAATGGATGATATTTGATCTAGAAATGACATAATTTGTTGGATAAAAATATACGTTTTCGAATTATCTCCGGCCTTTTATAGGTAATTACGTATCGTAAACCCTGTAACTTAGGTAAAATACCGCTTAGTATAATAACAAACTACGTATAGGTATAGGTAAATGGGTTATTTACGCCAATCTTAAACTCCCTACTGTCTAACATCCCCCTCCCCCCTCCAATCGAGAACCAATATCACAATCCAGGACCAGAACACCTAGGGACATTTCATTCATACTGAAGTCATTACAATACAAGTTGAAAAAAAATTGAAAAAATTGATAGCCAATACTTATAACATCAAACATAGTTGTAGATACTAGTACTCATAAAAGATTATTCAGTCTCAAATGAAGTGGGATAGATAAAATCCAGTCTCGAAGTCCATAGGCAATTCAAAGGGTCAACATCCGTTCGCAGAGCCGTCATCATAATCCATAAAACACAACAATTCACAATGGTCATCAGGAGAAAACTATGGCTGGTTTCGATCCCTATTTCTCAACCATTAATGCCATAGCCGGGATCCACCTCAAAAGGTGCCAAGTGAAAAAATTGTGAATTCATTGCCAATGTAATTATACCATCCTTCAGCATCTCAAGTGGTAAAACTTTAAATTTCAAAATTGAATAAATCGATAGACATTCAGATATCCATGGTGCAGTTTTGAAAAAAACGTTTTTCTCTGAAATTCTCGAAGAGAACATTATTTGTGAACACTCGGCGATAAACTGTTTTTTTACCTTTATGAATTCACAATTATCACTTTACCCATCTACCCCAGTCACATTGTTTTACGCCAAACATGTCTTATATCTTTGGCTCAAGTTAAAAAGTACTGTTGAAAAAATTGAAAAGGGTTCAAGATGTATAACAAATGCCAATCAGTGTTTTTACCTTCATGAATTCATAAGATAGTCAACAGTCTTGACAATTTGACATCACGTTCAAACTATCATAACTTTACCCATCTACCCCGAATCACATTGGTTTTTACTTCAAACATGTCTTAAATCGTCGACTCAAGTCAAAAACGTACTCATGAAAAAAATTGAGTAGGGGGTCGGATTGATCCCCCCTGCAGACATTAGGGTTAACCCTTAAACAAAGTACAGGGTTTTCTAAATACAGTGTATACAGTAATGACATTTCGTGATAATTTATTTTTTGAAGGAATATTTTTGGTGAATTTCTTAAATGAATAGACATCAATGATTCGGATACAAACTCGAGCTAAAGGCTTTTCTATAAGTGAATGTAAATTGTACGCTTCCAAAAATAACAGGAACTTTCAATGTAAATTGAAGAAGTATTTGAATTCAACCGAACACATATTTGAATATTAATTTTGTTAGACAACAGACACATGCTTAACTTTGTAGATTTCAAACACTTTCGGTCCATTGCTTTGCCTAGAAACCACAAAGCAACGACATATAAATTGGATCATCCAACGTTGGGAAGGGGAGATAAAAAATAAATATATTAGTAATTGGAGAAGAGATTTGCACAATTTGCAAAAAGAATCAAGAGTTTGCAGAAATTATTGCTATTCATCCTTAGGAAAAAGCGATCGACGAGTACTTGCCAACTAACTGTATTTTACCTTAAAAATCATAAAATAGTGAATTATATAGCTTTGATTCGCATGACTTAAAGAGGAATGTAAAATACATTCAATATAATAAATGACTATAATCAAACACAGCAGTTACCATATAACTTTATATTGTTTGACGTATTATAAACAATAGATATTATCCTACACTTAGTGTACTAAATGTATAATAACATCAAAAAATAAATTTGATATTTATTGGCAATTGAAAAACCGGATGATATCGTGATGATATACTCCGGGCGGAGGATATCGTGACGATATACTCCGGAAAACGCAATATTCGGAGGACATTGTGACGATATACTCCGCTTGTTGATTTCCCGCCAAATTGACTCTATTTGGCATGAAAGTCATTTTGCAATGATATTTATTATACATTTAGTACACTCCTTGTAAGTGTAGGATAATAAGAACATCCTATGATTTTTTTCAGAATATCATTTTAATCTACTCGGTGATATTGATATATGCCCTCGTTCGCTTTGCTCTCTAGTGCAGATATCAATATCACCTCGTAGATAAAAATGATATTCCTCAAAAGCATAGGATATCCTATAATTATCTTAATTGGCATCAACTTCCGAATAACTCGACCATGCCAATCTAACCTATTTTCTCACCAAAGTTAAAATATAATGGCTGCATAAAAACGTGCCAAAATAGGGGTCAATTTCATGCCCCCCCCCACCATTCACACATTCGGTTTCAAAACATCAATAGCATAACGCAATATAAAAATAGATATAGCCTATATTTTCAGATATCAATGAATGCAGAACATCTAGTACTTGTCATATTGACCAAACCTGTAGCAATACTATTGGCTCATATAGCTGTAAATGCAAGCCTGGATACATAAAATCTGGGAATACTTGCAAAGGTAGATTTGATTTTGATTGTCAACCTCAACATTTTTAACAGATATCAAAAGTTCTTACTTGATCATATGTGTAAATGCAATTTTCCTATTATCGTTTTTTTTTATATGACCACAAAATCGCCAATAACATAAATATCTAAATTACTTCAAGTTGTTTGCCAACCTTATTTCTAGATTTAGACGAGTGTGCTACTAAAAAACGAAGATGCCACAAAGATGCTTCTTGTGTGAATACACCGGGTTCATCATTTTGTAATTGCAATACTTGTTTTACTGGAAGTGGCATTTACTGTTCAGGCTAGTCTTCACGTACACCACCAGGCCCTTCTTGCTTTTCATATTTATACAGAATCATTCAAATCATGAATTGATTTTTAGTTGTTAGGCATTATGTTTGAGCTTCATTTTCATAAAAATTATATTTTCAATCTTAAATGATGTTATATTTGATAATACAGCAGAAATGGTCAATCATATACATCAGTCATCATTTTCCCTGCATTATCATATGACATTTCTTAAGATTATGTTTGTGTTTTCTCATAGAATTGTATATGATGATTTTGCATAAGAATTTATCTCATTTTGACTGGCACACTTTATACAACCCCAAATAAAACTAGCCTGGATTTTTACAAATAATATGATACGTTGGTTGCTTATTCCCACAATCATATTCCACGTAAGATAATACAATAGAGCCCTCGAGTAAATCTTACCAGCTCCTTGACCTCCTCAAACTCACATTCGGACAACGCAATGGCTATGCATATAATCATATCACTTTGAACACTTTTATGTTTCTACATCACAGATGTTGATGAGTGTCAACTGAAAAAAGATCGATGTCACTCGAATGCTTTATGTATTAACACAAAAGGATCACACAGATGTGAGTGCAATACTGGCTATAGCGGCGATGGTATAACTTGTAGAAAATTATCAAGGAGTACACATTCTGGAAATGGAAATACAAGTATGAACCGGTTATTATTTAACATCGGAATTAAACACGAAAAACAGTCCAAAAGAGATTTATCACAGTAACAATTGTATCTTATCAAAATCATCTCTGCTTGAAAATATATTAACTCTTAATTAGTGTATGGTGCAGGGTGACCAAAAAGAGGAATTGTGTCTAAAATTGTGATTAGTTCTTAAATACCTACCTTATCGACTTTTCAAGTGCATAAACTAGAATGTATGGATGTTGATATGAAATAAAGGTTGTTACATAAAAGTATTTGTTTGTGATATTATGGATGATCTTAAAATGTGTCCAATTTTTGGAACATTAAATCGGAACAAAATAATATTTTGAGATGTTTTTTAGAAATTAAAGTTTCGTTCAATATTTTACTTGAACATGCTGAATAGTCAATTCTCAAAAAATCAACAAGACAGCAGAATGATCAGGAATGGGAATTGCATGACATGTGCTCTTAAAGTCAATTATTTGATAATGAGTTGAAATAGGAAGAAAGGAGAACTGTTAACAATTGAATGGGGAAAACGATCAGCGTACCTATGTGGGGAGTTTCTTAGAATAGGGGTATGAGGACATCTAGAAGCATTGTGTGTGATTGCATAGAAGGTGGCTCCCAAATCCCAGTCTTTGTAATAACAAAATACAGCTTAACAATAAGCCAAAATAATGTGTGATGTATTTAAACAATCTCTTTGGTTGACACAAAAATCCAACATTTTATTTCCTTCAAAAATTGGCAAATCTTTTCAAGGCTAAAAACAAGACGAATATTGAATTTTATGTAACGAATTTTGTCTCACACTGTTATCCATAGATTGTAGTTTTTGTACGTGAAAAAATGAAGCTTATTACAAAAATGAAGCTGACTAAAATTTGTCTTTTTGATGTTCTGTTTTTTGGGTCACCCTGTAGTAGGGATTGTAATGCAATCCTATTACACCGATTAATCGGCATATATTATCCTGCACTCTTCTGCTATCAATTTTGTTGACTATCATATTTTAGAGATTAAAGTTAATGAGTGTGAAGACGTGGGTTCTCATAAATGTGACAGAAATGCTGTGTGTACTGATACAGATAATTCTTATACATGTACTTGCAAAGCTGGATATTCTGGAGATGGATTCACATGTAGTGGTTAGTAGTCACTACAGTTCACATAGAATGGCAAAGATAAATTACTCAAGTCATAAATATGCTCATCAATTGAGTAACAGAAAAAATTGAGAAAAAACGAAACACCGTATGATTTACCCCGTGCTAGGACTAGTTCATAGTTCTGAGAAATATTCTTATTCAATTCAACATGGGATAACAATCATGTTAAAAACAACTACCTCAATATTTTTCTGAGTATTTTAGGATTCGATGTTGTAGTTAACTTAATAACTGTATATGTTTATCGGCTGAACGAGGACATTTTTATTCTTCGTCGAAATAGTTTACACCTGTTTTTAAGATCTTTTTTTTATAATTTATGTTTTATCTTTTTTATTTCTCTTTTCAAACATGACAAGTACAATAGTTAAAACTGTTCAGTTATTTTTCACACCACCTCCATTCATTTAGACATTTGCAACAGTCATACTTTAAAGTTCTGGAACATATAAAAACATATTTTTTTTAAATTGCGTCACATCCAAATTGTTATTCACCTCGTTAAACTCTTTAGTATACATATCATATTTAATGGCAAGGGTAAGTCTATTTGGAAAAATATTTTACTTATTAGCTTGCCTTCCAAAAACCATGTCATGCGCATTGAAATCAAAATCAACTCTAAATAAACGCTTTAAATTCACCTGGATTACTTTCAGAAATATTTGAATCCTTTTGAACTCCCAGAATCTCGAAGGGCACAATAGTTACATTTAGAGTCATTTTTAATATCTATCTGCGCTAAGAAGGCATTTGTTGTGCAGATACCGTGAAGTATTTTGAATTGAAGTTATCGCGTTTTATTCTGCTTCGTACACATATAAGGTAATTTTAAATAATCGCTTCTCTTTAATTCCCGATAATGATGGTCTTTATATAGCGGTTCCAAGAATTTTTTCCATTTAATATTTTTGGAATTGATTTTACCGCCATACTAGTGCTTGTCACCGGCTTGTCAACAAGTTCCAAATCCGAGATTTATTCCTGTATGCTGGGTTTAAAGGTCGAATATAAATCCGATTTCAATAAATGTTTCCAATCATTCGGTATAGCCGATATGATTGAAAAATACTCAAGAAAGTTGATATTAATATTATACTTTGTCTTAAACTCATTGAACTTTAAAAAAATTCCATTTTCATTAAGAAGGTAATTAAAATAAATTACTTCCTTTCCCATGACATGTTTGTGCATCACCTCCTTATCATTAATTAGAATTGATTTGTTATTCCATATTACTTCACCTTTAACCTCTGAACTGGTTCTAGGCGATGGAATATTTCTTAATTCAGAATAATTTTGGAGCAAATTCAAATAAAAGGCCTTGATCTTGTATGTCAGTGTTTTAATATCATAATTACATTGCAGCAAAAAACTAAGTCCTCCAAAACGCTTGAAATAAACTTAAGGAATAAGCTTCCGGTGACTAGTTCGGGTATCAAGTAAACGTTTTAACCTCAAAAGTAAGATATCGTTTTGACCACAGTATAAGAACCTTTTCAAGCATATTTAACTTTCTTTCAAAAGTATCTTTGTTATTTGCATTCGTGTCATATGATATTTTTATCCCTAAAAGTCTACTTGGTATCTTTACCCATTTCAGACCAAAAAGGTTAAATTCATCATTATGACGATCATTTCCAATATACATACACCCTGTTTTTCTCTATTAATACATAAATCTTATATTAGTCTGAAATCTTCAAAGATGTCCAATGCTGTTTATGTCCCCACCACATAGTGTTGGGCCATATTGTCGGCCTAGGCGCGTCCGTCTGTCTGTCCTCCCGTCCGTCCGTCTGTCCTCCCGTCCGTCCGTCTGTCCGTCCGTATCTCCAAAACCGCTGCAGATATTACCTTCAAATTTTCAGGGATAACTTATGAGTGCATACAGATGTGGATGAAAAAAATTTTAACTCGAAAGCTACTTCCATTTTGGCCATTTTGAAGTCAAATGCTAAAATCCCTGTCTGCAAACTTTAAGAAAAACGGCTTCACAGTTGCTTTTAAAACTTTAACATCTTGTTCAGCTCACTTCATTCTAGAGCTGAGTAGGTTTTGGACCTGTTAGCTCAGTCATGGCAGCCATGTTGAATGTCTTAAGAAAAGTAAGCGCGCGATAATAATACTTTGTATCATATTGAATGGTGTTTTTGAGTTTACATACTTGAACTATTTAGTAGCTTTATAAATAATTTCAAATGTACTTTCTTGTAAAAGCCTATAGTATTGTCAACAGTAGTTATATGTGATAATTTTGTAATTAGAAATCAGCAAAAACTTATAATCACTTTTTTATTGTTGGCCATTTCGGATTTTTCCGTCCTAAAATCTTGTCTGTGAAGTCTTGTCTGCAAATTTTTAAGGTGAACCGTTTGGTGGATCAATTTCAAATTTTCAGGCATGATCGTTAGTATGAAAATCTAGAACTGATTAGTTTTTTGGCATTCTGGGTAAATGTCAAGGCAGCTATTTTGGATTTTCTGTCCTAACATCTTGTCTACGCATTTCAAGGTGAACTGTTCTGTAGATCAATTTCAAATTTTCAGGGATGATTCTTAGTATGAAAATCTAAATCTGATTAGTTTTTTTGGCATTCTGGATAAATGTCAAGGCAGCCATTTGTTGGCCATTTCGGATTTTTCCGTCCTAAAATCTTGTCTGTGAAGTCTTGTCTGCGAATTTTTCAGGTGAACCGTTTGGTGGATCAATTTCAAATTTTCAGGCATGATCCTTAGTATGAAAATCTAGAACTGATTAGTTTTTTTGGCATTCTGGGTAAATGTCAAGGCAGCTATTTTGGATTTTCTGTCCTAAAATCTTGTCTACGCATTTCCAGGTGAACCGTTCTGTAGATCAATTTCAAATTTTCAGGGATGATTCTTAGTATGAAAATCTAAATCTGATTAGTTTTTTGGCATTCTGGATAAATGTCAAGGCAGCCATTTTGGATTTTCCGTCTTAAAATCTTGCCTGTAAAGTCTTGTCTACACATTTATATGGGGAACCGTTTGGTAGATTAATTTCAAATTTTCAGGGATGATTCTTAGTATGAAAATCTAGAAACAAATTAGTTTTTTGACATTTTGGGTACATCTGATAAGTTCTGTTGCATTCTGCGTAAATGTCAAAGCAGCCATGATCCTTAGTATGAAAATCTAGAACTGATTAGTTTTTTGGCATTCTGGGTAAATGTCAAGGCAGCTATTTTGGATTTTCTGTCCTAAAATCTTGTCTACGCATTTCCAGGTGAACCGTTCTGTAGATCAATTTCAAATTTTCAGGGATGACTCTTAGTATGAAAATCTAAATCTGATTAGTTTTTTTGGCATTCTGGATAAATATCAAGGTAGCCATTTAGGATTTTCTGTCCTAGAATCTTGTCTGTAAAGTCTTGTCTACGCGTTTTCAGGTGAACTGTTCGGTATATCAATTTCATATTTTCAGGGATGATTCTTGGTATGAAAATCTAGAAACAGATTAGTGTTTTGACATTTTGGGTAAATGTCAAGGCAGCCATTTTGGATTTTCCATCCTTAAATCTTGTCTGTAAAGTCTTGTTTACATGTTTTCTGGATTTTCCGTCCTCAAATTGTGTTGGTAAAGTCTTGTCTACTCATTTTTAGGATAACCATTTGACGGGATCACCCATTGGTGGGGACGTTTTGTACACATTTGTGTTCTTGTTGTAATGATGTTACGTCCTTAAGAGTCAACGGGGTATCATCTGCAAAAAGAATTGCTAGTTTTTGACTTGCCTATCCAATGTCAACTCTTTGTATACCATTATCTTGTCTGATTTTTAAGGCAAGCATATCTACAGGGTGGTCCAAAAAATTGGAACATTTGTTAATTGAACACAAAACTTTTATTCTTCATCTAAAATGCACCAAAATTTCACTGAGCATAGTTCACTTATCTCTCTGATATAAAGTTTATAGGTGCAAACCACAAAGTTAATGCATTAAACTTTGATATGACCCCTTTTTCTTAAATATACACTTGTCAATTTCGCAGCTACTTTTTCAAGTATTTTTTATTTTAAAGCTTTAATGAACATGTTGATTGTTATACACATTTTATAAAATCATATTTAGTTGACATGAGATATTAACATCTATGGTTTACTGGAAAACTATTGCGTTATTGTCAACTTCAGAATACCCCAAAACCATTATTTTTATTTAAGAGTAGGAAAGAAAGAACATGTCAAGGGTGAGTGATTGCATAACCCACACAGCTACTAAACTGACTAAATCATTGTTTCTACTTTTTAGTAGAGGGGAAACTGACCAGTTGTTTACAAGGCTTTATTAAAAGCCGAACACCTCTAAGCACACATAATATATCATTTGTGTTCTGGGAAACTTCTTTTTGATATTGATATACATATATTGATATATTCAATGAATATTATTCATATTAGAACAAGAAAGGGGAGGGGGTTCATTTACCAGTCAAAACAGACTGCCCCGGCCTCTTTCTGGAGAATATTCAATCAGTAATATATCCAACAATAGCCATCAAAATATGCTTGATACCCATCAATTTGGGTAAAATAATGTTGAATATGTTCATATATTTGATCTTCCAAGGCAAACATATAAGTAGTTTGTTCAAGCTGAATTTTTAATCAAGATGGCTTGGACAAAATCAAACGAACAGCAAAGTGAATGATTCTTTTTAAAACTGAGTCCCAGGCTTCAACTTGTAATTCAGGAGAATGGGGGTCATATCAAACATTCTCTAGTTTAATGCATTAACTTTGTTGTTTGCACCTATAAACTTTACATCAGATAAATAAGTGATTGAACAATACTGAGTGAAATTTTGGTGCATTTTAATGAAAAAATAACGATTTTGAGTTCAATTATCAAATGTTCCATTTTTTGACCACCCTGTTTAACAAGTAAACGATCTGACATAGTCCTTCATTTCTTTAAAATTTCATCGTTCTGCCGATAAACCAGTACAATTGGGAATTCAACAATAAAAAGTTATCCTAGGATACAAAGCAATTTATTGAAGGGGTGTTGGAGTTGGTATTCTGGAGAAAAAAAGTATACGTTATAATTTAACTGACCCGCCTACCCTAACTACAGGTTACAATGGTAACCTTATCTCAAAATTAATTTAAGACAAAGCTAAAGTAATTTAGCAGTGTATGTGCAATTACACAACCTATATGTTCTGGATAAATGTGAGGCACATGTGGAAAGATCACAAAATGAGAGCATTTTCATCAGAATATATGTATCGCCCCTTTGTATATGTTATTTTTCCAACGATGTTTTTGATCGATGTTTCATTTTATTCAGAATATATGGTACCGATAACAAAGATAGTATAATGAAATATATAAAAAAAAGTCGTTTTACAGATTAAATTGTTACCATTTAAAGCATGACCATTATACGAGTGGTGATCCAAAAGTCTTGGACGCCCCGCTCTAACTTTGCTATTTTCTAATATAAATGCATGAAACTTTCAGATAATAAAGATCAACATCTAAACAACTTTGTCTATACGTTTCAAAATAGAATAGTATATTTTAGGTACTTTTCTAAATATTTTTTGCTACCAGGTCCCTGCCACCCGGAACGGTATTTAAATATAGCAAATCACGTCACAACTGTTATACTATAGCAAATACTTTAGATGCAGATGCACAACCTAACACCAGTCGTGATATGAGAGAATGTCCGATTTTCAGTCTGAGTGTCATCTGCCATCATCATCTTTACATATTAAGACCTAGTTTTCGACATATTTTCCACGAACACATTTTCATACCACTTTACCAATGAATGAAAGACACTTATGAAACCGCCATTGCTTATGTGATACAAATGCTGCTGGAGTGCCACTCTAAACCTCATCTAATGAGTAAAAAATATTTTCTTTCAACCCTCCTTTCAATTTGGAGAAAAGGAAGAAAACCACACGGAGCCATATCTAGACTGCATATTGTAGCTGCTCAAGGTCAATAATAGTGAAAATATATAGTAGTATTCTTTGTTTGATTTCTTTCATGTTCTGCATTATAGCAATCATCTTGGAGCAAAAATGATACCAGAATGAGGGCTGATTGTCTGATGTCATTTTCTTAGAACTTTACATATACGGCCATTGTCATATGTGACATTATGATTAAAACACAATTAATTGGTTGCCTAGTAACAAAGGAAGTAAACTAACATGGTTTAACATTCAAAATTTAAGGAAAGATAGTGGTCAAGACTTGCAAAACAAGTCAAATAGCGGCAACATTTAAGGCTGAAAGTTGCCATGTGCGAATACCGTTCCGGGTGACAGGGTCACTATATTAATAACTATCGAGAAAACGTCATAAAATATATCATTTCACCATGAAATGAATACACAAAGTAATTAGGTTCTTGGTCTTTATTATTGGAAAGTTTAAAGTAATTTTATCAAAAACCAACAAAATTAGAGCAGGGCGTCCAAGACTTTTGGTTCACCCCTTGTATTGACAATCTGATTTTTTGATGACCAGTCTTATAATTAATAATGTATTCAATTAAGTTCACCATATCGCTTCCAATCGTTTGAAGTAAGTCTAGTGTCTCAAACATTTATATTCAAATTAAATTTTCTAGCAAACAAAGGTACTAATGAGTGTGCAACGGGACAACATGACTGTGATCCACATGCAATATGTGAAGATACCATAACATCATATGAATGTAAATGCAAGCCAGGATTTACAGGCAATGGTAAAACATGTAAAGGTAAGAAATGTAAAAAGCTTGTCTAATTCATATTGGGACTTAATATGAAATGCAGCTTGCAAACAAATGCTGAAAATTTCACAAATAGTTCATTAAAAGCAAGTGATTCAGATTAAGTTTTCCCAAGATGAAGACCCGACTATGGTGAAAGGAAGAAATTATTGTTTACAAGACTTTTTTCAGTTTTGATGGGATCTACAAAGCTCACCTGCATACCATCATGGAATGCCACGGCCCTCTCTTCTTGCATCGTAGACTACTTTAAATACAACTAAATACAGACAGGTTTTTAGATGCGTTTTGTATCAGAATACCTTTATCCATTCAAACACTATCTTCAATTCATTTTTTGGACAATCAGCACCCTTTTACTTTGTTATACTACATGTTTATATATATAGCACTACAGTCGGTTATTCCAGTCAATCAAGCAAAGGTGAAAATATAATGTTTCGAACTGTGGTTTATCTACAGACGGTTTATTTCACAAGTTGAAAATACCCATGTGGTATAACGTTACAGTTCGGAATATAGTTGAAGTTATGATAGTGTGGATTGGTAGGCCGATGTATAGTAAGTGGTAAACACAATTAAAAATGTGTTTGCACCAAAGCTTTAAACAGAAGATAAAACTCAACCATAAAAATTATAGCAGCTATATTGTGGCAACTGTAAGCCAAAATTGAACATAAAATTCCGTTATGTCCATTCAAATTTTGTAATACCAATATATAATTTAATCAATCATGGTCTAAAATGATATTGTACAGGGTGTCCAAAAAAACAGGACCGTAAGAAAGTTGAATAACTCGGTCAATTTTGCATATTTTGCCTTGAAATTTCAGAATTATTTAGTCCATTCAATGTAAACACAATGTGTTGTGAAAGTTTGATAATAATCTACCAATTGAGTCAAAAACTACAGCTCCTTACAAAACATGCCCCAAATGTGCAAATCTCATCCCTATGCACAATTCAATCCGGCGAACAAAGCTGTTGATGATCCTCCTTCACACATGTCTTTCTGAATGGACAAGTTTGTTCCAAGAACAATTGCTCCTGGGGCTTACATCCTCCTGATGAAGTGTTACAGCATCCATTGTATTCTGAACAATGTACTCCCTGGGTGGCAATGAGGAAACATGGAATCATCAGTCCCTTTTGGTCATCACCATGAACAAGGACCAGTAAGTTCTCACCAAGTTCTGGAGGTCACTAAGCACCAGAAGGGACATCTAAGGAGATAATTAAGCAGTGGTTTCAACAAGCCAATACCACCCCAACACTGCAAATGATATGCTGAAATGGTTTAGGCAATGCTTTGGTGGTCAGCTCATCATGAATGCCTTCTAAACTAGCACTAAAACCCCTAGAACTGGCCCGGCAAGGTGGTTATAATGCAAATTATAAAGATCATATCAAAGATGCAATCAATCGAATTGACGGGCATTTGAATCAATTGTTGGATTTACACTAGAGCCCTGAGACGTCTTGGCAAAAACTCTCGGCTAACCCCCCCCCCCCTATCACACCAAACTAGTTCTTACCCGTTCTTGTCCAGTCCTACAAAAACGTCGTAAAACGGGCTCAATCCGACTGTGGTCGGGAAATGTGTCTAAAATAATGAGCTTCTTCGTTCATAGACAGTCTTCAATACGTCCATCTCATTCGCAGTTTGTTCAGGTCGCACCATGTCGGTGTGCAACGTCGTATAACGCGTCCCTTAGTCTAAAATGTCATCATGACCTGGTTACAGAACGGTATGGTCGCCATCGATTTTTGAATCGATTCAAAATATTCTAAATCACATTCCCCGTCCGGGAAAGTCCATGAAGTTCGTAAACAGACCGTAGAAAATTGAAGCTACGTTCATTCCGTTCGCTCACAGTTTAAAACCAGTCTGGAGAACGCAATGGCAACTTGCTTGGCGTGAAAGTTATATTTTTGCTAACTCGTTGATAAAAATACGTTCTTAATCAGTTTTAACCCGTTTGCAATTAGTTCTACCTCGTTCTCAATACGTCCCCAGACAGTTCAACTCGTTGTAAAAACGTCCCTATTAGGATTGAAGTACGACGGCTCCGTTCGTAGTACGTCCGGCTCGTCGTTTGTAGGTTGTCACTCATTCTAATTGTAGAACGTGACGAACAAGATAACATTTTGAGCATGTTCTAAGTTCTAGAGGATCTACCCGTTCGAGTACGTTCGATGAAGTTTGTAAATAGATCCCAACCAGTTCTAAGTACGTCCAGTCCGTTCGTACACAGTTGAAGCCCGTTTTCGAGAACGTAGTGGAAACTAGTTTGGTGTGATAGTAGGGTAAGAGAGCTTAGCTAAAACGTTTTAAGACCCTAGTCATAGCCAAGACGTATTAGCGTTAAAACGGTTTATAACCCTACTATCACACCAAACTAGTTCTCACTACGTTCTCCAAAACGGGCTTCAACTGTGTACGAACGGACTGGACGTACTTAGAACCGTTTGGGGTCTATTTACAAACTTCATCGAACGTACTCGAACGGGTAGGTCCTCTAGAATTTAGAGCATGCTCAAAATGCTCTCGTGGTCCTCACGTTCTACAATTAGAACCAGTGACAACGTACCAACGACGAGCTGGACGTACTACGAACGGAACCGTCGTACTTCAATCCTAATAGGGACGTTTTTACAACGAGTTGAACTGTCTTACGACGTATTGAGAACGAGGTAGAAATAATCGCAAACGGGTTTAAACTGATTGAGAACGTATTAAAGACTGCTTATGAACGAGTAAACAAAAATATAGCTATCACACCAAACAAGTTTCCACTGCGTTCTTCAAAACTGGTGTTAAACTGTGTGCGAACGGAATGAACGTAGCTGCAACTTTCTAAGGACTATTTACGAACTTCGTGAACGTTCTCAGACGGGAAGGTGATTTTAGAATTTTGAATCGATTCAAAATTCGATGGCGACCATGCCGTTCTGTAATCAGGTCATGATGACATTCTAGACTGAGGGACGGTTCATACTACGTTGCACACCGACGTGGTGCGACCTGAACGAACTTCGAATGAGATTGACGTATTGAAGACTGTTTATGAACGAAGTAGCTAATTATTTTAGACATATATCCCGACCGCAGCCAGATTGAGCCCGTTTTACGACAGTTTCGTAGGACTGGCAAGAACGGGTAAGAACTAGTTTGGTGTGATAGGGGGGTAAGCGAGTGTAAATCCATCGGTTTTAGTTAAGTACCCAATCACACCAAACTAGTTCTCAACCGTTCTTTCCAGTCCTACGAAAAATCCGTCTGGCTTTGGTCGTAAAATATATGTCAAAAATAATTAGCCACTTCGTTCATAAACAATTTTCAATACGTCCATCTCATTCATAGTTCGTTCAGGTCGCACCATGTCAGTATGCACACGCACTACAAATTGATATCCGATTGCACAACGTCGTTAACTCGTCCCTAGTAGGGTCTCACGTCTAACCCAATGCTTTGCATTTTTTAATCAGATTTCGAAGGTTAGTATAAGATATAATATCCAAGTTACCTGCGGAAATATATTTGTTTGGTTCATATTTAAAATCAGAATCCTCACAATTACAAACCATAACATCAAAATCAGTGTTGTCAAAATCTGTAACAGTTTTCGTATAATGAAAGATTCTCCTTGCGATCGTATATGTGTACTTGGATGGTACTTCTTGATAGTCAAAATAAGCAGGTATTTTACTTGTTACATTTTTGTCATGTTTTTGATGTTTTTGAACATGTGTCATACTCTTGCTCAACATACCCTGCTGTCATGCTACTATGTTAACAAGATACCTACCTTACCGGACAAATGTATTGCTTATTTTTAAACAACATGAAACTACTATACTGGGGTGGTTGCGGCGCAATTTGAACAATATTCATGAATTATTAAGATTTTCAGAGGAAACGGTGCAGAACTTTTTTCAACCCTCAAATATTTCTAATATACTTTACTTGTGCTCATGCAATGTTCTTGTATTAGATCTCTGCATTTTCTCATAATGACAACCCTTCGTAGTATCGCTAATTGGCCTTTAGCTTCATTGATTATTGATTATTTTGTCAACTAGAGATTAACGAACTATTTTGACTATAACTGAACTAGTTGAAATACCATCGTTGCCAAATAAAGATGGCTGTTACTTATTAAATGGAAAAACATCTAGGAGTTTTATTTTGATCAAATGTCCCTTGTGTCATGACATGAAAATACGTTTTATTGGGCTTTAAGGTAGAACTTCAGTGTCCATTGAGCAGTTAGTTCGCGCATCTGGAATTCCGTTTCGCTCGACTAGACGAGCCATGCATAAAAGGAATACGAAATGAAATAGTTGTAATTCCAGATTTTACACAGGCATGCCTTTAAATACCACATGACATATGAATGATCATGTCATATAATTTTAGCGAAGTTGTAGGAGTTTTGCTGAACTGTTTGATCTATTCATAAAAATCACCATCGCAAAGCAGCTAGAAAATCTGGTCTAGTAGATATCATATAGTTTTCGTACAAGAAAAGTAGGCGGTTCAAATTCAGACATTTGACACTACTATTTTTTTCTTAGTTTGTTTTTGGGCCACATTGTCGGCCTAGGCGTGTCCTTTTGTCTGTCTTTTCATCCACACGTCCGATAATTTTCTCAAAAACCGCTACAGGTATCACCTTCACATTTTCAGGGATACCTTATAAGTAAATGCAAATCCAGTCCACTCGATACCTACTTCCTGTCGGCCATTTTGAAGTCCAAGGCTAAAATCCCTGTCTGCAAACTTTAAGAAAAACGGCTTCACGGTTACTTTTAAAACGTTTACATCTTGTTGAACTCACTTCATTCTACGTTTGATTAGGTTTTGGACACGTTGGCCAGTCATGGTAGCCATTTGAATGTTTTAAGAAATGTCAGAGAGCGATAATAAGTTGTATCATGTTAAAATGTGTATTTGAGTTCTCATTATTCAACTATTGAGTAGCTTTAAAAATAAGTTTAGGTATCCTATATTTTAGAAACTCATTTCACAGTTCATAGTAGGTACATGCGATAATTCTGTTTAAAAGATTGACAACACGTTATTTCTGTTGTTTATTGTCGGCCATCGTGGTGTTTTTCTTCGTTCGTCTACGTGTTCAGGCAAATCGTTTTAGGGATCAATTTCAAACGTTCATGGATGATTTTTACTATGATAAACTTCAACTGATTTGGCATTCTGGGTAAATTTTTAGGCGGCAGTTATGATTTTCCGTCCTAAAATCAAGTCTGTAAAGTCTTGTCTACGCACTCTCAGGCTAATCGTTTCAAGGGTCAATTTCAAATTTTTAGACATTCTTGGTAAATGTTAAAGTGGGCATTTTGGATTTTCTGCCTTAAAATCTTGTCTGTAAAGTCTTGTCTACGCATTTTCAGGCTAATCGTTTCACGGGTCAATTTCGAATTTTTAGGGATGATTCTCAATATGAGATTCTGGAATTGATTAATTTTAAGACATTATTGGCAAATGCTAAGGTGGCCATTGAGGATTTGATGCCCTAAAATCTTGTCTGTAAAGTCTTGTCTGCGTATTTCCAGGCAAACTGTTTGACGGATCGATTTTAAATTTTCAGGAATAATTCTTTGTATGAAAATCTTGAACTGACTGGCTTTTTGGATTTTTGGGTAAAGGGTGAGGCGGGCGTATTAAAAGGTTTTCTTCAACTGATTATTGTTTTGCATTCAGGGTGAAAAAATAGGATTGCCCTTTGGTGGGGACATGTTGTACACTATTGTGTTCTTGAACACTATGTTAAGTTAAACTATTTTTTTAGAAATCAGACGGTCAATATTTTTGATTTTAACATGTTTTGTTTTACTACAGTATATCTTTCAAATTTCAAGAAAAAATGTAGAAATTGTTTGACAGTGAAGTTCCACATCAAGCGATTTTCATTCAGGAAATACAAAACGATGCTCTTTCTTGTATGAGTACTTGTATCTACAATTTTTTTTTAGGTTATGAGTATTGGCTATCAATTTCTAATTTTTTCTTCAACATGTATTGTAATGACTTCAGTATGAATGAAATGTCCATTGGTCTTCTGGTCTTGGATTGTGATATCGGTTCTTGAATGTTGGGGGAAAGGGGATATTAAAACTGGTCCTCCGTACTTAAATCTTAAAAGAACACAACCACCATATAAATTTGCATTGGCTCTTATGTGCCGCTATTTCGCTATTTATTGGCGTATAATAATATCGTACATACAAACTCCACATACACAATGACCGTTGGGCAGCACCTCAGAGGTGTTCCAGACTTATGATCGGATCATAATCCTGGCATACAAAGCCATATGTCATTAATATTCTATTATCAACTTCTAAATCCCTCAGAGGTTAACTTTAAATATTGTGCAGATACCCCGGAGGCAAAATTCAATAATAGTCCAATGATCTGATCTTAATCCTGGTATTTAAAGCCATATCATTAATATTATATTTTCCAACTTCTAAAATGGATCATTCCTCAGAGGTAAACTTTTAATATAAAACAATCCTTATCTACAGATGCCCCGGAGGCAAAATTCAATAATAGTCCAATGATCTGATCTTAATCCTGGCATTTAAAGCCATATTATTAATATTATATTTTCCAACTTCTAAAATGGATTATTCCTCAGAGGTAAACTTTAAATATATAACAATCCTTATCTACAGATGCCCCGGAGGCAAAATTCAATAATAGTCAAATGATCTGATCTTAATCCTGGCATATAAAGCCATATTATTAATATTATATTTTCCAAATTCTAAAGTGGATTATTCCTCAGAGGTAAACTTTTAATATAAAACAATCCTTGTCTACAGATGCCCCAGAGGCAAAATTCAATAAAAGTCAGATGATCTGATCTTAATCCTGGCATATGAATACACATTTTGTTAATATTATATTATCAACTTCTAAAGTACACATCCCTCGGAGGTAAACTTTTGATATCAAATATTACTTATGCACAGATGCCCGGTTGGCAAAATTTAATAATAGTTCAATTGATCTGATCATAATCCTGGCATATAAAACCATTTTGTTAATATTATTTTTTCAACTTCTAAAGTAGATTATTCCTCCGAGGTAAACTTTTAATATTAAACAATCCGTATCTACATATGCCCCGGAGGCAAAATTCAATAATAGTCCAATGATCTGATTATAATCCTGGCATATAAAGCCATATATTATGAATATTCTATTAACTTCTAAAGCACATATTCTCCAGAGGAAAAACTTATAATACCAAATATTCCTTATCTACAGATGCTCCTCAGGCAAAACTCCATAATAGTCCAATATTGATTCATGGGCTCTTCATATTATTATTCGGACTCAGAAGACTTAATTCTTTGACAAATTTAAAAATGAAATCATTATTTAACCTCAGAGGCAAAAATCTCAAATCTTATAATGTATAAATTATAATATTTTATAGTTCCACAAATGTCTCAGGGCGAATCTCGTCTAAAGTTAATAATAAATGAATGTATGGTCACTCCTTGCCCAGACATTAAACTCGTTCCATATGCCTCGGAGGCAAAGCTTTTTATCCAGCTTTTTAATCAGTAAAGAATTCTTGCAAATAATTTACATTTTATATTCATGTGGTTTCGGAAACCTTACTTACATACTCTGTATACAATTTCTTAGTATTATATTGACAGTTCTTATGCCCTGTAGGCTAATAATTGAATTCTTTAATGCCAACCTCGCGGCGACCCCTTTTGCAAAGTGCCAAAGGTACCTTGTATATTTATTTTTATTTTTTATATACAAGGAGGTCCACCTACACCTAAGATGAAATTGGCGTTTGTAGGATTTAAGAATTCGAACCACACAATTTACTATTTCTAACTTTATAACATTAATATCAAAGTAAAGATACATTTGACAAAATATTTTATAACAGTTAACATTAAAGTTGTTTGGTAAATTTAGCAAATGCTGCCGTGTTAGCGTCACAAAGCCGAATGATTTGTTAATTTCAAAACCTATTTCCTAAACATAAATCACTCACAACTCATTCAATCAATACCACCGTTTGTCGTCACTTAAATAGAACAGAACATACCCAAATATGCATCCACTGTATAAAAAAACGAATATTGCTTGCAAATAACGAGCAATTCTGGTGTTTATTTGCTTCGAATTGCATGTTATAAACAGTAATCGTCACTGACAGAACGCAGACAATAACTGCATATATGGAACACAAATATATGCAGTTGCATATAACAAACAACCACAGAGAATACTGACTGAATATACGGGTACCGTCACTGAGTATATTTGCTTATATTCAGACATACTTTGCATATTTGCTGTTTACTTGTGATTATATGCAGCGCAGAAACTGCATATACCTGCTTATTTGGGATAGACAAATATAAGCAGTTGAGCATACTAGATATATATAGAAATTGACACTGGTTATATTTGCGTATGATCTGCATATATGCCATTTTTCATGAGTATTCCTGCATATTTTGAGATAAGTGATATGCAGCATGTGATTATATTGAGACATGTACGAGAATATAAACTAACTACATTAGCATATATTGAGTCAAGATTGGTATATTTGGCATTCCTTTAAGATTATATGCAGCACAAGATATGCATATTTTTGCTTATTTAGGAGGACTGGTAGACGCTGTTTTGTGAATTGGGCATCGACCCAGGCATAAACGGGAGTTAAAACTGAATATACGCGTTAACACAAGTTAGAAAAAATTGCACACAAACAGCTTTTACGTTTTTATAATTTATTTTAAATTTCTTAAATACATCAGGAAACGAAAATCATTTTCAAAAACAAGGATATGATGTTCAATACTAAAAAAATATGATGAAACATTTTGATGGATATAAATAGGATTATTATGTTTTGGCCAAACCTGTATACTGCTAAACAAATAATTATATATTTACATTGCATTGTACATGATGTAACATTATATTTCTATCTTTAAAATGGTGCGAACTTATGCTCCAAATCAATGTATGCATATTGCTCGATCTTGAAAAGTGTGTTGTTGTAGTTAGATATGGCCTGTCTTCCGGTAGAAAATTCTCGTGCGATACCGAATTCTGCTTTCCCCATTCAAACTCCATTCTTCTACAAGTTTCTCAATATCTATCATGTAAATTCAGCTATCACATGGTTTCTATTTTGCAAGAAATCTGTCACTGCACACAAATACACTGCTCTGGAGACACTGCTCTGAAAGTACATAGACACTACTGTGTATTTTAATCAATGATACAAAGACACCAGTTTATAGCATACTGTTCAGCCATACAGTATAATAGACCTTCCAAGACAATCAATTAATTAAATTATCAAGATCAATGTCAAGTCTTATATTTACAACAATTTGCCAAGTGTCTTTATTGTGTTTTTTATTCATCGAACCTACTTATATCAAAACTCAATCATCTATCCATTAAGAGAAATAAAAAGAGAAATAAAAAGCAAGCTAAACTTTCACTTACGAGAGGCTTCGTCGTGTTCCTGTGTCTGGCGTGAAGCAAACGACTGTCTGGCTAAATTGCGCCAATGTGTAGACATTCTCACCGTATGGCTTTATATTTATTGACTACTCGTAGAGCAAGCAAAGCAAGGCAAAATATCAACCACCTTTGTGCATGTCACGTACGATCATTACTTGTGCATCATAGCTCGGAGACATGCAGCTTGCTCAATATCCACCATCCCCTCATCTTCAGTTATTCAATAACAATAGATATTGTTAAAACATGAAAGACTATATTCTGCAACATTTTGCTGGTATATTGAACAAGCATAATGCTGTATTGATGAACCCATGTTTTGACATCTCTAATAAGTAATCTAAACATAAACAGTGCTAATTACCTGACACAATTGCACAATTGTGGCCGGATGTTTGGAGAAGCATTCGTGATTTGTATAGAATTACCTTTTCATTCTTGGCATTCAAAATACAAACTAATACTTCACTTTTTTATGTATTCAGTTTTAATTTCAAATAATAAGCGTATTCATAGGATTAAATCTGAATGACATTCTGGTGATTTGAGAATTGTATTAATCTTGGAGACCCTCCCGACATAATATATCTTAAATAATCTGCAATCAAGAAATTGATAGACATAATTTAATCAGATAAATGGCTTATTTAGTTGTTAAGATTACTGATAAAGTGTTTGTTGGAACCCTTATTTAATATTTGTGTAGGCCTTGATATATATCTTATCTATATAGGGATTCAGCAAGGGATTATTGGGTCAAATGTATTTTCCAAACTGAAATATGTGTTGCAATCAAATGTTTCGAAAGCAATTTACCATTATTTAAACAAAACATCATTAAAGCTCTTTTTCAGACATTCATCAATTTAAATCAATCAAGTTTAAATGCGATCTCGCATACGAGATATATTGCATACATGTATTTGCAGATGTAGTGATTGTATCTTACTCACATTTTCACATTATAATAGCTGTCATTTGACATGTTATATTGAGTTTTCAATATTTTGATACATTTGTTTATTATTTTGCGACCATTAAAGCTTTAATCGGGGATAAAGATTGTGAATAAGTACACGTACATTACGTATTACAAGTCAAAAACCTTATTTACTTTACACCATAATTTACTAGGAACCCAGATGCTAGAAGAAGCAGTAGATAAAACTCACATCAAATAAGCTATATGTAATTATCTCAATATTTTATTTCAACAAATGCCTTGATCTCAGGTATTACTTTCCCATGGATTTAAAAATCATCCCAGCACTAATTATAAGTAACACCATTGAACACAAGCCGTCTGATTGCATTACTTGCTAAAATAACATCCTTAGAAGTGAACAATACAAACATCTGATAATAATCTAGCTAAGCCCCCCCCGTGGTATCCATGCCCGCCTTATTATATTCTTAAAAATGTTGAACTACCGTTTGTATTCCTTCAGAGATAATCGGTTAATTTCTGAATTTAACAGAAATTTAATTATACAATGTAGCACGGGGACTATACAATCATTACATACATGTAAATTTACCTTGCAAAATAATTTTATGCGGAAATTAGAACTACCGGCTGTAGAAATTAATCCATATAATAACTATAACAAACGGATTAATATTAGTGAGAACTTAACTCATTTGCAAGAATTAAATAATAAGGGATTAAAGTTTTGTATATTGCTCTGGCATGTCAAAAGGTATTTTTGTAAGTTTGCTCTACCATGCACAAAACTTATTAATTGATCTGTCAAATGAAACAGTTGCAATAAATGTGGCCGTTTCTTTATCTTTATTATCAACTGAGCATACCGAATCTTTCAAATTCCGTGAATATATTCAAGTATTATGAAATATATTGTTTGCAAGTTTAACTCAGTAAAGTCACCTGAGTAATGTATGTCCCCTAATATCGTATTACACGATTGAGAAGACTGTGGCAATTCATCATATTCCCGGGCTTATATTACAGGCTCGTTGCCAGCTTTTGCCTGGGGGGAGGGGGGCTCACGTACTTTCAGAAAAGTTCATATTAAACGCAATTGATATTTCATGCAAAGATCATGTAGAATATAGAGTTTAGTGTCAAGGTTATCTCATTTGATTTCACAAAATGGCTAACCTTATAAGCACTATTTGAACCAGGGGCAGAGTCAGCAATTGTTCAGGGGGTGAGATTTCTTGGGTTTGTATCAATGCGAACGAAGCGAGGCCCGGAACGGCGTTTACCCCCGGAATTTCTGGATGTCAATGTCAATGTTTTTTTTCATATTTTGCAAAATTGCTTTTTCTTTTTGAGAGGGTGAGGAATGCAAGCGCACATGTCCCCTCCCCGCCTTGGCTACGCCCATGCGAACCGTCACCCAGCCGTAAACAGATATGGAAATTATGTTATAATGATCATGACATAGATAATGAGACAGAATGTAGCCTGTATAACTGTTGATTTCCGGGTTTTGTCTCTTCCTTCTCATATTATCAAATTATCAAAAAATGATATTTTGATTCACAAAACTGCACCGAAACATTACGAAGGCAAACGCATTTACAATCTATAGTTCTGAAAAAGCAGGATTAAAAAAACAGTTTCAAACTGAAGTTAAAAAGCCGGCTTTTTGATACCCAGTTTGTAAAATTCAAATAAGAATACTATATTTATTTTCTATTTAAACTTAAATCAATTTATTATGAACAAACTATCCGGGCAAACTATGACCAAGCATCGGGAATAGAAAACTCATGTAAATGAGTTATATAAGACAATGAAATCAACACTGATTGAAACATAAACATTATGAAATCTTCTTTCGATTCCATTACCTGTTATAATTTTTTTTAAATACCGACTTTACCGGGAAGAATTTAACATGGGCTTTAATTCAAAGGCAAGAATGTGTTTTGATAACTTATTAAGCGGATTAAAAGCTGTTGGACGTTGCTCCAGTGATTTATATTTTATGATTCTGAATTGATGTGTGGATTATAATTGAAATCGAAAACAACACCAAAAGAGTCTAGACTTCCATTTGCTTTGATCATGAGGAATTGGAAACAATCAAAGCGGCGATTTGAAAAAGTAAAAACTTGAATTCCCATGCATAATCCAAGATTTAATACAAACGGTGTTAACAGGTTGTCAGATTTAAATAATAATACCTTCTCAGGAAGAATTAGGTTGCATTGACTCTGAAAGTAGAGATAACAAGTTCAGCGGTGTAGCCAGCTTTCCGTCGGGGGGGGGGGGGGCGATATCCATACAAAACAAGTGTTTGCACCCCGGGGTTTGCACAAGCTATTTCTATTAGCAACTTTTGATAACTACAAGGAAGATCTCTCTTTTCTGGCGCGACTGTAAAGGTGTCCAAAATCATAATTATAGTAAAAATAGATCATTTCAAAATCCATCTAGTTGCTTATTATACACAGGTAAAGTCATATTCATTAAGAACTACGGACGGTTCTTACATTATTTTGTTGTATTGTTTTATCATGCTTAAAAGAAAAATACGCACAAATATTCTGTTTTTTATTTGTATGCTCAGTTATAAAATGAGCAGTGTAACTTAGAAATAGCTTAATATAGTCAGAAAGAAGCAATTATAATGTGTGACTATATTGCACACTTACAAAGTATTGCGTTTGCATATATTTGAGTATTCTTAACTTCACATATAATCAGTGCTTATATGCGCTGTTCTACAAATAAAGAGGAGCAATACCTGAATATACAGAGTGTTCCATATATGCAGCGAGTATTGTCTCTGTAATGTCTCTGTTTATATGTACTGAGTATTTTTGCTGATTACTGCTGATTACAAGAGATTCTTACAAATAGACACTTCTTATAACCAAGCAATATTCTCTATTTTATATAGTGATCCCCGTAACAAACTATAGAACACCTTCTCCAAATCTGATATCAAAACAGTGTGAAGTACCTGTATTAAATATTTTTTTCTAACTTATTTGTTACGCTCAATCGTTAGAAAATATCATTAAAACTGGTCCTCCGTACTTAAATCTTAAAAGAACACAACCATCATATAAATTTGCATTGGCTCTTATGTGCCGCTATTCCCGAAGAACAAAGATAAGGTAAGGTAAGAATAAGTTTAAAATCCCATTCAAATGAAGATAGTATATTCTTATTTAATATGAGTAACGCAATAAACTTAATTAAGTCACCTATTATATATATATATTTTGCTTTCTTTTTCTGAACAATTACTGTGAGAAAACTCACCTTTGAAAATAACGCCTGTGCAAGCACTATCAAACATCATCATCACCATCTTGTAAAGTCATTAAATAACTGATTATCTAGCCAAAAAGCGTTTTCCCAATCAAGCCTCTGTGTTTACGAGTTAGTAAAACATGTCGAGTCTTTGATTAACGTTTTTAACTAACTCCTATACGTTTAAACGTGATTGATCTTTTCTGAAACCTGTATTTATTTGAAAATCTAATATGTCATTACTTGTTATCAAGTTGAAATTCTGAACATTGACCACTAAATTTGATCTTTCTACAAATTATTTCTTTTTACTGCCTGCTTTATATACCCCTTTATTTTTTAAACGAATCGGTTCATCTAAAATAGCTATTGTGAAACAAACCTATCAACTTTTGAATATCAATCTCTCAGTTCTAATACCGAGGAAAAGAACATAAAATACGAAAATAACTTGTAAAGGCCTCCCAATTGAGGAAACACTATAACATGTTGGTACAAGTACTTGTACGTACATAGATTGAAATCTACGAAGAAGACCTCTAAACAAATCTTGTAAGCACCGAACTACTGTCAGTAATGTAAATCCCTGAAGAGATATCTAGTATTTCAAACAATAACATAAGAAAACATAATAATTTAATTGGCTACTTAACTTATTCGTGATTGCAGTAGTCGTTGAGCTCATTGCTCCCAAAATGACCTTGATATGGCCCAGCTTCGCCGCATTGAAACCAGACATCGGCCATCATTGGTAATCATGCTCACCCCGGCACTGCCCGATACTATGTTGTCGTAAAACAAGTTGCGACCTCTTGAGTCTAGTGGTACATACTGTAGGACATCCAGAACTTTCTGAAACGTAAAGGACCTCGAGAAAGCCTTTGTTACCAATTTTGTTATTTTATTTGAAGCTTCTTTTACGCTTTTTTATATATAGATGTTGATTGTACTATCTGAGGTGATTGGAGTCATATAATTAACAGTTTATAACCCAAAGACATCTGACGTACCTGTTCAAACTAATCAATTTATTTTTTCGTAATATAAAAGTTTTACCTTCTGTAATATTCTCCTCATATGACTGTGCTATTGTAAGTCAGCTGTTTCAACTATGTAGTAACGAGTAATATGGAGGTTTCTTCAAATGTGTCTTGAACTTTCGAATTAAATTCGACAAAAGTTGTCTAATCTGTTGGTTTATTGAATAAAACGAAGTGTATGTGTTGACTACACGGTGACAAAGCTCAGAATGTCTTTCTATACACTCTACCTTCACCACGAAAACATCCACTCACTCACATAACTCTACATTGAACTGAACTCATCGTTCAGCCAATAGAAAGCATTTATGTTCTAAAGTCGCTACGCTCCACCGAACATAAATAGGCAGTATACACTCCCCGTTTTGTATCTTAAAAGTTGAAGATATTCCAGTATATACCCCCAGTCATTATAATTTATCATTTTTGCTGATGGACTCGGCATTTCGGGTTAGTTCCCGCGGAATCCATTCAGGCTTCAAAACCACGATTCTCTGCAAAACTAATTTCACGAATATCAACGGCAAGTTTCTGAATTTCTTGTATCATGCTACCCTTGTTTACTATATTCACTACACCAGTGTTGTCCGTGAATCAACAAACAATTCGACATTTTAAGTATCTAGACACAAGCCTTACTCGATGCATCCGAATAAACAACTCTGGAGTGTTCAGGACACGTTTTAAAAACCATTTCCATTCACTCTCTCAAGATTATTTTCCCTTGAAACACAATTCTTGTTTGGCTTGATCAGCTATCTTGATAAGACATCCCAGTATAATCTAGGACAACTATTTTTTGAAACGCCCTTGTTTTGTGACTATATCACCTGTTGCACCCTGAAAGATTTTACTTTTCTAATAATGGAAGCCACAACCCTTGAAGTGATCACATAGCCTGTACTGTACGAAACTTTTTACGGTTTCACTTCCGGGATATCATTAATTTCCTTTTCAAATTCCGACCAAACCTTAGCCAAACCAAACCGAGTTTTGAGTGAACTTCCAGATAGGAACAAATCCAGATCGAATCAAATCGGACCTTATAGTATTTATAATTTTCTCAGACAATAAGTCCAGTATTTCCGGTCCTGATTGCATCATTCAAGAATATTAAAATCTGAATCCAAAAGCCCTCCAATGTTTGACCAAGTATCTGACTTTATACGGTGATAGGATTGACAACCTTAGAAACTTCAACTGTTTATATATACAACCCTGTTCAAACAACCGTTTTTTATTTTTGATTTAAAAATGCAAATCTGTTTTAGAATTCTAGGTCTTTGGTATGACTCAAACCGAATTTTCTAACCATTTTCAATAACATAAATTATGTAAAGATTAGCTCTTACTGATTTCCAAAACGCTACATTTTCTTTCAGTTTTCCTTTAACAGTTTGATTCAGTTTGAATCTTTTACTATTTTGATTACATATATAGTTCAGAAGTATACTTAACTTCCGGTTATTGCTGCTACTTTGAGCAGATGTCTCTTTGACAATCTCTGGACCAACACCTAGTCCTGTAGCAGCAGAAACAAATACCGTTGCCTCTGAACTGCCGTCCTGTAGTAGTTCTGATTGTTCTGAAGGAACCACGCCTATCGAGACCTCCGCCTGCTGTAGATGACAAACCACCTCCGCCTCTGAAACTGACTTTATTTTTAGGTACTTTGTTCTGATATATTGAACTGATGATTTATCTCACTTCAAGAATGAACTGGACGTAATAGCTTTTTGTCATCGTCGCTGAATCTGCAGTTTCTTAACGTTCATATTTTTCTACTACACACACTTATGGAGATTCATCAGCTATTTTAACCTATTCTATTCATTAATTATTCAAAACCATACCTTCTGCCAGGACACTCGCTGCGCCTTGCACATCTCGGTCTCCACCATCTTCTAGACATTTGGAAGTATTTTATCCAATATCTCAGAGTTGTATTACCGCTTCTCTTGTCTTTTCTTCTGTAACTTTGTTTCTGTTTCCAACTTCCTCGCCAGTTTTGAACCATCTTTGGACAATTCACGTTTTCTTCGTTCTCAATTCTGAGTATCAGTTGCGTATTTTAGTATATAGCAAATGTCTCAATTGCGAGTTTTAATAAATTTAGCAAATGCTGCCCTGTTAGCGTCACAAAGCCGAATGATTTGTTAATTTCAAAACCTATTTCCTAAACATAAATCACTCACAACTCATTCAATCAATACCACCGTTTGTCGTCACTTAAATAGAACAGAACATACCCAAATATGCACCCCCTAACAAACTATAGAACACCTTCTCCAAATCTGATATCAAAACAGTGTGAAGTACCTGTATTAAATAATTTTTAAACTTATTCGTTACGCTCAATCGTTAGAAAATATCATTAGACAGTGTTTCTTTTCAAGTTAGATCAGGATTTTGGGCTATATGGGGTTTGTTTTTCTTAGCTGGTATACACATAGAGTTTGCCTTTTCTTGCTAAGTTCCATTACAACTTTTGGTCCTTTCCCTTTGGCACTAGTGCTTATATATATATATATATTGCATATTACGAATTAAGTTAACAGAAAGGGAATAAACTTTCCTGAACGAACAATATCCCGCATTTCCTATCTTAACAATTCCATTATCCCCTTCGAGTTTAACTTAGAATTCATTTTCAGATACAAATGAATGTGCTTTACGTCTTTGCAAATACCCAAAGATCTGCAGAAACAGTATAGGTTCATATTCGTGTTACTGTAGATCAGGATACACAGAGCAAGATGGGAAATGTAAAGGTATAGTTAATTAAAGAAATAGATTTTTGTTCAACTAGAATAGTCAATATGAAGTATTTAACAAACTTTTACATTTTAAAAACAACACTCAACCTTTCCAATTTGTATTGCTCAGTCATTTCCATTAATTATAACTTTA
This sequence comes from Owenia fusiformis, assembly GCA_903813345.2. Lineage (NCBI taxonomy): Eukaryota > Metazoa > Annelida > Polychaeta > Sabellida > Oweniidae > Owenia > Owenia fusiformis. Next base: position 1,629,706 of record CAIIXF020000009.1, read on the forward strand.
GGACCTGTCATATATATCATATGTTGATGGTGTATAACAATTATCTTTTATTGAATATAACGTACTGCAATATGTCTCAATATCAAATTCAAATTATGCTTCATCATAATGTATCACAGTATACAATGAATATGTATGTGAAGTTGTCAAAAGAAAAAATACAAGAAGTATTCTGAAGCATTTAAATGAATCTAATAGTACAAACAGACATAAGGAAACCCCAAATTAAGCGAAACGTGAAATTTGCTGATCTACCCAGGCCATGGTCAAATCTGACCCTACTTAACTCCGACTCTTGTCAAATCATGACCGATCAATATGCAAAGTTGATATTTTCTATATCAGATGAAAGCAATACAGGGTGCCAAATGGCGCTGTGCCCTCTATCCACAGCATAGAATAGGAGACGTGCAGACAAACAGCATTTTAGTCTTATTTTTGCGTTTCTCTATAATTTATATTCTCATTTATTTACTACATATCTTCATGTGTCTGCCTATCTTGTCTACACAATCCTTTATTTTTGAATTTATGTTATGCATGAACTATTTATCTACAACAATTAGTTCCATAAATATGGGCAACGACATAACCTCTATCTACAGATATTGACGAATGTGCAACTAAAAAAAGAAAGTGTAGTGGAAATGCTCACTGCATTAATACTATAGGCTCATCAAAGTGTCAATGCAACGATGGTTTTAGGGGGAATGGCGCATTCTGCAGAGGTAGGAGACATGGAAGATCAAATTGTCCATCGAATGGCATAGTTCACGTATATTGAATGTTGTGTATTGAAATATTGAATAAAAATCGAAATCGAAGATAACTAGATAGACAGTATACATTCTGAGAAAATACAAATATAAAAAACATTTCCAAATTGACTTATATTAGAGTTATAATTATGATATATATATATATATATACATTTATATATATACATATATTTCAAATACTTATGTATTATATATTTATACCACTCTAAGTCCGATTACAGTTGTATAACATGGGTCTATAACAACGATATACAGTGGAGAGTGGTATATCGTCAACGTATACAACTCCTCCGTATACACTCCAGCATATACCACTGTAGGAGTGCATTCTGGGAACTAATGAATATAGACCGTAGAACAAGGTGTATGTTTTGTTACACAGACTGTTGTGTCCCTCGAATGAGCGGAGCGAATGAGGAGTTCCGACACTGATTTCCTAGAATCAAGCCACGTCATAAATGGTTCGAGATCAATTGTTATGATTGTGCTCGAATCAACTGTAATTGAACTTAGAGTGGCATAAAACGATTATATAATGGTTCATTCTGTATATTGTGCATTTTATACTCTCGCTCACTTGTGAATATATCATATACTCACTCGAGTATAAACACGATATACACAGAAAGAACCATTATATAACCTCATAATATATATACAGAGTGGGCCAAAAACCACTCCCTAGCCAATATTCCTGATAAATATTTATTTGTTAACAATCACACCAACAATGATGTATCGTATTAACGATAATTTAATTTGCAACCAAATTATATATTATAGCACCATTTTCAACAACCCCATATAGAAATATTATACAAATATTTAATTATATTGAGATGAATACCTGTGCATCTTTCACAAGTGATATTCCACGAAGCCCGATGGGCTAGTGGAATATCATCCTGTGAAAGTGTCACAGGTATTCACCGAAAATAGAATTAAATATTTGTTTTATTACATCACTGTCATAACATCTTCTATAATTGAATAAGTCATATGTTAACATTGAAATACATTTATATTCTAACAAAATAACAATAAATATCAACTACCAAATGGTATAATCAATAAATATCAACTACCAAATTGTAGTATTTTAATTGAAGGTGTCATGTTAACATTGTAATTAATTGTAACATTGCAATGGGTCAATGAAAATGGAACCCTTGCGTTCATACTCATAGTATTGGCAATGTGGGAAACAGGGTTGGGAATGTTTTTCAAATGTCCATTCATGACCGTTGAATATCATTTGATATCCACCGGAAGTCACGTGACTTCCGTAGAATATCGCTAGTTATTTTTAGTCACGTGTAGGACATGGAGCAATAAGAGAGTGAGTAATATGACAGTGATATGATAAAACCAATTATGTGACATGGGGGTAAAAAACAATAGCCAATTTCTACCAAATGTTAGTGTTCTGTTAGAAATTGCAACATTGTCATGAGTCTTTTATAATTGGATATTATATATTCTTTCCATTCAGATTTTGAACCATGCATGCTCAATATGCACGTGTATGTTTATAAACTAACTACTTGCTTCTTCGGTCTGTCCAAATATGACTCAATAGACCAACCACCTGGACCAACCTTCTGATCGGATAATTTGCCAACGACGCGAGAGCCAATGGTATTGTTGATAGATCTCTGTGGAAGTACTTTCAACTCCTCATTATTCATTCTTTCAGGCTGTCTTCATCCCTGATGGGCAAGGGATCTTCATGGACCAACTGTTCTAAATGCCCCAAGCACTATACATGTAATTAACAGGATACATTTTATATATCAGTAAACAGGAATAGTGACATTTGTGATAAAGGCTACTCAAATCGAGATCACATTTTATGAAAGGGTAGTGGTGTCCACTCGTTGTTTCCCAAAAAGGAAAGACCGGACAGGCCCTGTTATTGTTGAACCAGGAGCATATATATTTATCACTGTCACTATGTTGAACCAGGAGCAAACATATATAAAAAAACATGTGAAAGAAATTTCATTTTCTGATATGACAGTGCTCCATCTCACAGGTCCAATGCTATCCTGGAGTTTTGGGAGATTAGAAATGTCACTATCTCTAGCCCGGTCAAATGGCTAACTGGCAGTCCAGATGCCAATAATGTTGATTGCCATACCTAGGGGCATCTAGAACAGTTGGTATTTAAAGATACCCAGCCTATCAATGATGTAGAGGAACTAAAAGAAAGAATTACTAGAACCACATACATCCATCAATTATGCCATCAATCAATGGCTTCAGCGTCTTTAGGGAAGAATCCAATCAGAGGAAGGGTCCAGGGTTAGGTCTATTAAGTCATATCTGGACAGACTGAGGACGAAATAAATGTTTCATAAGCATACATGTATATTGAGCATGCATGGTTCAAAAACTGAATAAAAACAATATATAATATCCAATATGAAACACCCATGACAATGTTGCAATTTTTAACTGAACAGTAAAATTTGGTAGAAATTGGCTATTGTTCGCAAAATCGATGAAAATTGACAAGGTGTTTTTTGCTCCAATGTCGCATAAACGGTAATATATCGAGTAGAATTGTTAAAAATTGTTTATCATATACCATTTTGTTGCAAAATTATTTTTAAAATGATATATCATTGTTGGTGTGCATGTTAAAAATGAATATGTATCAGGAATATTGGCTAGGGGGGGGGGGGGTTGTTCGGCTCACCCTGTACATATACGATATTTTTCATAAATATTCAGTGAGTTTAATTAACTTTTGGCAATCCACTATAGTTATTCACATATATTTTATAACATAATGTGTCTATTTTATATTCACATCGCCTGCTATATTTCAAAATCGATATACTTATTTTCAGCAATTGTGAACGAATGTGCTAAGGGAACAGACAAATGTGACAAAAATGCCATGTGTACTGACACTGTGACATCTTACAGGTGTTCTTGCAAGACGGGTTTCAGAGGCACAGGATACACGTGCAAAGGTAGGGTGAATTGTAAAACAAAATTAAGTTACCCTCTGTAAAGAAAAAAGTGCGTGGTCCTTTATCAATCATAACATCTTCAATAGTTTGTATTATTTTGCTCTAAACTCTTTGCGGCATATTGTGTACATATTGTAAATAATTGCTAGAAATCTTAGTTAGCAATGGTAAAAACATTGTCTCAAACACTCACCAATGTGACTTTGTCCTTTAAATGACGTCATAAATTATTATTTGCTATTATGCTCTATAATACATTTTCCTCTGTGAGTAGGATATCATTTTCTATATGTTTTTTTCATATCATCATATAGCCCGTTTCAAACTATTCATGACCGACATGTTTTGAATAAACATTAACATATTTGACAGGAAAGTGCCAAACCCCATCCAAAACATGATGAGACCTCTGAATCTTAAGGATATAACCTTAAATTCTATCACAAGATGTATCAATCAGCACTTCATTTTTCCCAAAGTGTTTTTAAGTTGAAAACTACGAGGAGGAGGGCTGTTAATGTTTTTCGCGTTATATCATGGCTTTGGGATATTTAGGATATATTTTCAATGACAGGTTTACACTCAGATTTTTCTTTTCTTGCTAGGTAACTAGAGTTTTTGGTCCTTAATTTGGTTTGACACTTGTGCTGAGAAATCTTTATCTTATTCAGCACGACCTACGATCTCATCAGTTGTACATTTATTCTAAGGATATTAAGAAGTACCATGGTCCCCGATTACTTCAAATTATTACCCAGATCGTGAGTCTGTTCCACTAACAAAGTTTCTAGACTATTGACAAGGTGTCTTCAAGCTGTTAAAAATAATAGGGAGACTTATTGTAAGGCTATTTTTAGAAATTCCAGGGTTAACCATATGTGGATCCTTAAAAATTCCAAAGATCTTTTATCAAAATGTAATGAGCCGATTTATTCAAAAGTTAAATGTATTTCAACGTGGGGTTTTTCTACACTTTACACATCAATTCCTCATGACAAGTTAAAAGATGAAATATTTGGAATCATTAAAAAACATTGACGGGTAGTAAATTTAAATATGTTAACTGTTATTCAAATAGGGCTCTCTTTTCTAGTGAACAATATGATAAGTATATTTCTTGCAGTACAATTCTGTGAGGTGTTAGGCTTTCTTATTGATAATATATTCGTTAAGTTTGGACATACAGTTTTACGTCGGAATGTAGGTTTACCAATGGGTACACATTGTTCTCCACTTTTAGCAGACCCTTTTCTATTGTCGTATGAGTATAAATTTTTACAAAGGATGATGAAAGATAATTTCATATTGCAAAGTCATTAAATAAGACAGATCGATATATTGATGACTCGTTAAGTTCAGACAACCCAAAATTTAAAGATTTTGTAGGTGAGATATATCCTACTGAGCTAGAATTGAAAAGACTAATGAATCTGATATGAGTGCACCTTATCTTGATCTTCTTATTAGAGATTTTACATTTTGGCATGCCAGCTCCTGATACCTTGGTGCACTATGTCATGTGATCATTCATATCCAATCAGAATGCATTTCTGCCACATAGTGATAGCATAGTGATCCAAAGCTAAACCAAGGTGTAGGAAGGGTTTATATTAACATATAGAAGGGGTGCACTTTTCTAATTGGCCATGGTTGACAATTGACATGCATGTTTGCAAACTTAGTACTGGCATCAAGAGCTCTGACTGGCATCCTAACAAAATAAATTCATACTACACTGATGCCTGGGTCACATTTGCTCAGTTTTTTCAATAATAGAGAGGTTAAGCTACACGTATAAATGCAAACCGTGAACCTGAACGCGTAAGTCCACGCTCAAGTACACGTTTAAGAAAATTTTCTGTTAAGCTACACGTCTGAAACCATGTCAGTGGACGTGGAGCTATATTCATGTGGTGCCTGTGACTGAGGGTCATGTTTCTATGGTGTAATGGATAGCACTTCGGACTCGTGTCCGCTAGGCCTGGGTTCGAATCATTTTGTTTTTTATTTTTGCTTTATTTCATATTCAACCACAATTAAATGATCTCGGGCGCCCTCCATTATAATCTCCCCATGAACAAAATAAATTCATCTGATTTTTCAAAATGAATGTTCTGCTTTTATTATTGATATGTACACTAGTATCTTGTTGACCTATATTCAGCACTGTATTGATGAATGGGCCACTTATTAGGGCCAATATTCAACCATAAAGTGTACAGGGGTAGAGATGCCACACCAGGAAGTCTTTGTGTGTCCGTCAAAATCCATTTGCATCCTACACATCCCTACATCTTATCCAAATATGTTATTAATTAATGAAACATAACAGTATAATCTTTGGATTTACAAAGTTGTATGGGATTTCATAAGTGTAAAAGTTGCTTTTGAAGCATTTTTCTTTAGCCATTTTGTAGGAAAAAATGATGAAAAAATGTACAATCTTTTAATTTTAAGTATGACCTGAATCGATTGATCGATACTTTATATTTGCACATCTGATGTGATACACCATTTGTGTCATATTAATTGTGAGATTATTTAATTTGCAATCAATTCAGGCCATTCAGTCATTCAGATTCAGGCAAATCAAATGTAGTGATAAGGCAATCGTAGGCCCTGGTTGTCATTTCATTTCGTTTAGTATACATATTGTACCAAGCCCCGGGAATCAAATTAGCCCTGCCTACTTATATTGTACGGAATGAACAAACGATCACATTTGAAGTTGTCATTTAATCTCTAAAATGTATTCTTTATTTCCAATAAAGGATTTGGGGTTTACCGTTCTAACAAGCAATAGTGTTTGTATCAAATATGGGCCCCCGGGCCATCCTAAAACATAGCTAAAATCAATCACGTAATGAGCGACGTGTAATCACTCATCTACACGTAAAAACCTGTAACTTTCACGCTTACCTGTAGAAAGTAGACTAATCTGACGTCATTTTCCTGCGCGCGCATAGAAGTACACGTTCATGCTTTGTTGAATACGCGTCTGTAAATTGCACGAATATGATAATCTCATGTAAAAACCTGTTAAATTCACTCTGGCCCACAGGAAATAAACAAATCTGACGTCATTTATCTGCGCGCGTATTGAAGTTCACGTTCAAGTTTTGTCAAATACGTGTAGCTTAACCTCTCTATTGTATTCAATTTTGAACAAAATACTCAATCGGCATGGCGCCGTAGTGAAAATCGGAGCAATCTGCATTACTTGTACACAGTGTATAGCAATAGCCCATTTTCAGCATAGCAATTTCTAAGAAGGGTTTCCAAAATGCTCCATCATGGAATACCTTGACCCTCTCTTCTTACATGATAGACACTAGACATGTTTCTTGATGCGATGTGTACCAGAATGAAAGCTCTGGCTTCTTCCTAACTTGGCGGGAGGGTGCAAAGTACTTTCTTGATCATTAAAAATAAATGCCATTGTCACGGGAACTCTGCATTTTATGTAAATCCATTGAATATTTATCTGCATGCTCGAAGTTAAGTAAGTTAAGAAGATCAGATTCTTTATAACACTTGATCCAAATCTATTTTATATTCAAAATCTTAGTAAACCTCTCTTTTTGAAGAACCAAATATCTATCATATTACTCAGATTGGATTAATCAATATTCTCATACTCTCTCTAGTTTGTATGAATGAATGACCCTAAACATCATGTGAAAGACTTCTCAGAAAATGTGCCCAATATATTACTCTAAATCATACATGTCAGAGGAGCTTTGAAATTTTGAAAAGTTGTCTGAAACAAAAATTGTGATCATAAAAAGAGAATGGATTGTTTTCTAAAGCCGTTTTCTCATTTTTTCTATTTTTAGGAATGAATTCAAATTTTCAAAAGCTTCTATAATTTCGAATAATATATTTGGCATACTTTCTGAAAAATGCAATAGATTCTGTCTGGTGACCTTTCTAAAAGTCCAATCGAAACTTGGTTAAATTCCCATGTGCTTAAACCAATATTTTATTGTTTTATTTACTTTCTGTGTATGTTTGTATGGACTACTATTTATATTTTTCCAGTGTATATATGAAACAATAAATTTTAACTGTGTGTATTGACAAATATCATGTACTTTCTCCAGTGTGTATGAGCAATTCATACACATTATAGATATTGTAGTACATTCAATTCGTTCATACTGACTGGTTTAAGTACATTTTATTCGTTCTGACAAATTGATTAATTAATAAAATTTTGAAAACACGGAAGAGAATGAACAACGTTTTGGTTCATGCACAATGGAGAAAGTACAAATCATTTGCTTATGCATGTTGGAGAATGGACACAAAATATTTGTTCATACATGCAGGAGAAAGTACAAAAATGTGTTCATTGAAAGTGGAGAACCAAGATTATATACTTTCTCCAGTTTGTGTAAACAAATTCATCAATGTGTTTCATGCAACACATTTTAATTTGTAATTTAAGGTGCTATGGAAGTTAACAGAAATGACAAAACAAAAAATGTCAAAACCATGCTGGATTCTGAAATTTTTTTGAACCAAGATAACAGAGTTCTGTTTGGACCTCCAGTCAGTTTAACTAGTTCAACATATTTACATGGCCTGGGAACATAAGGAGCATGGTCAGAATGACCATAAACATGATGAAATAACCTTTTCAGCCCTCTGAAAATGTGACTGAAAAATAGCTAAAAGTAGGTGCTGAGGAAAGGTCAATGAAAAGAATCTCTTGATTTTTTCAGAAAATGTGTCTAATATATTGCTGTCAATGATACAATCTTTGAAATTTTAAAAAATTGTCTGAAACAATAATGGCTGTATTTAAAAGGAAAATAGATCGATTTTAAATTCAGTTTTTTTTTCATTTTTTTCTTTTTCTGAGAATGCTATGACATTTTTTAAAATTGTATCATTTAGAGTAATATATTGGGCACATTTTCTGAAAAAGTCAAAAGATTATGTTCAGTGACCTTTCCTGAGCACCTACTCTTAGCTATTTTTCAGTCACATTTTCAGAGGGCTGAAAAGGTTATTTCATCATGTTTAGAATCATTCTGACCATGCATATTGTGATCCTGGTCATGTAAATGATATATGAAACTAATTAAACTGACTGGATGTCCAAACAGAACTCTGTTATCTTGATTCAAAATTTTTTCAAAATCCAGCATGGTTTTGACATTTTTTGTTTTGTCATTTCCTGTTAACTTCCATAGCACCTTAATTTGTATATCCAAGTAAGATTTTTTTAATTTGTGCCTGTTTGTGAAATTTAGTCAATAAACTAACCATAAATGTCTGCAATAATAGAAAAATCAATAGTGCTTTTTTGGGCATTTTGGTAAAGCCTTTGGTTTGTAATGGGAAGATTATCTTTATCACTAGAACTGTTCTGCATGGGGTCTTTTGCACAATTGATAAATTATATACTATACTAATACATTACTATATAGATTTGCAATGTCTAGGTTTTATTCAAGTGACTGACTCCACTGAGTGTGTAATCAAATGTTGTGCTTATAAAATGTATCGACTCCTATACTACCTTTTGAATGGAAATAAACTCTTCACAAAAGTGATAGGACCTTAGTGCACCCATGCCATGGTAAGGACCTTAGGTTGGCATGCCAAAATGTAAAATCTCTATTAACATTGAACGAGAAAAAAGTATATATTGTAAATCATATGACAAAAGGGATGACTTTAATTTTGACATTGTTAATTTTCCACATTTGGATAGCAATATTCCACTTAACCCAGCATATCATGGGGTTCATATATCCCAGCTTATTCGATATAGCAGGGCGTGTTCAAAATATCTAGATTTCAAATCAAGACACCATATTTTAGTGATCAAGCTGTTAGGTCAAGGTAATACTTGTAAAAAACGTAAAAAATCCTTTCTGCGCTGTGCTGAAAAGTACAAGTCATTAATTTCGAAATTTCAGGTTTTACCACTTGAGATACTGAAGGATGTAGGAATGATATAATAAATTAGCAATGAACTCAAATTGTTTTCCCTTGGCACCTTTTGAGGTGGATCCCGGCTATGGCATTAATGGTTGAGAAATTGTGTTGTGTTTTATGGATTATGATGACGGCCTCGCGAATGGATGTTGACCATTTGCATTGCCTATAGACTTCGAGGCTGGATTTTATCTATCCCACATCATTTGAGACTGAATACTATTTTATGAGTACTAGTATCTACAATTATTTTTGATGTTATGAGTATTGGCTATCAATTTTCTCAATTTTTCTTCAACATGTATTGTAATGACTTCAGTATAAATGAAATGTCCCTTGGTGTTCTGGTCCTGGATTGTGATATTGGTTCTCGATTGAAGGGGTGAGGGGGTGTTAGACATTGTTTCTTTTCACGTTAGATCATGGTTTTGGTATATATAGGGTCTACCTTTCTTATGACAGATTTTCACTTACAGTTTGTTTTTCTTGTTGGGTTTCTTTAAAGTTTTTAGTCACTCTTCCCTTTGGCATTTGCGCTTATATATTCGTTGAGATTACTGTTGTACTGAAAAGGATATCTACTCGAAATGATGCTTCCACAAAATATGTTAAAAATTCGAACCAATTCAACATACATTTATTTGTTATGTTTATGTTGAATTTTAGACAGAAATACAGACAAAACTTAAGGACTTAAAGATTCCTAAATATGGATATTCGCCAGGTACCCACTGCACATTTGGCTGAACAACTAATAAAATATATAACTCAGCTCCATTAAATGTTAGACATCACAATTATGTCAACTGGTTGATTAGACTATTAAATGAAATAGAATACATGAAAATGTAAATTGTAATGTTCCTATTCTAGTGTTATGCTTTCAGCAATATCTTCGGTGAATGAAGTTGCAGAATCAGGAAGCAAAACTTCAAAAGTTGTTACAAAATGCAGCACACATAAGAAGTCCTGTCACGTGAGAGCCAACTGCCTAGATACACCTGATGGGCATAAGTGTGAATGTAAGCCTGGATTTTCTGGGAATGGAAAATTATGTTTAGGTAAACAAGATATCTTGTGGTTTTCGAATATGGTAATGACTCAAGTATTCGTATGTGTTAAGTATGGCACGACATATCTTATGAGTATTTGTTTTAAATCGTATTTTCTTTTATAGCGAGATCAATAGTGCAAACATAGTTCTTTCATAGAACAACGTGTGAAACTCAAGATATCATCAGGACACTATTCCCTTTGCCAGAGCCGTTTTGTGATTCGCTAGAATGACCGAAATTGCAAATATCCCCTCCCATCAAATCCTGGGGAGGGGAGGGAAGAATATTTTTTTGAATATGATCTAACTTCATTTTTAGTATGTTATTTTCAGTGTTTAAAAACAAATTTCAAGATTGCATCAGTTTTTCTCATGTCCATTCATTGTTACAGCCTGACCAAGGGCGACGCCCACTTTATCAACATGTTAAATATACATGTTAATGAATCTTCTATTATGCATACAATAATTACCTAATAAGGCTAATTAAAATTGATAAAAATAAGTCAGTTATTAACGTTAAGATTATAGATGCTGTAAGTGAGTTAATTTCACTGTTAACGGCTTCTGAAAGACCACGTCCCCTTTTAGATATGAAGATATAATAACATATAATTCACAACTAATGACACGCTATTTTGGCTTTTAGTGAGAGCACTTTGACTAATTGATACAGGCTACCTTATTAAGTATCTTAACTGCACTTCACATATCCTATTTGGTGCATTTAAGCATTCAACACTATATTATCATTATCACTGAGTTAAGTGTAATGTCCATTACAATCCCAATCACACTAACAAGTTTGGCCTTAAAGCACTTGTATCTTTTTGTTGAGTATTGCTATTTTCACCTGCATTTTATCACCATTTGGCATGCATCTGAAGCTTGGGGCAATGCTTTCCACACTAGCACCCAAATCATTTTCCCAGCCTTTGTGGTAATGGATTCCCAATCCAATTGTGATGATGAGGGGATGACTGACATAGGTATAAATGTCCGGAATAGAACATATTTGATATGCTGCTGTAAAACATGCAACTTATGCGGTTGGGATGTTCTCAATTTGAGTTGTTTTCTTTGTGAACATTTCTTGTCTTGCAGCATTCACAGTTGTTTCATTGTTGTCTCTATTGTATAAAATCACAACAAAACGTTTAATGATTGGCATAACTTTGGCAAATTATTTGTATCTTCAGCCAAAGTTTAAGTGTATTTGTCAACTCGGATAAGTAATCCAATGTTTCTATGCTGTTGTTTTAATATTATCATGTAATCCAGATTTAGTGCTCTGCACCATTTTGGGCATGAAATAAGGGGAGACACATAGCCCGCAAAGCAAACACAAAGCTATCCATTTTTTAACTTTGAGTTCTGATGATATACTAAATGCCAAACAGATAATATCAGTCTACTGTTCTAATCGTCAATGTGTTGTAACCAGACTTTACTGCGTGGTGGGTGTGCTTATTCATTTGTTGATGGGGAAATGTCTTGAATCTTACATCTTACCATACATTGCTTACATCATCTCTAATGATTTCAAAGTTGATGATAATATTGCATCTACCTTTGGGCATTGAATGAGTTATTTTAATTGTTCCACTTTGAGATAAAGAGGATGAGAAGGATTGGTTTTCATGTTTGAAGAACTCCTTAGATGAGTGTTTCTATTCTGACATCAATGAACAGTTTTGAAGAGAGCACAATCATTTTTCAGTGATGTTGCCTTGGCAACAATCACCTTTGTTTCAGTTTGTTGAATATTAGAAAATTGTTTCTTTTTATATAGATAGTGTCTGTTATTTGCTTAGATCCGTCTTTAGTGTACAATCTGTACTGATCCTGGCCACTTTGCTCCATTTCATAGACTGATATCAGAGGAGAGATTTCCGAAAGATGACCTGTGGTATTCATTGTTGTTTTATGGTTATTCTCTACACGTTTGGATCGAGTATTTTAAATAGTATTACCGTCGTTTGATATGATGATGTTGAACTGATGTTAAACTGAAATAAACGCCACGATCTCAAATGAGCTTTGCGCATGCGCATTCTGTTGGTCGGCACACCATTCACCAAACTGTTTAGGCACTCGATTGATAATAAATCATCTTGTTATGTTGCAAAATTTCTTTAGCATGAAAATTGCACACTTAAACTGCAGTATGACCATATTCAAAGATTATTTTTATTTAAAAATATTCCTATATCGCCCTACCCCCACAGGACTGGGGGGATGGGTACATACTATTTTTGATCATTTTAATGGACCACAAAATGGCTCTCGCCCTAAATCAAAGGAAATGGTATTATGATGCTATTCGGAAGGTTTCACGCTTCGTTCTATGAATTTTTTATACAATATTTGTTCCAAAGTACTTTTATTCTACATACGTATATTTATTAGAACCCATAAATGTGTTATTTTTGCTTTCCAGACATTAACGAATGCAGACCACCAAGTAAATGTGGCTCAAATTCATACTGTAGAAACACAGCTGGGAGCTTTGTCTGTACTTGCAGATCTGGGTTCAAAAAGAGTGGGGACAAATGCGTTGGTAAGTTTTGTGAATGATAGTGTTTATGGATTGCAGCGGCGGCTTGCAAGTGGATATGGAACCTTTGGATTGTCCATGAACTTCCAGATGTTGTCAGCTCACGTCATTTGAGACTTAATGCTTTATATTTTATAAGTACTGGTATCTTCAACTACTTTTTATGAGAATTGACTATCAACTCCTTCAACTTTCACTGCGATGATAATAATAAACATGAAATGCCACTTGCACTGGTGATCCACTCGATTACGCTGGTTACCGAAACGGTTCGAATTTGGTAAAGAAATAGATCACAGGGGCAAACCAAGTCCCAATGTCTAGCTATGGCCAATAGGGTACCTCTAGCAAACTGAAAACAATCTGCTTCTCCATTGACTCCTATGTTAAATCACTTACACATTGAATTTTTTCTGTAAGATTGTTCACAATCTGCAATCTGAATTGCAATCTGTTATACTTCTCTCTCAATGTTACAATGTGCATATTGTTGCAATGTGTGCAATCTGCAATCTGGATTGTACAATCTGTTTTATTTTTCTCCTCTCAGAGTGGCCAACAAATCACAACAATCTTAGCAATGTTGCAATGTGCAGATTGTTGCAATGTGTGCAATCTGCAATCTGAATTGTACAATCTGTTTTATTCTTCTCCTCTCAGAGTGGCCAACAATCTTAATAATGTTGCAATGTGCAGATTGTTGCAATGTGTGCACTCTGCAATCTGGATTGTACAATCTGTTTTATTCTTCTCCTCTCAGAGTGGCCAACAATCTCAACAATCTTAGCAATGTTGCAATGTGCAGATTGTTACAATGTGTGCAATCTGCAATCTGTTTTATACTTCTCTCAGAGTGGCCAACAATCTTAGCAATGTTGCAATGTGCATATTGTTGCAATGTGTGCAATCTGCAATCTGGACTGTGCAATCTGTTTTATACTTCCCTCAGAATGACAAACAATCTTAACAATGTTAGCAATTTTGCAATGTGCAGATTGATGCAATGTTTGCAATCTGCAATCTGGATTGTACAATCTGTTTTATATTTCTACTCTCAGAGTTGACAACATTCTTAGCAATGTTGCAATTTTCAGATTGTTGCAATGTGTGCAATCTGCAATCTGGATTGTACAATCTGTTTTATACTTCTCTCAGAATGGCCAACAATCTTAACAATGTTAGCAATGTTGCAATGTGCAGATTGTTGCAATGTTTGCAATCTGCAATCTGGATTGTACAATCTGTTTTATACTTCTTATCTAATACTTTTAATCCAAATTTATTCAAAAGTTAAATGTATTTCAACGTGGGATTTTTCTACACTTTACACATCAATTTCTCATGACAAGTTAAAATATGAAATATTTGGAATCATTAAAAAGACAATGGCGGGTAGTAAATTTAAATATGTTAACTGTAATTCAAAAAGGGGTTTCTTTTCTAGTGAACAATATGATAAATATATTTCTTTCACTGCAGTACAATTCTGCGAGGTGTTAGGCTTTGTTATTGATAATATATTTGTCTGACGTCAGAATGTAGGTATACCAATGGGTACAGATTGTGCTCCTCGTTTAGGAGACCTTTCTCTATTCTCGTATGAGTATAGATTTTTACAAAGAATTATGAAAGATAAAAGTATACTTCATATTGCAAAGCTATTTAATAAGACATCGATTTATTGATTACTTGTTAAGTTTAGACAACCCAAAATTGAAAGACTTTGTAGGTGAGATATACCCTACTGAGCTTAAATTGAAAAAGACTAATGAATCTGATATGAGTGCACTTTATCTTGATCTTCTTCCTGAGGAAATCTATAGACATGATTTAATCAGATAAATGGCTTATCTAGTTGTTAAGATTACTGATAAATTATTTGTTGGAACCTTCATTTTAATATTTGTGTAGGTCTTGATATATCTTATCTATATATGGATTTAGCAAGG
The DNA here is from genome assembly GCA_903813345.2 of Owenia fusiformis. NCBI lineage: Eukaryota > Metazoa > Annelida > Polychaeta > Sabellida > Oweniidae > Owenia > Owenia fusiformis. The sequence goes on from CAIIXF020000009.1 coordinate 1,644,978, forward strand.
GATTATTGGATCAAATGTATTTTTCTCGCTAATGCATGGGTCACATTTGCTGCGATTCATCGGCCGCCGATTGAGTATTTTCTTCCAAATCGAATGTGTGTTTCAATCTAATGTTTCGAAAGCCATTCAACATGATTTAAGCAAAGCATTATAAAAGCATACATTTCTGTATTATTTTGCGATCATTAAAGCTTTAATCGGGGATAAATATTTTGACAAAGCACACGTACATTTACTATTACAAGTCAAAAACGTTTTTACTTTACATCATAATTTACGAGAAACTCAGATGCTAGAAGAAGCAGTAGATAAAACGCACATCAAAAAAGCTAAATGAAATTGTTGAAAGAGTAATTGGTATTAAAAATCTCAATATTTATTTCAACAAATGACTCAGATATTGCTTTCCCATTGATTTAAAAATCATCCCAGAACTAATTATAAGTAACATCATTGTGCAGATGCCGTCTGATTGCATTACTTACTAAAATAACATCCTTAGAAGTGAACAATCCAAACATCCATGCCCCCCCCCCTGGGTAGGTCCTTATAATGTTGAACTACCTTTTTATTCCTTCAGAAATAATCGGTTAATTCCTGAATTTAACATAAATTAATTATACGTTGTAGCACGGAGACTTTATACAATCATTACATACATGTAAACTTAACTTAACCCTAACCCTAACCCAGAATAATGTTTATGCGGAAATTAGAACCACCGGCTGTAGAAATTAATCCATTAAACTATAAAAAAAAGATTAATATCAGTGAGAACTTAACTCATTCGCGAGAATTGAATAATTAGGGACTATAGTTTTGTATATTGCTCTGGCATGTCAAAATGTATTTTTGTAAGTTTGCTTTACGTCTACCATGCACAAAACTTATTAATTGATTTGTCAAATGAAACAGTTGCAATAAATGTGCCCATTTCTTTATCTTTATTATCAAATGTACACATAGACGTCCTTACTATGCAGAGACCGATTTTATTTAAATGTATAAACAAGCCTCAATTATTTTGTAGATATTAACGAATGTACATTGGGCAAGACAAGATGCCATAAGTATGCAGACTGTACAAATTCCATAGGTTCCTATAAATGCAGTTGCAAATCTGGCTACAGAGGGACTGGTTATTACTGTAGAGGTTCGTAATAAGATTGGTGAATGGAAGCTCTCAATGTTGATGCTACCTAATATAGCACAATGGACTATGTCATTTGGGTTTTAAAACAGTTTAATGTTGTCATGGCTTAATTAAAACACTGTGTCACTATTTTTATAGCAGTTAATCAACAATTTGAATATAAAGAAAAATTTGACTCATGAGTAACTTGATAATATATATCATTCTTGAAAAACAGTGGACAAAATCATATTTTGATTGACTCGACAAAACCATTAATTATTTTATGCTTTTATATGTGATTTGTAATATACAGTTAATGAGTTTAATCAATATCAGAGGCGTGGCGAATAATGTGAGGCTAAATGAAATCTAATACTTCATTAGATTGCATTCTCACATTTTATTTTTGGAAAATATCTTACGAGGTATATATCTATAAAATTGTGAGGAAACTGCCTCGCCTGAGTCATGTATGGCTATGCCAATTGATGCTTGAGTCATCCATGGCTATGTCAATTGATGCTTGAGTCATACATGGCTATGCCAATTGATGCTCGAGTCATGCATGGCTATGTCAATTGATGCTTGAGTCATGCATGACTATGACAATTGATGCTTGAGTCATGCATGGCTATGCCAATTGATGCTTGGTCACACTTCCTCTGATTCATTGGTAGGCGCCTGGGTAATTGTGTATTTTGTTCAAAATTGTTAATACAATTTTGAACACAATTCTCATTTGGCCGGGCGCATGCAAATACATTGAATTAAATTTGACTAGCCTTAAAAAGATTTATTGCATCATACATGATGTCTGAATTGACCAAACCCACTGGCGAATCCAGGGGTGAACATGTCCCCAACCCCTTGTCAGACCAGCAAATATTAGGGCCCGAACGGACCCGAAAATTTTGTAGGGCCTCAAAAATGTGTCATTTAGACATAAATTGGCCTTGTAAGGCCCTTTTTGCCAAATTATCAAACATTGGGCCTTGAATGAGGGGCAGTTGTTTGACAAATTAATTGCGGCTGGGGTCCATGCATTTCATTAATGTTTGTCATCCAGCAAACATCAATACAATCCCCAGAATATTTCTCATTTTCAATGTATATTAATGGATTAACACCAAGGTATTTTAATTTTTAAAACTTCAGATGGCTGGAAACCATATATAATCAAAGCTTTGAATAATATAAATATTGTTTTAAATAGGTTTAATGTATGCCAATAATTTCTCGAATTGTGTAAACTGTACTCATTTCTTAATCCCTAGAATTTTTCTCTTTCAGGAATTTACGATAGAAATCCAATGGTACATTGCTAAGCAGACTTTGAGATAACAGGAAAATAAATCTTTAATGCCCACCGTATTGGGTTGTTTTGGTTTATATTGCAGTTTAAACCATTTGAGAAATTATTGACATACATAAAGCCTATTTAAAACAGCATTTGTATCATTCAAAAGCATTGATTATCAATAATTCCGAGAAGTATAATTCTGAAGTTTGAAAGATTATAATACCTGGGTATCAATCCATAGATGATCCCTGAAAATGACAAATATTTTTGGGATTATATGGTGCAATTTTACAGTCAAGTTTTTAAAGTCCCCCAATTAATTCGACAAACAACTCTCCGTCCAAAATTTGGGCCAAATTTTTGCTTGCAAGCGCGGAAAATATTTTCTGATTAAAAATCCCCCCTCACTTGTTACACTCTGGATACGCTAGTGAAATCTGAGTGGACATGATTGATTTGAGAACATTATACATTATCGCATACTATCAATTGAACTGATAATGATCTCAATTGATTTTGATTTCCTCGTTTGTTTCTTGTGGTTGGTGCTATGTATTGTTTCAACTCAACATTCAAGATATAGAGGAGTGTAGTGAAAGAACACACGATTGTCACGTGTATGCAGAATGTATCAATACAGCGGGTTCATTTGACTGCAATTGCTTGGATGGATTCAATGGAAATGGGAAATATTGCTTTGGTAAGAATTGAGGTGATGTGCAAAGCTCAATGTTTCAAACTTTGAATTGATAATTGCAACAAATATCAATGTCTGTTGCCGAAATTGTTTTGGATGGGTAGCTATTCCAAAATATTGTGACTCTGCAGTCTGGCAAAAATGTGTGATCTCACATCCACAATACAGAAATGAATCTCAATTTGTCTTCGCTTTTAAAAACATAAGGTGGTATATAATGCAATAGTGCGATTCACCTAACGTTAGAAACGGTTTGAAACAATGTTAGTAAGTACTGAACATACTGTCAGTTTACAAATATAAATTTATATTTGTATATTTTAAACTAGAATTATCATCAAATGTAGAAGGACAAGTGTTTAATAGCATTGTACTTGATTTTGTCTTGGTATTTAAGCCACTATAGTCAATGTATTATATTGTAATGGTCATTAGTAGTATACAATTATGTCACCACCAAAAGGTGGTGACATATTTTTATGGTCCCCATTTTTGTGACTGCTGTTGGCGGGTGGCAGTTGGTGGTTTACATATGTAACAACTTCTTACAAATTCTAATAACTTTACAAATACTTTTAACCGACTTCAATGTTTTTAAAATAATTTACCATCTGTAAAGAAAAAGGTGCATTGTTCTTTATCAGCCATAAGATTTTATAAATTGTGTATGATATTACTAAACTCTTCGAAGCACATGGCGTAACTGTTATGAATAACTAGTAGAAATTTGAAAACATTAGATGAACATTTAAAAAAGTTAGCAATGGTTAAGTACATTGTCTCACAAGCTCTCCACTGTGAGTTTTTCCATCAAATTACGTAATAAATTACAATTTGCTATTTACATTTTCCTCTTAGCCTAGTATATAATTTTATATAATATGTTTTATCCTATGGCAAGTAGAGTTTTAGGGAGATAAGTTGGTAAGATATATCCCGTATCCTGATTTTGAGGTTTCCATATCCTGAACCTCCATATCTCCCGCCATAACTCCCGCTCCAGGGCATATCTTCCCGCTTCGAAAAAAAAATTGAAAAAAATAAAAAATGTGAAAAAATAAAAAATTGAAAAAATAAAAAAAATAAAAAAAAATCAAAAAAAATCGAGAAAAACGTGAAAAAAAATTAAAGAATAAAGAATCGAAACAAAATTGAAACAAAATTAGAAAACTCTACTTGGTATAGGATAAAGCAGTTATGTACGGTCGGTTTGGATATTGGGTTCATACTTTGTGAGATATGCACATCTACCTTCGGTCCCCCTCTGGATAAACCCCATATCCAAAACCTCCCAGTACATAACCCTTATATATTCGTCATACTATTGTAAAGCCTGTTCCAAACTGACATGTTTAAGATAAACAATGACACAAAGACACAAAATTATGGAAGTGCCAAACATGATTTTTAGACAATTCTACGCCTTAAATAACAGCGAAATAAGGGATAGGACGTAACCATTTTGCTCAATAAACACATTCATATATCACATCTGACATGAATTTTGGTATACATAAGCTAAGTTTAGGATGTTTAACATATTTATGGGTCATTGAGAATGATTAGGGTTATACTTACTATTTCCAGTTTCTTGTAATATATGTTTTGAATAATAATTTTGAACTGAGAAGAAACCTCTGAATCTGAAGGTAACCTCAGATCCTATTGCAAAATGGTTGTAATTAATCGGACGTTCATTATATAATTGATATTTTCCACAAAGTTTTATTGGATTGAACATTTTTTTCAATATTGTATTCTTCTAAACGTCAACTTTTTAACTTCATATCTTAGAAGATCCCCTTCTTGAGCATATAGATGGGTATAGGATTTCTCAAATTGATTACTTCAATTTATGGTAAAAAGTCAAACTCACAATTATGGGAGTCGATCTATCATTTTTTCTAATTTTTTACCATATTTACGAAATTTTTAGAATTTTTACCTCAAATGGTTGGTCTGATAATAACAAAAAATAAAAAATATATGATTGGTAAAATACATTGCACTTTTTTCTCTACAGAGACGCGGTATGCTCCGTGCGTTTATTCATTTAGATTTAAGATTTGACATTCAATGACCTCAATGAAAAAAGGTCAAAAGTAATTTTTCAACCTGCGTCAAATTTACCATTTTTTCAAATCATCTACAGCAATCTGACTTTAGGTTTAAGATTTGATCTTCAATGACCTTTTAAGGTAAAAAAAGATTTGATCTTGAATGACCTTCTTTTTTCAAAATCATCTACAAGTCCTCAGAATTTCAAATACAAGTTTATATTTATGATTTCACATTCAATATCCTTCTCAGGGACGAACAAGGTATTTCTTCCACTTGCTTCAAATTGACCATTTTTCAAAATCATCTACAATATCTCAGAAATCCAAAGCTGACTTAAAACTGAATTCACAATATTTTTTGCAACGAGGTGGTGACGTTTCGTCATGTTAATACCTTTTTTATGTATGGTGTGTTATAAATGAAATATTCTTAGAATTAGAATATATAATTATAAAAGTAGTTAATAAAAAGATGTGTTAAAGGAAGATTATGTTTGAAAGAATAGCTAATGGATGTTATGCATGGTAGCTTCATAAAACATTAACTATGTAAGCATGTTATCAATTGAAAATAATGTAATATACATGTAGTAATAAGGATTAATTGTAGTTTGTTGTTTTTAGATATCAAAAAACTATATAGACGGCTGAATGTAGGGGATATAACTATTAACCATTAGTTCTTACAAATTGCTGCATCTTTAAATAGGCCCCCTTCCATAAAATAGCATGGGGCTTTATCAATTATATTTTATAGAGAAACGAGATCATCCTTGGAATATACGTAAGGGCATGCATGCGGCATCTTAGTAATTAGATTGGTTACAGGTTGTATTTTGACCTGTTTTCACCTAAAGTCAATATACGAGGGGTGATCAAAAAAGCTAAGTTCACACCAACGGCGAATGCCACGCTTTAAATCGGCGAGCAAAGCGCCGTCATTTTTGTTTACTTTTCCAAAAATATCACGATCTCCTAAGTAATGTTACGCTCTGATCAGCTCTGATACGCTCTGATTTCCCGAATTGTTACGGTTCCCCACGGTTTGATCCCGCTTCGACCAGGCTTTGTTACGCTTGAAATCACGCTTTGATAAGCTTTGATAAGCATTATTACACTTTGATGCGATTATGACGCTTTAAATCAGGCTCTGATACGATTGCCAAGCTCTGTTGTGCATTGTTACGCTCTGTAGCTCTGTCACGCATTGGAAAATGTCGAGATCGCCGATTTAATGCCGCTTTTGATCCAATGACTATAGCTAAGTTAGCACCAACGGCGCTTTAATGCCGCCTTCATGCGACGTGCAAAGCCGCTTTGCACACCGCATTAAAGGGCAATCAAAGCGCCGTAAGTGTAACTTAGCCTATATAAAGATGCAGTAGATCCATAAAACCATTGCATCTTTGACTCGAGTACACGATGGCGGAAGAACCAAGAATTCCAGATGGACGAGAGCATGACCTATCTGAAGAAGACATGACGTTTGTTACACGATGTGAAAGAACGTGAGAGAGCGTGAGGAAGCTTGCCCACCATAACAAAGCCTAACAAAGCGTTTCAATCCTTGATTAAAGCGTCTAAATTCGTTGGAAAGCGTGAGAGTCCTTCGTGAATGCGTTATAAAGAGTGTCAGATATTGATGGAAGCGTCTGACCACGAGTCAGATCTTCATGCCATTTGTAGCAAATCTTGAGACGTCTTAACGAAGCGTGTCAAGTGGTAACAGACCGTGAAGAGATTGAAGTCCCGCTTTGAACCAAGCTCTGTTAAGCTTTCCTACGTTTTGGGTCAAGCTTTGCTGAGCTTTGTTACGGTTACTTTGTAAGCGCCTTTGGTGTGAACTTAGCTTTAGTAATGGGCGCTTTTACAAAGATGTATTTTATGGACCAATCCATTTGATTTTCTAACCAGTGATACATCATTCAATAATCTATCAACTCTAACGATTTGAAAGCTTTACTTTTACCTGAGGTAGTAGATAATAGGTATGCATGAATTTAGAGATAGTAAAGTGATACACTATTCAATTATCTATCAACTCTGAAGATTTGAAAACAAAGCATGTAATATATTTTGATATATCTTTATTTCCGTGGAGGAGGTACCCCGTGGAGGAGGTACCCCGGGACCGACATCACGTCACACATTCTGAAGCTATTTTAGCTTGTTTAACATGCAATGCAGTTGAATGCAGGCTGAACAAAACTAACCATGATGGTCATGAATTACACCATTTTGTTATGACATGGTTGATTTTGAATATTTTATCATCACTGTGTGGTATTCATGTCACATTCAGTATACAGGGCCCTCTACATATGTTCCATCAAGTGCTACATGTACACACTTCCTCATCCTCTTAACTAAAGATTGCGAGACAAGGCTGAATTCATTCTCTGACATGGTAGCAAGATGCAGTTGCACGGGTTGTTTTATTTCATCAATGTCAATAAACCTGCGTCCTTTCGATCTCTATATATATAGAAATATTAGTAGTAAAGAAATAAATAAGTCACATTTGGGCAGATCTGGACAATATGGTGCATTGGCCAAGGGCTCAATTTTGTGGTCGGGGGATATTGTTTTCTGAACATTTTGAGATCTGTTGGCAGGTGCATTGTCCATGTGGAGAAGGGTTTTCCCTTCTCTCACCAACCCCTTCTTCCACAATGCTTTCCCAAATTGACCTGCAAACCACAACCATACAACACTCACACTACTTACTGTTACACGACATCATAATACTTACTGTTTATGTGTTACCAGTCAGCAAAATATTTCAAACATAAAAAAGTTCAAATCCAACTGAAATTTGCCAAACTGGCTAAAAACTGAATATGTGAGTTAAATGTCGGTCCCGGGGTACCTGTACCTCCTTCACTGAAATAAGGATATATCAATATGTATTATATATTTTGTCTTCAAATCTTCAGAATTGATAGATAATTGAATGATGTATCACTGGTAGGAAAATCAAAGGGATTGGTCTATAAAAAGTATCTGTGTAAAAAAATGTCCATTACTTATTGATCACCCCTCGTAAGCTGGTTTCTAATACTAATGGGAATGCAAAGTGATATTTTTTGTTCTGTTTAATAACGAATAATCTAGCATATTAAATTCTTTATTTCAACATAATCGAGCCTCTATTGACTATGTTATGAACTTTTAAAGACAATTCATTTAATTGCCACGTTCTCTTCACGGATTCCAGAGGTAACGTCCTTTTCATGAATTACTCGATGCATACATTTGAGTTTTTGCACAGCCCCGAATAGTTTAGCAAACTGTGGTAAAGGAATTATGATGATACCATTCTATCCCATCGAACCAAATTTGTAGGGATATACATACATGAAGATACAATGAAAAAATAACTAGACATGTAAATTGAACAAGTTCGATTTAAGACTCCAGATTTCAGACTTTTTTAAGCTGAGTCATCCAGAATACTTGTAAGCTGAGTCATTCAGAATAAGCTGAGTCAGCTAGAATATAGACATTTAGACAGCATTGGCTTAACATGGCGACTTTTCGAGACTTCAAACCAGTATAACTATCTAACCAGAAGTTGGACCGAAATTTGATTTAAAGATTCAGATTCCTGAGAAAATTCTATTTTTAATTCATAACTCGTACGTTAAATTTTGAGAACTTTTTATTTTGACCTACTTTTCGGACACCATATCTCAATAGTGGGTCAAAATACTTCCTGACGGCAAAAAGCTTACACTATAGGTACACTCTTGGCTACATTTAGACAAAATTTCGAAGTAAATCCTTAAAGTGTAATGTCAGAATCGCAAAAATAACGAAAAACTATGATTTTGACTTAGATTTTGACCTAGGCATTTTGGTGTCAAAATTATAAAGCTAGATAGCCTTCGATGTCCCCTTCTTTAATAGGCTTTCAGAATTTTAAGCTGTACTCAGTCTACATCTGGTATTTTACACTCCAAAAAAATCTTTTTTCTCATTGACATAACCTGGGGCACTAAATTAAGCGATTTTCGAGACTTCAAAACGCCATAACTTCCGAACCAAATGTCAGATTGAAATTAAAAGTCAGATTTGGATTTCTGAGCAAATTCTACCCTTAATTCATAACTGATACGTTAAATTTGGAGAACTTTTTATTTTGACCTCAATTCGGACAACATATCTCAAAAGTGGGTCATATTAGCACACTCTTTGCTGCCTGTATACACAATTTTGAAGCAAATTATTAAAGTGTAGTGTCAGAATCGTAAAAATAAGGAAAAACTATAAATTTGACCTAGATTTTGACCTAGGCATTTTTGTGTCCAAATTTTGAAGCTAGGTAGCTTTTGAGGTCCCCTTATTTTAGAGGCATCCATAATGTTAGTCTGTACTCAGTCTATATCTTGTATTTTACACTTCAAAAAAGTCTTTTTTTCCATTGACTTAACACGGGGCTCCAAATTTAGCGATTTTTGAGATTTCAAAACGCAACAACTCCCAAACCGGAAGTCGGATCGAAATTTGGTTTGCATATAAAGATTCCATAAAAGGTCTCATACCCTTACCGACCATGTAAGTTGATTTAAGTAAGTTCTTCTAGTTGCTGAGAAAAGGTGTTCGGAAAGAATAAGAAAACTGGCAAAAGCAATAGACTCCAGATTTTGAATCTGGAGTCTAATAAGTTCGAAGAAAACTGTACCACAGCGATATGCAACTGTAATGTATCGGAATATAAAATAAAGATCATGGCCACATTATTACATGAAAGCATTGATATTGATATGGAAAACTGAATTAAACACACGCCCCTCTTAAACGAGTCCTCGACAAATTCTGAAAAATTTACAAATCATTAATACTTTGGAAAAATAATATATATAAACATATCAGACACTTCTTTTGTTCTTGGTATCATATGTTCGGAATGAAACGAAACATCTCTCCGAACCTCATTGCAACAAAACGACATATATATATATTGCGTTTAGTATTGTAGTTGTACAAATACTTTAATTTCATCTATCTTTGAGGTTTTAGATGGATCAGCCAAATTTACCTTTGTATACCAATAATATTGAGAGGTTTAACATGTTGTATCTGTTATTTTGTTCCAACTATGTAGGTTAGGAAAGATATTTTAAATCATTCTCAAGAATTGGTAAAAAAGGAACAAAAAAACAATTGCACTAAAATCAAAACATGTAAATAAAAACAGTTAAAAAACATATTTTCAAATACTTTTCGCATTAATTTTTTGTCAATCTGTCACTATTACATTAATCTTTAACAAAATGTTTTCAGTAATTGTTTTAAGAAAAGAACAATGTTGAATTCAGTTCGCATTGTCGATACCAATCCTTTGAATATTTTTAAAAACTAGAGGTTTAAGATTGGGCCCGTAGGCATGTTGGCCTTATATGGTCACACTATGGTTAAATCACATATCTAAGGTCAGATGTAAACTGCTAGCAAGTTGTAGCTGACTTTCAAAAAATGTTCGTACAAATTGAACCAATTTGGAACTTGACCTTGAAAATGAGAACATTTATTAAAATTGGTCAATTTAGAGCAAATTAAATGTTAGCTTGAACGATTTCGGAAGGCCATTTTCAGCTTTTTAAGTTCTTATAGTTCAAAACTGGTGCAAACGTCTAATTTATAACATGTGTGGAACCTTAGAGAAACATATAAATATATATCCCGACTTGTATCAAACATATTGATTTGTAGTCATCAACTTTGGGAAATTTAGAAAACACAGTTTGTGATTTAGTTTGATGGCCTTTGACCTTGCAAATTTTACTTTTTTAAATCTCAGTAGGTCTTATGTGATTAAATATATTGAATATACCTATGTTTTGACTTTTCGAAGATCAATCAAAGGTCAACGATCAAAACTAAGTTTGGTCAATTTAGATACAATGTCACATTATACTTTGGAAAATATTTAAGCGTTTGGACAAACATGGGCTGAGGTTGAGGTCATTAAGTTCAGCAAGGGTGTATTGACTTGATATTGAATGTGCTCCATTGACTTAACATGTGGATATCATCAGATTCCAATGGAGGACATTGGTTTATATTGATTTTCACAAAAATACCTAAAATAGGCTATGACATGAATCGATTGCAAATTAAATAATTTCACAATATGACACAAATTTTATATCACATTAGATGTGCAAATATAAAGTTTGCAATCGATTCAGGTCAACTTCAAATTAAAAGATTATACATTTTTCATCATTTTTTCCTTACAAAATGGCTATGGAAAAATGCTTAAAAAGCAACTTTTACACTTATGAAATCCCATACAACTTTGTAAATCCAAAGATACTGTTAAGTTTCATTAATTAATAACATATTTGGATAAGATGTAGGGATGTGTAGGATGCAAATGGATTTCGACAGACATAAAAAGACTTCCTGGTTTGGCATATCTACTCCTGTACACTTTATGATTGAATATTGGCCCTAATAAATGGCCCATCCATCGAAACAGTGCTGAATATAGGTCAACAAGATACTAGTGTACATATAAATGTAATAATAAAAGCAGTATATTTATTTTGAAAAATCAGATGAATTTATTTTTGTTCATGAGGAGATCATAATGGAGGGTGCACTAGATCCTTTGGTCTCGAAAAATTTCGAAATTTGACCCTTTTTAAGTTTTTGAGTTCCAATACCTCATATGTTGTACACACATTTAATAAACAGTTAATTGCTTATGCGTGGGACCTTAAGAGTAATACATATCCTGACTTTCATTCAAATATTGAATTGCAGTCAGCAACTCTGAGAAACTTAGAAAACACAGTTTTTAATCTTGAATTTTGACCTAGCAAATTCTACTTTTTGAGGAATTTTGTGATAATCCAGATATTTTGTATGCCACTGAAGGTCGAGTAAAGTAAGGTCAAAAGTAAGGTCAGATGTGAATTCCCGAGAACTTGTTAATTCTTAAAAAACACTGGTCACTTTGAAGCAAGTTCAAATGCCATTTCGACCTTTTTACCTTCAATATCTCAAAATGTCGGCAAAATTTGTGTAGACGGAAACTGGCTAACGCTAAAAGAATACTAATATCAAAAAGTTCAGGTTAATATATTGAAATGAATTGAAGTGTAGCGATCATTCCCAGAGAGTCCCCACACCCTTGTGGCCTCCAAATAATAAACTTAGAAAGTTATTTTGTATAGGACCTCGATATAGTGAAAAGGAAGCAAGAGGAGAAATCAACATAGGTGTAAATGAACATGTCAAAGGCTGTTCAAGAAAAGAAAGGATTTCAGAAGGTATATTTAATGGAAATCTACCATCATGTCAAAAGTCGATAAGAAGATACAGAAAAAATAGAAAATCCAAGCATATTACAAATCCGAAACAACCTCTCAAAGGTTGAGATGCTATGAAAGAGCTGAAAGAACTTCAAAACAGATATGTCATTATTTCTGTTGATAAGCAGGTAACAATATTACAGGGTGGGCCAAATAAAACGTCCATATTTTATTTTTGTAATATCTTTGTTGGTATGTTAGAAATATCCATCAATTATATATCATTTGAAAGATAATTTAATTTCCAACAAAGTGATGTATGATTCATAAAATATGAATGGCTATTGGTCATTCCATTATCATTTCCGCATCATGGGGTAGTAACAGTCGACATTTCGCTATTTGTTTTGAACTTAATGTATAATATTGCATTGCTTAATCAATACTTTGGGCTTTTACATATGACGAAAAGGTATTGGAGTTGAGTTTTATTGTTCGTAAATGATTGTATAGCTCTCAAATAATCATGGAACCTATTTTTATTTTTTGTTAGTTTGTTAAAAAAGTAAGATTGTTAGTTAAATTGATATTTGCTTCAAACATGTTTTGCAAATAAACTCATTTAAAATGTTGCCATAACCCATGATGTGGAATACATTTCCATATTTTTTTCTTCTGGTGCCTTGTATTGCATTGTCTGCCATATACAGGGTGGTCCAAAAAAGTGAACCCCTGCAACTGGCCATATTTCCCTTATTACTTGCAGGAATTCTTTTTTATTTTCACATGTTGTAGAGGAAGGTCTAAAATTTATGTTGGTACCATACATTTTTATTAGTCTTGAAATTTGCAGAAATTATAAGCCCTAACCAAATATTATTGAAAATGGACAAATTGTGATTTTCAATATCTGCGATTCTTCAATAATTCTTTAATACCTTTCCCCTGAGAATTTTTTAAGCTGCAGTCTTAAAGAACTAATATTTTCTGACTTTGTTTAATTTTAAATCCTGCAAATTATGGCTTAAAACTAGCATCCTACATTTGTTAGTTGCAAAGTTATTGTGATCCAAAGAGATGTGCTAAGCTTCCACAGACGAAAACATTTTCCAGTGAAATCATGAACATACCCCTATTTGATCTTAAAATGTCAATATCTTCATAAATCATGGACCAATTCTAATGATATATGGCTCAAAACATTGAACATTGGATTTGTTTTTGAATTTTTAAAGATGTTTGATGAAGGGGTTATCAGATTCCTGGTCACAGGGGGCAACTTCCTTCCATAAGAGGCCCCCTCTAATTGTTGGTGTAGGTAACATACCCCTGAACTGTTGAACAGTTAAAATGCTTCAAAATGATCAATGAAAGTGTGAAATGTGTTTTCTGCTTGAATAGTGTCCCATTTGTCATATGGTAGGGTTTTAAAGTTGTATCTCTAACTAAAAGCTGTTGAATATCATCCAATGTGTTTCATCAATTTCCGTGAATCACATTTGTAAAATTTTGTACAATATCTAATTTCCAGGCATGTTTGTTAAACGCTTGTAATTTCTTTAAAATTTAAGACTGAGAATAAATTATGGCATCAACCAGAATTTTAGACCTTTCTCTACAACATGTGATAATATGAGCCAATTCATGCATGTATTAAGAAAAATGTAGCCTGTTGCAGGGGTTCACTTTTTTTGGACCACCCTGTAGAATGTCAATCAAGTTAAGTTATATACGTATATAAGTTATATAACATCATTATTGATCATTTCATGAAAAGTTTATCCTATAATAGGCATTATCCCCAAAATATCTTGAAATGAGTAAATATTCGACTTTTTGATGCAGATTTCTCCGCGTTACTTAGGCTATACTATTACTAATACCTATCAAAATGGTAACTCAATAATATTGTATTTGTAAATTAATTTGCTTTCATTTGATACACAAATCAACAATTATGACCTTCTTTAATTGGACGTATATTCCCAAAGCTGATATAGGGATTATATCTGTCTTGCTAGTTTTTAGCATTTCGCTTCAGCAATCAGTAAATCATGATTTTGACCCCTATGGTAATCGAAAAATTATTAACAAATAGTAATAAAAAACAAATACTTATTTATGTGACATACATTAGATATCATTTTATTGCAAATCGATTTGTCTTTCCAATGATATATGGTTTAAACATTTGATTGTACTAGTAGAAATGCTGCAGCAAAAAATGAATCAACAATGATGGGAATGGAGACAGAAATGAAAGAAATATATTTCAAGGAACTTATATCAAATAAGGAAAATGAACAGAGAATGAAACTACATTCCTGGACATCAAAATCACCATGGACAGAGGACAGAGGTAACGACTTCCAGCCAAGCATATCTATTCAAAACAAGATTGCAACGCGCTTAAGACACAAAATTGCGACTTCGAGAAGGTTCGAAATGGTAGTAAGATTATCTATAAGCTATATACTCAAGTATGTGTCTGCTACAGTTGTAATAGCTTATGTCATTCGGTTGAGAACTTTACAGAGTATGTCTATGTGCAGCTTCTTGAAATTCAGTCAATTGAGAACATATATTCTGGATGCACAAAGTCAGTCAAGAGCTTCAATTCAGTGTTTTTGTTTTTGTCACACACATCTATAAAATCACGTATACACCACAACAATCTATAGTGTGATCACTGTTTGCCTTCTGTTAACCGATTCTTGGTCGAAAACCAGGCATATTTTGGAAACGCAGTCCAGACGCTATGGTAACGCGGATCCAGACACCATACATATACAAGGCGTATAAAAAACGCAACAAGTAGTTATCTCGTAAAATCACAAAACTAGTGATGACTACATCAATTTCATTTAATGTACCGTAAAGCCATGTCTCCCCTCTTTGCAGTGATATGTCATTCATTCACATGTGGTAATGGTTGGGTGAGAAATCCAATTCTGTCTATGCCATACCTGTCACAGCTTCTTCCAATGGCCCCTATGCCCCTTGTACTGTTTTTTGCAATGTTTTAAACTTGGGTCCGAGCTGAATTTTGCCCCACTTTGCAAAATTGATAATTATTCGGCCAGTGATGACCCACTTTGAATGAATGATATTCCATTGCAAAGAGGAGCAATTTGGCTTTTTGGTACATTGAATTAAAAGAATACAGTCAGCATTGATTTTATGTTTTCGTCCAATATTCCATCGGGATCCGTACACTGACTTTTGCAATGTTTATAGCTTGGCCCAAAGCTAATTTTGGCCCACTTTGCAAATGGAATGATTACTCACCCAACTATGACAAAGTATCAATAAATGATATGTCATTGTAAAGAGGAGACACGTGGCTTTATGGTGCACTGAATGAAATCAATGCTGTTATCACTGATTTTGTGCTTTTTCAAGATAACAATCGGTTGCGTTTTTTTTTGATACGCACTGTATATGGCAAAACTGGAAACGCGGTCACAGCAATGAAGCGGATAATTTGTTGGTGCCCAATGGACTTCAGGATATGGGGTTGTTGGCCTGCTCCCCCTAGTTGGTGATATGAATTTCCAATCTGATTTCTGTTTTTTTTCTTCAACATTTATTCCAATTGTAGACTTGGTCCCTATATCTTTTCGTTTCGTTCGGTACAGGGACATATTGTCATTGATTGACCTTCTCCTTTTGAAAAAAATGCGTTAGATGCCTGACTTAATCAAAATCCTCGATAGAAAAGCATTAAAATAACTACTTTGCCCTTTACAATACAGAGAATGTTGGTGCCTGGGCCGCGTTGCCAAACAATCTAATCTATGCTTGACGCGTTGCCATATTGGTGAAAATGACTGTGCCATGGTAGTTAACAGAAAATGATAAAACAGGAAGTAACAAAACCATGCTTAATTTCAAACATTTTTTTGAACCAAAATTTTAAGATATCAGAGTTCTGTTTTGACCTCCAGTCAGTTTAACTAGTTCCACATACCATTTACATGACCAGGATCACACTGACCATGGTCAGAATGACCCTAGACATGATGAAATAACTTTTTGTTTACTTATTAGGTAAGTAAACAAATTGGAACAGCCTAACGCTCAATCGGAAGTAGAAATGAAATAATCGATTGACGATTTTGCAATATTTTATATTTTATATCGTAATATAGACCCCAGAGCAGGGCTACTAGTTTCGAATACACTCCTTAGGTCTAGGCACAATAGCTTTCGAAAGAAAGAAAACGTTTGTGCCTAGACCCTGCGGGATGTGTTCGAAACGTTAAGCCTTGCTCTTCGGTCTATATTTCTTTAATACATTATAGGACAATAGGCTCCTTTTTGGCAGCGCTATTTTTATTTTCATACATCAATGAAATGGCAATATCTACAGTTTCGGTATTTAATTTATACCAAATGTTGATAAATTGTTGATATATGTGATAATGCATATTGGAACTTGTATTTTAGTGATAACGGGTATCATTTCCAACATTAGAGAGCTTAAGCTAACGGTATGTTTTACATTTTTTACATCCAAAAAACTTGCTACTTAGTCTACTTCAAATGCCCGATCAACTTCAGAGCTGTGTTTAGAACGGGAGATTTGCATTATCTGGCAACATTCCTGGGGGACGATTGCATAGATTTTACATTTCACAAACCATAAGAATATCAAAAGTATGCAGCTAAACAGAAGAAGCTACACACAGGATATTCAATCTATTTAAAAAACTGAAAAGACAAGGATTTGAAAAACATACACTGAATGATAACATAGAGAAAGCAGTTACAAAAAAGAAGTCGATCTGCGAAAAAGTAACAAAACATGAAATAAAAAAACATTGGGAAGTAAAATAAAATGATGCAAATATAAACAAGAATACCAAGACTAAACAGTTTAACTGAGAATACAACAAAGGAAATAGAATAACTATAATGTAGCAAGGATGACAATTACAGAAAAAGAACAAATGAAGAATAAGAATTGCTATATGGCTAATGTAGCATACCAAACCATTCTCCTTTACCTACGCTTACAATGCAGGCAGCAACCTTAAGACGTCCGTACCTGTCCGGGTGATATCTTAAATACGGTTGGCCCCATTTTGTTCATGTTTCGTAGACATGTGCTCTTTGGGAGTAAAAACTCTGCTCAAAAAGCCGATTTTCAAAATCTCCGCTTTTTTTTAAAATGACAGCCATTTAAGTGCCGATTTTACACAGTTATTTAGGTGCTGGTATTTATATAATTGTGATAGCAATATGTTTTAAATATAAAAAAAGTTATATCGGGCATTCATAAAGCTAGAAATGTAGATATCTAAGAAAAACATGGCAGCCATCTTGAAAATGGCAGCCTCTTCATGATGTTTTACGAATTCCACTGGAACTTGTAAAGTAGTTTAGCGATTTTGTTCATATTTGATATTTGAATAATCATTAGCATGGCACGCTGTCCATGACATTTCGACTGGAAAGTGGTCATTTTTTAAAAATGGCCGCCATGTACATGTATGTTATGTTGAAACTGAAACTTCTTATGACAATTTGGCTAGTTAGTGATCATTTTTAAAATGGTGGCCATTTGTATGTAAGTTATTTTACGATTTTTGCTATAACTGAAACAGTAGTTGAATGATTTTGTAAAAATAGCAGCCAGGGCTGTTCGATGGGATTTGCTACGCCAAGACGTTGTTGTTATCTAGTTAAATGCTTGATTTTTATTCTCCCCTATCCCCAATTTCGCTATTTCGATGTATATGCCGTTCTTTGATAGTTCATAAACCGAAATTATATCAGAACAATACTTGAACATCATCTCAACATAAACCACCCCTTACTAAATCACTAATTGGAATATGTTGAACATCTAATCTAATGCCAATTTCGCGTTACATTGATTCCAATTGGATTAAACGATACCTGCTATGTTTGAAAGTCACGCCTTACCATCGCATAAGCAGGCGTCACCGTACAGCGTCAAAAAATAGCGGAGTACAGTTTTCTGTACGGTGACGCAAATTAACTGGTTTGAAGCAAAAACTATGACAAGGGTTTAAAAAAATTTATTTGATGAGAACTAATACGATTTCATGTGAAATAAAAACTGCATTCTCTTAGAAATGGTTTTAACTTTCTGATTATGATAAACGTTTTACGAGCACTGTTCTGATTTTTTCTGAGTGAATCGGCCCACATAATCGACCCAAGTGAAAAAAGGTTATTTTTCACATTTCGTTTGGTTATTATTTTCCCTGCCGTCTGAGAGTATGGATTATTCTTATGAGAATATGTATTTGTTGACTACACATTTTAGAACGGGCGAAGATTCAGCAAACAACCATTCATTATGTATATTTAAAAAAGATCAAATTTGTACTGTGACACACCAGCTGTACGGTGACGCTATGCTTTGATGAAGTAAATGAGACTAAGATTGTATGAAATGGAAACGCTGGAGTGTGATCATTTGTTCATATATAGTGCATGGGCGCTACAGTTCAACGATATCTTCCAACGCTTAATGGAAGGTTACTGGAAATGTATGATACGGTAAGAATCATGAAACCAAAATCTCAGTATATTTGTTGCTATTTATTTTAAGCAAGTGATGTCAGAAGTATATCTCATGTGTACGTGTGACTTTTTAGGATGAAGATGCCATATCTTGCATGGGGTAAAGATGGCTGTGTGGGCTATCTTTGTTAGTCATATGAGAAAAGCCTGGTTTAGTTCAAATGATTCCAAAGCATTACGTCAACTTTCAAATAGTAAATTCCATGAAAACTAAAAAATCAAAATTAATACTTCCTGTCCGCCATCTTAAATGCGAAGGTGACGGCTGTAACCTTCGCTTGATACTTACCAGTGATAATGTTCATGTACATGTAGATCTGACGCTTCTTTACCTCTTGTTCGAACAGTAAGCTTAGAGCACTTCATAAAATCTAAGGAATCGTCACCGTACAGCAGATGCGTCACCGTATAGTTCTGATCTTTTTTAAATAAATACACTGAATGATTATTTGCCGAATATTCATCTGTTCTAAAATGTGTAGATAACAAATACATATTCTCATAAAAATAATCCATACTCTCAGATGACAGGGAAAATAATAACCAAACGAAAAGTGAAAAAACAACATTTTTCTCTCGAGTCGATTATGTGGGCCGATCCAGTCAGAAGAAATCCGAGCAGTGCTCGAAAAACTTTTATCATAATTAGAAAGTTAAAACCATTCCTAAGAGAATGCTGTTTTTATTACACCCGAATTTTTTTGACGCTGTACGGTGACGCCTGCTTACGCGATGGTTATGCGTGAAAGTGCAAAACTCCAGTTCTAGAAATGATTTTACTTCGAATTTAGGTTTTATTTAGAAGACAATATAATATTTTTTAAATAAGCGAAGAATACTTTGCACTACATATATTTGAAAGAGAATTGACAATTTATCACAAAATGGCAGAAATGTTCACCCCTACATATTGGTCACATTGGCCTCGATTCGACCTTGAATTGCTGGGGGGAGGGGTTCTTATCCCCCGCCCCTTGCGACTTAATGGTATAAGCGCTACGTTGCAGACATTAGTGTTAAACATATTTTGAACGTTCTTAGAGAAAGACAGATCACACAAAAAAAACATTTCTTACTTCTTAGTTAGTGAAGAAGATACAATGAGCGACAAATTTACAAATTGCCACTTCGATATTGTTTCCAAAAGAACACGTAGTAAGGTACGGAAATAGTCGTGAATCACGTTGAAGAAGATAGTATAGTTCTTATTGGTTTGTCCAAAACGACTTCATGGACACAGCTTATGTACCAAATAGTTTTGCTGATACTTCCTTAGATACTAATGAATGCGAGGCTGCTCATCACTGTGAGACAAGTGAGATCTGTATGAACACTGTTGGCAGTTACACATGTCAATGTGCCCCTGGGTTTAAAGCCACTATAAGAGGATGTGAGGGTGAGTTATTGTTGATAGGACCGTCAATGTGAAAGAACTACTTATTAAGCCAAATAGATAACGTCAGAAAACTCTGAAGGTCTCAAGAACACTAAATGACTATCCAGTGAACATTATGAAACTTCATTTAAAATATTGATATGTATCGTTTCAGACAGAATTGTAAAATCTTTATCACCGTAAAGCTTCAAAGATGTTGGATTTCTATACTATTTATGCTGTGGTTATTTTGATGTACTTATCTATATAGAAAAAACAAAGTGACAATTAAGCATATATTTGACAGAGAATCATTTTGCATCTTGTCATCGTGTCCATGTGCCACAGCAAGTTCATTAGGTGCTCGATTCTTTATAGAACATGCTCTAGGGAATGATTTCTACTTTTAAAGACCACAAATACACATCTGCAGATACCAACATGAAAAAGCCTTAGGTCCTGATCTCCTTTTTTACAACACTAAAACGTAAAACATAGGAAGGTTGTCATAACATTTTAAAAAATATAGTTGCTTTTCCCATGGCATAAAAGGTCAAATTGTTTGCCTTATTCATATGTTGCGGTTCATGGCCCAGTGTTAAGTCAACGGACCCAATCAGAACGATCTGTTTCGTCACGTGACAAATTATTTAAAATGTCTGAAGTAATATCGCATCGTTGATTGGCCGATTCAACTGCAAAGAGGCGCAATATTGAGAGTGAAAACAGTTGTTTTTTTACACAGTGGTAGGTTAAATCGGGAAGATTTATCAAGGTAAGGTTGGAACAATCGAAACCTTGTGAATCAAGGTGATTTTGAAACTCATAATAGAAACCGATGTATCTTGTTTATGACGGGTAGATGAGTCCTACATGAACTGAACAGGTCGGTGTCACTCGTTTCATTTCATTATACAACCATTGTACCCAAGCAAATATTGTATTTTAAGGTCACTGGATAATTGAAGGAACTCAGACACTAGAGAGTATCACATGCTTTTTAAAGTTGTTCCGAAGAAAGACAAAAGTATTCCCTAAAAATTGGAGGCCAATTACTCTATTGAACATCGACTATATGAAATAGGTACAAAATCAATTGCGAATAGGATACGTAAAACCTTTACATCTATAATTAATGTCGACCAATCTGCTTATGTAATGGATAGATACATAGTGGAAAATATTAGACTTAAAGAAGATGTTTTAAAATTCACCGACCAAGTTAACATCCCTTGCTTACTTCTTCAAATTGATTTTAAAGCGGCTCTAAGGTCTGTGGAGAGAAAAATGGAGAAATCTTACCTTTTCTGAGCTATCGGGGTGAAGTTTGGTCCAACATCTTCTTCCTTATTCCTATTTTATAAAAATGTATGCATATGGCAATATTCATCAACCAGTAGAACTGGCAAATCGTTTGGAATCTACAATTCCATACAAGGAGTCCCACTCATAGATTTTTCAAATTCTTTCCAAGTCGACGTCGAAACACCTAGCGGGTGAAATTGAAACTAATTTTTCTGGCTGCTCGAATCGATAAAATCTCTGATAGTGTGAGTCGTTTTATGAAATCTTTCTGATAGAAAACACTTAATTAATATTAGAAAGCATTATATGTTGAATCCGAAGCGTAATCTGAAATAAAAGTGAAAAAAATGGCGGACGTCGAAGGAGAAATTATGACGAAGAATTAGAGGATTTTCCTTTGCCATTATCGATCGTTATAAGGTATGTGCACAAATTCTAGTAGCATACATGGAAAATAGATACATTTTTAAAAGCAACAACATATTCAAAGCTTTCATTTTACGATAGGCCCAGGATCATTGGATACGACTCGGCAATCGATACTCCCACTTTAAAATTTCAATGTCTGCGGATGATACAACTTTTTTTTGTACTCCAAAGCATCAACCGAAGTAGCCCTTCAAATGTTGAGAACCTTTTCAGAAATGTCTGGCCTCAAGGCCAATCTTCAAAAATAGGACGTTAATGGTTAGGACAATTAAATACAAATCCTCCACAAATTGTTCCCAAAAATCGTGTATCAGAAATTAAAATTAACAAGGAATCTTCACACTCGGAGTGTGGTAGCCATAATATAGATTTATAATATATAGTATATAATATATAATTTGCCCCTAAAATGAAAGCTATAGAAACGTATTTAAAATATGGGAACGGAGGAATCTTAGCCTTATAGGGAAAACATGTCTTGATTAAAGCTCTAGCCATTTCAAAAATCATTTACAAAAAGCATCGATCATACTTGTACGAAAGCAAATCATCAATAAAATTCAAAAAATCATTAACAATTTTCTGTGGAACAAAAAACCTCCACTTATCAGTAATTTAACAACCAAAAAAATAGAAAAGGGTGGGGTCAAAAGTTTTAATTTCGAGTCGCAAATAAAAGCATTACAAATTCAATGAGTAAAACGGTTATTCCAAAGCAAACCTTGCAAATGGAAACAATATTTTACAGTTTCTTTCCAAATCTACAGCCTTAGACAATCTTTAATATAAATTTCCAGTAGAATCCTTGGCTAAACTAACTATAGATAATCCTTTACATTGAGAATTATATTTTTTAGATTATATGGTGCTATCTTATAGTCAATAGAATGTTGTATTGTTAAATGTTGTAAAAGTTGTTTTGATGTTTTGTTGGATGAAAAACATATTAAGCAATCGCATGAAAAAACTCCCCAATACAGTCGACACAAATATGTTGAATTGGAATCAATGATTATTCAATCGCACATCCCATTGATTTCCCTTGGTTTTTACAATAAACTCTACCTTTAAAAACAGACTGGTTCACTTGTAGATCAGATTTTCCCTTGATTTCTGTTTCATTAAACCCTAATGTCTGCAGGTTGTGGGCGTGGGGTCAATCTGACTCCTTCCTTGATTTTCCAACGGCACTTATTGCAAATATTTTATTGCGTCTCCTTTAATCTTTTTTTGAGTTTGAGCCGTAGATATAAGAAACTTTTTGAAGTTAAAACCAAGTTGATTAGGGACAAAGGGAAAACATCACAATAGTTGGAACAGTGTGTCAATAAAATTGAAATTCATGAGATATTGATTGTTACCTTGTTTCTAATACTCTAGAAATCACAACAATATGATTATTGCTCTGTTTGATTAGATATCTAGATAATCATTTAGCATATTGAATTATTTTTCCAAAATACTATATTTCAAGAAAATCGAGCAACCATTGACAATGTTATAGTTATAAAAGCAAAACAGGAATCCGTTTTTGTACCCTCCGTAGTAACGAACGTTCGCAATTCGTAAATTCGTAATTATTTAAAAAGTTACGAATGAGTTTTTAAGAATTCGTAAAGTTGCGAATGGATCATTTTTGTACGGTTTCGTAAGTCATTCGTAACTTTCCAATCGTTAAGAGAAAGAATTTACGAATAGGTTGACGTCATATTCCACAGTTGTAAGGACAGATAGTACAACAAACAGGGTTGATCAAAGTAATAAAACCAAAGTCATACAATAAGAACTTTATAAAAATAAAGATTCCATGAAAAGTACTAAATTAGATATAGAAATAGGTTGATAATACGTTGATAACGGTGTTGCCCTTTGTGTTTTCTGATTTAGAATGACAAAACGTCACAAATCACAATATAAATGAATGAACGAAGATGCAACTTTGTTAAATTCGCAAATAAAACAATGGATTTACGAACGTTCGTTAGTAAGAACGGTACAAAAGCGGGTCCCAGGTTAATTGCAAAGTATTCGCGAATCGTGTTCTCTCCACGAATTTAAGAGATAAATCTTTTTTCAAAAAAGGATGGCTGTATCTTTGTTAGTCATATGAGAAAAATATTTTCACTTTGGACTAACAAAGAGTAAAAATGGCTGTATCTTTGTTAGTCATATGAGAATATATTTTCTCATATGACCCAAAAATTATCAAAATTAATCAAATCAAGTGTATCTTGTTTCTATTACATAAGCTTATTTAGCTTTGCTATTTTTATATTAAATTACCCAATTCCTTATTCACAAAAAAACAATTTGCTTACTATCCCATTTGCTTTCAGCCAACAATGCCATTGTTGAGCCAGAATTGGACACAGCTGGTGAGTATATGAAATAGTAGCATAATTTAGTATGATATTGTTGTCATCGTTTTTATGAAAAACAATTAAATAGGATTCACAGGCAATGGCGTTTTATCATTCTATTTCTGATTAACACATGCTTATCGTAGAAGTTAATAAGATTTGATCATCAAGTAGTGATAATTATTTAGAACATGGAACATCTTTATAATCAATCGAATCGTTCAAATGAGCTTTGTTGAGGTTTATGTCCTGTTGCAGAACCCCTGTTTCAAAACGGTGCACCCCTGTTTCAACACGTTGAAACTTTATAATTAACTCTATTAGAACTTTTGAGGGGTTGGGGTCATAACCATCAAAAGTAAGCAATCCAATATCCTTCCCGGGAAATTTATTACTGCAAGCTGTTTTCGTCCAGTGCACACTCGGTACGAAAATTAATATCATGAACACAACGAAGTAGCATTATACTACAAAATCAACTTTTTCAAGCATATCTCATGCATGTACTCGTGTGTATAATCAGCATGCCCTTCAATATTATATAAACCAGGCTATTCAAGTGCTACATACATACTCAGATCACATGTCTTAGCAAGACTTCAAGAAATGGGCGAGAATGGGTTCATAAGTGTGTTTAGAGAGAGAGGGTGAATAGGCATAAGAAGTGTATAGCTAGAGATGGACATTATGTTGAATAGCTTATTTTCATAACAATGGGACTTTAGGACTGTTTTTTATATTGTATCTGTTGTATTTGTGGTAGTAATAGACCTGGGACTATGAATAAAGCTATCAGAAAGAATAAATATGTTTTGGAAAGTTGTGACGTAAACAAACTTGCCCCGCCTTTTTGTTGTTTCGGTTGCTATAGCAACCACAACTCTGGCCAATCAAATAGAAGACGCTTTAAATTCACAGAACAAAGGTAAAAAGGTTAGGGCTACAAACCCTGAAAATTTCATCAGGATTGGTGCAATATTAAGAAAGTTACAATATCTTTCACCTTATTTATTGGACACCCTGTATGTACACTATTTATGTGTGTACTACATGGGAATACGATTCCCTGGGAAACAAAACACAAACACTTTTTATATGTTCAAAATGAGCCATTTGATCGATGCATACACTTAATAGCTCATTAATAACATCTACAAAGTATATCTAATAGTTATTTTCTATTTCAATGGTGAAACTTGCCTGTTTACGATTATACGGGAAATCAACATGGGACGAAGATTGTTCACCTTCCTGACTTACCTCTGAAGCCTGTACCTTGTAATCTCTTTATATAGGTTAGCAAGAGCGCTGCGCCGGTGCAGTTTTAAACTTTTGCGCACACTTAAGCATATGTACCTTCTTTCAAGGCAGTGTATGTGTTTAAGCTTTGCGTCTATGCCTATGGCAATAATCTGCAAAAGGCTAATAAGTTCATATAAAACAGATATATAATCTAACAGTGACAGAATTTGAATAGAATATAATTTAAAACCTTAACATCTAAAAATAGATCTATTGTTTTACAACTCATTTGAAATTGAAAGGAACCTTTCTGGTTTGCCCATGTACCTCCCTAGGAAGTCCCTTTATATTGAGATACCCCGGTAAACAGGATCTTAAGAGGTTCTGGACAAATCATTTGATTCTGGACTTGTCATATTTTTTTTCAACGAAAAATCACATCCAAGGGTTGAATTTTTATTAGCTATTTAGAGAGTGAGTCCTGCCTAGTATTAATTTCAATAAAAAAGTTAAAATAGAACCCTATTTGAGAGTCAATCTAATACTTACATTACTTTGATAAATTAAGGCAAATCCTGAAATATTTTTAAAGTGCGTTTTTTAATGAAATATTATCCAGCAAGTATTTAAATGAAACGGTCTTATTTAAATACAAATCATAACATGATATTTTTCATGAAACATTTTTCAATGAAATTCAATTGAAGGGTCAAGATAAAACGAGCTAATTTAGGTGAAAACCCTTACATGATGATGTGTTTTCATAACTTCTTTCATAAAATTCCTTCAAGGGGTGAAGATAAAATGATCGAATTTAAGTGATTTAAGGATCACGAGAATATGTTTTCTTTGATATTTTCTATGAAATCCCATCCAATGGTCAAGGTAAAATTTTGATTTTGATTTTGATTTGGTCACGTGTTCGAAAGATCCATATAAGGCCCATAGAACCATATAGGAACGTCATTTTGAATGTCACGTGATAGATCCATATAAGGCTTTTGGAACCATTTATGGAAAGATGAGGGGAAGCCCCTGACACCTGTTTCACGATTTTTATGCACTTCATTATTGTACCGAAGTTTGCCGATTCGATTCGTCGTATTTCGGAATCCTGGTGACAATTTTATACTCCATTGGAGTATTTTTGACCTACTTCTTATGACGGAAATTCCCGAACCTTGTTCGGATTAATCCGGATTTTCTGACCTACCTTATCTACCGAGATTTCACGAGTTAACATTCGTCTCATTCCGGAATCCTGGTGACAATTTTATACTCCATTTTGCCCTACTTATTATATCTTGACAACAAGCAAATCAAAAAGTTCGACATGGACGGGTCTCGATAAACTAACCTAGACTATGGAAGCCAGGCACGCTAACCATTAGGCCAACGAGCTACCGATATGAAAGAACAAAAGTATTATATATTTATACCGAGCGTCAATTCAAAATGATCCTCACTTTTGTCTCCACTTAAATACGACTTGTCAGTTGTATCCAGAATAGTAGAACGCCTATGGCGCTAGTGAATAACCAAGTGCCAGGTGAGTGGTTCGTATCCCTCCGTGATTTTTGTTTTATTAAATACGACAGAAAGGAGCAAGGTGTAGGTTGAAAACAAGACGTTAGTTTGTTTCAAAACAGTCTGGAAGCATTAATCTCTGATAATTTAAGGTTTTCCACTCCTGAAGGGCCTCTAGATCTATGAAATTCAATAATCCACTCAGTAAAAATACGATTTCTCTGCAACCTGATGTCCAATCAAGATCATTCAAATATATATGTGTTCCTGACACGTTTGGGCGTCCGGGAATAAAATTGCTTGTGAAAACTATTTACAAAAGTGTTCCAGAGACCCTTACCTACTTGGCTAAGGTTTTATTTGAAGATACATTGCCTTATTAGCAGGTAGAGGGGCATACAGAACACAGAAGCAAATGCTATGTTGAAAATTTTCTATATTTCAATTTGAACCTGTGTTTACATGTCACGTAGGCCAGTGTTTTATATGGGGATTATATGTACTTTCCTTGTTTACATGAACGTAAATCATTACATGAAATCTGCATTCTTCTGGGTTTAATCTGGGTTTGTATTGTCTTATTGGGGCTTTTCGACTTTAAAACAAACCCTACCTAAATGGATTGTGTCTCGGGAACGTTTTTGTTAATAGTTATTATAAACAATTCTGAAAGAATATCACATATTTTTGTCTTCCCGATTTCAGTCATGAATTACGTCAATTTCTCGTGCAAACATTGGGTAGACGTTGTCATAACCGGATGCCCGAACGTGTCAGGAACATATAGATACTCGAATGATGTTGATTGAACATCAGGGTTGAGAGAAATCGTAATTTTACTGAGTGGCTTCACGAAAAAATAAGCAGCACTTTAGGCCACCTAAATACAACTCGTCAGTTGTATCCAGTTGGAATCCCAGCGTTATGTTTTTAATTATATAGTTGTGCTTTGATTTTACGCTGAAAACATTTATAACTACGTCAACTTTATATTAAAACATTTATTATCTTTTCAGTTGTATTAAAATGTAAAATATGATATATGTCAGCTTATTGCTTTCTGGAAAACAGTCAAGGTTTAAATTTGGTACAATGAATCAGACACTCATGTAAATCGACATGGTTATAACATTGAACTCAATGCAGTAAATTAGTTATTTCTATGAATCACAGCGGGATTGGTTTCATTTTATATGATTACCAACTCTGGCGGTTTTTTTTGTAAATGCTTTTGACCGCTGTAAATGTGAAACTGATACAGTATTATTCAATTGTTTTATGTCTTGGTCACATTTGCTCCGATTTTCACTACGGCGCCCGGCCGATTGAGTATTGTGTTCAGAAATGTATTCAATTTTGAACAAAATACTCGCAGCAAATGTGATCCAGGCATTACACAGCGGTATTTCGAACATACTATTGTTGCTTAACCACGACCTAGCCAATTTTAAAATCATACTCCTTATTTAAATCCAATTCAAACATGACCGTGCTCTATTCGAATTTCTCAACCAATCAGAATGCAGCATAGCCAATATAGAACGTTCTCTAATTCTCCATAGATGCACGACCATGCTCTATTCAATCTGCAATTTGCATTGTTTTGAGTGACGTCACAAACAAACAGCCCAAACAAATTCTAAAATTTTTCCGGCCGACTTCAGAATCTTGACAGCATGCGTATTCTTCTTTCATGCCCGTTCCACAGACACGGCTTTTACTAATTTTTATGTTTGAATCGGAATAAATAATGATAGGCCATTCAATATGGTGAAATTCAGCACTCGTTGGACAGAATGTTAGTACAAATGCACTCACCTTCGGTTCGTGCTTTGTACAACATTCTGTCCAACTCGTGCTGAATTTCACCATATTGAATGGCCTATCATTATTTATTCCTTAAGTAAACGATCAATGTCTAGGTATTTGGCGTTTGATGATACCATGGCCCTTGGCGAATTATGATTAGATGAACCGAGGTCAACATTAATGTTTCTTGTACAAGGTCATCCCAAGGTCTAAGATAAATATTTAGGTATTTTACGTTTCAAGACCTTTGGACAAATTCGATTCAACGATGTATTAAAGTTAAAATGTATACAGAGATAAAATAGGTTATCTCCTATCGTTTCCTTGTGTATACGTTTATGTCTCTGCGTAATAACGCAGATGCGAGCAGGTAGTTACCAATCTCACCACAAGGTGGCTCGTTCGGGTCAGATAGCATGGCGGGTATGGTAGAAAGTTCCCTTTAACTTAAAGTACATCTGTTTTCGTGGTTAAATTTTCATATCACCCTTAAAATGTATCTAATAGCAATGCAATTAAAATATGTCCAGTGAACGAAAATGCAATACAAGAATAGATATTTCACTTTTTGTGATTTTGTAACAATGGGGTTATTTTTTGTATATGTAACATGGTCATTTTCACATTTTATATTATTACTGTTCATATTAATCAATCCCTATTCATCTCAATATAACAGGTCCCTAAGTAGGTTGTTTGCAGTTTTACTCTTTTAATACCATGTTCACTTTTCACCTTGAGTTATTCAACTATGCAAACTGTGTCAGTTTTATATATCTATTGTTCCCCAATATGGTCTTTCTCACTCACATGTAGCTGAGTTTGCATTGGGTGTTGGCTTGTCAGTAGTTGCTGTAAGAGTTCATGTTGTACATTACAGAGCATTGTATTTTAATCATTGAAGTTTGAAATATACTATTTTATATATATTTTAATTTGAAGTTCGAGTTATTTTATTGCCACCCACGGGCCTTCCACACGCCCATTTACATATAACGCTTTGAAACAACTTTAAAAAGTGAGCAATGTCAGTGTTGTGATAATAGAGAATTTTCGTTATAAGTTGTTTCAAAAACTTATACGTATACTTATAGTTTAAAGGGTCTTGTCGAACTAAAATCAATTCAAATTGATTTTCATCATTAATCAGTACCAAGTGGGGCATAACCATTCCCGATATAGTCAAGCTTCATCATCAACTAGGGACTGCGAATACAATGTCCTTTGCTAGTGTCAATTATGAACACGATAAACTAAATTCTAGTTGACGGGTCCTTGTAGTGTACGATAAACAAGACCCTTTAAAGTGAATCACTACACGAACGAGTCGATCATTTCAAAGTTATCATGAAATTATAAGGTCAATTTTTAAGTTTTTACGTTTAAAAGGGCCTTTATACGCAGATTATAAACTTACAGAGTTGGATCTCCGCATAGTATATGTGTGGACCTACTGACCAGAATGGCTTATTAAAATTAATCGGCTGAATAGGCATAGTATCCAATCAAATAGCTCGACTCATTCATTAGCTGAACTAATTCTCCCTTCGTTATTTCTACAAGGTGATTCAAAACGATCATCTACAAAAAATATATTTGAGAGTAGATAAATCTGTAAAACCCGTGTGCTATATCAGCCTATTTGATTCTAGAAAACACATATGACACAACTAAACATGCTTTACATGTACATCAAGGGGGTACGGATGGTATGCCATTGGCCCTTTTTATTACCGTCCTAGGAGATATTTCCCGACGAATTAGGAAATTATGAAACACCTTGTTTATTGGGTTTATATAAGTATACGTATACGTTTTTAAAAAACTTATAACGAAAATTCTCTAATAACGCCCCTCATACCTATTTATTACAGGTCGTGTAGACCATTGTTGCCTGATTTATAGCAAAAACATTGACTTTTGCACGTTGATGATGATGATGATGATGATGATGATGCGCCTTTTATAATAGATCTCATATCTTAGAAGCGTATCAGTTCAAAGAATACTAGAAGACCTTACATATTTTGCCATGCACTGCGCCTATTCATTTGGCAATTCAGTTGTAAATGTTATCTTGAAAAAAATAAATCTTCCAAATTTGTTGAGTTTTCTTGCAGAAATCGCCTACCTCCATCCATTTTGTATGATCACAAGGCGTGATTTAAGCTGCTGATATTCTTCTTTAAACGAGTCGGATTTTCAAAATCTATAAGTTGGACTCCCTTTATAGAAGCTTTGAACTGAATTTGCACTGCTTAATGCTGAAATTTTATTGTTTATCCATACATTTTAAGAAAAAATGTATAAAAAAAGATGTTAAAGCCAAATGTTGCCCTAAAAATTCAGAAAATGTAAAAAAATTCGAATTTTCTATGTACAGGCCTTGTTGCCCCTTTAAGAAGCTTAATATGTAAATTATCTAATCAAACATTTCGTCCACCATTTTGAAACACTAATCAATCCAATCTGTGCTAGCGATTCATAGGGCGAACCAGTGGGATATTTCCAGGGTTCATACACACCTGGAAATGTCAGGGAAATTGACTTGATTTTCCAAGTGCTGGAAATGTCAGGTAATTTTAAAATTAGGTCAAAAGGGCCAAAGATGAATTTTGAAACGGTAGACATGTCAGGGAAATGTCAGGGAAATTTGTATCAGTGTTGAAAAAATAATGTTCCAGAGATTAATGTTTCCAAACTGTTTTGAAACAAACTAACGTCTTGTTTTCAACCTACACCTTGCTCCTTTCTGTCGTATTTAATAAAACAAAAACAGTATATCACGGAGGGATACGAACCACTCACCTGGGACTTGGTTATTCACTAGCGCCATAGGCGTTCTACTATTCTGGATACAACTGACGAGTCGTATTTAAGTGGAGACAAAAGTGAGGATCATTTTGAATTGACGCTCGGTATAAATATATAATACTTTTGTTCTTTCATATCGGTAGCTCGTTGGCCTCATGGTTAGCGTGCCTGGCTTCCATAGTCTAGGTTAGTTGATCGAGACCCGTTCATGTCGAACTTTTTGATTTGCTTGTCAAGATATAATAAGTAGGGCAAAATCCAGAAAAAGTAGATCAAAAATACTCCAATGGAGTATAAAATTGTCACCAGGATTCCGGAATGAGACGAATGTTAACTCGTGAAATCTCGGTAGATAAAGTAGGTCAGAAAATCCGGATTAATCCGAACAAGGTTCGGGAATTTCCGTCATAAGAAGTAGGTCAAAAATACTCCAATGGAGTATAAAATTGTCACCAGGATTCCGAAATACGACGAATCGAATCGGCAAACTTCGGTACAATAATGAAGTGCATAAAAATCGTGAAACAGGTGTCAGGGGCTTCCCTCATCTTTCCATAAATGGTTCCAAAAGCCTTATATGGATCTATCACGTGACATTCAAAATGACGTTCCTATATGGTTCTATGGGCCTTATATGGATCTTTCGAACACGT
This sequence comes from Owenia fusiformis, assembly GCA_903813345.2. Lineage (NCBI taxonomy): Eukaryota > Metazoa > Annelida > Polychaeta > Sabellida > Oweniidae > Owenia > Owenia fusiformis. The sequence continues at coordinate 1,677,507 of CAIIXF020000009.1, forward strand.
GACCAAATCAAAATCAAAATCAAAATTTTACCTTGACCATTGGATGGGATTTCATAGAAAATATCAAAGAAAACATATTCTCGTGATCCTTAAATCACTTAAATTCGATCATTTTATCTTCACCCCTTGATGGAATTTTATGAAAGAAGTTATGAAAACACATCATCATGTAAGGGTTTTCACCTAAATTAGCTCGTTTTATCTTGACCCTTCAATTGAATTTCATTGAAAAATGTTTCATGAAAAATATCATGTTATGATTTGTATTTAAATAAGACCGTTTCATTTAAATACTTGCTGGATAATATTTCATTAAAAAACGCACTTTAAAAATATTTCAGGATTTGCCTTAATTTAACAATGTAATGTAAGTATTAGATTGACTCTCAAATAGGGTTCTATTTTAACTTTTTTTATTGAAATTAATACTAGGCAGGACTCACTCTCTAAATAGCTAATAAAAATTCAACCCTTGGATGTGATTTCGTTGAAAAAAAAATATGACAAGTCCAGAATCAAATGATTTGTCCAGAACCTCTTAAGATCCTGTTGGTACGACTTTAAGTCTACTGCATTGACATCGCCTCTCTTTTCCAGTAGTGCAATCTTTTTGCCGTGCATTGGGGACCATTTACATTAAAACATAGACGTATAATGAGTTGGGTGCATTGGGTAAAAATAGATCTATATGAATAACAAACACCTATTCAATTGCAGTCATTGACATAGGCATATCATGATGATTTAAAACTACTTAGACTTTCACAGTCTAAGATGTCACCGGGTCTGTTGATCTGTCGACGAAAGCATGGAACATGTCGATGGCTGCTAGGTTCTGCTTTCCATTGTAAGAAAGGAAAACTGTAGCAGCCTCTCTATGCTCCTTCTGTAGGTCTTGAACGGTTTTTGTGATGCAGCCTGGTTCCCTTGTGTGGCAGTTGGTTACAAACCATGCTGCTCTTCTCTATACCTATTCCCTCATATTAATGTATTTTTGTCGGTATGGATTCCATGCGAACTGGCATATTCTTAATTACCCCGGACTAGTTTTTCAAGGCATTGATGGAGGACTGCCCCTGAGGAATACAAGCACTTAATTGGCTTTGGATACAATAGTTTGAATGTGTGTTGTCCAGCGTAGGTATGCGATATGTGTTACCGACTTAAGGTTTTCCCCTAGGATGATGTAATTGTGAATGATAGGGGATTTACCTTGTGAATGATCATTTTGATGGATGGAATTCAATTTGCCATGACCAGTTTACTGTCATGAATAAAAGACTATCGTGAGCAAATAGTTTAAAACTGGCTGAGAATGATAGATTATTGCCCGTATCAGTGATATAAACAATGACACCGAGTGGTCAAAGAACTGTTCCTTGAGAAACTCCTGATTTTACTGGAGTTTTTGAACTTGATTCACCATCGAACACTACCAGGATCTGAACCAGTTCATGTGGTTGTTGCATGCGTCACATACAAAGTCACTCATGTATTCATTTAAAGTTAATCCGTTGTGTATCTCCTTCTGTCTTCGATATACAGGGTATTCAAGAACTCTTGAGGATATTTTGTCTGTTGATCTGTTGACCGAAGCATGGAACACGTCGATTACTGCTAGGTTCTGCTTTCCATTGTAAAAAGGAAAACTCCAGCAGCCTCTCTACACTCCTTCAGTCACTTCCACTGTAGGTCTTGAAGGCCTTTCGACTCAGCCTGGTTCCCTTGAATGGCATTTGCTTACAAATCATGCTGCTCTTCTCTGTACCTGTTCCATCATATCAATATATTTTTGTCTGTGTGGATCCCATGCCAAACTGGCAAATTCTTAATTAGGCCGGTGTAAAAAGGTAGGTGGTCATATCAAATTTTGGTCCTACTCTCTATTGATTTACATTGTGACCAAATTACAATTATTTTCCTTATTATTTATAATAAGGTAGGGCCAGTAAAGGCCGTAAGAAAAGGGGACCATAATCCCCAGGGGACCATAATTTCTTTCACATCGGACTATTAAATATGCCAGAGCCTTCACCTTTTCAAGGCATTGATGGAGGACGGCGCCTCAGTAGTCCAAGCACTTAATTAGCGTTTGATACAATAGTTCGAATATGTGTAGTCCAGCGAAGTTATTGTTGATGTCAATACCCAAGGATGCGATGTGTGTTACCGACTGTAATTGTGAATGATATGGGATTTACCTTTGTGAATGTTTATTTTGGTGGATGAAATTCCATTTGCCATGATTATGTCCATGAGAGAAATTTATCAAGATTCTCCTGTAGCGTTAAGGCATCTTGCTCTTAGTTAAGGCATCTTAGATATACAGGATGTCTCAAAACTCTTGAGAAAATTTTGAGGGGAATATAAGGCATGGGCGATTTTCTTCAAATTTGGTGCACTTAATAAACATACATTATAGAATAACTAACACGAATTTCAGGCACATATATTTATGTTTGACATTTCAATTCTGCATCGCAACAAACCCCAGAGTAGTCAGAGAAATACACAATTTACATCACATGTTGACAATATTTACACAACTCTTTCATTATGATAGCATTGTTGCTATTTAATTATTTCAGCTTTTCGGTACATTGGTCAATAGGATCCTACACATTTAGCTAAATTATATCTACACGATAGTCATCTTAGTAGGATATTGTTCACTATAGCCATTCCCGTAGGCTCATCTAAAATAACATGATGCAATTTTTCCTTTGTTCAGATTACATGGACCACTAATCTTTGTTTAATATTTTGCAAGTATGGAGCTGTATATACGTCTTATTACGAGTAAATTAGTCTTCCTACTTGGAACTTCTGAAATGAATCCTAAGCTGGTTCTGTTTTACTTTCTTTTGAATACAGACCATATAGTGTAGAGAACAACTTTCAAACACACCGTATTAAAAGTTATCAGACATTGACCGGGGTACAATGTTTGATTAAAAAAGTACAAAATACATAAAACTATGTTACTTTGACTTACTTTTGACCTCATTCGACATTCTTTTTGAGAGTGTAATAACTTCCCTTGACAGTTTTCAATGACCCATAATATTGTACCTTAGTTTTACACTGTACCTCTTGAACTCTAAAAATGCCAGGTGTGGATCATCTGTTTTGCTTTTTAGAACACTATCATTAGAGACATGTCAATACTAAAAGTCGGGGTAATGGAAATTAGGGTTCTTGAACAGGACATGTTCCTTGGTATTCTGGGGTTTTGGTTACTTCTAAATAGTCTACATTATCTTTCAGATGAATGTGGTTACTTCAATGAGATGTTTCGAAAATCTACAAAACGTAAATCAAATGTATATGTAAGGTTTAAAATATATCTACGCCCAGGAGTTAAAATACAGCTTTTTGGCTCAAGAGTCAACTATCTTTTTGTAAGTTCGATTTCGATTAATATTATGTTGATAATTATATATTTTACTAAATATGTGTTTTGGTCAGCGCAATACTATATCATTTCAGTTTCATACATATGGCCCAACACTTGCATAGGAAATGTAGGGGATGGTTATATGTGTAAGCATATCAATTATCATCATTTTTGATATCACAACATATCACTATTACCTTTCTAGCCTATTTTGTTGTATAGTCCGTAAACAGTGTATATATATAGAGCGTTTATACATACGAAGAGACGTATACAGAGTTATAACACAAGCTTGTTATACACAAGAGCTAATTTAATTTATCAGTTGAACATATATTGTAGATATACCCTGGTGGTACCATTGGAACAAGCGCTGTCTACACGTCTTCACGATCGAGATTTTTTGGAAGACCCATTCTCTCACCTGCATGGGGATTCATCCCTTCAAAATTTGGCCAGAAATCTCTTAACTATACAGTTCTATACGAATCTGACTTGAAAACTCCTGAAAATATTGATGTGAAGATTTGTACACAAGAGATTATACGTTCAAATACAAAGTTGAAATCATTTGAACCTACACTTGTTATAGTTTTCTCCTGGCATATAACAGGACGTGGAACCAACAAAAAGGTAGGAATAAAATGTGTCATCCTTTCTGTGAAAAAAATAAGAAAGTAGGCAACGTGTTGATAGAAAATGAACTGATTATTTCTAATCCCTTAAATCATTTGAAAGCATCTTTTTGCCGGAATGTATTTCCTTATGTCTGTAAATTCCACCGGAACTAAGACATTTCTCCGAAAATGCAGGGGACTTGGATAATGATATATTAATTTTCGGAAGATAAGCTTGTACTGCTCTAACTCTGTATGTATCAAATTCTTCACAAATTTATAACATATTGGGTTTTAGACTTCAAGGTATGATGTTCTCCTGATAAACAATGGACTGGAGACATACGTCTTATTTAAATACAAAGAATTAAACTGGGATGAAACAATGGATATGTGTGACAAGTTCTCTGGCGTGTCATTTGGAAATGGTTTAACACATGAGTTGGTGAAATATTCAGGGACAGCTAAAATGGATAAACTTGTTCATCTACCGGGGAATTATGGAGGTGAGATTGATAAATTTTGTTTGTATAAGATCAACATGTACATTTTCTCATTGTTTTGAAGTATCCTCGCGTCTTTATATAATTCACGTACCTGTTTTTCAAATGTGATAAGGTCGAGAAAAGACGATTGTTGCATAATGAGTAATATTTCACTCACTCATTCATTCAAATTATTTTCAAAATCTATGTCAAACAATGTTAATACCTGATAGATGGACGTGCATTGTCTTATCGTTCATAAGTGGCAGCATATCCAGTATATACATTTTTTCCAGAGTTGGGAATGTATTTATTTCATGCATCTGGGCCATTCAATGTGCCACGAGACAAAGAGACCTTTTGTAAAACATGGTCAGCCAAGCAAAACAAAACATTCATATCAGAATTAGTGAATACTTTACCATCCTGTCCATGTTCAATTGATGAGGTTAAACTTGACGATAGGTTTCAACTGGAGAGCACTACACCCACTGTTGATTGCTACTACTTAAAGAATCCAACTGAAGATGGCACAGGACAGGTAATGAGGTTATATTAGAGCAAACTAGGGTGTTGCCCAGATTGATACCAATGCACCATAAGCAAGGTGGAAATGTTAGCTTTACAGATCTGACCTCCATTGGAAGATTTGCCTCTGGAAGGGTTAAACATTAACACTTTTGACACCAAAAACTAATAAATTATTATATTTTGAATCGCGCAGATTGCCATTAGTGGCCCAATCCAGAAGAAATCAGGTTGTACCCGATAGTGTTCAATGATTGAATTTGGTGTTATCTCAAGTTTGAGAAGGTTAGATTGGTATTTTATAGATTAAGCTGAATTTTTATTTTAATGGTTTTTTGTATAAGGTTGTGTGTCCTTAACTGACCATAACAAACCAAATCACGAAATCTATAGACGCTATAAAAATAGTTCTAATCATTGTCATCAAGTCTTGAATTCTTGGGTATTCATGAACATACTTTATTTTTTATCATGCCTATCAGTATATGATGTCCAATGAACTTGTTGCATATAATAAAGTGAGCAATCATGATCATTTTCTCTCTTAAAGCGTGCATGCGCTAATAGATTTATACATTTTCCTGGCTGCGAAACTGAATTTAAAAGAAAGACTCGTGACTCAAATAATTAAGGTCACAAATTTGTCACATCATTTAAAATGTATGGTAGATTTCGAAAGAAAAAACGCGAGATTTCAGCAAAAATACGGTAGATTTTACGGTCATTTTCACAAGAAAAAAACAAGTTTGGAAAAATTAAATCACGGGAGATTTGAGTAGAAATATGGCATGGGAGTTTTTACGGGAGAAGTGGAGTTTGTACGGGAGTTTGTTATTTTTACGGAAAACGATTTTTCATGGGAGACTCACATAAAAAACTGGAGATTGACTGCTCTGCAGTCTTTAAAAAAACACAACATTACATGTACATATGAGGAAATTTGGCCTCAATAGTTGTGTTGATATATTTTCTTAAAAGTCACAACCTAAGAATATGTGAACACTTTATTTTCAAATCATATTTTTTCATCTGAGTAAGCAAAACATGAATTCAACATTTAACGCAGACATGTGTAACATAAAAAAACTTTATTTTTAACATAAGGAAAGTGAAACATACGTGCATAGGCGTAATGAGCCCATTTTATCAGTGTAACTCCTTGAAGTTCCCGCTTTTTACAAAACGTCTTTCTACATCACGTCTTTATGGCAAAATGGATAAACATTCTCCGAAAAGAAATTATTTTCATCAACAGATAACTTGATTTGTATCTAAATAATAACAAGTATGTTAGTAGTAGCACCCGGTTCCTGAAAGGCTAGTCTGTCACACATAAATGTATCTAGCAGCTCCAATATTCGAATGAGAATTCCCTCACGTCAGCAACCAGGATCGTATCTGGTGAATTTGGTTGGGTTGTGTAAACGTCCTCTTTGCTAAATCGAGGGGTTTCTCACTCGATAGTTGGAGCCCTTGGTGGTTTATACACGTGTAACTGATATTTTCAATAACTACAGGGTGGTCCAAACAATTGGAACATTTGTTAATTAAAAGCAATTTTGTTTTCCTCTAAAATGCACCAACGTTTTACTGAGCATAGTTTAGTCACTTATTTATCTCCTGTAAAGTTTACAGGTGCAAACAACAAAGTTAACGCTTTAAAATAGATAATGTTTGATATGATCCCTCTTCTCCTGAATTACAAGTTCAAGCCTGGGACTCAGTTCTGAAACTATTCATTCAGTCTGCTGTTTGGTTGTTTTTGTCCCAGCTATCTTGATTAAAAATTTCAGCTTGGAAGATCAAATCTGGTAACATATTCAACATTTTTTATCCAAATTGATGGTTATCAATACTATTTTTATGACCATTGTCGGGTGTATTACTGATGGAATATTCTTCTCCAGAAAGAGGCCATGGTAGTCTGTTATATGACTGGTACATGAGGCCCCCTCCCCTTTATTGTTCTAACATGAATAATATTCACTGAATATATTAATATATGTATATCAATATCATAAATATATCTCCCAAAACACAAATGAAATATCATTATATGTGCTTAGAGTTGATATTTCAAAGCCTTGTAAATAACCGGTCAGTTATGCCTTTACCCGAAAGTGGAAACAATAATATTGTCACCTGTAGCTGTGTGGTTGTGCAATCGCCCACCTCTGACATGTTCCTTCTTGCCTACCCTTAAATAGAAATAATCCTTTTCGAGTATTCTTTAAGTTAAGGTTTTAACGCAATAGTTTTTAGGTAAACCATAGATGTAAATACCTCTTGTCTACTGAATATGATTTTATAAAATGTGTATAGTAGTAAAAGGTAGCGGCAAAACTAACAAGTGTATATTTAAGAAAAGAAACATTGACTAGTTTAATATGTTAACTTTTTAGTTTGCACCTATAAACATTACATCAGATAAATAAGTAACTGAACTATGCTTAGTTAATTTGTTTGGCATTTTAGAGGAAAAATAAAGGTTTTGCGTTCGATTAACACATGTTCCAAATTTTTGGACTACCCCATCGTCGCTTTCCACTGGGTCTAGAGACCGTGGTAGGAACAATCGAAACCTTGTGAATCTAGATGGGACTACCCTGTAGGTGTTACTAATAACATACGGCTAGATATATCTAAATATTTCAACACATTGATATACAAGTATTTTGAGATAACTAAATTTATTACTATTGTCATCGGATTGAAAAAAGTAAATAAATAACAAAAATATGATTGAAAAATTATATTTTATTCTTTGTTTTCCCTTTTGTTGATAAACGGGTTAATAATTCAATGTTACCATAAGCAAACCTCCGAAGTGAGGTCAGATCCTCAAAGCTAACATTTCCACCTTTTAATTGCTACATTTGAATCACTGGACAAAAATTGTAATTCTTGCTTTAAGAAGCGCATTTTTATATTCTAATTTTCTCTATTATAAATCATGACATGCTCATAGCACGATTGTGATGAAAGGCATCTAAAAAAGAAATACTTGAATTTGAAGTATATATTGGTATAGAGTACAGGTACCCTTTGCATTCGTTTGACTTTACTTCTTAAAAGAGAGCTTCGTCTTCACTCTTTCAAACTAAAATAAACCTGTGAACTCACCGCGCCAATCAGTGTTCGTCGGCCAAATTTGACCGACATTCTTTATATGGTCAGCCTGGAATTGACCAATGACATGTGCATATTTAATTAGAACGCATTTGGCGTATGTTTCTTCAAGCTTGCTGATTGGTGGAAGGTCAGCGCGTAGGTCAAAAGTAATTTACCCAAACTGTCACCGGTACCCGTTGTGGGGGCGGGGCTACTAAACTGTAATATGGTCTCTACTAGGCAGAGTGTAGTTTAACTAGACTCTGCACGCAGGGTGGAGTACATGCCTCCTAGACTTCCAACAACGCGAACATCAGTTCTGAGCTCACGAACTGCATTCCTTGCACTCGAACCACGATTATCACGTTGCGAACGTGGATTTTTAGTCGCATATCATCATTTCCTCGCTCTCGAACACATTTCCTCACTTGCAAACAGAGATATCTGCTCGCGAACAATTTGTACACGAAAATCTTGGTATTTTGGATTCCAATTGCAAGCAACAACAGGAGTCTGGTTGCAGTTTACATTGACCCTTATACACGAAAAGATGTATTCCAAAAGTCATAAACTCTCCGCAGCCAAAAAACGCCATGTTTTTTTTATTACACGGCCCTTTCATAGAAAATGTCAATGTGTGGGATCACAAAGTAGTCCCAGTGTTTTGTGTTCTCTAGAGATTGAAGATGCCTTTATCTTCAATTAGTGGATATTATGTCCATTAACATAGATCTCTGTTCGCTAGTGGAGAAAAATGTTCGGGACTGAGTAAATAGTGGTGCGCGGTAAGAGTTCACGTTCGCGATGTGAGCAACGTGTTTCTAGTGCAAGGAGCGTAGTTTGCGAGTTCAGAACTGATGTTCTCTTTGTTTGAAGTATAGGAGGCCTGGAGTATGTTTTGCGAGTGGTGATCTTCAAATATACAAATGTAATGACCGCATATTGCTGTTATTGTATTTTGCTCATGAAAGTACATTATGCTGAATTCAATTATATTGTTAAATTATATTTAAAATGTTTTGCAGGAATGCTGCTATGGGACACATGGAAATGATTTCAATAATCTAATAACAACTGGTATTAATGCTGGCCACTTTCAACGATTCCATTACAAACAGTGCCCTAAATTTCATTACGAATATGATTCAAAAGCAAAACATAACTGTAACTACTGTGGCAAAGAATGTGAGAATAGTTTTAACAAATATAGACCAACTGATAAATGTAAATAATAAATATAATGCATAGATATAACATGGGCCACTATATGTAATTAAACGAGTAAGATGGACGAATCTCTTGTCATTAATGGATTGATATCTAACAAATAAAGTAAACAGTTCTTTTTTATTTGACGTCAGTAATTTCGGTATTTCCTTAAATAGTGTCCATTTGTTTCTATTTCTTTGATTATACATTCGGAAATGTTACAGTTATTGCATATAAAATAGCGATTGGGATTATTCAGTGTGGACATGTCTTGCTAGGTAAACATGGGCGATAGATTGTATATTTTTTAATATCAGAGTTAAAAGGGTCAAATTAAATATTTTTCTCTGCTTCGTAGATATTGTGTAAATAGTGAACACTAAATAACTGAGAATATCTCTAAATTCATGCATACCTATTATCTACTACCTCAGGTAAAAGTAAAGCGTTTGTAATAGTGTGATTTGAACAGCGATATTAATAATATGTAGTACTATAAACAACCATTATGCATTTTGTAAAATTGCTTGTTCATATGCTGTACATACAACAGAGCAGAAATCAAAAGGTCTACATGCCGAGGATGCTCTATAATTATTCAGGGTGTCTACAATACCGTCTGTGTAAAGTTAAAAGGGACTCTATGGATACCCTGTATAAATCTAACCAATGCATTATTTTGAGAGTTGGTATTGGGGTTGTTTCAAACTCGCTGACTCCGAAACCCCAATATTGATACAGACTAAAACATCATATGATTTCCAAAATCATTGATATTTTTTAAAGTGTAATTACGACGTTGATTTATCGATACCATTAATACCATTATTGTGTTTGTTACCATTACGTGTAACACAAAACAAATATTTATAAATAATTGAAAAAATAAATGCTATGATGATTTACAATAGTTGTTGTTATCTGTAACAAGTGTCAGTTGTCGGAGTCTGCAGGTTTGTAACAACAGAATTATATGACTTGTATTTGCTATAAAATATTTGAAATAAAACACCGGGTGAATTTATTTTGGTAGCGGAATATGTCTCTGATAAGACATTTAAACATTGATGGTGGTTGTAACACCACTGTTATTTTGAAAATTCAGATACCCACAAGTGTATCTTGTTCTATGTCAGAACGATTGTAATTCATAAAAAATCATGCAGTACACTAAAATAGGAGAAAGTACTGTATGCAGACATTCTAGAATCTAACCCAAATGCGGGCAGGGGGTCGGATTTCCACCTGTGCTTTTCCGCAGTGAAATTATTTCTTATCGAAGTACCTATATATAGCTACATATAAAACAAAATATAATACAAAGGTTGAGGTGATTTTGAGCCATTTTTCCATCTAAATATACCATGTAATAGTAGACATATATTACATATGCATAAAGATATGTAACAAAGAAGTGGCAAAGGGTAAATTGCAATAGATTTGCAATATTTTAAAAATGGCATAAACTGTATTATATTATACTAGGATTTATTTGTACTGATGCCCCTTTTTGGCCTAACGTACATTCAACGCACAATTTTTATTAACAATAAAAATAGCAATAAAGTAAAGAAAATAGGATTACATTCTTCAAATGACATATAAAATATTTATTTCAAAATATTTTTAATAAATCAGTAAAATATTGAATAATATGAATGCAGTTTTATGGTGTAATTTGATATTTATAGAATAATATAGCAGCTATAATTAGGAGCAAAAGAAACTATGAAGATTGGTCGACGCAACAATTTCTGGTTCAAATTTGCTTTCAACACCTGGTAAGTTGCAAGTTCACTGGCTGATGCACTATAACGTTTTCTTCTCATCCAACACCTATAATTGATGTCTGGAATTCTTGAATTGTATTATAGCCTGGGATATTTTTTAGCAAAATTATCATTTACTCATTATTCTTGGTTCTAGACTGGGTTTTATTGACCCCCTTATTTTTCAATATTTAATTTCTTCAAATTTTTGAACTAATTACCAGATCTAAGAAAGGACCCACGTTTTTCTATATCGTATATTGTTCTTATTTTTCAAAAAGGTAACAAATACACCAAGAGATCGAGATCTCTCCCTGTGTTACTTTGATCTTCTTTTGATCTCATTTGAACGACTTCTTTTAGAAGTAGTCAAAATGACCCTCGAGGATTTTGAATTACATTACAATTACACTTTACCCTACTCGTTAGTATTATGGAAATTCCTGTGCCCGCATTAGGGTTAAAAAATACTTTAAAAAATATATGACCTTCATTGGTAGTTATATCTTAATTTATGAAAATATTCAAAACAGTGTATCAAAATAAAAACGAATAAAATTAGATATGTAAGCAAATTTTAAGCATCATTGTCCTGTTCACTGCATTGTGTGTTATTCTTCTCTAAGCATGACAAATCTAATGACATGAGCATAATCTATGATTATCCATATATTTGTGTTAATCTTTCTGACAAATGTTTGCTTCCCATATAGATACGGGTGGCTTTGACCTACACAGAGACGGCTGATGGAACTTCTACTTTATTACAACATATGTAGCAACTAACTTCTTCTAAGGTCTATCTAAATGACATCAAACCCATGTACGCAATATACGTTGAACAATTGAGACTAGATATAGATCATTGGATAAATATACACCCCCCTTCATAAGTTTCGCAACCTTAGCTCCCCATTGAATATGTGTTAAAGCCTCTTTACGTTTGAATTTTTATTTACTTAACCTGCGATGAAATAACTCATAATATTAATGGAAACGTAACTTGACTTTATTTCCAATACCTCAAATTTTTTTTCCTCGATTACATTAGGTCGAACTTTGATAATAAATTTGATGATTTTTTTTAAATCGTCATACCCATGTAAACCAATGGGAAATGGTGGGTTCGTGGCAAATCGGAAATCAGAATATCTATTCAGTAAAAGATTCAGCAAAAAAATTATATAAAAAATTGAATTGTCTAACTTTTTGTACACAACGTGTTTAGTTTACTTGATCAATACTTAAAGATGTTAATTTAAGAGCAAAAAAGGCTCCAAAACTTAATAAAATATGTAGTTTGGATGTCCATTTATGTCTGGGGATTATATTTTATACCACAAACACTTATACATACCTGTAATTTGCAATAAAAGTGCCCAAAAATTGTTGTTTCGAAATTCCCCATTTTCTTGTATCGCACTTGTGTCGTGACTATTACGCGTAGCAGGCAATGTAGAGTATTACAGTACATATTTCAACATGTACAATATGGCAAACATCAGCGATTCTGATTCCCGGATTCTGGGAAATGGCTATATGAATCCGCGAGAGGGTGTAACTATGAAAACAGGTTTGCTGCAAAGTTATCAAATTTAGAAAATGTGGATCTTGTTTTTGAGTGGCTTACCAAGCATTTAGATACAAGACTTTGCACAGACTTGCAGTAAATTGGCCATTGCAAATTGCAAAATCAGATCGTCAAATTAGTCGTGTCGTTTTTAAACATATGCTTCATTTCTTCTTCCAAAACTTTAGGATTTGATAGAGATAAGTTATAACTTGTACAGGAAGAAATGGCAGATCCTACCTTAAATTAGAATCGCTGATTTATCTGGACAAATTCCGAGAAGAAATTGATCAACATCGCGATCAACTCGGACTACATGTCGTGTGCATGTCACTCTGAACTCGCGTGATAAAATACGGCATATTGATTGGTTACTACTCGTGTTGTTATGACGCGAAAAGCAGTGGTAAACACTGAATATGTTAATGAACTACCATATATGGAACAACTGTCTTTCTGATTGGTTAACTTTACACGCCTGCTAAATTGATATAGTAGGCGTAGTAAATGATTCATTGATAACTATGAAAGTGGGCGTGACCAGCTTTATTTTGACACCAAATTCAAGACGTTTCAAATCAAAATGGCCTCGCAAGACGAGGTTGAAATATCTGCAATTTGATACTGATATGGTCTACGATAGATCAAAATTGCCTGCCCCGCGTCACATGTCACGTGAGCATATATTTGTTGAAAAATGAAAGAGATGCTGACACTTTATAATCTCAAGTTATACTAATATTCCAAACACATATCCTATTTTTTAATGATGTATTCATTTCTTCATTATATGTACATTTCTTTTAAACTCCATTGATTCATTTTTGCAAAACCTTTGCTACTAGATCTTTAAGCTACAGAGTCTTAAAGTCATTTTTGAAAATCATTTTCGCCTCCTGTGTCATTCCAATGGGAGATTTTTTTGAAATATAATTCTTACTTTAAAGTCTTATAACTTTGCTGATCCTGAAGAAAGGTATCAATTTTCTGTTAAATAAAGTTAGCAAATTCAATTGCCTACCTAGCGTGTATTTCTATAAAGACATTTCCATTGGTTAACATGGGCATGTCGATTTTCAAAAGTACATCAAATTTATCATCACTTTTCGACCTATCGTAATTGAAAAAAAAATTGAGAGAATTTGGAGATATTGGAAGTAAAGTCAAATTATGTTTCCATCAATAGTATAAGTATTTTCATCGCAGGATAAGTAAATAAAAATGCAAAGGTAATGAGGCTTTAACACTTAGTTCAATGGGGGTGCTAATGTTGCCAAACTTATGGAGGGAAGTGTATATAGGGCGTCTATTACAATTTCCAAAGGTATTAGAACCAATTGAAGAATCCCTTATTATCTTGATTTAGCACAAATGGCATTTCTTTAATTATTTTGACTACAAAACTTGTGATATTCCCCACACAACACGATTTATTAACATAAGACTGTCAACCTCTAAAATGTTGTTATTTTGGTCACTTTTTGAGGTCACCGTGTGCCAAGTTATTCTTGCGCTAAATCGAAATGTTCTTCTTGCAAACTATTACGAAGCCTGAACCAAAGTAGAAATACACATTAGTCCCACATCTGCATGCATTCCAATAGCCACATAAATATTTTTAATTGATTGAAGTTCACAAAAAGAAATTCTTGATGAAATAGCACTGCAATATTATCCATAACATATACAAGGAATTGATTGATATGCATTTGTGAAAACGTACACAAATAACTGAAAATGTTAACCCAATGATTTTATTTTGACCTTACAGCATTCAATTTTGGTTAAAAATGTTTGCTATTATCACAGGCCAGTATCGAAAAACGTGTTCGCTGTGATAGAGCGTGCTATTTTGCATAGGAACACTAAAAACACAATTTGTTTTTTACTCATATCTTTTATTATACCAAAGAAAATAACTTACTCCATGCAATGGATATATCATTTGCGGGTATCTTTAACTTCTGTTTGAAGTCCAACAACGCTAAGAGTAAAAGCTATTAACAACGGCGCCGGAGTATCAAACTCTAAATGTACCATTTCTTTTATTTCTTTTTAATGGTATAATATAATGACACAATAATCTTTGCATATGGTTTCATCATAACTCTGAAGGTATTAATGAGCTTTTGATGTTTTGGGTATTTTCTACACTTTTTATAAAAAAGAATGTGTAAATTTATTGTCCGCTGTGACTGAGCAGTTTTAACTGTGAACTACGTTAAGAATTTACGATTCAAATTATATATCTTGAAAGTACCCTTAGAGGAGAGAACGTCTCAAATCACCTTACTAAATTATGACAAGAAGTCTGGGAGATCTGGGGTAATGCAGATCTGAGATATAAAAACGACCACTTTTGTAGCATTTTTCGGATGTTTTGACATGAAATCAACATGGTGTAAAGTCAATATTCAATTTTTAATACATTTTCACCAAGACGCCTTGGAATGTCACGTGTAGTGTAAATACAAATAACATGAATTTATTCAAAATAGCGTGCAGAAGTAAAGCCTGCATTCTGACATCTTTTTCTAGTGAACACCTCTTCTTATCACATATTCCTCTGACTTCTGTATGCAATATTCTCAATGGAGTGAACATCTAC